>JAVBJF010000023.1:0-1200000 GCA_033439095.1 Pseudococcus viburni | reverse complement strand
ATGCAATTTTTGGTCATTTTTGGCCTTTTTTCACTCTATTGTGGCTCTATATCCTCAAACGTGAGAGGGGGCAAATTTCTTTTATCATATTCCGTTAGACTGAATATTTATACGCCCCAAGCCGCAAAGTTGATCGAATTAAACCTGCAATATTCGAAGTTATTGAATTTTAATGTTGAGTAAGTATGAGTATACTCAAATTTCAACTTTGCGATTTTTGTTTCAAAAATAATTGTGCGACATATTAAAATGGGCTAAAATTTTGCGCTGGATCCGAAAATGACGATAATTTTTTTCCATCTCCCCCCTGCACCCCTAATTAGTTCCCTTAAATTTTTTTTCTCATTTTAGTGGTGCGACCTATCAAAATGGGTTAAAATTTCGCTCCGGGTTCGAAAACGACAATAATTTTTTTTCATCTCCTCTACCCCCACCCCTAATTAGCTCCCATAAATTTTTTTATCATTTTAGTGGTGCGACCTGGATCCGAAAATGATAGTTTTTTTTTCATACTCTCTACCCCTATCCTTAGTTAGCATCCTAAATTTTTTTCTCATTTATCGGTGTGACCTATTAAAATAGGTCAAAATTTCACACTACATTCAAATTGACGTTTCTAATCGATCTGATAGGTATGTAACGTACTTATAATTCGAATATGATCCTAATAATATGTTTGAAAGTTTTTGTTTAGTGGCCGAATCATCATTTTTTGTTCTACAACTTTTTTCCGTTTTTGCAGTGGTTATGAGATAATTTATTCAGAAAAGTGAAATTCATCATTTTTAATGAAATTATTACTCATTACTCACTGCAAAAGAAAAAAATTGTAGAACAAAAATTTATGGCTATTCAATCCTTTACAACTTTTGTATCAAGATTTTTTTTGTATCGTGATTTTTTCACTGACCCAATTTTTTTGGGGACACCCGAGTGAACAAATTTAGGAAACGTAAAGATACGAGTTTTCGGTTCTTTGTTAATTTTTTAGAATACGTTTAAAGTCATTACTCATTAGATACCTACTCAAATTCTGTTAAAGCATTATATATTTTTATAACCTAAGTCTAATTTTTTTCTTCATATTAATTAAGAATAAAATTAAGTGTGGTCTCGAGACTAAATTGAGAAAAAAATTTAAGGGGCTAATTAATGGTGAGGGGAGTTGGAAAGAAATTATCATCATTTTCGGATCCAGCGCAAAATTTTAACTCATTTTAGTAGGTCGCACCACTAAAATGATAAAAAAATTTATGGGAGCTAATTAGGGGTGGGGGTAGAGGAGTAAAAAAATTTATGGGAGCTAATTAGGGGTGGGGGTAGAGGAGATGAAAAAAAATTATTGTCGTTTTCGAATCCGGAGCGAAATTTTAACCCATTTTGATAGGTCGCACGACTAAAATGAGAAAAAAAATTTAAGGGAGCTAATTAGGGGTGCAGGGGGGGAGATGGAAAAAAATTATCGTCATTTTTGGATCCAGCGCGAAATTTTAGCCCATTTTAATATGTCGCACAATTATTATTGAAACAAAAATCGCAAAGTTGAAATTTGAGTATACTCATACTTACTCAACATTAAAATTCAATAACTTCGAATATTGCAGGTTTAATTCGATCAACTTTGCGGCTTTGGGCGTATAAATATTCAGTCTAACGGAATATGATAAAAGAAATTTGCCCCCTCTCACGTTTGAGGATATAGAGCCACAATAGGGTGAAAAAAGGCCAAAAATGACCAAAAATTGCATTTAAGGGGCCCCAAATTGGTATTGTGCAGGTGTGCAGTGGAAAAAAATGCATGTTCGGCATCAGGGGACACTACTCTATCGAACCTCACTTGAATTTTTTTGCCCGGACCTAGGTTCAAAAATACCCCCTTTTGACCCACCCCCCTGTTATGTGCAGGGTTAGAAATTTTTTTTTGCCGTTTTTGGGAATGCTGAACCAATACCTACATTATGTCTAGTAAATTTTTTTGCCCCAAAAAATGGACAGTGGTTGAACACTTTTTGCTGTTTGGTCTGTAGACTAACTGGGGCGTTTCCCAAAAAAACGCAGAGTTATTTTCTGAATCCAATGAGGTGATTTTCAGGATCGCTGATGTATTTTCCCAAATCACTGGGATTTTTCTGAAATCACTGGGATATTTTCCAAACTCGATGGGATACTTTCCGAAATCACTGGAGTATCTTCTAAATCCTCCGGGATACCTATTTTCCAATATTGCTGGGGATGTTTTAAAAATCATTGCGTTGATTTAAAAATTACTGGAATATTTTCTAAAACTGTTAGGATATTTTTCAAAATCGCTGGAATTTTTTCCAACGTCGCTGGCGTCGTTTTCAGAACCACTGGGATACTTTCCAAAATTAAATTAAAACTGTGAAATATCCCAGGATGATGGAATTTTTTCGCTGCTTATTTCGTGATCAGCGTGAAAAATACCTTGAAAATCACTCATTAAACTTCAATCAACTTCAAACAGCATTTCAAAAGCTTAAAAAGGTCGACCACGTGTAATTTAAAAATTTTCATATTCGATGAATTAATTTTTCTCATCTTTTTAGAAAAAATGAAAAATTATAGCTATAAATTGGGTCACACAGATGCTGAAATTTCAAACACCAACGAGAACCGAGCCCGTGCCATTGGCTAGAAATTCGCAATCTTCCACAGCTCATTCCTTCGGTTTAATCGCCGCCACACAATCCGCTCCCCTCCCCACAAAAAATAAACTTCAAAAAGCTCCTTCCACAAGCAAGATTATTGCATACTGAAAAAAATCGAACCCGCCGAACAAAAAAAATCATATCGTTAATTTGCAAACACTCTGCGTAAATTTAATAACAAGCTTATCTCCGGCGCAGGCGATGATTGCGGCGTTATTTACGACAACGGCATCGTCGACGCCGAACCAACACCTTACACCATATACACGACGGCCACATCATAAAAGCCAAACTCCATTCAATGATTTTAATTAATAGCCGCGATACAGCGGCGCGCAGAAATATTAAATTGAAATTTACAACGAGTTAAAATTTACCCCCCGGTCTGGGTCGTTCTTCATCGCAGTCTCCGTATCCCCGCCGGCTTCCAATGTTCCACGATTTCAAGACGTTTTGCCGCAACCGTGCATTTTCTAAGATAAATGCGGTTCCCCAAAGGGCCACCGGATCTTGTTTTAATAACAATGAAGCCCCACTGCAAAACGTAGTGTACACAGCAACTTGGCGAGAAGACTGGTACAGCGAGCAGAGGGGTCAGTACCCCTTGTTTTATCTATCGAGAGGTTACGACCTCACCTTGGTCCCTTCCTCAGCTGCTTCGCTTCGTGTATCGAGAGAAACGAACAATACAGGCCTGTTAATAAACCCTCGGCCCTATCAACAAGCGCCACACTTCCAATTAACTGTATTTCTATACCGCTGCTCATACTGTTTCATCCGTACCTTACATTTAGCTAACTTCATTTCGCAGCGAAAACCTAGCTGTAGGTAAGTATAGAAGTACCAGCGTACGACCCGATTTTACTCTCTTTAAATTCCCTCCGCCGCCGCCTTCGTCGTAATAAATATAAACGCCGACGTTACACTACGGCCCATTAGCTTTGCTTGTGTACACCACTTCGCACCGGAAGATGTTCTTAATTCACCTCTCGATTAACTCGGTAAAACATTTACCCCCGTTTATGATATACACAATTACTACATTCGATTGCGTTACTTTAGAAAGTAAACCTATTCAAATGAACGGATAGCCTTTTTACCCTCCGACCAGCGTCCCTGGTACGTTTCTTCGTTCCTTTTCACGTCTTCTGTATACTTTGTTGCGCTACTTTGAGATCCCGGCTCGTTCTCTATGGCTTTATTTTGTATAAAGTGGAAGTAGGTAAATGATACCGTAAGGGCAATTCTATATCGTTTCATCGTTCAATATCGATACTCGACTATTGGAATGGATCGAATGAGTTTTTCTTTCTTTTAATGATTCGAAATTATGGTCGTTTTGCTTTCTACTGAGCATATTGTTTTCCAAACGGTGCTAGTTGTGCGAAACTTATTGCGATTGGAAGCTGGTTGTTGGGTTTTGGTCCGAGTTTGTCCACTAGAACAAATCCAAATATAAATTAATTCACTCGTAGGCGCATTCAGAAATTGTGTAATGGAGGGGCTCAGATTTTGAGAAAAATAAGGGGGGGGGGGGGTCAAAATTTAATGAAAAAATGAAGCAACCTGTTATTTCAGTGGGGCTGGAGTAGTTGGGGTATTTTCAGTAGGCAAATTGTGAGCCTGGATATAGAAACCACCCTTAGGTGTAAAAAATTGATTTCTGAGTTGACACTGATTTTGGGCGTTTCAGAAGGTATAGAATCAAAGGAGAACCTCCACTCAAAAGCCAATTTTTTACACCTAAGGGTGGTTTCTATATCCAGGCTCACTTAGGGTGGATCGAAAAAAAAACTTATCTTGGATTTTGACCAAATTTGGTGGGGTGGTTTACTTTGAGTGGGAGACTTCACGAAAAAAATTTGAGCCCCCGAGAGGCATGGGGAGGGGAGCTGGAGGTGCTAAAGTGCACCTCCTTTCGAAAAAAACGCCGTTTTTTGCGTTTTTTAGCCAATCAAAATTGTGTGAGAGACCTTCGTAGGACTTAAAGATGCGATTTGAGTTTCTACATCTCCCTAAACCATCGCCATCCTTCTTCGATCAAAACTCTGACTGCTACCAGGGGGTTGAAAAATTGCAGATTGCAATATTTCAATAATATGAAATTATCACTAAGCTGGAATGATTTTTTTTTCATCGAGAAAGTGAACAATTTTTTTTTTTCAATCACTGAAAGTGAATTTTGAAAAAAAATTGAAAATTTTGTACACCAGTGCAGCCAACAGCAAATCATAAAATTCCAAAATATAGAATTTATATGTATCGACTTTGAATTGATTATTTTTTCGCCTGAAAATATTATGTATTTTTTTTCAATCACTGGACTGGAAGTATATTCGAAAATTTTGTCCAGTGCAGCCAGTTACAAATCGTGACATGCTACACTATGGAGTTTACGTTGACATCGAAATAATTTTTTCATCTTTTGAAAAATACACAATAATTTTACTTTCAATCATCATAAATAAAAAATGAAAAAATTTTATTTGAAAATTTTGTACGTCAGTGCAGCCACTTGCTAATTGTGATATTGTGAAATTATGAACTCGAATCCATTATTATTTCGTCAAGTCATTGGACCAATTTTTTCTCCCAATCAATATAGAAATATATTTCGAATTTGAAAACATCGAAACATCACCATTAGCAACTGGCTGCACTGATGTAAGTACAAAATTTTTTAAAGAAAATTTTCAAATTTTTCATTTCTGATGATTGAAAACAAGATTATTGTGTATTTTTCAAAAGATAAAAAAATTAATTCGAGGTTGACGTAAACTTCATAGTGTAGCATGTCACGATTTGTAACTGGCTGCACCGACATACAAAATTTTCGAAAAAAAATTTCGAAGTATACTTACTTTCAGTGATTGAAAAAAAAATACGTACCTAATATTTTCCGGCGAAAAAATAATCAAATCAAAGTCGATTTAAATTCTATATTTTGGAATTTTATGATTTGCTGTTGGCTGTACTGGTGTACAAAATTTTCAATTTTTTTTCAAAATTCACTTTCAGTGGTTGAAAAATTTTTTTTTGTTCACTTACTCGATGAAAAAAAAAATCATTCCAGCTTAGTGATAATTTCATATTATTGAAATAGGTAAGTATTGCAATCTGAAATTTTTTAACCATCCCAAAAATCATCTTACCCTAAAATGCTCGGAAAAATCATGAAATGATTTGTGAAATTGATTTTCATCTCATAAATCATCGCCACTTTAAAAGCCGGAAAAACTAATTCCCGGCTCAAAAGTTGAAAAAAAAATCCAGGGATGATTTGTGAGATTGATTTTTATCCCAAGAATTATCTCAGCCTCAAATGCTCGCAAAAGTTGGGAATGATTTGTGAAAAATGATCCCAACAAAAATCATTCCAGCCTTGAAAGCCCGGAAAAATCATGGGATGATTTGTGAGATTAATTTTTATTCCAAGAATTAAATCAGCCTCAAATGTTCGCAAAAGTTGGGGATTATATTCCAGCCTTGAAAGCTCGAAAAATTCAACATCATAGGCTAGCCTTGCTTCAAAAGCTCGGAAAAATCATCCCAGGCTCAAAAGCTCGATAAAGTTGTGGAATGGTTTTCGGAATGAAGACTCATTCCAAAAGTCATCTCAGTCTTAAAAGCTCGAAAAATCGTGGGGTAATTTGTAAGATTGATTTTCATCCCAAAATCATTCCAGCATCAAAAGCTCGGAAAAATCATGGGATGATTTCGGAGATTGATTTTTATCCCAAAAGTCACCCCAGCATCAAATGCTCGTGAAGGTTGTGGGATGATTTGTGAAAATGATTTTCATCTCAAAAATCATTCCAGCTTCAAAAGCTCGAAAAAATCGTCGGATCATTTCCGAGATTGATTTTCATCTCAAAAAATCAGGCTCCAAACCTCGGAAATTTTTCAGCCTCAAATGCTCGTAAGAGTTGTAGGATGATTTGTGAAAATGATTTTCATTCCAAAAATCATTTCAGCCTCGAAAGTTCGGAAAAATCATTCGATGATTTTGGAGATTGCTTTTCGTCCCAAAAATCATCCCAGTTTCAAAAGTTCTCAAAAAAATCCTGAAATTATTTTTGAGGTGAAAATCCATCGCAGCTTCAAAAGCTCGGAAATGTGGGATTATTTGTGAAAATGATTTATTCAATTCAACTCTATACAAATCAAACACTTTCAAGAAAAATTCCCCATAACTGACTTAGTAGGTTGGTTTAACGTCACTCGGGATGTGACTAGATTTTAGTAGGAACTGTTAAAAATTGACTCTTGCATTCTGAAATATACGTTTGCGTTTCATCCGAAATGGGTGATTAACAAAACAGAAAAAAGCCACATAGAATACACTTATTAGGTATACTTAGAAAATATATTCAGAAAAGAACTAAGTAAGCAAGTAATTTTAAGTGTGTTTGAAGGAAAGACAATTTTTCGCGAAAAAGAGGCATTGAACAAGTAGCAATAGGTAAGGGTAAGGTGCCCCATTATCGCCCACTTTTTTTTGAAGTCTCACCATTTCAAAAGTTTAAGGGCTGGAAATGTCATTGATGGCTTAATGGATACCTACATCCTTCCCCTACAATTGTGGAAAGCCCCGGGGCCATCCGTTAAAATTTAGTATTTTTTAGGAATTTTTTTCTGAAACATGTCAAAACGCAAGGTCGAAATTTTGGGTTCCCAATATCGACTACCGACTGATTTTGTCCGCTATGAACGGAATCTACCGGAAAATATTTTTTTTGTGTTTCTCTTTCGCAGATGAACAATTTGAGACCAAAATGACAACCCTACAACCAAAATTCGAGAAAATTGAAAGAAACAAAATCACTTAAAAACAACAAATTACATTAAATTATAGGTGGTCGATAAAGGGACACACCATAAAAATGAACTTTGAGTGAATTTCTTTTTTACTTAAAGCTGTAATTATTAAAATGCGATGATTACATCAGAAACTTTGAATTTTCTCATTCACAAAAACACTAGAAACATTTAATTCGATAATTTTAAGAAAAAATTCCAAGGCGTGCAAGCAATTGCTAAAAAAAGTTTTTGGCCTTCCAACTTCTTCTTTTCTTTTTTTCTCCTCGAGTTTTGGCTTTCAGGATGTCGAAGTGGTCTTATTTTTCCGGATTTTCGATGAAGAATATGAAAAAAAAATTTCGGCTAGCTGTCGCCCATAGCGCCGGAGATAGACGAGGTGGTCGACATTGGGCACTAGGCGATAATGGGGCACCTTACCCTTAATTACTGCATTATTACGTGAAAATACACCCGCCAATGCAAAAGCAAGCATCTTTCAAGAGAATACTTTCTTGAATTAGGCAAAGCGACTACCTAATTCATGAAATTTTTCAATTCAAAGCTTTCCACCATTTTTCTTATTGCACAGGAAAGGAAAAAATTCAAGATATTTTGGCAAAGAGAACAAGCTTCCGCCAACATTTTCAACAAAAATTTCATCCAGCTACTTCGGTTAGAAAATTTTTTACGTTCCATGAAAAATACTTATAATGAATGAAAAATTTTGTTTGCAAAATAAAAAATTCCCTAATTGATGTGGCTGGTTGAATTTTTTTTTTGAAATGTAGCTGGAAGTGTGTTCTTTATGCCAAAATACCTTGAATTTTTTCTGTGCAATAAAAAAAATGGCAGAAAGCTTTGAATTGAAAAATTTCATGAATTAGGCAGTCGCTTTGCCCAATTCATGCATTAGGCAAAAATTTGCCCAAGGTACTTTGATTTTCGGTTGCTGTATCCAATAAATTGCTAAAAAAAAATCAGCATCGAGTTGCATACTATTAAAAACCCTTACCATCCAGCCCATACTTAAGAAATTCCTCAAGAACAAAAACGTATCCCGAATCTGTACCTAACCGTACACAAAGCCGAAGAAATCCTCCTTCATCAGCTCGTCCAACTTAAGGCGATTACCGCGTCAAACCCATTGTCCACACTGACCACCGCAATTAAAACGTAAATTACTTTGTAAAAGCTTTAAATAAATTTCAAACAATTTGCACACTCGAAAAACAAAAGGAAATCCTCTATAACGAGGTCACGTATCTCGCCATACCGAATAAGAATACGTAGAGGACGAGCCACGCGAAATTTCACCATCGTCATAAACGGTACAAATACTCGTACCATGCAGCACGATGCTGCTGGACACCGGATACGCCGGAGACGGTCATACATACACCGCCGTAAACATTAATCCTTTGGTTGTACGGGTCCGTGTATAACATAAAGCTTATTTATATTGGAAACATTTCGAAGCTTAGAAATGTAATCTGCGGGTTTTACTTTTGAATTCGGAAAACGCTTTTAATTAGCGAAAGCATACAAAACACGGTGGTTTGTTTTAACAAATTTCGCGGCCAACCGAGTAAAAATTTCTATACTTAGGTTTTCGTCTCTCCTCCTGCCTTGGCCATATTCGCGTACCTATTTCACCTAATTAGTTATGACAGATGGATATTTTGGTAAAGTGAAACATAGTCTCGTGTATAGCTTCGAATGTATGTGTACGTATATTTTCCAACCTAATAGATTTATATCGCCAGGGTTATTTTGGCATGTATACCTTGTATGCTGTGTATAAATACGTCGAGGAAGTATATACCACCGAAACGTGATTGGATAAATGTTAGAAGGTTGTGCTGCTGTGATTTAGATTTGTGAGTCCTAAGAGAACCCAAGTTTTTTTCCAGCTCGGTCTATGGCCGTACGAAGGTATTACTTTTGGATGACGACGTATTTTTCCATATTCTATGTGAAGGTTACCTTTCAACTCGAAAATTTATCTTATATTTTATATTCTGACATGAGCCAGTTATATATACGAATGTTGCTGCTACATTTTATACAATCTTTGAATGTATGATGAATATTCTGAGGGGATAATCGTATGAAAAGACGTTTCATTTGCTGTGGAGGTATACGAATTACAAATGGAACTATTTCCATCGTTAAAGAAAAACTAGGGTATCTATGGCTGCGTTCAGAAAATGGTCAACAGAACAACAGATCAACAGAGACAAATTTAATTTTCAAAAATTGAAACAGTTATTGGTCTTTGATGATTGAAAAATTCATTTTAATTGAAATGAAAAATCATTATTTGGTTGAAGAAATGCCCTTTCTTTAATTCAAGATTTACATTTAATTTAATTTTTGAAAATGAAATTTGTCTCTGTTGATCTGTTGTTCTGTTGACTAATTTCTGAACGCAGCCTAAGTAAATTTTAGACAATAATTTTTCACTGGAAATATAATATGAGATAGCAGTATTAATTATAAATTTTGCTTGATCAAGCTCCATGTTTGATTCTCATTTCATACATATTTTTCGTTACAGTCTAGGCAAATTAGAGAAAAAATGTATCACCCCCCTATTCAATCCTGATTTTTTTTTTGCTTTACGTCCGTAATGGTCCACTAAACAACATATCAAAATGGACACCACAGGAACCCTCCGCAACCACCAGGGAATGGGGAAATGGCTGCTGAAAACAGGTTTTTCGTGAAAATCTCCTCAAATAAGCCTCAAAATTAAAAAATGGTTATGAACAATCTTGTTCTACATGTAATTTTCCATCAGAAATGTTCATTCTTTTCCAACACCGGTAATTTCCGTAGCCAAAAATTAAGGGTAAAAAAAATCTCTTTTTCAACAATTTACAGGACTATTCCATATTAAAACAGATCAAAAATGAAGTCTGGTCTTACGATTTTGCTCAATTTTTTTTTACAAATTCCCCTTGGTGGTCTATTCACAAAACCACGATCATTTTTTTTTGAACCCTCAAGGGGCCGAGCGGGAAGGCGAGCCTCGAAATTTTTAAATGCAATTGTGGTTTTTAGCCAAATTACCCAACTTTGAAGGATCATATCTCGAGATAGGTTGTACTTGGGGGAAAACTGTTCGCGAGGTCTGAAAGATAATTAATAGGAGATTCAAAAACAGTAATTGCATTTTGAAAATCTCAAAGTTGAACTTTCGTGGTGAAAGCTCAACTTTCATGATAAGAACAAAAGATGAAAGCTACAATTTAAAAAGCTGAAAAAATTCAGTAAGGAGCCCCTTTTATCCTTTTTTCAACCAACAAATTTTTAAGATAGGATCTCCACACCCCTAGGAGGTGGAGGGTCCACAATTTTGACCGAAATTCAAAAAAATCGAAAAAGTTAAGTAACACATCGATTACTACTAATTCGAAGGCGCTGATTTCGAATATGTTCTCAGTTTTTTCATTCAACCTCCCTTGACCCCCCCCCCCCCCCCCCCCTATTTGCCTCCTTCATAGTGTCGAAATTAAAAAAAAATGAAAAATAACGTGTGACCTGTCGTTTGTTAGGTTTTTGAAGGCGCAGAGTTTGAAAATTTACTTATTTTTTGTATTTGACCCTTTAGTGCCCCTCTAGCTCCTCAATTTTGGGGGAATACTATGTTGAGAAACGAAAATATCGTGTGGCATATCGATTCTAACTAATTTGAGGGCGTAGAATTTGAAAATCGACTTACTATTTGATTCAACCCACGTTCAATTCCGGATTGATCGCCGATGACTGAAGGAAGGGGTCAGTTGGGGCACAGGGGAGGGGATTGGATCGAAAAGTGAGTTGATATTCGAATTCTACGCTCTCAATTAGTTTGAATCGATATGCCACATAATATTTTCGTTTCTCAACATAGTTTTTCTCAACATTGGGGAGCTAGAGGGGCACTAAAGGGTAAAATACAAAAATTAAGTAAATTTTCGAACTTAGCGCCCTCAAAAACCAAACAAACAACAGGTCACACGTTATTTTTCATTTCTTTGAATTTTGACTTTATCAAGGAGACAAATGGGGGGGGGGGGGGTCAGGGGAGTCGAATGAAAAAACTGAGTACATACTCGAAATAAGCGCCTTTGAATTAATAGTAATCGATGTGTTACTTTACTTTTTCAATTTTTTGAATTTTGGTCAAAATTGTGGACCCTTCTACTCCCTAGGGGTGTAGAAATTCCATCTCAAAAATTCGTTGGTTGAAAAAGGGGTGAAAAGGGCTTCTCACTGTAATTTTTTCACATTTTTAAATGGTCGCTTTCATCTTATGTTTTTATCATGAAAGTTCAACTTCGAGCTTTTTGAAATGCAATTACCGTTTTTGAATCTCCTATTGATTATCTTTCAGACCCTGCAAACATTTTTCCCCAAGTAAGTACATACTCGTACAACGATCTCGAGATACGAGTCTTCAAAGTTGGGTAATTTGGCTAAAAATTGCAATTGCATAAAAATTTAGAGGCTCGCCTCCCCACCCCCTTGAGAGTTAGAAAAGAAATAATCGTGGTTTTGTGAATTGACCACCAATGGGAACTTGTAAAAAAAATTGAGCGAAATCGTAAGACCAGACTTCATTTTTGATCTGTTTTAGTATGGAATAGCCCACAGTATTTTTTGAAATAATCGAAGCTTTTGCAAATATCTTCTCAAATAAGCCTCAAAATTGAAAAATGGTTATGAACAATCTTGTTCTAAATGTAATTTCCTATCAGAAAGGTTTTTTTTTTCTAAAACGCCCACTTCTTTGCCCAAAAATCGAGGGTGAAAACGTATATTTTTCCAATTCGTAATTTCAACTATTTTAAAAAACCCTGTAATTTTCGGAAAAATAGGCGTTTTTTCCTTTGATTTTTAAGCAAAGAAGTGAGCGTTTTTGAAAAAAAAAACGAACCTTTCTGATAAGAAATTTCATGTTGAACAAGATTGTTCATAGTCATTTTTCAATTTTGAGGCTTATTTGAAAAGATATTCACGAAAGTTTCGATTATTTCAAAAAATACTGTGAATTGATGAAAAATAGGGTTTTCACCTTTAATTTTTGGCCAAGGAAGTGAGTGTTTTTGAAAAAAATGGGAAATTACACGTAGAACAAGATTGTTTATAATCATTTTTTAATTTTGAGGCTTTTTGAGGAAATATTCACGAAAAACCGGGTTTCAGCAGGCATTTACCCCTCCCCTGGGATTTGTGGAGGGTTCCTCAGGTGTCCATTTTAATATGTCGTTTAGTGTAAAACACAAAAAAAAGGATTGAATTTTTGGGGGTTAAATCCTAAAATGACTGCAATATTAGTTGTTGTCGCTTTTTTTTTTTTTTTCATAAATTGGCTTGCTTTTTGAAAAGGTAATCGTGTATCGAAAAGATTTCAATATTTTATCTCTCAATCGTCGATGTTATAAACTTTCAGCACATTGATTGGGTAATTTTATGAACGCAGATGTGCTCGAAATACTGCTTATGGCCGTCGTATAACTCTTTTCTTCTTTTACAACACAACTTAAACTGGTCGTATTCACATATTTACAACAAATAGTCAACGTATAAAAAAATATATGTATACTCACTTGCTATGTACGAACACAACGTTATCAAAAACTCCTCCTGGCGCAGACCCCAGTCATGGAAAAAAGTACCAAAAAAGAGAGTAAACTTTGGAATAGCTTTACAGACTTATAGGTGTATAACTTTTTATGTACTATTTAGTCTGATTATAGTAAAAATTACTAATAACGAGTTTCATAAGCGCAATTCACTTCAATAAAGAGTTGCTAGAAGGTTTTGAATTAACCCGACGAGTATGTACCGTGCTGATGGTGGGAATAAAAAGTCTCGTTGCAATTATATACCAGTTAACCGATGTTGCATAATGAAAGGAAAAGTATAGAAGGGGGTCTGGGATGAAAAAAACGAATTCGTTTTGAAAACATATCGTTGTGGAAAATTCTGCTTCCTTTGTCCTCGTTTCCAACCTTATTAATAAGTATACCTATCGTCGCGTTATTATTCTCCTTATAAGGGAGGTGTACGAACTCGGAGAAAAATTTTGAGCTGAAACTCAAGTAAATCAAAAGTGCATTATAAAAAATCCCATACGCTAAATTTCAGGTGCAAAAGTTCATTTCTCGAATTTTGGCGAATTTTCGAAATTTCAAAATTGCCTTATCGTTCTGAAAATTATGAAACTTTTATCCAATCAACGAAAAAAGCTGCAATTTGAAATATACCATATTTTTAATCTCAAAAATCTAAGTACTGGAAACGGTTTCGAGACGTTTTGAACTCTGTAGAAAATTTTTGAAATTTCAAGCACGGAAGAAATTGCCAATAAAAATGGTCCATATGAACTTAAGCACCTATAGCCGCAAGTTATCAATATTGGGAGGTTATGAATAGGGTATTTATCAAATTTCAGCTTTTTATCCCTATGCGTACGCTGTCGGCGTATTTTTAAATGTTTTATAGGAAAATTTCCTACCAAAAAATAAGGTTTTCATTTGGGAGTTACGAATTTCGGAAAATTGTGTTTTAATCGATCAAAGAGGTCTTTCAAAATTATGTAAAAATGTAATTTTTGGGGTTTTTCAAAAATTACTTCAGAAGTCCGAAAAAGTGTCGTTTCTTGAAGAAACGACAAAAAACGACGATTTTTGGTAAACTTTTGAAATTGTCAATTTGGGTTTTTCCAAAAATCATCTAAGGAGGCCTAAAAAATGTTGTTTCTTGAAGAAACGACAAGAAACGACAAAAAACAACGATTTTTGGTAAACTTGTGAAAATGTTAATTTAGAGTTCTTTTAAAAATCACCTCGGGAGGCCGAAAAAGTGTCGTTTCTTGAAGAAACGACAAGCAACGTCAAAAAACGACAATTTTTCAAAATTATGTAAGAATGTCATTTTTAGGTTTCTTCAAAAATCACCTGAGGAAGCCGAAAAAGTGTCGTTTCTTGAAGAAACGACAAGCAACGTCAAAAAACGACAATTTTTCGAAATTATGTAAAAATGTAAGTTTTGGGTTTATTTAAAAATCACTTCAGAGGTCCGAAAAAGTGTCGTTTCTTGAAGAAACGACAAAAAACAACGATTTTTGTAAAACTTGTGGAAATGTCATTTTTTTGTTTTTCAAAAATCACCTCAGGAGGCCGAAAAAGATTCGTTTCTTAAAGAAACGACAAGAAACGACGATTTTTGGAAAACTTTTGAAATTTTCATTTTTGAGTTTTTTCAAAACTGATTTTAGAATGCCAAAAAAGGTGTCGTTTCTTGAAGAAACAACAAAAACCGACGATTTCTGGAAAACTATTGAAATTGTAATTTTTGGTTTTTTCCAAAAATCATCTCAGGAGGCCGAAAAAGTGTCGAAACGACGATTTTTGAAAAACGTGTGGAAATGTCAATTTTGGGTTTTTTCAATAATCACTTCAGAGGACCGAAAAAGTGTTGTTTCTTAAAGAAACGACAAAAAAACGACGATTTTTCAAAATTTTTCAAAAATGTAATTTTTGGGTTTTTTAAAAAATTATTTCAGAGGTCCGAAAAGGTATCGTTTCTTGAAGAAACGACAAAAAACGACGATTTTTGGTAAACTTTTGAAATTATCAATTTTGGGTTTTTCCAAAAATCATCTCAAGGGGCCGGAAAAATGTCGTTTCTTGAGAAAACGACAAGAAACGACAAGAAAAGACAAGAAACGACAAGAAAAGACAAGAAACGACACAAAACGACGAGTTTTGGTGAACTTGTGGAAATGTCATTTCTGGGTTTTTTCAAAAATCGGCTCAGAAGACCGGAGAAGTGTCGTTTCTTGAAGGAACGACAAGAAACAAAAAAAAACGACGATTTTTGTAAAACTTGTGAAAATTTCATTTTTGAGTTTTTTCAAAAATCACCTCAGGAGGCCGAAAAAGATTTGTTTCTTGAAGAAACGACAAAAAACGACGAATTTTGGAAAACTTTTGAAATTGTCATTTTTGGGTTTTTTCAAAACTGATTTTAGAAGGCCGAAAAAGTGTCGTTTCTTGAAGAAACGACGAGAAACGACAAAAAACGACGATTTTTCGAAATTATGTAAAAATGTCATTTTTGGGTTTTTTCAAAAATCACCTCAGGAGGCCGAAAAAGTCGTTTCTTTGAAGAAACGACAAGAAACGACAAAAAACTACGATTTTTGGAAAACTTTTGGAAATGTCATTTTTGGTTTTTTCCAAAAATCATCTCAGGAGGACGAAAAAGTGTCATTTTTTGTAGAAACGCCAAGAAACGACAAAAAACTACGATTTTTGGGAAACTTGTGATAACGCCATTTTTGAGTTTTTCGAAAAACCATCTCAGGAGGCCGAAGTAGTGCCGTTTCTTGAAGAAACGGCTCACGATTTTTCCGAGCATTTTTGAGCTGCGATTAATTTGGATTGAATTTTCATCGCAGAATAATCGCACGTTTTTTTTCCAGTTTTTGGGGTCCAGATGATCATTGGAATGGATTTTCAACCCAGAAAAATCATCCCACGATTTTTCCGAGCTGCTTCGGGCTGCGATGAATTGGGGATGAATTTTCATTGCAGATTTAATCGCACCTTTGTTTCTTGTTCCATGTGCGTCATACGGTCTGAGGGACAAAAAAACCACTCAACACTTACATGAATTTAATCCATACCATTTACGCAAAAGTTGTGGTCGAATTTTTGGACTTTTGAAAACGCATCATTTTCGCCCTCTTCCGTCATGACAGCAATATCAACAAATATAGGTAGAAGGGGGGGGGGTGATTTAATTTGAGCATTTTCGAGCCTAAAATCAGGTAATTTTCAATTATATTAGGTAATTTTCAATTATATTCAAAAAATTGAGTAGGTACCTACATAAAATTTTACCAAATACTTGAAAATGTTTACCAAAAGTTTTTGCGAATTTTAAATGGAAGCCAATGTTTGAGTATTTTCAAATACTTGACAGGAGGAGTTTCGACGATATTAATGAAAATGTAATTTGAGCAACTTTGATCCCAAAATTAGGTCTATTTCCAAGTATTTTCAAAAAAATTAACGTGTGACGTATGAAAATGGGGCTGAGATAAAATGTTTTGAAACTTCATCACATTTACTAAAGTCGTCTTTTCACAAAAAACATAATTATTTTTACAAAAAAAAATGTATTTACACCTTCTGTTCTGCATAATATTGAATTTAGAAAACAAAAACGCAACAATTTAGTTAATTTGAATTTCCTAAGAGTTAAAAAGCTTCAGCTTCCGTTTCGATCTAAGCAACAATAGCTACATTGGGTCTATCAACATATAACTTATTAGGCGTAGGTATCACATAAGGCGCTGACGATGCTTTAGCCGATGGTAAAAGCGCCGGGGGCAATGCTATAACTTGAGATGCTAAAGGAATAGGCTGACCGGGGTAAGGCTGAGCTCCAGCATAAGGTTGAGCTGCAGGATACGGTTGAGCTGCAGGATACGGCTGAGCTACAGGATACGGTTGAGCTACCGGATACGGTTGAAGTGCAGGATAAGGTTGAGCTACAGGTATCGGTTGAGCTACATGGACAGGTTGCTGAACAAAGATAGGTCTTGATACAATAGGTCCGGCAATTCCACTACTGATCACATTTCCTCCTCGGGCACCACCTCCATAAGCATCACTACCCCCAGCGGTGCCGCCCCGGTTATCAGTAGTTCTGTATCCTCCGGCGCCTCCGTACTGGCCTTGGTTCCCTAAGGCGTTCTGTTTCAGCGACGAATCGTGAACGCCACCTCCGTAAGCATTTCCAGCCCCGTCACGATATCTGTACAGAGAAAGATGAGTGTTACTTTCTCATTCTGAATCGAGGAAAAGTCACTGATAAATAGTCAGAATTGCAGCACAGGAAAAATCAGCAAAATTCACAGATTTTCAAAAATTTTCACCAATTTTTAGAAATTTTCACTGATTTTTAGAAATTTTCACTGATTTTTAACAATTTTCACTCATTTTTAGCAATTTTTTTTATTTTTCAGCAAATTTCATAAATTTTACTGACTTTTTAGTGAATTTTCACTGATTTTCCAGTGATTTTTCTCACTGATTTTCTCCTGTGCTGGAATTCTGACTGTTTCTCAGTAATTTTCGATGATTTTCACTGAGTTATACATGAGATAGTAGAGGGATTTTCTTGCACACTTCGTACTATATTTTTTATTACCTTTGATCACGAAGACCATACTGTACAGCTCCACCGTGGCCGAGACCATCATCGTAATACGTCGACTTGTTACCATTTTCGCTTTTCTGATACGCCGTACTGAAGCCAGCCACCTGATGTCCTTTATTTCTACCATTCACATCTCCATAGGCGTTACCCTGGACCCCGGTGACACCGTAATCGCGACCACCTACGTCCAAAATCGATCCGTCAACTCATTTCATACCGCACCTTGACGATCAAGAAGTTGCATACATACCGCCGTATGTTTTCCCAACATCGTACCCGTTCTTCAACCCGGAATTATCGTGATAATATCCGTTTGCGTCTCGATACGCGTTCGCGTCGTAATTATTCCCTGCTATTGCACCTCCCGTCCCGAGACGTCGCACATCTCTACCATATCCTGCTTGATTGTATCCTTGATTCTGATTGTATCCCAATCTGACCGGTACTCCGTTCAAATCCCAAATACTAGCTGGGTTGATCAGAGGAGGTCCGGCTGGCCGCAAGTCTACGTATTCGCCTCCCAAAGCCGAGTCCAAAGTTAAGTTTAGGTAAAAAGCTTGCACAGCTAGACCGATTCCTGTCAAATGGAGTGTTTTATTCAACGTGTTCACTATTTTAGATGTGCCCATTCTCATTGATCTCGGCTTAGATCTGTAATTAAAAGACGGTGGATTATTTTCGAAGGATCGTCAGAGGCGTCGTCAAGGGAGGCCAGCCCCCCCCCCCGGAAAATCCCTCCTCCCAAAAAAATTTATGTTGTATTTATAAATTTACATTATGTACGCTTACATCAGATAGGGATTTTCAAAGCATTAAAAAATGAAAAAAAATGTCTTTTTAGGGCATTAAAAATCCAATTTTTTCAAAACTTCGCCTTCGCTTTGCTCGGGCATGAACAAAATTACAATTCTGCGATCTATCTGAGACGAAAGTGCTGAAGAAGGCTCCTTTTTTACCCCCTCCTCTTTTTTAGTACATAGGTGAAAAAAGTCAGTCCCCCCTTTCCACTTCGAAAAAGCAAAAAAAAAGTTGTCCAACACACAGCCCTTTTTGTGCCAACCAATTTTCGATTCTGACGACGCCACTGAGGATCATTATTCATTGATTTTTTGAACAGGCAGCTGTTTGACACTTTGGGGAAATTCGTGCTGAAATGAGTACCTACTAGATTGATTTTTTGCTGTCCCTTTCTTCTCACTCTTCCAAAAAATCAGATAATTTCAAATTTGATCTAATAAAAAATGATGTTTATGGGTTCAATAAAATTATTGGAAACGCTAAATCGGTAATGAAAATGGGGGGGGGGGTTGACCGGGGTACTGAATTTTACTCATTCAATTTTCTACCACCAGAGAATTATATCATAGTGTCTATTGGCAACAAATCCCAGAAAATAGCTAGAATTTTAATGATTTTACTGCAAAAAGCAAGAATTTTCAACATTTTCCTCTTCCCTAGAATTTTTAAATTGAAGGATGAAAAAGGGGATTTTTTTGGAAAATTTAAAACAAGAGAAATGGTATGAAAATGGAGAGAAAAATCCAGAAAATAACACGAATTATAATTTTTTAAATTCAGTAAATAACTCCCTCTTCTTTCAACCACCAATTTCCATAACCCCAAAGATTGCATCGAATCATGAATCAACAGTTATTCTTGGACAGAAATTTCAATTAATAATCGAAATATTGTTCAAAATTTGAATTCGAGTCACTTTGCACAAATTTTCGATTGATTTTCAGCAAATTTTTGATCCATGGATGATGAATCATTGTCTAACAAAAAATTCAAATAATTTTTCAAAGTAAAAAAATTGTTCAAAAATTGGCAAATTTGAGCGAATTTTTGATCAATTTTTAGCGAATCTTTGAATCACGAATCACAGCAATAAATTGCACAAATCACGAATTATTCTTTGGCCAAGATTCATATTGTACCTAGAATAATAGATTATAATTGACACAACTCTGATACTTAATTCATATTTATTTTTTGGCTTTGAAAAGCCAAATCTGAACTGTGGATCTTTGGACAAACGCTAGGTACTCCAAAAGATACCAAAAAAATCAAACTTATTTTTTTTAATATTTTAAAAAATGGAAAAATTAAATTTTAAAAATTTATATTCATTGCTATTTTTTTTACTATTCAACATGAAGTCACACAGTCCAGAGTTCAATGAAAAAAAATCGGGATGGGAGTTTTTCAAAAAAATTTCAGAAGAATTCTCGTCGAAATGTGAGAATTTTTTTTCAAAATAGGTATAAGAGTTTATCGTTCTTGATTTGTTACTAAAATGTGGAATTTTACATATGTCACTCACTAAAATATGAATAAAAGTTAACTAACGTCCATTTGTTTCATGAATTTTTGATGGAATACTCAAGGTCATGTCACAATAATCACATAATAAAAGTCCAATAAAAAGTTGAGAAATACCGTTCTTATACCCCTCCTTTTTTTTGAAAATGACTTTTTAGGTAGGTGCGTGTTCAAATCAAATTTTTACAACCCTGTAAAATGGTGTCTATGTACTTACTGGAAAGAAAAACAAGAAAAACAAGAAAATAGCAAGAATTTTAGCGATTTGACTGCAAAAAGGAAGGATTTTCAACATTTTTCTTTTCCCTTGAATTTTCTTTCAAAGGATGAAATTTTTTTTGGATGAATTCTAAGCAAGAAAAATTACATGAAAATGGCAAGAAAAATCTAGAAAATAGTGAGAATTTTCATTTTTCAGATCAATAAAAATTTAACCAAAATATTTCAAACGGATTTTTCGGTGGAAAAAATTGCTTTCATAAGGAATTTAGAGCTTCTAAATTCATTTCTGGGGCCATTTTGATCTCGAACACACTAACCAGAGCCCACAGCAGCGATTTCAAAATTCACTTTTTTCGCAGATTTTTCATGGCGAAAAAAGTGAATTTCGAGACTTCAAGTATAACGATCGAGAAAAAGGTGTTTATCGGGGTATTTTAAACCTGAAAGATGTCGATTTCTGGCTAATTTTGGGGTGTAGAACACGAATATGACATTAATTATTGTCCATTGTAATTTTCTTGCCCAAAAGACTCAATTTGAACTTGAAAATGGCGAATTTCCAGGGAAGAAATGACCAAATGAAAAAATCAATCCCATATATTCGTGTTCAGCAGGTTAAAATACCACGATAAACACCCTTTTCTCGATCGTTTTACCTGAAGTCTCGAAATTCGCTTTTTTCGCCATGAAAAATCTGTAAAAAAAAAGTTAATTTTGAAATTTTATGCAAAAATATCGCGAAAAAGGTGTTTATCGGGGTATTTTGACTTGCTAAACACGAATCTGGGATTGGTTTTTTCGTTTGGTCATTTCTTTCTGCATAAAACGCTCAAAATTTTGAAAATTTGCCAAAATAACAACATTTCTGTACGTTTTTCTTTGTGATTTTCGGCCCTAAGTTCAAAGAAATTGCCAAAACCAAATACATAGCAAAATTTTACATAAAAAAGTGTATATTTTAGTGATTTTTCCAGGGTGGTTGCTCTTCGCTTATGTGGTGTTTTTTACGATTAAAAACTTCAAATAGCCGAAAAAACGTGAAAGAGAGCACCAAAATTGTTGAAAAAATCATTTTAAATACACCTTTGCGAGATGTAGCTTTGTGCCAAATAACATAAAATTTCCTTCACTTCCGTTGAAATTAAAAATTCTTGAAAATAATGCAATAAAATGGCCATAACTTCGAAAGGGAGGGGGGTGGGGTCCAAAATTTGGTGAAATTTTTTTTTCAGACAATATACATCACTTGGGGTGTTTAGGAGCCCAAAAGCATCTGGGGCCAAATTCACTCCTTTTCCGGCCATACACTTCAAAATTTTCAAAGGTGGAAGACTCCTTGAATTGTAAAATTAGTCAAAATTTGCACAGGATCCAATTTTAAATACGTATGTAAATGAGTAAAATTAACTACATGGAAATTTTGCCTATCTCATATGCAAAAGGCATTGGAGTATTTCAAAAATCCCAAAAACCACATTTGCACGTGACCTAGACTTTGACCAGTTCTTAAATTTAGGTCACGTATAAATTTTACCTACATGACATACCAAAGTCGAAAATCATATTTCAAACATTTCAATATACAGAAAACTCATTTTTCAGTCGAATTCGTTTTTTCCCTTTCCAAGTGTCAAAAACTGCCACAATTTCCACTCCCAGCACCCCAAAACACCAATTTTCTTCCATGCACATTCGCAAGAACAAAAAAATGCACCATCATCGCAACTACTATCACCGTGTAAATATAGGTAAGGCACAAGGTTCCCAATTCCATTTAAAATGTAGATTACCAGCGTGTTCGATTTATCTGTATAATGACAAAAATGTGCAGCAGATTAGTTCAATGAACAATAAGCTTCATTGTACAGTCAATCGAGCGTGAAATATTTTTAACGCCGAATTAATTACCCTTCCTGTATTCGATTGAACTAGGACTCGCGCAGCACCTTTTTAAAACTTATCTTTTTTTTTTCGCCGATAAATTCTCTAGGTTAAATAACAGTTTATTTTTAATGGCATGTGACATTGTCGCGTGAAAAACACACCAACACGTTGAATTTACGATGAAATAAGCCTCGTGTGCATTAATTTGCCTATTCAATATTTTAATCGGTTTAGTACATCGAGATTATTAGCAGCTTGGGTGCTAATACGCATTAAGTAAACATACTTACAATTACAATTTTATCTCAGCTAATTTCAAAAAAAAAAAAAAAAAAAAAAGCACCAGCATAGATTCATCAATGCGTTTGAAAATCCACTCAAGATTTAAACAAGCAACCGGATCATTTAGCCATGCAACTACGCAGCAGAGAGCAATTTTATAGTTACCATAAGCGCCAGTAGCTCATCGAAAGCCATAGACCTCGCAGTTCCACCGATCCACGAAATACACTCAACGATCAAACTCGACACATTCAAAGACGATACGTAGTGCGAAAAAATTCATCGAATTATCTGACGAAAAGTGTATTTCATCAGTTTACCTGCGAGATCGTCATTTTCCGCACCGCAATCGCACCGCGTTAAATAATAAAACTAAACTAGGATAAAAAATACGCCAGTAAACAAACTCTCGAAGCAGTTGATAGATTCAGATCACTCACACTAGCAACGTTGTCGCAGCTGCCGACACCGCACGTATAATTATCCGACAATTTACAACTAACTGAATTGTAATCTCACAAAAATTAAATTATTCGTTTGCATTTGGTCGATCGAATGATATAAAATAGCATGAAATTGGCCTTCAATTAAGATTTATGTCATGGAACGCGTTTTAATTTATCATAAAAGGTACACTGGCGATACCTTAGACCGGCGAAAGCGCGATACTGTGTAAATACCTTTAGCAGCTGGTACAACGTGAACCATAATTTTTAAGGGCATTCTAGGTCCGGTCAAGTAAAACGGAAGCGATGGATAGTAAAATTCGGGCGCAAATGTAGCGCAAAAATAACAGATTTATAATCGACGACGTTTAAGACAGATGCTAGAAGTTTCACACCAATTAATCGAATTTTTCGATGGTCAGTGAAAATTTAACTTGTAATGAGTCGTTGAGATGGTAAAATTTCGCAATTGTGAGATCTATACTAACAAGGGAGGTACCTACCCAACAGGCAGTCAAACTTTGGACCGAAACAAAATTATATAGAAAATATATCATAAAAGAAATTCATATCCTATATTTCAGATTCTGAAGTTTTTTTTCTTAAATTTGGTGAATTTTTGAAAATTCAAAATTTCCATTGCCCTGAAAAATATGAAAATTTGATGTAGTCAATGAAAAAAGTTGAAATTTGGTATATATCCCATTTTCGACCTCCCGAATCAATTGGAAGCAGTATTGAGACGTTTTTAAGTCTCCAGAAAATTTTAGAAATTTTTAACACGAAAGAAAATCTCTTAAAAATGGTCCTTATGGACTTTAGCACCTAAAAATTCAAATTACCCTCACTGGTAAGTAAACTAGGAGAGGTTGAAAAAAAAGATTTTTCAAAATTCACAATTTCTTTCATTTTACAAGGTTATTCCGTCTTTTAGAAGAAAAATCACAAGAAACAAACTTATTTTCACTTCGAATTTCCAATCGAAGACATCCCTCGCCCTCAGTTTTCGCCAGAGGACAAGGGTGGTGTGAGGAACAGGGGTAAAAGAGAAGAAAGAAGTTGTTTTCCATGGAAATAACGATTATGGTAAGACGTATTCAGTAGGTAAGAGTGAAAAAAAAATATAACCTAAATTTTGACCAAATTCGCAGGGGTGGTTCATTTTGAACATTGGAAACTTACCATAAAAAATTTCAGCCTCCTAGCTTTTAGTCGACAGAGCTTGGGGTATTTAAAGCAGGCTCATTTTTGAAAAAAAATCTCAGTTTTTATGGCTAAACTACAATTACGTAAAATGGCGCAGAAAAGTGAAACGGGAGCTAAAAAGGTGCAATTTGAGTGTCTACAATTTACACTTCCCCGAAACACTGACAGCTCGATTCGATACTATTTTTAGGGCAGCCTTAGCTCGTTTCTAAGTTACCGATCGTTGAAAAATACATATTTTTGATTTTTGTGAAAACGAAATGACGTTCTTTTGGTTACCAAAACTCAACCAACGTTCAAACTGAAACACCATTGTAAAAAAAAAACTATTCTGAACAAAAATTGGAAATTTGGCATTAAAACATCATTTTTTAGATGAATAGGTAATTAGAAAAAAAACGCTGTTCTGGGTAAATAATTTTTGCCATGAATTGGTAATTAGAAAATTTGGGCCATAATAATACTTGATAATATATTTTCACCCAAATCAGAAACTGGCACCACAAACATGAAAATTTTTCAATTTTTTATATCAAAAATCGTTTTTACGTCAATTTTTGCATATTGCTCAAGTTTTGGTGACCAAGATAACGTCATTTTATTTTTACGAAAATCAAAAATCTTGATTTTTCAATCATCTGTAACTTTTGAACCAGCAATGGCCACATAGGCGCACAAAAGGGAGGCTGAAGGGGTTCAAGTCCTCCCTTAAACTCCACATGAAAATATTTTATCGCAGAAATGTCAAAAAGAAGTGCAATTTTTTGGTTCTTTAAACATGATTTTTCAACAAAATTTCGTCCTCGTTTCGCGTTGGTAATATCTTAGAAGTTTTTAATGATGAAACTCTGCCTTTTTGAATCAGTGAAATAATTTTAGTTGAAAATTAATGATTTTTCACTGATTTTTCAGTCCAACATCACTGAATTCTCAGCCAATTCCCAATTTGTAAGGATTCAGGAAAAAGAAGTAATTTTGACTGAGAGATCAGTGAAAAATAATTTATTTTCAATTGAATTAATTTCACTGATTAATAAAGGTAGAATTTTACAAAATTTTAATGACTCAGAATTAGAGAGTATATTGATTACTTGTTCCAAAAATCCCGCCATTTTTCAATTTTTCTTTGCTCAAAAGTGGAGAGACAAACAGCTATAATTATATGGAAAGAAAATTACATTTAATGAAGGAAGTGTGAATTTTGGTGCGATGAATCTTGAGACCCAAACAAAGGTTTTGAGACCGGAAGCCATCCGCGCTCCCCTCCTATTCGAGAGGATGAGACTTGCAATTTTGAAAAATTCCTTCAAAGTCAAGTTTTTATTAGAAATGAAATATCTTGATGTTTAATGTTTGATATTGATCCGTAGATCCCATTTTCACCATCAAAGTCATTTTTCCTCCCCTACCCCCCCGGAGAGGGCACAACCCCCAAAATATGGATTTCGTGGGAGTGGACACTCAAAACCGAAATTTTGTGAAAATATACTAAATGAGATGTACAACGCATCTGTGTAGTCCATTTATCGATTCAAACCCCTCCTGCCCCCGATGAACCTTTAAAATTTTAAAAAACACACAAAATTGTCGTTATAACGCCGAACCACGACAAGAATTGCGATCCAGAAGGCAATTCTTGTTGGAAATATTTTTTCAAAACAAAACAGAATGTGAAAACGTTGGTGCCTCTGACCCTCTTCCTCCAGCACGCTCCCTCAGAGCTCCTAATTACGAAAATTTTCTACTGTTCAAAATCACGTTGAAATTGAAATATTATGACGTTTACTGTTCTTTATTGATCGATACATTCCATTTGAATTGTTAGAATTGTCACCTAACCCTTACCTCGTTGAGAGACCAGATCCCTAAAATGTGGGGGTCCCAAAAAAATGAAGGCCCAAGGCTGAAATTTGGCGAAGTTATAAGTACATAGGATACAATTACATTTCACCAAATTACCTTCCCTCCCCCCTCCCCTCATGCCAGTGGCGTAGCCAGAAATTTCTCAAGGAGAGGGTCCAAAATTTCATGATTTTTGAGAAATTGTAAGTTCCACCCCCCCCCCCCCCCTCGGCCATCAAATTTCATTTTACTATAAAAACACAAAATTCAAACTTTATTAAATTTTCATGCGATTTGCATAGCACGTTTAAGGAAAAAAACAGATGAAAATGTAATCTTGGAACAAACAACTTACATACGTACTAATTATTTTGGCCTTAAAAGCCAATACAAATTCCTAATAAATCCAAGAATTGGCGTCAGAAGCTTTTTTGGGGAGGGTGCAAAGTGGGTATGGAGACTTGGAAGATCAAAAGGGAACTATTTTTTGCATAGTTTATTCAAACAGTTTATAGAATTAGCAATTTCTTTCATGCCCGAGCGAAGCGAGGGCGAAGTTTTGAGAAAATTTGATTTTTAATGCTTCAAAAAGGCATTTTTTTACGTAAATTCCTGATTATATATATAATTATCAAATTTGATTTCTTTCATGCCCGAGCGAAGCGAGGGCGAAGCTTTGAGAAAATTGGATTTTTCATGCTCCAAAAAGGCACTTTTTCACGTAAGTTTCTGACGCCAGGGGGGGGTCCAGACCCCCTGGACCCCCGCCTACGCCACTGCCTCATGCCGCGCCGGTGGTTCAGGGAGGTGTAAGATGCAGAAACTCAAATTAGTCAAATTTCTCCTTTTTATGCAGTCCAATTCCCTCTTTTCTACGCCATTTTAGTTTCAGTTTATCCATGAAAAACTGTGATTTTTTTTTAAAATGCCCTTATTTTAAGGACCTCTAGTTCCACCCACTGTGAGTTAAGGGCTGACATTTTTTTTGGTGAGTATTTAACTCAAAATGAACCACCCCCTTTGAAAACAGCCTCTTTGCGAACAGTGAGGGATGTCTTCAATGGGAAATTCAATCTGAATTTTTTTTTTCATAATTTTTCTTCTAAAAGACCGAATAACCTCGTAAAATAAAAAATTGTGAATTTTGAGTAATCGTAATTTCCAATACTGTACCTCCAAAATGGCTTAAAAACAAGGAATAGGAGTCGACTCCGGAGTCGGAGTCAAACTGACTCCAAATTGACTCCGACTCCGGCTAGACTCCGGAGTCGAACCGGAGTCAGGAGTCAAGATCTGAAATTGACTCCGGAGTGAAGCAGAAGTCAGGAGTCAAGGTCTGAAATTGACCCCGGAGTCAAGGTGAAGTCAGGAGTCAGGGTCTGAAATTGACTACGGAGTCAAGCTGGAGTCAGGAGTCAACTTTTCCTCTTGACTATGGGAGTTGGGTGGAGTCAGAAGTCACCTTTTCGGCTGATTTCTATTCCCTGGTCTAAAATCGGAGTCAAACTGACTCCAAGTTGACTCCGGAATCAAGTCGGAGTCAGGGAGGCAAAAATTGACTCCGGAGTCAAGAGTCAAAGTCATAGATTGAATCCGGAGTCATAGTGGAGGCAGGAGTCAAGGTGGAGTCAGGAGTCTACTTTCTCCTTTGACTCTGGAATCAAGCCGGAGTCAGGAGTCAACAACATTTCTACAAGAGATTCAACGTAAAAAAAAAACTTTTACTCTTGACATTTTAAACCGCGAAAAACTGGTTTTGCGGGTGGTTTTTTCCTTTTAGGGATAGGTGGGGTGGGGGGGGAGTTTCCAGACCCTTGCGGATTGCAGGTTTTAGTATAGTTTTTAGGAAATCATTCTACTTATACAAATAATGTGAAATTCAGTTTTTCTCGTTTCCCACGATTTTTCTTTTTAGGTCTAGACCTGGAATGACTGAGCTATTCATAATGATTGTGTTATCCTCTGGAATTCTTCCAGTTGGTGATCTATCATTTTTCTTTTCTCGATGTAGTAAAGTTTTATTTTTGACGTGACTTCGGTGATTTCTTTAAAAAACCACATTCAAACTTGGTTCGGATTTGTGCATGCGTAAGTCGAACTGATTTTCTTTAGCTGTAAAGAAACTTATATTAAGTAAGTAGGTACCTATGTGGCAATATGAGGACATCTTGACTGGAATTCTACCTTTTGAATTCATCAACGTAAATAAATGGCACACTGCGATGAGATTCAAAGAAAGGCGCACGAAAACCTGAGCTAAAAACGAATTGTCGAAGAAGTGAAAACGATGAAATATACGCCATAAGTAATTATAAAAATGAGTTTCGTATTGTCGGCATTTTAAAAATAGACACCCCCGGTGTAATTCAGGGGTATTTTCTCTTGTCTTGAAAGTTTATTAAAAAGGCGTTTTACATCAAATTAAAACTGGCTTTTACGTTTGAAAACGGACCTCATTTTTTTTTTCACTTCTGAATTCTAAAATTCAACACAACGACAGTATATTTTGTATCCCGACGAAAAAAATCTTCCATTTTTCGTTAATTTTCGTCACTTGGCAAGATTTTTCCATGACGCCGCCGTTCTTCCATGAATAATTTAATTTACGAAATGCGAAACAAATCTGCGAGGAGATTTTTCATTTATAAAAATTAACTTTTGAATTATAAATAAAAAAATAATAAATGAATGAAATGCGAAAAAAATAATTTTAATTAAAACGTATCTTTGAATATATACGACATGGCTGAACGAGAACCCAGAAAAAGATAACAAGAATGATGCTACACAAATAGAATTTTCGCTCAGCTATGGCGGAAAAATTGAGTAGGTACTGGAAGGATGACGACGGGAGGGCTGTATGAACGTAAAACGGCAATTTCCAGCACCGTTTCGAGGAGCGAATACACTCATGTACGCGACTCTGTTTGGGAAGAACCGTAGAGAGATAAGCTGTTGCCAAATTCGAAATTCGTTCGCATCTTCGCCGCGTACACTGTCGCAGTCGCGCACACCATTTTCATAACACAAACAAAAACAACAAAAACCTTAGTATGTACGGTTGAATGCGCGAAAATATGAACTCGTTTCACGCACCGGTATATAATCGTCGCTCCGGTACCGTGTCTGCATCGTTCGTCGTCTCGAAGCCGAAATTTCGCGCGCTTCACTTGCCACCGTACTTTCAGACTGCGGGCCTCCGAACAATTAGAATGAAAAAGAAGGAAATTTTAAAACCAATTAAAGCTGCGTAACTTCGCGTCTCCCATTCAATTGTATTCTCGCATGAACGCTTCTCAAAGCGAGTAAATTCTTCTTTCAAAAATTACGCTTTTTCTTGTAAACCCGATGTATTCCGTTTTGAATACCAATACCTTTGCCTCCTGTTTTGTTAGCGCCGCGTAAAACTTTCCACCGGTAGATGATGAAAATACATTTAAGATTGAGAGATTTTTTCCCTCGGCAATTTTCCCTTCGCTTTGGCGTCTTATCGCTGATTCGTTTTTTACGTCGGCGGATGGCTGAACTTTGGTGTTTCGAAAGCACGCTTCGGATGGTTGGCTAATCAGCTTTGAAATTGGCCGAAGAAAAACAAGAAAAATCGGGAATAGCGAGGATTTTCATCTTTGTAGCAAAAATCTGGATGATTTTACTGCGAAAAGCAAGAATTTTCGACATTCTTCTCTTTTCTTGAATTTTTTACGGAAGGATAAAACGTTTTTTTGGACAAATTCAAAGCAAGAAAAATTGCATGAAAATGGCGGGAAAAAATCCAAAAAATAGCTAGAACTTTCATTTTTCAGATCCAGTAGATACCACGGTCCGCGAAGAAGAATGTTGATTTATTTACGGCAAACCGGTTAGGCAATTTTATTAACGCCACGCCGCAGAAAAGGATCGCGGTTTACGTACGTAGGGGTTGAAAAATACATGTTGGAAGGGAAACTTGTTTCGCAAATGTAAATATTTTGAAACCTTACAAAGAAAAAGTTAAGAGGATCAGAACAAAATTTTGATAAGATATTATGGAATTCGCGTTTCAAGGTCAAAGTAGACGCTGAAATTAAACATTAAAAATTTGAAAAAAGTTATATTTCAAAAAAGTGGAATTTTTTTACTTCGATAAAAAGCTGTGCTTTTAAACGTAATATTACCATGGAAATTGAACATTAAAATTTATTTTCTACTTCGAATATGTGGAAGCTGATTGTTTTAGAGTTTATTCTCCCACCCTCACCTTTAGAAAATAATTTTGGGGTTTTCTTGTACTTTTAGAAATGAAAAAACTGAAATATCTAATATGAAATCTTTCATCTAGTTGGTTTTTCTGTGAGTTCAATTTTCTAAATATACCAATGGAATTTTTTAACATTTTTTAATACTTAATTCATTTTGAAGTCTAATTCGACCTCGAGACTTGGAAACTCGAATTCCGAAATGGGTTGAACCTTTGTCGAAATTTCGTCCTGCAATCCTCTGTGTTTCAATATCTACGCAAAAATATTTAATCCTTAGCGGCTGAATTCTTTTGCATAGGTAATTGAATACCTCGAAATGAACTTTTGAATATTTTTGAAAATTTTTCCAGAAGGCTAATTGCGGAACTTTGAGGCAATATTTTTTGTCATTGTTGTTTGATATCGTACCTACTCTCTCATTTCGAATCAGTGAAAAATCACTGATAAACAGTCAGAATTGCAGCACAGGAAAAATCAGTGAAATTCACTGATTTTCAGTGATTTTTCACTGATTATTCAAAGAATTTCACAGATTTTGCAGTGAATTTCATAAATGCCACTGAGTTTTCAGTGAATTTTCACTGATTTCCAGTGATTTTCTTTCGCTGATTTGTTTTCAGTGAAAAAATTTTCACTGATTTTCTCCTGTGCTGCAATTCTGACTGTTTCTCAGTGATTTTCGGTAATTTTCACTGATTTATAATTGAGAGAGTATTGTCTGCAGCATTATCAATTGAACCACACCTAAAAATTGAAAAAATCCCGTTTCCTTTCATCTTCCATTAACTTGCATTCATTAAAATAACAAATTGAGATTTTTTGGCTGTCTTGTCTGAGGTTCCATTAATCACACTACATGTTGGAATTTTTCGCTCGTCCTGAGCACCTTTTCCATTTCGGAAATCGAGGAAGCCGAATTTTAAAAATTTTCAATTTTTGAAATGGAATTTTTCGCAGAGTGGAATTTTTTGGGTGGTTTCAAACGTGAAACTAAATGCATTTCAGTGATTTAAACTAATTTGGTTTTCAATCAGCTGATTTCTCTAAGGCACCAAGAGTTGAGAGTATTCGTTTACTTCTCGAGTGCACTGGACTAGTCAAGTGAAAAATTCTTTGGGTTCACTCGAACCGAATCCATTAATTAAATAGCTAAATTAACTCTCTCACTTTGAATTTGTGAAAAGTCACTGATAAATAGTCAGAATTGCAGTACTCTCTCAATTATAAATCAGTGAAAATTACTGAAAATCACTGAAAAACAGTCAGAATTGCAGCACAGGAGAAAATCAGTGAAATTTTTTTCACTGAAAATATATCAGTGAAAGAAAATCACTGGAAATCAGTGAAAATTCACTGAAAACTCAGTGATATTTATGAAATTCTCTGAAAAATCTGTGAAATTCTTTGAATAATTAGTGAAAAATCACTGGAAATCAGTGAATTTCACTGATTTTCCTGTGCTGCAATTCTGACTGTTTATCAGTTATTTTTCACTGATTCGGAATGAGAGAGTACCGGAAAAATATAAGAAATTATTGTTTTTTTAAAGTGGATTTTCATTGATTTTTCAGCAAATTTTAGAGATTTTATTGGCTTTTCAGTGAATTTTCACTGATTTTACAGTATAATTTTTTTACTGTCTGTTTTCAGTAAAAAAATTCACTGTTTGCTTTTAGTGATTTTTTCACTGTTTGTTTTCAGTGAATTTTTTCACTGTTTGTTTTCAGTGAATTTTTTCACTGTTTGTTTTCAGTGAATTTTTTCACTTTGTTTTCAGTGAATTTTTTCACTGTTTGTTTTCAGTGAATTTTTTCACTGTTTGTTTTCAGTGAATTTTTTCACTGTTTGTTTTCAGTGAATTTTTTCTTTGTTTTCAGTGAATTTTTTCACTGATTTATTATTTTGCTGCATTTCTGACTTATTTTCCAGTAATTTTTGATCCTTTTCACTGATTTATAAATGAGAGAGAAGATTTATTTTTCGAACAAAACAGGTAAGTACTAAGTTTCTCTTTTCAACTTTTCCAACAGGTTATTGATATACTATGTACCTTGGCGAACATATCGTTATATTTGTGAATTTTTTGTACCATCCTACAAGTAACTACCTACCTTATAGTTTTGAGGTTGATCGATTTAGTCGATAATTTTTTTACTCACACCAATTCAATGGAATTTTCTAATCATCATCAAAATGTGAAATCGTACATAAAAAACCAAATTTTCGACTTTGAATATTTTTGAGAGCTGAAAAATTTATTTGTTTTTCATCCCGCGTACAATTTTTTCTGTCAATAATTGATACATTTTTTCAGTAAATCTTGGCATAGATATCTGGTTCTGACCTCCATATTTTGTTTTTTCCTCCCTTATAATAATGTTTTAAATATTTTGACGGGTATGCTTGAAACAATAAATTAGATTTCAGCGTATTCGCGTCTACAATTAAAAGATTTAGTGGGAGGTTAAATCGTAATCGCGAAATGGCAACAGCATATGTGTAATTATAATCGTATTTTATACTCGATACTCGCGCGCTGGTGAAGATAATGTACCTAGCTACCTACATGACAAAAAGTCGTACTTCTTAACCCTTTTGTAACGTTTCAATGTCTCATGAGTGCTGATGACATGTGTGGTTGATTCTGAGCACACGAAAAAATATATATCTAATCTTTAACTCGCAGGTGAAGCTTTGGTTGGTGTTTTTGCAACATATATCACAATAATGGTTGCTATTTCCGCGTACGCTCTGGTTTCTCTCGTTGCAGCAAATGTTAATTGTCACCGAGTGCAAGGTATGTGGAAACAAGATGGATGCTAAAATAGGTATTCGAATACCTAGTCTTAAATAAAAATCTTGTTATCTTGATTTTTTTTCTCAGTGTTTTGAAAAAGAAAGACGTGATTTTTATTCCAGCTCCGAGGAATTTCAATTGATGGAGAAAATTTAGTGTTGGGCAAAATCGATTACCTATTTGAAAATAATCGACTGGAAAAATAATCGACCCCAAGATTAATCGATCAAAAAATAATTTATTAATCGATTATAATCGCAGTAGAAAATTCGAAGGATTTTTTCTTTGTTTTGGTGTCAACTGTGCCAACATAAATTTCAAAAATTCTTCGAAACAGCTAAATAATCAGGTCTCAATTGCATAAAAAAAGACTTCCGCGCGGGATTCCTGTTAAAATTGATTTTATGATTGATTCTTATTTTAGACACTAAAACAAATAAATTTCGGTTCATGGATGCCTATTTTTCCTCTTCCCCTTTTTCCCAGGGTCCACCTCCTAACATTTCAAACACGTGTATCGCCTAATTTATGGGTCGTAATGAAAAAAATGTTCAAACAAAAGTTGTTCTTCAACACCTCGTGTACATTTTAATTCCTCATCAAAATCCATTTTGGAGCAACTCCTTCCGCCCAAATTTGGAAATTTAAAGTTTTTTGAGAAAATTTCAAAATCACGTTTTCTTTATTTTCAACGAAAAGTTTCGGAGACAAGAGAAAATTTGTAACTACCAAAAGTATTCAGAATTAAATTTCTTTTCGAATGAACTGTTTCACAACTATTTCCTTCAACTTTTCCTCACAGAGTGGACCACTCCCCTCCCCTTATCTCAAAAGTTGGACCCTTGAAAAAAAACTTGAACGATTTTTGTTCTTCAATATATGGTGTACAATTATACTTGGTATCGGAATTCATTTTGGAGCAAATTTTTTTGATGGGTTCAAGTTTTGTGTTAAGGGGGAGGGGAAGAGGTCCACTCTGTCTAGAAAAGTTTAAGAAAATGGTCATGATACAGCTCATTAGAAAGTAAATTCAATTCTGAATAATTTTGGTGGTTACAAATTTTTCCGTATTTCCGAAACTTTTCGTTTAAAATGAAGAAAATGTAATTTTGAAGATTTTTCAAAACAAATATTGTATTTTCAAATTTGTGGGCCAAGAGTTGCTCCAAAATGGATTTTGATAAGGAATTAAAATTTACATTAGGTATTGAAGAACAACTTTTGTTTGAAAATTTTTTCATTACGACCCATAGATTAGGCGGCACACACGTTTGAAATGTTGGAGTGGATCCTGGGAAAAGGGGGAAGAGGAAAAATAGCCATCCAACCGAAATTTATTTGTGTTAGTGTCTAGAACAAGAATCAATCATAAAATCAATTTTGACAGGTATCCCGCGTGGATGTACAATTGAGACCTCACTAAAAATCCTCTTGGTCGAAATGTCCCTTTTTTAATACTTACTCTTTTTTTTTTAGAGAGATCTTTATAAATCTTTACGAAGAAGGTGGGCGAGAATTTAGCGCCAGTTGGAATTGGGGAGGAACATAATTTGAATTTTAGATCATTTTGGAGAATTTTTCCGTTTTGGGCCAAAATTGAACAAAAATTTTAAGAAACAGGGCACTGCGAAAATTCTGGAGAAAATTTAGAAAAATAGAAGCTTTGGCTTAAAAAATTCGTGTTTTTTCTCGGTTTTCATATTATTTTCAAAATTTTTTGAAAATTTTTCGAAATGTGCTCTCTCATTTTGAATCAGTGAAAAATCACTGAGAAACAGTCAGAATTGCAGCACAGGAAAAATCAGTGAAATTCAATGATTTTCAGTGATTTTTCACTGATTATTCAAAGAATTTCACAGATTTTTCAGTGAATTTCATAAATATCACTGAATTTTCAGGGAATTTTCACTGATTTCCAGTGATTTTCTTTCACTGATTTGTCTTCAGTGAAAAAATTTTCACTGATTTTCTCCAGTGCTGCAATTCTGACTGTTTCTCAGTGATTTTCGGTAATTTTCACTGATTTATAATTGAGAGAGTGGAATTCCTAAACAAATGCCTTAAAATTAAAGAAAATGCCTTCGAGTTGAAAAATTTTGAGGTTCGTGATAAATTGTGAGCAATTTGTTAAGAAAAAACTCACATTTTCAGGTCAAAGCTCCTATCTTTTTTATTTTTTTTTTCAAAATTTTCGGTCTGTCTTATTTTTTCTAATTTTTGTCCATTTTTGGTCCAAAAAATGGAAAGATAAAAAAACAATCGCACTTCGATTTTTTTTTCACGTCGATTAATCGATTAATAATCGCCCAACACTAGGAGAAATGTTGGAATTCAGTCATGAAAAAGTAATATTAAAAAATTTATTTGATTTATGTTCGAATCAAAGGCGATGAATTATCAATTGGCGTATAATTGAAAATAAAAATTCAATACTATTCTTATAACCCATCGACCCACATCGATCTTACTTCTGCCAACAATTTACAAACTACTTTCAAACTTGGTCGATTTTACTCGCCAAAAAAAGCCCCTTAAAAGCGAAATGAAAAAAATGACCTATTTTAATTTGCATAATTTTCGAATATCGACGACGACGTAAAACTCGTGTAACGCTGGTACGAGTACGTCGTACGATGACGACAGCAAAATTACCATATATAGCTCGGCCACACATACGCGTACTTTGGAAAACACTTTAAAAGTTCATAAACTTGTCAATGAAACGTATAAAAGTTTTAAAACAGTTCGGGGCTTCGAAAGTTACCAAAATATCTTACAGAACGTTTAAACTAATAAAGAATGAAAACTTTTTTTATAATTTTATTTTACGCGAAACGTAAGGCCTCCTTACCTCACCGTCCCCTGCAACGACTTAGGCACGTTATCGAAGCATGCCCCATAGTCGATGCTTTTTTGCGCAAGTCGAAAGTTTTAGCGAAAATTCTCCCGCAGCTGGACATTTTAATTAGATTTTATCGTTTTTAAAAGGTTTTTGCGGCGCAACCATTATGTGAAACCTCTTCTCCGATATACATTCGTGCTTTATTCGAACGGCAAACTCGTTCTCACCGCACATACGTAACCGACAACAACAATGGAGGAAAAAAAGCAAGGTAGACTTCTTTTATGATCACGTGATTTCATTAAACTTCCTTGTCGCGTTCGTAAAATCCCTTTTTAACTTTCGTCATTCGCCATGTCTGGGGATTTCAACTTAACGTTCGACTTCTCGACCATCTTTTCAACTCAACCCGCCTCGTCAGTCTATTACACGCGGTAGTGGATTTTTAATGAACTTACAAAACGAATAATTATAAAAGGCTCGTGCATAGTCTAATACGAAATTAGCGGACAACTTTTTGGCGCGAAAATTTTCCGCTTGTATTCGTTATGCTAATCTGTTTGACAACGTGTATCATTTAATTTACGCAAATGTATGCAGATTATATTAAATCTTTAGTATTTCGCGAAATTTTATAATAATAAACAACGCTCGAGCGAGATATTTTTACGTAGAAATTCGATTCGCACCGCGGTTTTTTTTCTCCGTTTCACGTGGGCCGAGTGGCGGAGAAATCGAGGCGGAAGAAATTCGCTTTTGTTTTGTCGAAAGTTTCGAAACCCAGCGTCTTTTCAAAAGTAAACCGTAATTTTAATAATTTGAAATTTAATCGTTCTTTCGGCGAATCGACCGAGACCGATGAAATACGTAGAACTTGAATGGATTTTTTTTTTCAGAGAAGCTCAATTCAAGCTTTTTCTCTCCTCTGATAATTTCAAGTTGTTGAATATTAATTTGCTTCCGTTCTTTTGCCAAAATACACCATAATTGAGCTGAGTTGTGTAGATGATACCAGTATCTAATTAGAGACCGTTGAAAGAGAGATTCTTAGGATTTTTGGGTAATTACGACGAATTTCAGTTCGAAATTTTTTTCCACGAATCGTTTGATTTTATAATTTGACGATTTGGGTGTTTTTGAATTCTATTTTTGGAAAAATATTGATTTATTTATTGTTCAGATACCTCGAAATATCTCGAGCGAGAAATTCCAATTATCAACACCGAGCACTACATGAACGTTTTAGATTCAGGAAATGGAAAATTTCTTGTGTTCATTCTGGTCGAAAAAAATGTAATTTTTAAAAATCTGCTCGCACTTGTGGAGTTCTTAATTTACCAATTTTTGGTCGAAGGAAGAATACAGATCTGGTGATTTATCTCTGTCATAGGTTTTCCTCCTTTGTGACGCTTAGTTTAGGCTTGAAATCGATGACGAATTTGAAGAGAGAAAATGACATGACCGAATGGATAAGTGAACGTCAAATTCATATTCATTCAATCAAAATACAAAAATACACTTCTATTACTCAGCGATTCTGATTAGATTTTCAAAATTCACATCTTTGTTTAATTTTGAGTAAAAATAGATTGCAGTGACGTAAATACAGGTGAGAGGAACAAACCCACTCCCAGAACTCTTTCAAAAAAGAATTTTTTATTCAGAAAGTATTTGTAATTTCAAAACCACATTTTTTCGACAGCAATAAGCAATATCGGATTTGCCTCGCTTCGCTCGGGCTGAGTTTGATGCTATTCTTTTTTAAAAAAAAATAATCAAGACTATTTATCAAAAATCAAAATCATTTTTATTTACTGATGCATTTACAGGGAATTTTCCAAATTGTGAGGATTTTGTGAGGGTAGCTCTATCTTCTTTTATTCGAGAATGGTTTTGATGTTCTTGAATTTTTCTCCATTTCTAACCATTTTTCGAGTGATTTCCAAATTTTCAAGTTTCACCTCCCCCCCCACTCCTCCCACACCTAACTCTTGAATTCCAAAGGGAAAAATATGGTCTAATTCGTATTCTGCGCCCTCGAAAACCTAGATTTCGATATATCACTCGAAAAATTGAAATATTCCAAGTCTCACCCCCGATGTTAGGATTTTGAAATTTTCTTCATTCCAACTCCAACCCCTGTGACAGGGAATTTCTAAATTGTGAGGATTCTGTGAGGGCAGCTCCATCCCTTCTTTTTCAACATCGGGTTTGACGTTTTTGAATTTTTTCCCATTTCTAATCATTTTTTAAGTGATTTCTAAAATTGTGAGGATATTGTGAGGGTACCACAATATCATGTTTTCCACTATGATTTTGACTTTTTTTAAATATATTTTTAGTTGATTTTCTAAATTGTGAGGATTTTAGGTCCATTTAGCCAGCCCCCCTAACTCGACTTGGGGGGCTGAAATTTTGTGTAAGATTAGTGCTACGTTAGTGCCGGTTAGTGCCGTATTTATTTTCGTTAGTGCTCCCCCACAGTGTGGGGTACCGTTGGGGGGGCTGGGTAAATGGTAGCCCCCCAAATGCCGCTAGAGGGTTGAAATTTGCAGTATCGTTAGTGCTACGTTAGTGCTGTTTAGTGCCGTATCAATTTTCGTTAGTGCTGGTCCCCCCTAAGAGGTGTGGTTGGGGGGGCTGGGTAAATGGTAGCCCCCCCATTTGTCGGTGGAGGGTTCAAATTTACTGGGTGGTTAGTGCTACGTTAGTGCTCTTTAGTGCCGTACTTTATTTCGTTAGTGCTGCTCCCCAGAGGGGGGAGGGGCAATTTTTCATCTTCCACTACACAAGGCGAAAGCCCGTAAACACTGGGTTTCTCACGAGAGAGTCGTGGAAATACGAAATAGCCCAGAAGAAATAGCATCGGAAATATGCTTGAAAAATAAACCTATTTTAATACCAATTTATTGTAATGCTTAAAAAGTTTCTATGTAATGTCCAGGGTCTGGGATAAAAAAAATCACCACCCAAGCCCCTATTGTTTATTTCGGGGGGAGGGGCTAGACTCCTTATGAAGAAAAAAATTGTTTTGCACATATTTCTCTCAAATTCACGTAGAAGGTTATTTATGAGTAAAAATACTCCCAAAAATGTTTTCAGCCCCCCTCGACTTCAGGGGGCTGAGCCATTGCTTCCCAAAGTAGAACATTTTTGGCTAAAATGAAAAAAAAATTAGTTTTTTAAATATAAAACCGTCCCAGAATTTTATTTTTTAAAAATTTGTCATTTTTATTTTCATTTTGAGATAACAAGTCCGAAGGCTCGCCTCCAAAAATGATTTTTTTTTTACATCCATTTCGCTCAAATTTACATAGAAAGGTTATTTCGGTGTGGAAGTATTTCCAAAAAAAATTTCAGCCCTCTCACAATAACAAGGAGCTGAGCCATGACTTTCCAAATTTAAACAGTAAGACGACTTTTTTATGTCTATAAAAACACATCAAAAACCTCGTTTTTTTGTCATTTTTTACAAAACTATTCAATTTGAGAAACAATGTCTCCGACTTCTGCTGACGCGAGGATCTGAAATTTTTTGGAAGTACCTAGGTAGGTACTTCTACATTTTAAAGCAAAAAATTTTCACTACCTTGAAAAAAGGTATTTTTGAGTCACCTGTGAAACAACGTCATCTTTTGCTGAAAACCCCACGATATGTGTGTTTTCAAAGAGGCCTAGGTGGAGGGGGGAGGGTTACACGCCTTGAATTGAAAAGTTGATAGGCTATAGTCTTATCCGTTATCTCACAATAGAAATACCAATTTTTTCTAAAATAAAATTCTGAGACGGTTTTATATTTAAAAAACTATTTTTTTTTTTTTCATTTTAGCCAAAAATGTTCTACTTTGGGAAGCAATGGCTCAGCCCCCTGAAGTTGAGGGGGGCTGAAAAAAATTTTGGGAGTATTTTTACTCATAAATAACATTCTATGTGAATTTGAGAGAAATATGTGAAAAACAATTTTTTTCCTCATAAGGAGTCTAGCCCCTCCCCCCGAAATAAACAATAGGGGCTTGGGTGGTGATTTTTTTTATCCCAGACCCTGGACATTACATAGAAACTATTTAAGCATTACAATAAATTGGTATTAAAATAGGTTTATTTTTCAAGCATATTTCCGATGCTATTTCTTCTGGGCTATTTCGTATTTCCACGACTCTCTCGTGAGAAACCCAGTGTTTACGGGCTTTCGCCTTGTGTAGTGGAAGATGAAAAATTGCCCCTCCCCCCCTCTGGGGAGCAGCACTAACGAAATAAAGTACGGCACTAAAGAGCACTAACGTAGCACTAACCACCCAGTAAATTTGAACCCTCCACCGACAAATGGGGGGGCTACCATTTACCCAGCCCCCCCAACCACACCTCTTAGGGGGGACCAGCACTAACGAAAATTGATACGGCACTAAACAGCACTAACGTAGCACTAACGATACTGCAAATTTCAACCCTCTAGCGGCATTTGGGGGGGGCTACCATTTACCCAGCCCCCCCAACGGTACCCCACACTGTGGGGGAGCACTAACGAAAATAAATACGGCACTAACCGGCACTAACGTAGCACTAATCTTACACAAAATTTCAGCCCCCCAAGTCGAGTTGGGGGGGCTGGCTAAATGGACCTGAGGATTTTGTAATGGTAACTCCATCTTCTTTTTTCATCGATGGTTTTGACGTTTTGTTTTTCTTTTCTTTTCTAACCATTCAACAGGTTATTTATGAAATTGTGAGGATTTTGTGAGGGTCAGTACATCAATTTAAATTTTCCAACAATAGATTTTAGGGGTTTGAAATTTTTTCCATTTCAACCCTTCTTACAGGATATTTTCAAAATTGTGAGGATTTTGTGAGGGTACTTTAAAAATATCATGTTTTCAACAATGGTTTTGATGTTTTTTATTTTCATTTTTCATTTTTACCCCATTTTCAGGTGATTTTCTAAATTGTGAGGGTAGCTCTATCTCTTTTGTTCAACCATGGTTTTGAAGTTTTTGAATTTTTTTCCATTTCCAATCATTTTGCAAGTGATTTCCAAAATTTGAGAAATTTGTGAGGGTTCCGGGTACCACAATTTCATGTTTTCCACTATGATTTTGACGTTTTTGTAGTTTTTTTTTTTTTTTCATTTTTACCCTATTTTCAGGTGATTTCTAAAATTGTGAGGATTTTGTGAGGGTATCACAATTTTATGTTTTTCACTGTGATTTTGGCGTTTTTGTATTTTTTTTTTTTTTCATTTTTACACTATTTTCAGGAGATTTTCTAAATTGTGAGGGTATTGTGAGGGTATGCTCTACCTCTTTTTTTTTTCAGTAAATGCTTTTGTCGTTTTTGATTTTTTTTCCATTTCTAATCATTTTACAGGTGATTTCTGAAATTGTGAGAATTTTGTGAGAGTAAGTACATCCATTCCATTTTTCCAACAATGGATTTCGGATTTTTGAAGTTTATTCTATTTTAACTCCTGTCACAGGTGATTTTCTAAATTGTGAGGAATTTGTGAGGATAACTTTATCTTCTTTTTTTTAACGATGGTTTGGGTTTTTTGTACTTTTTTTTTTCATTTTTACTCTATTTTTAGGTAATTTTCTACATTGTGAGAATTTTGTGAGGGCGTCACTAATTCACTATTTTATGTTTTCATTAATGGTTTGGTGTTTTTGAATTTAAAAAAAAATTTACCCCAAGTTACTGGAGATTTTCTTAATTGTGAGGGTACTAATTCCATTGCCTTTTTAAACTTTTTTCTATTTCGGCCTCACTTTTTCTCAAGATTTAGTAGGTGTGATGACTTTTGGGATGAAAATCAAGCTGACAAATCATCCCACAATCTGAGCCTTTGAGGCTGGGGGGATGATTTTTGGGATGAAAATCTATCTTACAAATCGTGGTATTTTTAGCTGAAGGCATCCAAACTAAAACCAGTTTTTAAGAAGAAAGAAAAATGAAACAAATTTTCATCAATTTTAAAAAATACTTCAAACATGGATCTTATGATCTGGTAGGGAAAGGGTTCGAAACACTATTCATACACTGAGTATTTAGCAACGATATTCTGATTTCGACAAATCAAATTCGACCCCAGGACATTCTATTGGGGAAAAATGGAAAAACGCAGGAAAGCACGTCTGCATTCCACGCAGTGTACAACGTGACTGACTACAGCGCGTCGTTCCGCTGGCGTTGCTCCGCAGTGCAGCCACTTGTATATTTTACAATGTTCCAAAGATACCCCAATTCGTATCATTTTTCATTCTCGGCTTTAAAATAAAATACAAAACACGATCGGTATTATTGATTTTAATAAAACATAACAAAACTATTTACAAGTCTTATGGGCTATATAAATACATTGTTAACTTATTACATTTAAAACGTAACTATATAATTTATTGTTTACAAACACGTATAACAAAATATCTACAAAATTATTAAATTTTTATCGTCTGGTTTTCGCCTCGCTCTGTCGTGGTCATAAAAAACATCGTCGTATTGGGGGCTCGAACTTCACGAGTCGAATTTACGGAAAATTCGAACATTCGGGCGTTTTATTTCTCCACGGCACGTGCCTGCCTTTTTACAGTACAAATAGGCGTAAATTTAACAATATTGGGTAATGACGCGTTATCTAAAGACAGAAAGAATTAATCCGTGGAGAGCCATTAACACCCACAAATATAACGTATACGGCACGGTATTTCCTATTCCTGAAATATATAACAAATAATATTAATCATTTTAATGTATAATATTATATTCCAGAACTTACGTATCGTATAGTTTAAATGTACGAATATTTTATCTAGTCGAGGCAAATAATTTCGACGAAAAATTCCTACTGTCAGGAGCTTTGCTAACTTGAGCAATTTTTTTCGAACGTGCTACATTCCTAAGTTTATCTGTGTTGGAAAAAATTTGACTTTATCGCGGTTTCATGGCGTATTGGGTTTATTATGTCGGGTCTTTTAAGTCGTTTTACAATATCTGCAATGTGCAAGTACATCCAGCTCGATGCAGTACGATTGTCTATAACGTTTGTACACGTAGCCTAGCTAAAGTACCCGTAATCTATTTGAATCACTTTGAATATGTGTACGAGCCCGTTATATAATTTAGATCACGTTTCGCATTGTATCAGGTTAATTTGAGACCAAACACGGAATGAAATACGAATAATAATTCAAGCTGATTGCTTTTTATTTTACTTTTTTTCCATTTCGGCTCGTGTCGTGAATTTATTCACTTCGGTATTCGATATAATCGCGCTCAGCTCGGCGTAAAAGTTCACGTTAATTTCACCATACACTCATACGTATTAGGATATCGAGTTTGGGAAAAAGGAACACCGAATGTCGCTATATCTGTCGCGATAAATCAGTTTCTCGATAAAAACGTCTAAATATAACAATTCCGTCGATAATCTATTTCCTCGATTTGTTCTTTTTGAAAAAAAAAGTGATACATCGACGAGTTGCCAGAGTGAAAAGCGAGAGACAGAGAGGGAAGGAAAGTCGAAATGAAAAAAATAGATTAAATCTAAACGTAGAAAGAAATGAAATGATAAATAATGGCTACGGTGAAGAGATTTCCTCGAAAGCCTGAATACATAAAATTCCTATTAGCAAAAAAGCTCAAGTCTTTTAAAAAAATTTCTTCCCTTTTGCGGAAGAAAAATTTTTCGTTTGCGTCAAATGTAACGAGGCTGCTTGTCAACAAAGCCAATACACTTATGCGAAAAAAGACAGGGGGTTGCTCTTTTCTGTATCGGAAAAACATGCTTTTCGATGTGTTTTTTTTCCCCTTCGCTATATATTTTCTGCTTTAAAGATAAATATTTCTGCGGCGTTTTTTTTTTAAATTATTGTCCTCAGTTTTCTGTTTTTGAAAAGCGGTATTTTTATTTGGGATTTCGACGTTGTAGGTTGATCGAGGCTAATTGATGGTTAATTATTGGAAACAATGAACACGTGGTATCCAGACATCACATCGTAGTGAGGTAGTTTTTTTTTGATAAAGTATTTTTGGTAATATTAGTAATCAGGAAGTCGCGATTGATCACATTTCTTTCGAAAAATTAAAAAAAAATCACAAAAATAAGAATTCCAAGACCGTGTATCGTGGATTTTTACCAATATTTCACCACCCCTCTTCCTGTTTCCCTCTCTTCCTCATCTCTCCCGATCCGACACCTTGAACGTCATATTTTGAGCATTTTATTATCATTTTAGGTTTAGTAGTGCGGTTGAATTTGTCAAAAACACTTCAAAATCAGATTGAAATAGTTACTGCAAAAATTTGAAATTTGATTTTTATGCTGATTTTTTGAAAATTTTGGATCTTACTTTGCAATTTTCCAGTTTTTCAAATGGATTTTCGTGGCGATTTTGTTCACCGTCAGCAATTCTAAATTTGTACTATACACCAAGAAGTCTAGTGGTTGTAAGAGTATGAAATTTTTTTGTAATTTGAAAAAAAGGGAGACGTTCTGATTTTTTATGAGAAAAATCAAAAAATTCCCAACAATTTTCTATAATAATTAATTTAGCATGACCGAAAATCGTTCATTTTTTAAATTTCTTCTCTTGAAAAGGGAGCTTGAAATATTGACGGATTTAGGTGAATGGATCTTGGGGGGGGGGGGAGCTAAGCCCCAAGTCACTTCAGATGTTAATAAGCAACAAAAAAAAGAAAACACATTTTTATTAAGAATGAACAGTAAAACAAAAGCTCAAACAGAATGAAATAAAAACGACTGGGTTCAAAGGCTTCTGCAAAATTTTATATGATAATTTTGAGTCGGTGGATAATCAAAGTTAAAAAATTGCCTAAAATTTCAAATGAAAAAAATGTTTTAAAAAGAAAAACTGAATTATTGTGGTCAGGTTTTTTTGTGTAAAAACAAACAAAACAATGTGCATTTTTTCAAAAAAATTGTTCAGTAAAATGAGATTATTTTCAAACACTACTAAAAATAATGCCCAATGGGCATAAGCACGAATTTTTTGAAGGGAGGGAGCCAATTTCACTTTTGGAAGGGCGGGATCTACCCCAAATCCGCCTATGGCATCAACAAAAACAAAACAAATGTTATGAGAGAATCTAATGAAGAAGACTCGAAAAGCCAATCCTGTATACCTGCACCCTGGTCACAATGGTCACAATTTGATTGCATCTTTTGTCGATTTCACTGCTTTCTCTGAATAGTTTTCAGAGATGTTCTCATCAGAAATTTATAGGATGCTTCGTATTTATGAATAAAAAAATGTTTATCGGCGTTTTTATATATTTTTTTTTGAAAAAGTAATTTTGTGATAATTCATCACTTTTTTCTACATTTCGAATTAATTTTCCGATACCTACTCGTATTCTAAACCAAAAATGCTTACACTTCGTAGTGCAAAAAAAAGAGAAAAAAAATGAGAAATCTACAAAAAAAAAAAAACAAAACCAAACTTTTGAAATTATAATTTTTCCTCCCTGAGCGTAGAAATTTTGAATTTTATTGATTTTTTCATACATTGGGCTTCATAATTGTATTTTAAATTTGATTTGTTGTGTAAAAAGTAATTTAATGCAGTGCTCAGGGATACTTTTCGCATGTGCGATCTCTCAAGCGAAAAGGTACCACAAGTCGGATTTTTCAAAATCGAGTTTTTGACTTTTTTGAACTAAAGCCCCATCCTTTTCAAGTTGATTTTTTGAAAAGCTCGTTTAAATTCAATTAAGTTATTTTTGGTTAAAAATGAACATTTTAAATAATATTTAAAGAAATGTTCGTCAAATTACTTCCAATTTTTTTTTCAAATCTGAATAAATTACCTACGAAAAAAACTTTTAAAATTTGATTTTTTAAAAAGATTTCACAACTTTGGAGGCGTTATTCTACCGCTTCCCGGCCGATTTCTGATCTGTGATTTCGGAGTAGTGAAGTACACTTGTCCATCCACCAGATTTTGTGAAAAAATATTTTTTGATTTTTCGACCTGAATTTACATTTTTTCCTCAATCGCAAAAAGTTGTTTTCCGACTTGTGGTAGGTATCTTCCCCTTGAGAGGTCATATATTTTTTTTAGGGTTGCAGTTTATTAGAATGAATGTCGAAATTGTAAGATGTAATTTTCAATAAATTTTCAATACGTAGGTCTGATACAATGGGTCCAGCTTTGAAGCTAGGTCCTAATTTTTCTACTAAAAAAATATGATTTGGTGAATAAAGTTTTATGGTTTTTTAATGTAATTTTGAAATTAAAACTTGTATTTTGTATATAAAAAATTAGAGTTTGAAATTGTGACCAAAAATTTTTCAGATAAAAGAAATTAGTTCTGTATTTCAGATTCACACCGAGTACAACAAAAACCACGATATAGGTATCAAAAAAATACAAAAATTGAGTAGATAGTACAAAAATTCAGAGAAAGTACAAATTTCCGAAGAAAAATTACAAAAATTACGAAATTTCGACGAAATTTGATCAATAAATGTCATCGTTTCTGGTCATCCAGAAATTTTTCAACTCAGGGAAGTACGAAAAAAGTACGAATTCGTTGGTTTTTCATTTCAGTACCAATCCTGCATATTTGTAACTCATAAAAATCCTCTTCAATTTTTTTTTGAAAATCTGAAGAATCCAAGGTATAAATATAAAGTCGTTGAATATTTGCCAAATTTTGATTCATCATTTTTTTGATGGATTTTATTCTGGAATTGGAGAGCCATTAGAACTTCGTGACTAGCTTTCTGGGTGTTACTCATAATAACATTTATTAAGGATTAATGACCTTACAAAGTCAGGTTGTCATGTTGTGTAAATATTCAAAGAATATTAATTTAATTCAATCAATATTTATGCCACCCACGTGCTTTCATTCAATGAGACTCCAGATGTATGGTACTTGAATGTAGAAGAAATTGCCTATTTGGATATTTACAGGAACTAAACACTTACGATGTATGAATCACCACGTATAAATTTTAAATTTAATGACTCAACGACTTGAAAAAAATACCGAAGAAGATTTTTGAAAATCATAACGAAAAAATGTTATTGTAATTTCTGAACCAGACGACAATTTGTTTTATGATATGGGGGGGGGGGGAGGGGTGTCATGAGAGTCGTGATAAGTTATGAAATTTGAAATTAAAGGCCACGCCAGTCATAAAAGGGTCGTGATTTTTTATAAAAAATTGAAAGACTTTTCAATACTTAATCTCATATTTTTTCTAAGCACTACAGAGAATTACACAGGGCAACAAAAAAATTTTTTGCTCTGTTTCTGGGTTCTCATGCCGAAATTCTGTTTCTAGACATCAGAATACATCACCTTGCTCAATCCTGGCTTCCAAAGTTTGCTTTAGGGGGTGGGGGGGCAAAAAACTGATTTTTCGAGGTCAATAAGCCTGAGCATTACAAAAAAAATTGGAAAATTTTTTTTTGAACTAATCTTGTAGGAAATTTTACGGCGAATCCAATTCCGCAAACCGCAGACCTCCGTCTCTTTTTTAAAAAAAGTTACAGCTCATTCTTTCCAAAATTTTGTGAAAAAATCGCATTTTTTTTTTTTCGCAAAGAAGTGAAACTTGAGAGAAAAGTAAGGGTTTTAAAGCCATAATGACTATGGTGAGAGTTGTAGGAAATTTCACGGTGAATCGAATGCCGCAAATCGCGAACCTCTATCTCTTATTTAAAAACAGTTACAGCTCATTCTTTACAAAATTCTGTGGAAAAAATCACATTTTTTGTGCCTTTTTCGCGAAAAAGTGAAATTTGAGAGAAAACTAAGGGTTTTAAGGATGAGCTGTAATTTTTTTCAAAAAGAGATAGAGGTCCGCGGTTTGCGGCATTCGATTCGCCATGAAATTTCCTACAACTCTCACCATGGTTATTATGGCCTTAAAACCCTTACTTTTCTCTCAAATTTCACTTCTTTGCGAAAAAAAAAACAAAAAAATGCGATTTTTTCACAAAATTTTGGAAAAAATGAGCTGTAACTTTTTTTAAAAAAGAGACGGAGATCTGCGGTTTGCGGCATTGCATTCGCCGTGAAATTTTCTACAAGATAGTTAAAAAAAAAATTCAATTCTTTTTGTAATGCTCAGGCTTATTGACCTCAAAAAATTAGTTTTTTTGGCCCCCCCACCCCTCAAAGCAAACTTTGGTCAAAAATTTTTTTTTCCTTTATTAGTTACATAAAAGCAACCCAAATTTGGCAATGAGAACCCAAAAACAAAATTCGTGTCGCCCTGTGTTATTCATTATTCCCCCCCCCCCCCTTCAAAAAAACAAAAAATTCAAGAAAAAAATCACGAACATCATAAAAATTCGACTTTTTAATCCATTACGAGACACCCTGTGCTGAAAAAATAAAAAAATAAACCTTCACTTTCGAGCTCTTCAAAAATTCCTGTCAATCAACGATTCACTTGCTAATGAAATTTTACTCGTAAAACTTCCCACATTCAATTTTTTCAAGAATGAAACGAGGAAACTGTGGAATTTGCAAAAACGTATTAATAAATTGCAATTTCCACGCGAAAATGAATCAAATTAGATTTTTCTCGTTGAAATTATCATCCACTCGGTTAAAGTGCTCAGCACAAACAAAATCATTCGACTGTGTTTATTTCGAACTGGCAACGTACATGTAACATGAAGAAGCCCTTGAAACACGCGAGTATTCCAACATTTAAACGCGCTACCAAAAGATTAATACGTTTAAACCATAATGTTACGTGTATAGTCGAATAATTGCATAAAATGCAGGAAAAAGAACCCTTTTTTTTTTCATTCGCAGAGACATCTCGAGTGGATAGTTGTTGAACGCACACAAAAAACAAAAAAAAAACGCAGCTATATATTCCAAAGGAAAATATTACCTCCTTTTTGAAAAAAAAATTGGCCGAATATGGTGAACTTTAAAATATGTTTTTTCGAGTGTACACAAAACTTGAAAGTGAAATTTATGGTATGCGGGTCAGTGGTCATTTAGAGTGTGATATACCGCAGGTAGACTCGTGTTTTTTTTTTTCGTCTTTTCATTCTTCTTTTTTTTTTGTTCTATAATCATCTAGCTTTTTCATTTGGCGGAGTAAAAATTTCTAAGCGGAACGCGCGTAACGTTTTACATGAAAATACGTAATATTTTTACTCGACAAATTGTTACCGTTTCTTTGAAGCGAGTTAGTTTTCCTTTCATGAAAAAAGTTTCCTTGAAATATTATTTTTGTTTGCTTAGATTTGTTATGTTTTGACGAAAATATGTGTGCAACGCGTACCGTTAAAGTAGAAAATTCGCAATTTCATTGCGATTAAAGTCGAATACAGTTTTTCTCAATTTTCTACGTTAACAACAAAAAAAAAACAGGAAAAAAAGGCGCACGGAGAAAAATTATTTCGACTTGGATGCTTTTGTCTCATTTATGTTTTCGTATCTTGACGAATATAGTTTTTTATTTTCATATTGTACCATTCGCGTATTATTGTAGTTTAGACGAACGTATTTTCGTTGCTAAATTTCTCTTCAGTTTTTTTCGTACAGTTTAAATGGCTTTATTGAAATAAACACATGTAGACGTAGAATCGCATTAAATATTCGAAAATGTAACTTAGGCATAAGAAATTTTCATTTTCTCTTTTAGGCTAAAGTTTTTTTTAATTGCGATCCCACCTCTGCTCTCAGATTCTTCATCTTTCTCCGACAAAACTATTTCAAATTGTAGCGAAAAATTTGCATAGCTTTGATTTCGCCGATAGAAGATTGAAATTTTTTTTAACGAAGGTGAATCGCAAACGGGAGTAGAAATTTCAAATCCTCGGGCGATTTTTTTTATCAACATTGCGAATACAACGTCGAAACTGTCAAATAAAAGCCTACTTTTTTCAGCCTCCCCTCCCTGTCTGTTGTTCATTTAAACCAAAAATAATTCAACTTGTTTCGTTCGAACTTCTTTGGAAAATTTGGGTCGGTTCCAAATTGAAAAAAACAAGCGAATTTTTCAAATAAAATCAATTTTGTTAAACTTGCTAGCATTTTAAGCATTGATTTTCGCGCTGATTTATCGTTCATTTTCAATACTTAGGGAGATATTCGGATTTTTATTACCCAAGTTGCGCGATTGAAAAAGCTTTCTCATTTATTCGACTCGGTTTTTTAGTGCTGCGGCAAAGATGTGCCATTTATTTGGAAATTCCGCGTGTATTTTTTTATTACTTTTTTTCCATTCTTTTTTTTCGCGTTTGATGGCGATAATTACGCGTTGTATTGAAAAGTATTAGTAGGTATCTGACGTAGGTACATCGCGATAATAAAATAAAATATATGAAAATATTGGCGTGGTTACCTGTTGCGGAATCGAAGGTACCCAATATGGAAGCCAATTTTGGTCGTTCTTCTTCTAATACTATTTCACTAGATACGGAAAATACTCGGTATACGTCCGCGGTACAAACGATTTTTAGTTTTCCCAACAGGAAGCTGGTGACTTGGAATTCGATTCCGGATATTTTTACGTATTTGACCGGATCAATGCTTTCATTTGTCTCGATTATGGTCGCATTCTCGAAACTTGATTTCATCTGTAATGTGAAAAATATTCAGAGGATTATTGTACTGACAACTCTCTTAATCCTTGAGAATTTGTGTATTTTAAAGTGAAAAAAAAAAACTGGTCTCTATTTTTCGTAGCTCGATCTCGATCAAAAATGATTAAAATATAAGTGCACTTTCGTATTTGTGTGATCTGAAAAACTCGTAAAAATTTGCCTGGAACAACTGGAGAAGTTGAGGAAAATTATTTTTGAAAAATAGTATCGTCAAGGGTTTCGAGAAAGTAAATTCTTTAGGGACGATTTCTTTAAAATATTTTAGACGGGGCCCAATTTCAAATATTATACGAGTAACTCCTTTAAATTCTACAAAAGTGATTTTTTCGTGTTTTTTTTCAATATAATTTTAACACATTTTATTTTTTTATTTCTTTTGGAAACTATTTTTCAAAGTTTAAACGTCGGATTTTTCAAAAATTTTGGTGTCGCCGCGTTGGGCTTTATTGTAATCCTTTTTCAAGTTGAAGTGACCAAATTTTCAATCATATTTTCTTACTCTAAACAGTGCTTTCTTGTATCTAGGTATAGGTACCTACACTGAACTTGAAGCTTTCTAAAATTTTTATCCTCGCTTCGTTTGGGGTTAGTGGAAAATTTCTTTCGTTTTTTGGAGCAATGATGATAAAAATGATGGTATGTAGTTGAAAAGGTAAAAAATTTGATTTTTTGAACAAAAATGACAAATTTGGATTTTACAAAAGTGATGTTTGGCGATGTTTATCGTTTTATTTGTTTCCAATTATTTCAAATAATGTTTGTATTCAATCGAAAAATTTTCTCGATCTACCTCCTTCGTGTCTCACACGGACTCCAATAAAAAAAAATTAATTTCTTGATAATTTTGGGTCAGTGAGGGGCATGGATGAAGCAGATCGAAAAAGTAAGTTGATAATCGAGCGCAGCACCCTCGAATTAGTAGAAATCGATATGTCACATGATATTTTCATTTTTTTTGCATGCGTCTTCTCAAAATAGGGGGGCTAGGGGTACCAAAAAGTCAAATTCAAAAAATCAGCAAATATTCGAACTCAGTACCCTCAATAACATAAACAATGACACGTCACACCTTATTTTTCATTTTTTTTAAAATTTCGACCCAATTAACACTCTCGCTGCCATGTGTTCATATATGCACACACAACGATTTTTGTCTACGCCATGTGTGCGATATAGCACACCCAACTCTTCTCATTGGAAAGGCTGTGTACGTTATAGATCACATTTTACGTTGAAATAAATGTGATTTTCGGATTCTACTGGCTCCAATACATAATATTCATGCTCAGCCTATAGATTGGTAACACTGAAAGCGAATTATGAGTAAAACAATTTTGACTTTTGTTTTGGGGTAACAATTTGTTGTTTTTCTTGCCAATAAACAATATTTTCGTACTTCCTGATGTCATGGGAAAATGTATTTACCTCAATTGTTTGAATAAAAAACAAATAATTGAAATTAAATAATTTTCAAAAAAAATTATTGTGATCGGAATTTGAAAATAGGTACTTCTTTTTTTTAATGAAATAATGATTTTTTAGGCTGTTTGATTTTTTTCCCCACAATTTTACCATGTTATCAGAGTCATTTTGTGCTTTTTCGCCCACAGTATACCATAATTCTTGGGTTCGAGCCACGTGTGCAATACTGCACACGGGTAGTTTTTACCCTTGTATGGGGTTGAAGGGTGAAAAAGTACCCTAAACGTGTTCCTTGTGTGCCCATTAGTAAGAATCAACCGCCCCCCTCTCCGTGACAGTTACGACTTTTTTCGAAAAAAGCTCTGGCAGCGAGAGTGTTAAGGGGGCTGATAGAGGCGGTCAGAGACGTTGAGTGAAAAAACTGAGCACATATTTGAACTCAGCGTCTTTGAATTAGAAAAACTCGATGTGTTATTTCAATTTTTGAATTTTTTTGAATTTTTACCGAAATTGAAGACCCTTGTGCTCCCTAGGGGTGTACAGATCCCAAATTGAAAAATAATTGACTAAAAAAACACAAAAAAAGCTCTCCTCGCTGTAATTTTTTCAGATTTTTAAATGGTAGCCTTCATATTTTGTTCTTATCATGGAAATCAACCTTTCATCACAAAAGTTCAACTTTGAACTTTTCAAAATGTGATTATCAATTTTGAATCTTTTTTAAATTTTTTGCAAAGCCTCGCAAATAGATTCATCTTGGATCTAACCAATTTTGAGATGAGCCTTCAAAGTCGAGTCGTTTCGCGAAAAATCACAATTACAAGGGTCACTCCCACTCCCTGAAGGATTAGGATCAAAATGACTGTGATTCCTCCATCAGACCATCGATGAGAACCCGTACAAAAATTGAGCAAAATCGAATGACCTAAGGTCAAAACCTGCCCAAGTTGACATGGAAAGAGCGCATAGGTAACTACACGAGATTTTAATTTTAATTTTAATTTCTGAGGGGAAATGTCAATTTGAAAATATTTTACGATAAAGTTGTAAAGTTAGGAGAAATATTTTGAAGTTTAAATTCGAAAAAAAATGGATAAAAAAATTATAATTCGATAAAATTTTAATATAAAATATTGGAACTGAATAATATTTTGACAAGGGAGGTATCCCAACTCAAAGTAAAATTTTGAGCCCAAACAAAAAAAATCGAAAGTACGTCATAACAGGATCCCGTATCCAAAATTTCAAGTGCTGAAGTTCATTTCTCGATTTTTGGCGAATTTTTGAAATTTCAAAATTACCCCCCCCCCCTGGGAAATATGAAAATTTGATCTAATCAACGAAATTTGGTATACTCCCTATTTTAAACTTTCCAAATAGATTGGAAGTGGTTTCGAGACGTTTCGAAGCCACCAGAAAATTTTGGAATTTTCCAGCGCTAAAGAAAAGCCCATAAAAATGGCCCATATACACTTCAGCACCTATAACCGCGGATTATCCATATTGGTGACCTATTTGATCAATTAAAACACAATTTTCTAAAATTCGTAACTTTGAGTTAAAATTCGCCTTTTTGGGCAAGAAATTTTCCTGGAAAAAATTTAAAAATTCGCATAATACGCATACATTGAGGTAAAAAGTTGAAACTTGGTAGATACCCTATTTTCAACCTCCCAAATCGAATGGAAGTGGTTTTGAGACGTTTCGGAGCCATCAGACAATTTTGAAATTTTCCAGCGTAGGAGAAAATCCCTTAAAAATGGCCCATATGCACTTCAGCACCTATAATCGCGGATTATCCATATTGGTGACCTACTTGATCGATTAAAACACAATTTTCTGAAATTCGTAACTTTGAGTTCAAATTCGCATTTTTGGGCAGGATATTTTTCTGAAAAAATTCCAAAATACCCGTATCCCCCTTCTACATGTAACTGGGCAAAAAGCTGAAACTTGGTATATACCCTATTTTCGACCTCCCGAATCGATGGAAAGTGGTTTCGAGACGTTTCAGAGCTACCAAACATTTTTGGAATTTTCCAGCACATAAAACAAATTTCTTGCCCAATTTTGGAAAATTGTGTTTTAATCGATCAAATAGGTCACCAATATGGATAATTCGCGGTTATAGGTGCTGAAGTGCATATGGACCATTTTTATGGGCTTTTCTTCAGCGCTGGAAAATTCCAAAATTTTCTGGTGGCTTCGAAACGTCTTGAAACCGCTTCCAATCTATTCGGGAAGTCGAAAATAGGGTGTATACCAAATTTCAGCTTTTTTCGTTGATTAGATCAAATTTTTATATTTTCCAGGGCGGGGGGGGGGGATTTTGAAATTTCAAAAATTTGCCAAAAATCAAGAAATGAACTTCAGCACCTGAAATTTTGGATACGGGATCATGTTATGATGTACTTTCGATTTTTTTTGTTTGGGCTCAAAATTTTACTTTGAGTTGGGATACCTCCCTTGTGAGAAAAAAATTAGAACTGAGAAAACAGAAAAAATTCATGTATCTATAAAATTTTTTTTAAAAACTTGAAAAAAATTGAGTTGAAAATTTTTTTTTTAATTTTAAAATTCAAAAATTATAAGGAGTTGGCCTGAAAAAATCACAATTCATAAACCACCCTTTATGGTTGGCATTTCTATTTTCAATATTACTTCTTTGATTAAACACAAAAATAAAACTCAAGTCCATAGCACTTTTCAGTTCATGTAGAATGACAATCGCAAAACATCCTAAAACTCCTCTCATTATCAAAAAAGGTTCAAAAATTTTAAATTTTTCAAACATTAAGGCTAATTGATTTTTTGTCAAGGTATAACCTTAACGAATTATCTCAATGATTTTCCCCAATTTTTTTCTCACCAGTGTTTACATGATTTTAATTTGCAGTCAAAATTGGATTTTTTTGGAAATATTTCAGTATTGAATAGGTAGGTAAATTTGTAAGAAGAAAACAATTTGGACCATACGCAGTCATCAAGTCAAAATTCCTATGAAAAATCACCAAAAACAGAAAAAAGATTTCATTTCCTCAAAATTTTAATATTTTTAATCGTATTTGTGAAGTTTCAAGTCTAAACTTTTTATCGCCTTTCTTTTGACGTCATCTCACAATATATTTTTCCAATGCCATCTTTCAACTCCTCCCCCCCCCCAAATGTCGAGGACTCGCCATATTGAATACTTCGTAATACAGATATTCCTTAAAAATTTCCAGTTCTAATACACCATCCAATTTTTCTAATTATAAATTTTCCAAATTAAACAAAGAACCGGAGAAAAAATAAAATTCGAAATATCGTTAGGTGGTCGACGTAAACAACATACATTCCTTCTCGAGGTTTCGAGAAACCATAAAAAACAAACATTCAGAATAGAAATTCTCCCACAACCCAATAAGACTACGAAAAACACTCCTTTTGAAGTTGATTTTTAGAATAAATCGCGAATTTGACTTTACGATTTTTTTCTCTTTCAACCGATAAGTCCCAGGTATAAATTCGAGTCAAGATACATTCTATGTATAAAAACAACTTCACTTCTCAAAATAGAAAATCATCTTCGATAATACGTTCAGTTTACAAATTCCGAGCGACGTTTCATTCGTACGAAGGTGAAACGAAAAGTGCCACGATCGAGATAGGTACGAATATCGTCGTTGAAATGATTTTCAATCCGCGATAGCGACGTTTTCAGTTCGAAAGAAGAATAAAAATAGGGGTAAATTTTTACTCATGATACAAACCATTGATTCGGACAAGGTTGTATTATATGTACCTGCCAATACGAGCTTTCAAAATATACTGATTGTTCCACAAAGGACGGGGGAGGAGGCAACCTCGTCATGATATTTTGCATACATATCGACATATTCGTCGCACCCAGGCCTATGTGTAAAATTATTCGCATACCTAAACGTATAATCGAGTACGTCAAGAGCCAAAAATATTTCCAAAGCTTTATACACTCGTTCCATATGGCTGGTTCGTGTGAGCAGTAAATAAATCGCATTCGCGATACAAATTCGATAACCGACGAAAATTTACAGCACCCTATCGCGCAAAAATCCAGCCGAATATCGACGTATTTAAATGTAAGTAACACGTCGAATATAGAAAATTGGTTAGCAGAGGCGTTCGTACCGAAGGCAGCTTGGGACGTGGAACAGAAGACCGGGGAGGTGGATCTGGGGGAATGAAAAATTGGTATTTTCTGAAAATCTGATTAAAAAACGAAGATATTTCGTACTCGTATAGGCGAATTGTTTGTATACGATGGTATCCGGCGACTAGACGCTGAAGATGCGCTGATGCGGCATAGTACAACGCAAAACAACGCAACGTTGGCATTTGCGTCAATTACACCCACCCGTCTTCACAGTCGACCTTTTTCGATAGCGATTTTTTAAGGTAAACAGCCAATTTGAATTCATTATCATACGTAATTTAATTTAGTGTAAAAGCATCACAAATACCGTATAATTTTACTCTCGTCCGACCTCCGCCTATCCCTCGTCCTCCAATGATATAAAGATGATGACATAGCAAGAGCGGAGGTCGCCTAAGAATACAATTCTCCAACTGGGCTACGAGCAGAAAAAAATATCAACGCGACCGCGTTGCAATATTTTGTCGGGAAATTTTCGGTATTTCGATTGAATTATCAACCAGAACGAGCAACGAACAGCATAGGAAAGCCATTTTACGCGGATATTCCATTTATATGGAATAATTTTTACGTATACGTATTAATTCGAGTCTGGTATAGGGTTTTATTGTTTTTATTCGACGGCTGAGTGTAGCATTACGTGGGGATTATTATGGTATGTATATGTATGGGCATTTGCGTTGAATACCGTTTTGGGTTATTGCCAAATTAAAGTACAAAAATGAAAATTGATAATATGCTAGGCGGTTTTTATTTATTCCCTGATTCAATTCGAGTAGCTGCTAGGTACGTCGATTACGCCGCGTTCGTCCACTTTATCGCCTAAATTGAAAATGAATATTCGAGTGTAACTTTTTTCACTTATTAATAGTTTGAATTATTTTTTATGCTGATATTTCGTTTCGAGGATTACGTCGATAATTAAATCAGATTTTAGAAAATTTCACTCCCCCCCCCGAGTATACATACGTGAATTTTAGTGATAAAACATGAACGCTATTACTTATCAAATTCAATTATATCTATCGATCGATAGGAATTTTTTTCTCGATTTTAGTTGCCAGCTTGTTTTTCGATTTGAATAATACCCAAGTTCGTGATACTTACTCGATTTTGCCACGACTGGGTATATTATCACGAAGTTTGATTTCAAAAATAGGAGCATAATCGTCCAGGCAAATAAGAGAAAAAATGTACCAAACCCCCTAAAAATTAAATCCTGATTTTTTTTTCGCGTTTTACGTTCGTAATGATCCACTACACAACATACCAAAATAGACACCCCATAACCCTCCGCTACCCCCAAGGGAGGGGCAAATGTCTGCTGAAAACCGGGTTTTCGTGAATATCTCCTCAAATAAGCCTCAAAATTGAAAAATAGTTTTGAACAATCTTGGTCTACGTGTAATTTCCCATCAGAAGATTTTTTTGTTTTTTCAAAAACACTCACTTCCTTGACCAAAAATTAAGGTTAAAAACACCTACTTTTCAACAATTTACAGCATTTTTGGAAAAAATCGAAACTTTGTGAATATCTCCTCAAATAGGCCTCACAATGGAAAAATGATTATGAACTATGTTGTTCTACGTGTAATTTCCTATCAGACAGGTTCGTTTTTTTTTTTCGAAAACACTCCCTTTTTTGCCCAAAAATTAAGGGTAAAAACACCTATTTTTCCAATATTTACAGTATTTTTGGAAATTATAGAAATTCGAAGTTGATTTTTATAGGTTTTAAATGAATAAAAATATTAACGTTGAAAAAAAAAATTGAAGAAGTGGGAACAAAAAAAAATTACCAAAATGTTGAATTGCCCTCTCCGAGTCATAGTCCAGTCATTTTAGAAGTTGACCCTCCAAAAATAAAATCCTGATTTTTCTTTCCCGTTTTACGTTCATAATGGCCCACTACACAACATACTAAAATGGACACCCCCACAACCTTCCGCTAACCTCAGGGGAGTGGTAAATGTCTCCTAACAACCGGTTTTTAGTGAATATCTTCTCAAATAAGCCTCAAAATTGAAAAATAGTCATGAACAATCTTGTTCTACGTGTAATTTCCTATCGGAAGGTTTTTTTTTGTTTTTTCAAAAACACTCATTTCCTTGACCAAAAATTAAGGGTAAAAACACCTATTTTTCAACAATTTACAGCATTTTTTGAAAAAATCGCTTAATTTTTGGTCAAGGGAGTGAGTGTTTTTGAAAAAACAAAAAAACTTTCTGATAGGAAATTACACGTAGAACATGATTGTTCATAACTATTTTTCAATTTTGAGGCTTATTTGAGAAGATATTCACAAAAGTTTCGATTTTTTCAAAAAATGCTGTAAATTGTTCAAAAATAGGTGTTTTTTACCCTTAATTTTTAGTCAAGGAAGTGAGTTTTTTTGAAAAAAAGAAACAAAAACCAAAAACCCTGTGATAGGAAATTACACGTAGACCAAGATTTTTCATGACTATTTTTCAAGTTTGAGACTTATTTGAGGAGATATTCACGAAAAACCGGGTTTCATCAGACATTTACCCCCCCCCCCTGGGGGTAGCGGAGGGTTATGGGGTGTCCATTTTAGTATGTTATGTAGTGGACCATTACGAACGTAAAACGCGAAAAAAATCAGGATTGATTTTTTTTGGGGGGGGGGGGGGTGGTTGAATCCCAAAATGACTGGACTAATAGTTTTTTTATTTTATTTATTCAAATTATTCTTACTACAATTTAGTTTATTTAAAAACTATTTAGTAGGTAGTACTTCGGAATTAATTAACAATATCGAGGAATTTTGTGTGTTTCAATCTTCTACCAACATTATTGGTTAGTTGAACGAAAAAAAAGTGGAGGCAAAAGTTGAATTGAGATCTTAGAACTTTTCCATGATGTCCATTCTTTGGAAAATTTGGAAAAGTCAGGAAAATTGGAGAATCATTATTTGATTCTTCACAGCTTGAAAAAAGTTTTTCCAGCGCAATTCTGTCGACTTTTGAACTTCAGAATTATTATTTTTTTGTAGTTTCCAAGTGTTTTCGCCGCAAACGGGTGTTCAACGATGTAAGCCCAAAATTTATTCTAATTTCCAAGTTCAAGTATTTTCAAATTTAAATTTTTTCAATTTATTTAATTAAGTATAAATGTTTTCTAAAAATTTTATCCAATTTAAAAACTTTTTTTTTTCAACAGCACCTAAAATGAAAATTTTTCAAATTTCAATTTTGTCAAGATTTTTCCAATTTTTTTTTTCAATTTCATACTTCATAAAAATTTTTTCTATCTTGGTCAGAAGAAAGTTTGAAAAACATGAAACTGAACCTTTTTTTAAATTCAAAGTTGGAAAACCAATTGAGGAAAAATTTTAAAACTATTGAAAACAATTTTTGAATTGAAAATTCGAAAAAAATGTAAAAAATCCAAGTTGAAATTTTAAGGAGATTTGAATAGAAAAATTTCTCGTGTTGAAACTTTTTCCAATTTAAATTTCCTCAATTTTTTTCAAATTCATATTTTTCAAATTTTCTTCCAACTTGTAAATGATTTCTTGACCTGGGAAGGGGGTCAACGTCCGAGACACCTCCTTTCTCTACGCCATTGCATGCTTGAAATACAAAGACAGCTATCTAAACTGACTTTTTTAAAATCTCGAAGAAAATTTTTCAGGAGAATATTCACTGGATATAACAAATTTTTGAAATAACCAACGAAAGAAACGAGGAAATTATGTACTTTTCCAAAAATCGTTGTTTCCAGTTGTTTCTTCGAAAATCGACAGAAACAGCACATTCTCAGTCTCCTGAAGTGGTCTTTGAAAAACTACAGAGACGAAATTTTTACGGTACCCTAAAACGGTTGTTTTTTGTCGTTTCTCTGGAAAACGACAGAAACGACATCTTTCAGTATTCTAATGCTCATATCCTGTCATTTCTTTGAAAAACGACAAAAACGACAATTCTTCTGAAGTGGTCTTTGAAAAACATCGAAAATGACTTTTTCACAATTCTTTCCAAAAATCGTAGTTTCTTTGAAAAACGACAAAAACTACACTTTTTTAGTCTTCTGAAGTGGTCTCTGAAAAACATCGAAATTGACGTTTTCGCAATACTTTCTAAAAATCGTCGTTTTATGTCGTTTTTTTGATAAACGACAAAAACGACACTTTTTTAGTCTTTTAAAGTGGTTTTTGAATAACATCAAAAATGGCATTTTTAAAGTAGGTACCTTAAAATTTACATTTTTCGTTGTTCCTTTGAAAAACGACAAAAACAACCTTTTTTATAGGTACTTCTGAAGTGGTCTTTAAAAAACGTTAAAATTGACATTTTTACAATACTTTTCCAAAAATCGTCGTTTCCTGTCGTTTTTTTGAAAAACGACAGAAACTACATACACTTTCTCAGTCTCTTGAAGTGGTTTTTAAAAAACATCAAAAAATGGCATGACGATTATTTCGAGTAAAAATATGGGGATCTAGACCCGTATTTATCTTTAAAATTAGAAAAAATTCAGAAAATTCGAATCGAACTTCGAGGAAAGTTTCACTTCCGAACAAATTTTGTACATTTTATTTTGTGACGGCGAAAGCAGATTTTTTATCAATTTTTTCCAGGGCAGTTCGACAAAAAAATCATTCTAAATTGTAATTCGTTTCACTCCGATGTACAAAATTTATCCTAATTCAGCATCTCGAATCTTGATCAAATTCTAAGATGGCAGTAAGCTCCATAGACGAAAAATCTCCCCTTCTTTAAAACCAGCTCTTCTCAGTTCGGTTCTAATCACCGCCTGTTTCGCTTACCTCTCGAGCCGGCATCTCGTATGGGTAAAACAACGAAAAATATTTCTAAACCGAATTTTAATCCGCTTGATTGCAATAACCAAGCTTAATGCGATTTAAGGGCCCAGACGAGCCGGGCTTCTCACCCGGCTACGCTCCGAAAACATGGTAACCCCGAATAAAACGTAGTTAATGTGTAAACGTACCTTTTTGTTATTAACGAGCCAGGTAATGTTGGATGCAGGCGATGAAATGGGCGATGAACAGTTTCCACGGACTGTTTCTCCCAAACCATAATGAGTTTTCTCCAACCTCAACGTTGGTTTTCCTGATGGCGCTTCTGCGTAACACAAAAACCAACACCGTTCAACGTTAATCATGTAATATTGAAAAATTTTTGACCATTTAGACCGGCCATGTTACAGGCCACGGTAGAGTGGGCCTTATAACAATAATAGGCTCCGGTGCTCCAGTTTCGCCGCCACTGCTGCCTGATCCGAGTATTAAGCTCTCTACGCGAGCACCCTTCAGCACCACCCTCCCTTCTAATAATATTTCGCCCTTCGTCGCGTATATCGTAGTCGAGCCGCAGCCAGGGGAGCCTTCGTCCCGCTCTTCGCGAATAATTAGCTTAAAAGGAAATATTCGTCGACGAGATTAATCAAATATTTATTAACACAACGAGCACCGAGCATGGCTTTTTGCCTTTTCTAATGCGTTTTTAATTGCAAAAATATTAATATATTTTTCGCGTTTAATTCGTCATTATATTGCAAAGGCGAGAGGACGAGGCACCGGCGTTAATTAAATATCATCTACAAAGTGACAGTCTTGTCCAGAGTGGGCCTGTCTATTCTCACACCGAATGAACAACAAAATGACCGAACTATGCGCGATCTCGTTCATTTTTTTCGCCATCTTCACCGCTACATTGATCATCTCAGCTGTTGACTGTACCTTTTTCTAAAAATTTCAATTTTTTTCAGCGTTCAAAATTTTTTTCTCGAAGGTCAATTTTTTTAACTCCAATAAATTTTTTCCCTCACTAAACTTTCTTCCTTAAATTTTTTTTAGCTCTACGATTTTTTTCAATTTCTTCGATTTTTATTTTTGCTGAAATTTTCTCCTTTTATGAATATTTATCTAAATTATCAACTGTAAAATCCTATTCTTTGATCCTACAATTTTTAAAAACTTGACATTCTCTCGATTTTTTCTCATATTAAATTTATTAAAATGTATATCAACCCAAATTTTAAAACAAATGGTTTATTTTAAAAATTTTAGAGCTGGAAAATAATTTGAGAAAAACATCTGAGCTAAAAAAATAGAATTTTGAGAAAAAAATTCAAAAGCTGTAAAAATCGAACTTTGAGAAAAAATTTTGAGAGCAAAAAAATTTAAGAAAATATTTAATTTTGAGAAAAAATTCCTAGAGTTGAAAAATGAAAACTATGTATTTTTGGAAAAAATGCCGGAGTTGAAAAATTCTTATACTTACCTGAAAAAAAATTGGAGGAAAACATTTTAGAGTTGGTAAAAATTTTATTCCAGATGAAAAATTTTTAGAGTTGAAAAATATCTGGAGAAAAGGAAATTAAGAATTGAAACTATTTTGAGAATCGAAAAAAAAAATGTGGTTGGAAAATTGTTGATTTCGGTTTCATCTTTTCAAATCAATAGCTAAAAATTTGATCGACTTTTTAGCAAGCTCTTCATTCCTGCTATTAGTTCAGTGCAATTCGACAAAAAAATGGCAAAGTACGAAAATAATTCCCATCCAAGGTTATTTTGGCTTAATGGACTCAGGACACTATACCAAACAACATTCCAAGAGGTCCTGGTCCCCAAAGGGCACCGGACTCCCGTGAGGGGTGGGGGGTGAACACCTCCAAAATGGGTTTCTGCTTATAACTCAACGAAAACGCATTTTTCACAGAAATCAGTTATGTACAATATTAATCTACGTTGTATTTGCTACAAAATGGCTATCTTATTTTTTTTGAGTAAAATCACGAATTGAGCCCACAAACGCCCCTCCAAAAACCCCCTACACAGGAAAATAGTCTGACTCGGCGACTAAAAATTTACGCCAAAGGCATACAAATGAAGATAGATTTTTCTGGTTTGCGGCATTCGATTTGCCATAAAATGTCGAGGTAGAAAAGCTAATTTTCAAATTTTTTGCATCCACGCGGGGTGAACCAAAAATATGAATAAAAAAAAAGAAGACAAAATTTAATCAACATATTTCAAATAGATTTTTTGAGGAAAATATAATTTAAATTAGGTTACGTAGGGTATTCGGAGCTCCTAAATCCATTTCTGGGGCCATTTTTACCTCAAACCCAAACCAGATCCCACAGGGGTGAGGGGAATGGGTCGAAGTCTCGAAAAAATCGAATGCGGTATCAAAATCCATGGTTTTATTATCCGCGAAGTCCGTTTCCGATATCATTTCATCGTAAACCCCAAAAAGGACCCAAGGGGAAATTGGCGTGCAAAGGCCAAATTCAAAATTTTTCATACCTCCTTTCATGGGTCCTTTTTGGGTTTTTCGATGAAATGATATCGGAAACGAACTTCGCGGGTAATAAAACCATGGATTTTGATACCACACTCGATATTTTCGAGACATCTTTTCTCTTCAACCCCGCACCTCCTCCCACCACTATGGGTTCTGGTTCGAGGTTGAGAGTGAAAATAATCGCAGAAATGGATTCTAGGGGTCAGAAAACATACACTTTGACATCCCACTTGATGATTATGAGAAATTTATAATTTGACCCCTCTCCACCACCTCCCCATGGGTTCTTTTTGGAGTTTTTAATAAAAGACATCGGAAACGGACTGTACGGGTACAAAAACATAGATTTTGATACCACACTCGATTATTTCAAGATTTTGACCCCTCCCCTTCGCCCCTGTGGGACCTGGTTTGGGTTTGAGGTCAAAATGCCCCCAGAAATAGATTTAGGAGCTCCGAATACCCTATGTAACCTAATTTAAAATTTATTTTCTTCAAGAAATCCATTTGAAATATGTTGTTCAAATTTTGTCTTTCTTTTTTTTTTATTCATATTTTTGGTTCACTCCGCGTGAGCGCAAAAAATTTGACAATTGGGTTTTCTAACTCGAAATTTTATGACGAATCGAATGCCGCAAACCAGAAAGCTCTATCTTCATTTGTATTTTATTGGCTTAAATTTTAAGTCGCCGAGTCACGACGACTATTTTCCTGCGCAGGGGGTTTTTGGAGGGGTTTTACTAAAAAAAAAAGATGACCATTTTGTAGCAAATTCAACGTATATTAATTATTGTACATAACTAATTTCTTTTAAAAAATGCGGTTTCGTTGAGTTATAAGCAAAAAACCCATTTTAGGGGGTACGGTGCCTTTTGGGCACCAGGACCTCTTGGAATATTGTTTGGTATAGTTAGTCAAGTCTCAATCGTACAAAAAAAGGCTTCCGCGCGAAATTCCTGTTAAAATTGATTTTACGATTGATTCTTGTTCTGGACACTGAAACAAAGAAATTAAGCCCGTATGCCCTTTTCCCCCCTCTCCCTTTCCCCAGGGTCCACCACCATCAACATTTCAAACGTGTGTATTGCCTTACCTATGAGTCGCAATGAAAAAATTTTCAAACAAAAGTTGTTCCTCAGCACCTAATGTACTTTTTTATTTCTCATCAAAATCCATTTTGAAGCAACTCCTACCTCCCAACTTTGAAAATAAAACAGTTTTCAGAAAACTTCAAAATCACGTTTTCTTCATTTTAAGCGAAAAGTTTCAGAGATACGGCAAAATTTGTAACCACAAAAAGTATTTAGAATTGAATTTTCTTTCCAATGAGTCCTATCGCGACTATTTTCACCAACTTTTACCGACAGGGTGTATCTCTCCCCTTCCCCCTTATCTCAAAAGTTGGATCTACGAAAAAAATTGAAGATTTTTGTTCTTCGATATCTAATGTACAATTTCATTTATTATCGGAATTCATTTTGGAGCAAATTTTGTTCGTGGGTCCAACTTTTGTGAAACGAGGAAGGGGAGAGGTCCACTCTGTCGGAAAAAGTTTATGAAAATAGTCGCGATAGAGCTCATTGGAAAGGAAATTCAATTCTGAATACTTTTTGTCATTACAGAATTTTGTCGTATCTCCGAAACTATTTGTTTAAAATGAAGAAAACGTTATTTTGAGGTTTTCTCAAAAAAATGTTTTGTTTCCAAATTTAGGGAGCAGGAATTGCTCCAAAATGGATTTTGATGAGAAATGAAAATATACATTAGGTGCTGAGGAACAACTTTTGTTTGAAAATTTTTTCATTACCACCCATAGATAAGACGATACACACGTTTGAAATTTTGGGTGGTGGACCCTGGGGAAAGGGAGAGGGGATAAAAAGGGCATACGGGCTTAATTTCTTTGTTTTAGTGTCCAAAACAAGAATCAATCATAAAATCAATTTTAACAGAAATAGCGCGCGGATGTACGATTGTGACCTGACTAAGTGTCCTGAGTCCATTGAGCCAAAAAAAACCTAGGGTGGGAATTATTTTTGTACTTATGTCCAATTGCACTTGACTATATCTTACGAGACAGGTTGCGAAGTTGCGATTCGAGCGAACGATTTACATTTCGTTGTTCATTCCCTGTGAAAATAGACAGACCCGTCGAGAGTACAATGCCCACTCGGCGTAAATTCACTTCGACCTTGTACTCGGTACCCGAACGTGGACTTAGTTCGACATCGAGCTTTCCAACTGCATACTTGGTACTCGTCAAGGGCCATTTTCCCCTCCCTCTCGTACACCTTTAACCTTCGTAATACCTTGCCAGGCTTCAAACATGTAAAAAAATTAAATTCAAAAGCATTTAGGCGGAAATTTCAACTCGTGTATGATTGCTTTCGGGCAAACCCCTTAACGTAGAAATTGCAATACGAATTAAGCTCGCAGTAAGTCGACAAAAGATCTTGTAATTTTCGTTACAAACGGTACCACCTTCCGTCGCCATCCCCAGCATCATCTCTCATCTCCCACAGTACCATTCGCCGCTTCATCCTCTCGTCTGGTCGTCGTTAATTTAAAAGAAATTACTGCTATTCTGTTTCTACACGGCAATATTTCATTATAAAAATGCCTTTGAAAAATGGAACAAAAGAAATTAAGCAGCCCTGCCTACGACGACGAGTGAGTACTACAAAATAGAAAATGAAAATTAGAAAAAATAAAGGGAAGTATCCCATCCTACGTATACCGAAGAAGAAATATGAAATATCAAAGGTCTCTTCTATGCCTCCTGCTATCATTCTTGGCTCCACCGACGTCATCTTATGTACCACAATCATCCCCAACGATACTGATAAAAATTATATTTCCTATTGCTGTTTGTATCCGCTTCATTTATCGCGTGGTTTACCTCTGGTTTATTTTTCTCTCTTATTTCTTTGTCAGATCTCAGCTCCCCCTCATTACATCGGTATTTTCCGACCTTTATTGTTATTAACGTTGTACGACGTCGGTTATAATTATAAAGCGGAAATCCGATATAAATAATGGTATTATACCTGTAATTTTACTCGTTTAGAAAATTTCTCCTCCGGTGGGTTTTCTTTCGGTACGGTTTGATAATTGACGATTGATTTTTATCTGGCGTACGGAGGTTTAAAAATCGCAGCAGATTTGCTAATTGGTATCTTTAATTGCTTTATCGATGGTCGGATGACGTTTTAGGTTACGGAGTAAGTACCTACCGAAGGTTTAGGTTTAGCTGGGTGTGTTTTGGTGGAAATTTTTACAACTTTGGAAAATTACTCGACCGAGTTGAATTATTCATCGACGTGTGCGACCGGGGTACGGAAGGTGTGCAAGGTACGTTTTGATAGACTCTATCTCTGACGTACTTACCTAAATCAATTTTCAGCGAAATAAATAAGGCCCCGATGGAGATCTCGGTAACTCGATTGCGACGAAATTTCCAACTTTAGAATTTCTTCGAATAACTTTTTTAAGGAAATTTTTTCATGTTTGCTTCTTTCGACGAGGAATAGCAAGGTTGGCGGATTTCAGTACCTACGAGTTCGTATATTTTATTTTCGTTATAGTTTCTCGGTCAAAGGGAAATTTGTAAAGAGCGATATCAGTTGCATACGTTCGAAATGAAAAATATCTTTTTGGTAATAACTGAAAATGTGAGATTTGGATATTACGAAAAGGAAATTTCCACGAAGACACCCGTCTTTAAAATTGAAGGCAGAATTGTTAATTGATAGAATTTGTTCAACGAATTTTTTTGCTAGTGAGATTACCCCCCCCCCCCCCCCCCAGATAATGCTAGTAGAAAAAAGTTGGCAAATTTGACCAATAACAATAAAATTTTTGGAGTAACATCGTTTCTTCAGAAATTACAGTCCAACTCTGAAATTACCTCCCAATTCTAAAATTTTCAAAAACTTTGGCCTCGCTGTGCTCGGCCTTATTGATGTATATATTTTATCTACTTCAGTTACTTCACACAAAAGTGATTTTTTCGTATTTTTCCTCAAAATTATTTCAATATTCACCTAATTTTTTTCAATTTCTTTCTCCTCAAAACTCATTTTTGACGTTTGAAAATAATTTTTTTAACAGCTTTGGAAATATGATTAAAATATTTCCTTAAATGAATCTGAATCAGTGTTCGATGAAATTCGGCCTTTGAGTACCTATCAGTGAAATGATCATATTTGGAAATTAATGATTTTTAATTGATTTCTCAATCAATTCCCATTTATCAGGAAAAATCAATAATTATTTTGACTTGACTGAAAGATCGGTGAAAAATCGCTGATTTTCAGTTAAAGTCATTCCACTAATTCAAGCAGGTAAATTTTACCAGTTCAGATTTCAGAAGTGTATTGATTGTTTGTTCCAAAAAAATCCGCAATTTTCCAATTTATCTTTGCTCAAATCTCTTTATCCCCCCCTATTTTTACTGGAATTCTCAGCCCTTCCCTAGAATAATTTCTGGGCGCGCTTATGATTTTATCTCTAAAGTTGGCAAATTTCGGTTTTAAAGTTGGAAAAATCGAGACCGTCACCCCCCCCCCCCCCCCCGAAAAAACATTTCGCTACGCCACTGATTTAGGTACACTGTATCGTGTAAAATACAATAGAAAGATTTAAATTTGTCAAAGAAGTCATTCTATTGCTTGAAAATAAAATAAAATAATCCACAAAAATTTTGAATTGTCATTTATAGGTAGTGTATTCACTTTGAGAAGGCAACCTCTTAAAGCGTCAAATTTCTCTTTGCTAAACTAGTTAAATTTATTCTCAATCAATTTTTTTTCGAAATTCAAGGCACTTCCACACCACAGGCAATCGTGGCGTTTCCAAATTTTGTTGAAAAATTTCATTTTTCATGTGAAATATCGTCGAGAGACGAAAAATTCAAAACCAGAATGAAGAAAACATGATCTAAAGTACATTTATGTTCATTATTATTCAAGATCTTCAATTAATAAAAATATAAAATTGTCATCATTGTTATCTGGAGTGAAGAGGTACCTTTGGTTTAGAAAGAAAAATTTACTGAAAATGAATAATTATAGTTGGTTAGCAAAGATAAATTTGACGCTTTAAGAGGTTGCCCTCTCAAAAAGAATAGACTATAGTCTGATCCAAAAGAGTTTGCCAAAAACAAGACCTCGCGAACAATAACAAACAAAACAGAGCAACAATATTCATTGGCTATTCAAAAAATTACTAGATTTTATTGACCGCACAGTGTGAATAATTACCTCTTCATTACCCCGCGCCGCCTAGTACGAATCGGCCATTTTGGCAAACTCTTTTGGATCAAACTACTCAGGTACTTACTTTTCTCCTTTTGATTTTTTGATTTTTGATTTTTTTCAGAAAAATATATGGAACAGCAAAACACCATTCAAATACATCAGGGTGGACCGAAAGACCAAAATGTTATATTTTTGAATCGGATCACCACGCAAATGACGAGGGAGGAAACCAGAAAAAAATTCAAAATCGATTAATATCTTCCAATCGCACAAGAATCTTCAATTCTTCAAAAATTGTTAAAAATTCAAAATTAATCAAAATCAATAATTTTGGAGTCAATTTAGTGACTATCTATGCCAAAAAGTCCAATTTTTTTGAACATTAAAAAAGCTACAAAATATAGATTTTTTTCAAAAAAAATTCAATTTTTGGTCTAGATAGTCAATAAATTAGCTCTAAAATTGATTTTAATCAATTCTGAATTTTTTGAAATTTTTTGAAAATATTGCTTTTTTGTTAATTTTTAAAAATTGAAAGCTCTTGCGTGATCGGAAGATGTTAATAGATTTTTAATTTTTTTCCAGTCCCCCACCCGTATTTTGTGTGGTGTTCCGATTCAAAACTCAAAATTTTTGGTTTTTCGACCCATCCCAACCTGTATTTTCTAGAGTTTTTGGTATTTTGTGATTGATCATAATTTTGGTTCAAAAAGGTTTATGCATTTGATCAAATTATTGATGGGAGAAAAAATATGTAGCAGGGAGTATGCATTTTGCATTTACACACATTGGTGTGAAGAAAGGTTAAAGATTTGCTTTGGCTAATCCAGTGTTTAAAAAATAATTTTTAAAATTCTAGATATGTAGGTAATTTAATTTTTCGAAACCTTGAGTAATTAATTGTTGGACTCTTCAACAGAATTGAAGAATATCCAATGATTGATCCTTCTAGACTAGATACCTATTAAAGCACAAAAAATATTTTTTCTCCCCTCGTTTCATTCGATTTGAATTCTAATTTTTTCGATTTATGATGCGACGAAGATTTTTCGACTTTCTTGAAAAAAATTTAATAATGGAAGCTTAAGGAGATTGATTTGATGGTATTCCAAAACGACTTGGTAAAAATTTCACATTCACGCTTCAAGCCCTAATTCTTCTCACCTGACCTTAGATCTATCCATGCACAAAAAAATGCCCAGAATGATGTTAGGATTAATGTCTATACGCAATTGTATTATTGCTACTGCTTTTTCTGTTTTTTTTTCTGTTTTTTTTTTTCGAAAAATCACCCTTCTTTTAATTTTTTAGGGATTTGTTATAAAATGGGGGGAAAAAACTATTGGTAATTTTTTTTAAAACAAAATATTCATAAGTGCCTAGGTAGGTATTCAGACATCATTTCAAGAAAAAAAATTTCCAACTTTTTTTGAATTTATTAATGTATGTACTTAGGTAAATACCTACGTATAAAAGGCATCTCTGAATAATGAGACAAAGATCAAAGAGGGATTCCAATAATATTTCTGAGTGAAAATTTTAAGATGCGAAGACCATTTTTGGAAATATCTTTTCATAATTCATTTTTCGAACATGGAGTTTTTTTGAACATAAATTTTCTGGGATGGTTTATTTTCTCCTGAAAATGAGATTTTCAAGATTTTAGTCCCCTATATTAAATTCCTAGACCGTACGTTGGGCGATTCCTCCCTTTTCTTGTAAGGTTTAACATGAAATACCATATTTAAAACAAGATAGGTAAACATTTTTTTGGGGAGAACAATGCAAGTTTTTCAAATACCTATTTCTGAAAAATCTGAAACTATTACACGTTTTTGTTTTTCAAAGTTTCCCAATTTTTGTTTTGTTTTTACGTAGCACGTTATCCTCTGCTGATTCCATAAGAAAAAGGAAGTCCCAGCGCTTGGCCCTTAATTGATGTATGAGAATAAAATTTTTTGAAATATCATTTTTAGAGGAAAATGAACCAGCTCACCTCCAAAATATGAAAATTTCACTTAAGACCACTGTTCAGAACTTCAAACTGACAGCCATCCTATCGAATATGTTTACTTTCTCAAAAGCTCCACATTCACAAAATTTAAGCTAATTTTTTGAATTTCCTTCGTATTTTGGTCGAATTTCATTCGCTACATATTTGAAAAACGTACTTACCAAAGTATAAGTACCGACGAAACAGCAACGTGTAATCATTCAATTCCACTGTACGAAACACGAAAATAAGATAGAAATAGGGATAATACCGGCGCGGCGGAGTGATTTCGCCGCCAAAATAATAAGCCTGGGATCCGTATTTAATTATAAATACGCTTAAGGGTATTTACCCTTCTGTTGTGACCTACCCACCTCACTCACCGTTCAAGTGGCATACAAAGTTTAATGCCTTTAAAGTGGGGAGAGATAGTTTGGAACACGCGGCGCGGCGTGTTCAACTTGTAAAAGCTGATCAAGCTTTACATTCGTACAATGTACACTATGTACACGGAAAATTATCAATTCTGGGGCGCTCGTAATCTTCGGCAAATACTCTCATCGTCATGGCAGTTTTACGCGGTCAGTGAGAGGCAGAGACTGCATTCGAATTGATCGTGACCACGACCAATTCGACATCGACGAGGTGAATTTTTCCCATTTTTATTTGTTGCTTCGGTGTAATACGCGTGAACGAAAGGGTAATAAATAAGTTTTCCATTTTTTTTTGCGTTCTCGTCTTGGTAATTTTTTACAAGAATAAAATGATTTTCGTTATGCCTTTACCGAAGCACTCGCACGAATAAGTTTGCATCTCCCAAGAGTTGTTGGAAACATTTAATAAATAAATTGACTACTGAATTTGAATTCGTTTTACACAAAGATACAACGTTAACCATAACTCGGTGAAAAGTTTTTCTCATTTACTTTTCATTTTACATCGGTGGATTTTTACGAAATATTTCATCGCCAACAACGTGTTCGTAGTTTTCGTCTTTGTCGCGTACACGTACAGGGTGATTCGTAAGTCGATTGTTTTTTATAATATTCGATGGTGTGAAAAATTATTTCATCTATGTGATGCGTTCCAGGAAACGGTACGAAAAGTCAGCAGGGGGCAGAGGTCATTTTGTAAATATTCACACTTCGTATAGAGCACATCGAGACGATCATTTGAGAGAAAAATTTGCCCAAAAATATTGAAAATCGAAGTTATTATTTTTGAAAGTTAAAGTGGTTAAAAAAATCAAATTTGAAGTGTTTCATGAAGTTTTTCATCGCACTTTTTTATGAAATTTATTTTTTACAATTTTGTTTAGATGACAGAAGCGTGAAGTGGAATGCTTTCTACTCTCTCATTCTGAATCGGTGAAAAGTCACTAATAAAATAGTCAGAATTGCAGCACAGGAAAAATAAAATCGGCAAAATTCACTGATTTTTCAGCAAATTTCATAAATTTTACTGACTTTTCAGTGAATTTTCACTGATTTTCCAGTAATTTTCCAGTAAAAAAATATTCACTGATTTTCTCCTGTACTGAAATTCTGACTGTTTCTCAGTGATTTTCGATAATTTTCACTGATTTTTAATTGAGAGAGTACAGTAGTTTTTGATGTAGAATCCTATGCTGCAGTCCTTAAATTTTTTAAAGAAAACTATTCAGCCTAATTTTGACAAAATTCTCGATTTTTTCTTAAATTTGCATCTAATGAAATATATTTTCATCATTTTTTTTGGACGACTCTTTAGTGTGAAATGCATTGTTTTTTAACAAATAACACAGGTCGACATGATTTTTGTGTCTGGGTTCCGATTGCTAAATTTTGGTTGCTTTTATGTAACTAATGAAGGGGAAAATAATTTTTTTGACCAAAGTTTGCTTTTGGTGATGGAGGTCGAAAAATATGGTTTTTCGAGAACAATAAACACGAGCTTGAGAAAAAAAATTCAAAATTTTTTTGACCTAGTCTCATAGGAAATTTTACGGCGAATCGAATGGAACAAACCGCAGACCTCTTATCTCATTTAGCAAAGGAGTTACAGCTTAAACTTTCCTAAATTCTGTGAAAAAATTTCATTTTTTTGTGCCTTGCCTACTAAAAAGTGACATTTCTGAGCAAACCAAGCCTTCTACGACAAAAATAATGAGAACCAAAGTTGTAGAAAATGAAATTTCCTATCTGGTGAGAGCAGTTAGATTTTTCTGAAAAGCATAGTTTTCAAGATATTTTTGAGTAAAATTGAACATTAGTGGAAGAAATTAAGAAAAAAAATATAAATAGGTACCTAAATCAATTTTTGGCTGCCAAAAGTTACTAATTTTCAACTTTACTCAAAAATACCTTGATAACTATGCCTTTCAGAAAAATCTAATTGCTTTCACCAGATAGGAAATTTAATTTTCTACAACTTTGGTTCTCATTATTTTTGTCGTAGCCCTAGCAGCACAGAATGTCTTACAGATGTCTATAGCAAGTCAATCTTGTCTAGTTCATCTAAATCTAAAAATGACATTGTATAGATGTCGTTTTGATGTATGAAATTTGATGAGTTTTCGGACATCAAAAACGATGTCTGACATACATCGTATAGACATATGATTTAGATCTATTTCTAAATCTATCATTTGATGTCTACCAGACATTGCATAGATGTGAGAAATCGATGTGTAGATGTCGAATTTAGATATCTTCCAGACATCAGTTAAGAAAGTCAATGTCACATCTACTAGATATCTATTTTAGATGAAGGATAACGTTGTCTCCTTGATGTCAGATAGATGTGTAATATACATCTAAAATTTGTTCAGTCAAGTCTAATATGTGATGTCTATAAGATGTATGCCACAATGTCTGGTCCACATCTTATAGACATCGTTTTTTAGACCATTAATTTGTTTATTTTTGAATATCTAATTGATGACTAAATAGGTACGACATCTAATAGACATTCATCCGACATTTATAAGATCCATTCACCGTATTTTTCCATTTATATTTAGACAAAGTAGACATTCATGAGACATCAAATAGATGTAGTTTTTTGGATGCCTTATTTATACACATGTTTCAAAGTTGTAATTTTTTCCAACAGTCATCTTCCCACCCCAACAGGCCCCGCCATTAATTTCTACAAAAAAAATATCAAATTCATGCTCTGCATCTTCAGAATCTAGATTTTCTTGTAATTTATTAGCACAAAAATATTTGAATTCTACATCATTAAAAAACTATATTTTGATACATCACTTGAAAAAATTGTGAACTCCCTAATCCATCATTCCTAGAAGAAAACTATTCCCAGAGATATATTTTACATCCTCAAAAACTTGGATTTCGATGAAATAATTATCATTCATAAAAATTGTGAAATTCAAATTTTTTCAAGTGTTACCCCCAACTGACCACCCATTCCAACCCTTTATTCTTTGGAGAAAAATGTTGCAAAATTTGTTTTGTTCCAACACCTTCCAAAAAATAATTATAGCAATGTTTATTTCCCATTTAAAAAAATTGCAAATTTTTAGTTTTTCCAGAGTTTACTTCTCTTTTTTAAGTTATGAATTTTGAGGTGCTGGCCCCTGAAGGGAAGAATATTAATTCTCTGAATGTGCTCTAAAATTCATTTTTACTACCTATGCTCTATCAAAAAAGCAAAAAAATTTCCCAATTAAAAAAAAATTACTGACTTCAAGTTTAAATAGTAACTATTAGTAGTGAACTTTAAACCTGACATGGTGGCGTGCTCCTCTAACCCAAGACCTACAGAACAGACAAGTGTACTTTTCAATACCTACAGAACAGGCAAGTGTACTTTAAGACTAAACCATATTTAACGGATGTCAATAATTAGACATCGTATAGACATTCAACACTGACATTGTATAGACATTCAACACAGACATCTAGTTGATATCTGTCACACATCCTTTTAGATGTGGTTTCATTTTATATCTAATTCTGATATCTATTAGACATCTATTTTAGATGTCTTATAGATAGGTATTGACTAGATATAGAATGAGTGGGCGAACTTGGCTTGTCGTATAGATATCTTCCAGACATCAAGTTTATCTAATGATGTTTGGAAGATATCTATTTCACATCTTATAGATGACAATTGTATCGGCTATATCTTATCTAAGATGTCGATTAGACTTGCTATAGACTTGCTATAGATTTACTTTTCGCATTTTAGATATGCTATAGACGTTCGACGTCTATTTTCTACATCTATACGATGTACCTTCATCTAAAAATCGACATCTCACAGATATATATATGACGTTCTGTGCTGCTAGGGAGGTCACTTGGTTTGCTCAGAAATGTCACTTTTTGGAAGGCAAGGCACAAAAAAATAAGATTTTTTCACAGAATTTAGGAAAGTTTAAGCTGTAACTCTTTTGCTAAATGAAATAGAGGTCTGTGGTTTGTTCCATTCGATTTGCCGTAAAGTTTCCTATAAGACTGAGCCAAAAAAATTCTGAATTTTTCTCTCAAGCTCGTGTTTATTATGCCTAGAATCAGAATTTAGGCATTAGAGCTGAAACACAGAACAAAATTTTTTTGTCGACCAACGTAATTTTTGACGCAGAACCCAATCGTTTGAAGAGACGAAACTTCAAAATTATTCATTAAAATGTCAATGAACTTGAATTTTTTTCAATTTTTTAAAACATTTTTTAAAACCTTTTTCCAGTTTTTCATTATTTTTCAAATTAGGTACCTTCTTACCTATCATTTTTACTTCAATTTTTTTTTGAACAAAGTAAATGTATTTTGGACATTTTTACATATTGTTACAATTTAGAGAAACAGTGTGGCCAATACTGCAAATTTAAACCACTCTTTTTAAAATTAAACTTCAAAACTTTTTATTTAAAATGCCAATGCACTTTTAAAAAATTATAACTTCAACATTTTCACATTATATTCCGATTTAAGCAAGCAGTCTTGCCAACAATACTTTTAACACAAAATTCATAATTTTTGAAAAATCATATTTTGTACTTAACACTGAAAAAAGTACGAAAAATTGTTACTCAGAAAGAAGAAAATTCAGTCAGTCAATCAGTAAGTACCTAAAACCTGAGTGTTTTATTTTTTGGATCAGCGCGTCTTATGGTGCTATGCAAGAACAGTAAGAAGGTATTATGGTAGTAAAAAAATAATATGAGGTAGGATTCTAAACCTAGGTACTTAAGAATAATTTTTGTAAGCTAGGAAAAACACTGAGGTAATTTAGGTTTTAGTCTAGTAAGGTGGCATGTTCAAAATAAAATTGAAAAAAAATAAAAATAAGGGAAAAAACGAAAAAAACGAAGAAAAAAACGAAAAGAAGGAAAAAATAAAAAGAAAGAATATATTAAAAAATTGGGTCATGTTTTGAAAAAAAGAAAAATGTTTTAAAAAGTAAGAAAATAACTGGAAAAAGTCTTGGAAAAATGTTGAAAATGAAGGAAAAACTCGAGGAAAAATATAAGATTTTTATGCTTTTTTTCTTCTTTTCTATTTTTTAAAATTTCTGAAGAACAACATCTTGAAAACTTGTAGAACTATAATTTTTTGTCGAGTCGAACAGAATGTCATTTCTACAGAGCAGCGATTATCCAAATTTTTTCCAAATTTTTTCAAGTATAATAAAATGTCATGTCATTTTGAACTGAAAAAAGATACGTTAAGTACATAAAAACCTTATACACTTTTCAAAAATTAACCTCGGGCCAAAGACATGTCCATGTCAAAAAATTGACAATTTTTTTTATGAATTTCTCCTGTATCTTATCTAGTAGGTAATTTCTTACATGGAATCCGATACTATGGTCTGTTTTTATCTAAACAAAGTGGGGCATAATTTGGAAAAACCAGCAGAAAATGTCATACCGAAAAAAAAGGACGTTTTCCGACTTATTATCTACAGTTTTTTTTTTTAGCAGAATTGAAATTAGGTATTGAATTGAAATTTAAAAAATGAAAATAAAATTGAAATTCGTATCTTGTTGCGTAAACTCGACACAGCAACTTACTCCGACGATGTAATTGAAATAGATTTTCGTGTATTCCTTCTCGACTGTATTTATTGGTTATGAAAGCTAGGTAGGTACCTACTACCTACAGAATCAGGATGAAAGCAGCAATGATGCCGAAAAAAGATACGATTATTCGAATTATTATGTTCTCGATTTGTTGAAACCTTTCAGCAAAGTTTTAAGAAACCGAATTGAAATGTACTCAAGTACGAAGCGGAGTATCTAAAACGAAATCTTTCCTCCTTTTTTTTTTTGTTATTTTTTCATTAATTTTGCATCAACGATGAATATTCATAAAGTGTCGACACTTTTCAGCCATAACGATATTTTCAAATTATAAATTGTATTTTTAATGTTGAAAAAATTCGTCATTTAATCTGGCCTTTCTTCGGTATTATACTATAAGTACTTTATACGATATGAATTTATTATCGTTACGAATGGCGCGAATTGAAAAATAATGTGTTTTTTCTTATCATTCCCGCGAATAGCTTTCTGCTTCCCCCGAAGCCGTGATTTACACCAAGTGTGTGTTTATTTTTCAAAAATTGGCTGCATGGATTTTTCTCTCGAGCTGATAAACTTCGCGGAGAGAATTCCATTCGATCATATGGCCGATAGATAAAAGCAGAAGGGAAACGAGTCGAAACGATCGGACTTGAAAAAACAGCTCGCGTTAACAAAAACCTCAAAGTTGAGAATTTTTTCTCTCGTCCGTTTAACGGTGGCCTGTGACTTGAAACTTTTCCTCCTCATGGTTCGTTATCGATATCTCGTGTACAAATTATAAAAGTAGTTTTTCTTTTCATTTTCCGTACAGACACACAGTTCGATGCTGCACAAGAACGTCGGATAGTATTTATTGATAAACGATAAATTCTTTAGCAACTTCTTACTAACTGGTAGTCTTCGTTTCTCCGCATTCTTTTAATAAATAAAAACTTGGGGGAATATCTGCGAATTTTTTTTCTCCTCGGGTCGATATATGTTGTCGAATTTTAAGTTTAACGTGATTTCTTTCTTTTTTTGTACCATTTTCGCCCACAATCTTGCCTCAACGTTGATAATGACGATAAAAATGACCGTAATGAGCATTTTTTTACTTGCAAAGGAGGTAAGTATCTCAACTCAACTCAAAGTGAAATTTTGAGCCAAACAAAAAAAAATAGAAAGTACATCATAATAGGACCCCTATCCAAAAATTCAGGTGCTGAAGTTAATTTCTCGAATTTTGGCGAATTTTTGAAATTTCAAAATTACCTCATCGCCCTGCAAAATATGTATTAAAATTTTATCTAATCATCGAAAAAAGCTGAAATTTGGTAAATACCCTATTTTCGACCTACCAAATCGATTGGAAGAGGTTTCGAGACATTTCGGAGTCGCCAAAAATTTTTGAAATTTTCCAACGTTGGAGAAGAGCTTATAAAATTGGTCCATATGTACTTCAGCACCTATAATTGGGGATTACCCATATTAGTGGCCTATTTGATCGATTAAAGCACAATTTTCCGAAATTCGTAACTTTGGGTTCAAAGAGTATGACCAGATAATGGTTGAATTTGGTCCAAGGTGCGTTTGGGCTCCTAAACACCTCAAGTAGTGTATATTGACTGGAAAAAAAATTTCACAAAATTTTAGACCCCTACCTCCCTCCCTATCGGAGTTATGGCCATTTTATTGCATTATTTTCAAGGATTTTTAATTTCAACGGAAGAGAAGGAAATTTTTTGTTTTTAGACACAAAGTTACATCTCGTAGAGGTGTATTTATGACAATGTTTTCAACAATTTTGGTGCACTCCTTTACGTTTTTTCGGATATTTGAAGTTTTCAATCGTAAAAAACACCACATAAGCGAAGAGCAACCACCCTGGAAAAATCACTAAAATATACACTTTTTTATGTAGAATTTTTCTGTGTACTTCGTTTTGGCCATTTCTTTGAACTAAGACCCAAAAATTGCGAAAACCCGTACAGAAATGTTGTTATTTTAGTAGATTTTTCAAATTTTGAGCGTTTTATGCGGGAAGAAATGACTAAATAAAAAAACCAATCTCATATTCATGTTCAGCAGGTCAAAATACCCCAATAAACACCCTTTTTGCGATAGTTTTGCTTCAAGCTTCAAAATTCACTATTTTCACTGTTTTTTCATGGCAAAAAAAGTGAATTTCGAAACTTTAAGCAGAACTATCGCGAAAAGGGTGTGTTTCAGGGTATTTTGACCTGCTGAACACGAATATGGGATTGGTTTTTTCATTTAGTGATTTTTTTCGGAAAATTCACCATTTTTAGTTTGAATTTGATCTCTGTGAAAAAATTTCAAAAAATTATTGTTCGAGTTCTAGTCGTGCAATATTGTAACTCTTTGGGACGATTTAATGTCAAAGAAGTTGAGAATACGCGAAAAAAAATTTCACCATCACTCCTCTTGGACGGGTTCTATAGCATCTCAAAGAGAAATACTTAAGTACATATGCATGCATATCTACGAAATGTGACTCAAAAAATTGAAATCAGAAAAAATGTCCATTCCTGACTAATTTTGGGTAGAAAAACACGAATACGGGATTAATTATTGTGCATTGTAATTTTCTTGCTCGAGAGACCTTATCCAAACTTGAAAATGGTGAATTTTCCGAAAAAAATCACCAAATGAAAAAACCAATCCCATATTCGTGTTCAGCAGGTCAAAATACCCTGATACACACTCTTTTCGCGATAGTTTTGCTTAAAGTTTCGAAATACACTTTTTTTGCCATGAAAAAACAGTGAAAATAGTGAATTTTGAAGCTTGAAGCAAAACTATCGCGAAAGGGGTGTTTATCGGGGTATTTTGACTTGCTGAACACGAATATGGGATTAAAGAAATGGCCAAAACCAAGTACATAAAAAAATTGTACATAAAAAAACGTATATTTCAGTAATTTTTCCAGGGTGGTCGCTGTTCGCTTATGTGGTGTTTTTTTACGATTGAAAATTTCAAATAGCCGAAAAAACGTGAAGGAGTGCACCAAAATTGTTGAAAAAATTATCATAAATACCTACACCTCTACGGGATGTAACTTTGTGCCAAAAAAACAAAAAATTTCCTTCATTTCCGTTGAAATTAAAAATTCTTGAAAATAATGCAATAAAATGGCCATAACTCCGATAGGGAGGGGGGAGGACTCCAAAATTTTTTGAAAAATTGTTTCCAGTCAATATACATCACTTGAGGTGTTTAGGAGCTCAAACGCGCCTGGGGCCAAATTCACCCATTATCCGGGCATACCCTTAATTTTTCTCGAAAAAATTTAAGGCAATTTTGAAATTTCAAAACTTCGTCAAAATTCAAGAAATGAACTTCAGCAGCTAAAATTTGGGATATGGGGTACTATTATGATTTACTTCTGATTTGTTTTTGTTTAGGCTCAAAATTTTACTTTGAGTTGGGATCCCTACCTTGTTAGCTCGTTTACACTTACAAAATAGTATGGTTTTAACAAGCCAGTTAAGATTTACCTCTCGGATAAATACCCCGAGTTTAGTGCGACCAAGGATGGGTAGTTAGGTACGTGCCTGTGACCGGAAACATTTATACCCTATTGTTAGCGGTATTTTTATGTTAGTTAGGATAATAGTGTAGTAATACGGAAGAGTTTTTTTTTTACTCCTCTATCCTTTCTTCAAAAGCACGACCGCGACCTTTTCTACACACTCGGATGATCATGTTTTGCCTTAAAATGTTCTCTGCCTGGCTTTCTCCACTGGTAACGTATAATTTTCAGACATAGGTATAGTCTCTTCCAGATAGCTACCTCCGCCGTATCGTTCGTACGTAACTTTCGCCTTTTTTTTCCTCTTTTCTTTTACAAACTATTCATAACGTTATGGTTTAATTAGTTTTTCGTACGGCGTGGCGAGTACTTTGTGCGAACATATGTTTTAATTTTCCACCCCGAAGAATCTCGTATTACGGGATGAATAATTTCGCTGGATGGTTGCAGGTGTATTCATATCTGTACGATAAGTTCTGCTGCGGAATTGTAAAAATGCCTTTGTTTTGAATCGGTTTAGAATGCGAGGAGTTGCATAGCTGGGAATCAAAAAGGCATATGGATGTGAAATAAAGGTTGAAGATTCGTTTTACTTTTAAAATGCTGAAAAAATTGACTAATGCACCTCTGAAATTGAAAATAGGTACAGCAGAGAACTTGATTTTTCTGTCTAGTTAGAACGAGGTGTCTACAGAGTACTAAAAGTACGGAAATTTGAAAAAAGTACTAATTTTAAAAATCGAATATCGAATCCAAAAGTACGAAGGAGTCCAAAAAATCACTTATATTTTGGGAAAAACGGAAACCTTCAAGTCTCGTTTTTCTAAAGACAAAATTCATTTTTTACCACTCTTGACCCCCCCCCCCTTCTCCTTCGTATAGTCAAGACACTGTAAAAATGGTCTGGCCATAGAATACATAATAATGAATTTGAATTTTTTTGAAGTTACAAGGGGTCCAATTGTCCTGAAGGTTCTTATTTCGTCCTTCATTTTGCTTGTGTGCCCTGATGCCTTGCATTTTTGTCAAAAAAGTCAAAATATCATGTTTTTAAATTTTTTTTCAATCACGAAATTTTTGAAAAGCGAAAAATCAAAATTGAAAAAAGAATTTTTGATCTTCTCCCACTTAAAAAAATCTTGAATTTTTTGAAAAATTTAAGAAGCGAATAACTGGAATGGAAAATAAAATTTTTGCTTCCCCCCCCCCATCCCCCTTACAAAAAGATGAAGTATAATAACTAGGGTGCGGATTTTTATAATTTGTCATATTTTGCTACGTTAAAGATGATTGCGCATATCACAAAGATCTTTGCGATTCATAAAATTTAGAGTAAAATGAGCCCTATTTGTTATTGCATATTTTGCATATTTTGGCCATAAATGCATAATTTATCATATTTCTGACAATTTAAGCGCATATTTCGGCATATTTCGCAGGGTTAGAGCATACCTATTTCAACGATTTTGACCAATTTTTCTTTTTTTTTTTGACCAAAAAAATGGCATTTCTGAAAAATCGCCCAAAAATATGGTTAAAAAAAATTTTTAAAATCACATTTTTCTCTTTTTCTCTCCATGTCGAGGAATTTTTTTTAATGCGAATGGATCTTTGCTCTCTCTTCACTTCACTTCCCCCTGTTATCAGCAATCAATAATCAATAAAATTTGAGTGCTTTACATTTTTTTTTTCGATTTTCAACTAATTTAGTCGTAAAATGTGTGTAATTTATCAAAAAATAGTGTTCATGATATTCTAATCAAAAAATCCTTTCTTTAGACACCCATATCGATTTTGCATATTTTTGCATATTTCGCTCAATAAACGCATATTTTCGTCATATTTCAGGCACTGAAAACGCATATTTTATGCGCATATTTTGACTTTTTTAGAGCATAAAAATCTGCACTCTAATAATAACATTACAGAAATAAAAGTTCAAATACTTTGCTTAAATTTATATTTAAGAAGTGGACATTAATTGAAATTCCTAATAAAATTATAGGTATTTGAATATTCAATGAGAAAAAATTATTATAAAATTAACTGAAGAAAATTCTGAATTTCTGCCTGAAATTAACTCTGAGATTTCAAGTTGAAACTCAAAGTAGGCATGATGTGAGTTCAAGCAGCTATACGTAGAGAAATTATTATAATGAAAAATTCTACAATTTGAACATTTTTTCAGTTTGTATGTTTTTTTTTTCATTTCTTTTTCATTTAAAGAGATTGTAAGATTGAGAGTTCTGATCTCTTTATTATTCTTAGGTACCCCTATCTCATCAAGACAGAAAATTTTGTTGTTTTTATGACCTTTAAAAAAATCCACATTTAAGAGTTTTAATCAACAATTTTGACCATAAAACTGAGGGTTTTTTTTACAATTTTTCTCTACCCGGGCACCCCCACAGTGGTCCCTCTAAAAATTTCTGAGAATTTGTGTACGTATACTTGGCGGTTTTCAAAGCCGCTGAATCCATTTTCAACATCATTTCAGCCGAAAGCTGAAAAAGGGCCTCAAACAGGAGGGACAAAATGAGGAAAATTCAAAATTTTTGATTTTAGCGAGTTGGATATCAAAAAGTATAGTTTTCGACTTGCTGAGTTCATTTCCGAAGTCATTTTGATACCCAGCTCACTAAACTTAGAAATTTCGAGTTTTGCGCTCCCCCCTTGAGATCCCTTTTGGTTTTTCGATCAAAATGACTTCGGAAATGGACCCAGCAGGTCGAAAGCTATACATTTTGATACCCAACTCGTTAAAATCGAAAATTTTGAATTTTGCCTATTTTTCTCCTCCTTTTGGAGCCTATCTTCAGTTTTCGGCCAAAATGGTGTTAAAAATTGGTTCAGCGGCTTTGAAAACTTCTATACACAAATTTTCAGAATTTTGGCTAGCTAAATTTTCAGGGAGACCACCGTGCCCCCCCCCCCCTAGCAGCACAGAAAGTCGTATAGATATCTATAGCAAGTCAACTTCATCTACTTCATCTAAATCTAAAAGTGATGTTGTATAGATGTTGTTTTGATACATGAAATTTGATGAATCTTCGGACATTAAACACGATGTCTGACACACATCGTATAGACATATGGTTTAAGATTTATTTCTGAATCTACTCTTTGATGTCTACCAGACATTGTATAGATTAGGGTGGTCCTCATTTATACTTGGTGAAACATTTTTTTTGAAATTTTTATGGGACCCTCCGTAGATTGGTGCTATTTCTTGAGAAAATCATCCTCAAAAAATTTCAGCCCGATTGGTTCACCCCTCCCCTCGCACCATGACCATCTTTGACCAGGTTAGACTTACCGAGCGAGCATATAACTTTCCACCACGGTACGCCGGGCAATTCAACGTGTTCCCTCGCGCTAAAACCTGTCCTGTGTTTCAATAGTAAAAGGACAAATAATTTGAATTAATGTTTTCTAATGACAATTATTGTGATTAAAAAACATTAATTCTAATTATTTGTCCTTTTACTATTGAAACACAGGACAGGTTTTAGCGCGAGGGAACACGTTGAATTGCCCGGCGTACCGTGGTGGAAAGTTATATGCTCGCTCGGTAAGTCTAACCTGGTCAAAGATGGCCTTGGTGCGAGGGGAGGGGTGAACCAATCGGGCTGAAATTTTTTGTGGATGATTTTCTCATGGAATGGCACCAATCTACGGGGGGTCCCATAAAAATTTCGAAAACATTTTTTCACCACGTATAAATGAGGACCACCCTAGTATAGATGTGAGAAATCGATGAGTAGTTATCGAATTTAGATATCTACCCGACTTATTTTAAGATGTCAATGTCACATCGAATGAATATCTATTTTAGATGAAGGATAATGTTAATTTTTTTCATATCTTATTGATATCTAATAGTCTACATCTTATAGACATCCTGTTTTAGACCATTAACTTGATGAAAAAATAAACAAATTAATGGTCTAAAACAGGATGTCTATAAGATGTAGACTATTAGATATCAATAAGATATGAAAATATGAACAAGTTACTGATCTAAAAATAGATGTCTGTAAGATGTGCATAAGACATTGTGGTATACATCTTATTTCATATCTTATTGATGTCTAATGGCCCACATCTTATAGACATCCTGTTTTAGACTATGAACTTCTGTTCTTTTTTAAAACCAGTTTTGATGCACTCCTTCATGAGGTTTTAGCCATTTGAAATTTTAAACAGTGAAAAGGGGCTCAACAGCAAGTTCTGCTATTTTTTTAAAATATCCCCAAAACGTGTTTTTTTAAAATGTAGATCAGCTTCATCTATTCACATTTGGCAATTTCCTTGTACTAGGGACCAAAAATCTGGAAAACCCATACAGAAGTGTTGTTTTTTGACAGATTTTCCGAATTTTGAACGTTTTATATGGAAGGAAATAGCCTATTAGAAAAAAAAAGTCAAATTCGTGTTTAACGGGTCAAAATACTCCGATAAACACCCTTTTCGCGATTGTTTACCATCAAGTCTGAAAATTCACTTTTTTTGTCATGAAAAATCGGTGAAAAAGTGACTTCTCACGCATTATGGAAAAAGATCGTAAAAAGGGTGTTTATTGGGATATTTTGACCCGCTAAATACAGATTCGACGTTAGTTTTTTCATTTCATCATTTTCTTCCATATAAAACGTTTAAAATTTAGAAAATCTGTCAAAAAACAACACTTCTGTATGAGTTTTCGAGATTTTTGGTCCCTAGTACAAGGAAATCGCCAAATGTGAATACGTGAGGTTAATCTACATTTAAAAAAAACACATTTTAGGGATATTTTTAAAAAATAGCTGAATTTCGCTACTAAGTCCCTTTTTATTGTTGGAAGCGTCAAACGTCCAAAAACCTCACAACGGAGTAAATAAATAATTATGAAAAAAAGTTATCGTAAGAGTACACCTCTACGAGATGTACCTAAATTTGTCTTGAAGAACAGAAAATTTCATTTATTTCATCCCCGAAAATAATGCAATAATATGGCCATAAATCCAAAATGGCAAGGGGGGAGAGATCAAAACACTTTCCGGAATTTTTTACATCAAGGGGCATTAAATCGGAGCTGGGGCCAAATTCACCTCTTACCCGGCTATACCCTTCGTATTCTACAACCTCAATATTTTGATGAATCACTTGAAAAATTGTAAAATTCAAAATTTTTCAAGTCTACTCTCTCCTCTTCCCCAACCCATCAGCCTGAAAAGAAAAATATTTTAGAAGGTGTATCCTACACTTTCAAAAACTTTGATTCTAATACAACTTGAAAAAATTATGAAATTCAAAATTTTCCATTTCAAGTCTACTTTTCCTCCTCCCCACCAACTCTTCATCCCGAAAAATATTCCCAAGGGCGTATTCTACACATTCAAAAACTTGGGTTTCAATATATAACCCCGAAAAATTATGAAATTAAAATTTTTCCAAGTCTCCCTCACACTCTACCCCCATTCCAACCTTTCAAATAAATTTTAATCATCATCAAATTTTTATTGTACACTTTTGAAAGAATGAATTTTGATTTCTTATTCAAAAAAACTGCAAAATTTCAATTATAAATTTTTTTACTGTAAGATGTTAAAAAAGTAAAAAAATTTCCCAATTTGATTAAAATTGAAAAAAAAAATTTGACTTTGGGTTTAAGAATTACTTTTAGTAGTAAATCTTGAACCTGAAATGGTGGCGTGCTCCTCTAAACCAAGACCTACAGAACCAGTAAGTACATCAAAGTATATCTAACACATGACAATAATTAGACATTGTATAGATGTTCAACAGAAACATTAGTAAGATGTCAATTGACAGACATCCTATTGATATATGTACATATATCTAAAAGATGTCTGTCCCACATCATTTTTAGATGTGGCTTTATTTTATTTATACATCAAATTCTGATATCTATTAGACATCTTTTTTAGATGTCTAATCGATATCAGAATCTGGTATAAAATAAAGCCATTATGTTTAAAAATGATGTGGGATAGATATTGACTGATATCTTCCAGACATCAAGTTTATCTAATTGTTATCGACAATGTCTTATCTAAGATGTCGATTAGACTTGCTATAGACTTCCAGTAGATCTACTTTTCGCATTTTAGACATTCTATAGATGTTCTACATCGATTTTCGACATCTGACAGACATACCTTCATCTAGAAATCGACATCCTACAGACATCTATACAATGTTCTGTGCTGCTAGCCCCCCCCCCCCCCCCCCGAGGGCCAAAATATGTAATCCAATTTCCACTTTCTGTTCGATGTGAAAATCTTCAAATAGGTGCGGGCACTCACAAATGATGAAGGTAAGAAATTTTCAAAAAAAAGTGAGAGTGAGATGGACTTTTTAGGAATAGGATTGTTTTACTTCAGTTTTTATTGTTTTGATGGATAAGTACAAATTTTTAAAAACGTGTTTGGTTTTTTTTGAAACTTTTCTCGGAACAGGCCAGATTTTTTGGTGCTGCTCAACAGATTTGTGGATCTATTCAAGCGAAGCCTAAAAACTTCTTAAAATACGCACTGGTAGGTACTCTTCAGGAGTAGTTGAAAATTTGGGACCTTACTTGAAGTTTTTGACATGTATGGTTTGATAAAATTGAGTGAAATCACACTTTTGAGTCCAAACGGTTGAGGTTTTTCATTATGCTTGTGATTTTGCAACACCTTTCTCGTGGTTTCGGGACACCCCCCCCCCCCCCCCATCATCCAACACTTTCTGAAGATTGGCATTTTCTTTTCGAACAATAATCGCTATTTTTTCATTCATTGTCACAATGTTTAGATAGGAAGTGTTTTTTTCCAGTTCAATCATATGTATGCATATTTTCTGCCGCCTTTTTAATTAAAATTTCTCCTCGCTCCTTTAGAAAAAATACACAGGTACCTACATGTTTTTTGGTTGTTATATTTCCGTCATACATCAAGGTGTTTACTAGCAACTAGTAAGAAAACCAGAAATTAGCAGAAATTTTACCTCAGTAGCGAAAAAAATCAAAAAATAGCAACAATTTTGGTAGGTACCTAATTTTATTGTAAAAAGCAAGAATTTTCATATTTTGTTCTTCCTGGAAATTTTTGGATCGAAGGTTAAAAAGAGTGGACTCTCCTTTGGACAAATTTAAAGCAAGAAAGATGATATGAAAATGGTGCTACAAAAAAAATCAGAAAAAGCAAAATTTTTCAATTTTTGGATCTTTGTCATTTCAAGCTTATTCCTTTTTTCATTTGTTCAATTATAAATGATTTTTTTTTCATTCTGAAGTATTCGGAGTGTTTTTAAAATGAGTTTTTCTTCTTTCTCTAAGTACTTAATATGATTCTCCCCCCCCCCCAAGAAAAAATCAATTAAATAAAATTTCCTTTCAAGAGAAACTGCGTTTAGAGGTAAAGTTTGTATTCAATTTTTGATTATTTTTTATCTATAGCATTAGTTAATTTTTTTGAGTACTTTGGATCATCATACACGGTGTCCGATTCAAAGCTTTTAATTTTATAATTTTTCCCCATTCGAATTCGTACGTTCGTGCGAATAAAACATAATTCCAAAGTGTTTTAATGTGTTTATTACAATATTTCGCAAATATATACATCTCGTATTCTAGACCGAGTCCGCAATACTGTTCGTAGCGTATTTCGAACTCCATTTTGCGATCGCTTTACGCGCCAAAAAGCAAATTCCAACGATTCTAAAACGCAACCCGGAATAATTATTACAGCGCAAGGAAAAACGTACAGTGTATAGCGTCGAGTCGTAGTCGGATTGAGTACATTAGATTAATGTTAGTCGATGTATTTTAATGTGCATTAAGCGCCATTCCCTCGTGTTCCTTTTCGCTTGTAAATTTTTCTTCTTCATAATTCTAAAGCGTTAATGCGTTGTTAATTTCATTTTAACCGGATTTATCGCTGCGCTGATATTTTTATATGTGAGGCGTCGGTCGTCGCTCGTGCCCTGTTGTAGTCGGGGAATGAGAAATGAAGTGTAAGAAGTGTATAATTTTTTTTTTTTACAGATACCAGTCACGATTATTTGCTCGTTTCGCCGAGTATATGATTTGGTGCTGGGCTGGCTTGATGTCGAGCTCGGAGTTAAAAGCGTTTAGGGTCGTTTGTGCGAAAAGTATAGCTTAGGGTTTGTTAGGGGTTCGTAATATGTCTATTGAGTAATTTTTTCGCAAAGCGAGTGACGACAGAACAAAAATTTGAGAAATTGAAGTTCTCGGCATGAAGAAAATTGGCCATGATTTTTCCATTCCTTTCCTCCCGTCTCCTTTGCATTTGAGAGAAAATAATGCCGATCAGGTTCAAGCTCCTCGCAGTATGACTAGGTACCTAAAAATTCACCGAATTTGTCAACTGTAAAAGAACCGTGAAACTATAACTAGTGTAAAAAAAGAAGAGGAGAAATAGCTCCACCTCAAGGATTGTTTACTATCACCAAATTCGGCAAAACTCACCTTTTGAAATTAACATTAATTTTCAAAAAGGATCATAACAGGCTTTAGATTAGAAAGCTTTAAATTTCAACTTGGTTTATTTTCAAAATTTTTGAAAACTTTACCCCCCTCTAGAATGCTTTAAAAAAGTCCAATTAATCTGAAATTTTCGCCATTTTCTGCATTTTTACCCAAGGAACACTATTTCGAGGCCCATTTTCCTTTTTTAAAAAATTTGAGGCCCCAAATATGGGAAATTTGAAAAAAATAATTTTAGTTGAGAAAATTACGTCTGAAAAAATTTGAGTTGAGAAAATTATAAGAAAAAAAATTAGGTTCCGAAAATTGGAAGAAAAAAATTGAGTTGAGAAAATTGAAAGAAAAAAATCTAACAAGGGAGCTGTAGTATATTTATAGTCGTTAGCCATGGCAACACTGTTTGTACATATCTTTACGTATTGTTATCTATCTGTCAAAGTGTGTGTTAATTAATAAAGTTATATTTCAAGATGTAGTCATTACAATTTGGCGACGAGGATTAAAAAGTAATTATTTCGTTTCGTGTAAGTGATAACCAGTACCAGTATCAAATCAAGATGTCATTTACCAAGGAACAAATCAACCAGCTTCTCGCCAATCAACAAGAGCTAATTAGCTTGTTATCAAAGCAACAAGAAGAACAAAAAGAATCAAAAGGTAAAAAAGAACCAGCGGTAGCTAGTTTCAATATAGATTTAGCAAATCTCCAGTTCGATACCTTCAATCCAAAGTCTGAGAAATTCAGCTGTTATCTACTTAGGTTACAAAACTACTTCGATATGAAAAAGCTTACTGATAACAAGACAGAAACCAAGAAAGCTAAAACTCAGATTCTTATCAATAGTATTGGAGCTAAATATATCCAATTATTAATGAATCTAACTGCACCTGATGACCCCAGAACCAAAAGTTTCGAAGAATTGATCGAATTATTAAAAGCTCATCTAGCTCCAGCTCCAAACATCTTCAGTGAGCAAGGTTACCAGATGGTAGTGAACGTCCAATCGCTTTTGCTTCCCGTGCACTTTCAAAATCCGAACAAAACTACAGCCAATTGAACCGCGAAGCATTAGCCATGTATTGGGGATCCAAGAAGTTTTATTATTATATCTACGGACGCCCGTTCACCTATATTATCGACTGTAAAGCGCTGATGCACATTTTGAGCCCAGAAAAAGATCTACCAAGTCATACAGCACCACGTATGTTACGATATGCCGCATTTTTATCTCAATTCGACTACAAGTTCGAGCATCGATTATCCAAAGAACATGCGAATGCAGACTACCTATCAAGATTCCCGTTACCTATCGAAGATATCAATACAATCGACAATTGCACTACGTTGCAAATCCAGAAGTTAGAAAGTATCACTCTCAGTGCGCCTATTTCTGCAAAGCAGATTAAAACTGAAACAGACGCGGATCCTGAGCTGACTAAGTTGAAGACAGACCTTTTGTCTGGAAAGAATTGTGACCCAGAATATTCCTTAAACGACGGAATAATTTTTAAGAATGATCGAATCTACATTCCAGCGAAATTAAGACCAGCTATTCTACAAGAGTTACATGATACTCACATCGGCATCGTCAAAATGAAAATGCTCGCCAGAAACTACGTATGGTGGCCTGGTATCGACCGAGAAATTGAAACGCTGGTAAAAAGTTGCATTAATTGCGCCGACAATGCAAAATCACCGAAGAAAGCGCCATTGCATCAATGGGAACCTCCGCAAAAAAATTTCCAGTGTATACACATGGATTATGCAGGCCCTTTTAAAAATCACCACTACTTTATCATCATCGACGCAAAATCAAAATGGATCGAAGTATACGTATCGAAAAGCGACCCAACAACGGAGAGTACATGTGCGTACCTACAGGAATTTTTCTCAAGATTCGGAATACCAGAGGAATTGGTATCCGACAACGCCTCTATTTTTACTTCGGACGATTTTCAAAAGTTTACACAATTCTATGCCATCAATCATCGTTTAATCGCGCCAGGAAAGCCAGCTACAAACGGCCAAGCTGAGAGAGCTGTGCAGATCATCAAATCGAAATTGAAAAAGGCGAATGTTGGCGACGATACCAAAACGATCAAAGCCACGGTAGCAAACATTCTTCGTGTTTATCGAATCACACCAGCAGCAACCGGTTTATCGCCATCAGAAGCTATTTTTGGAGAGAAAATAGCAATCAGGCTTGATCGAATTCGACCGAATAAACTCATATCAACGAAGAAATCTTCTCTCAAAACTCGAGTATTCCGCCTGGGAGAAAGAGTACAATCTCGTAACTATTCGTCATCAAAGCTGTGGAAATACGGAGTCATAGTCGAAAAGCTTGGAAATTTACATTACATCGTAGAACTCGACGACGGGTATACTATAAAACGACACGTAGACCAGCTAAAATCAACTGAAATTCCGAAACCAACGAAGGAGTCTGGCCCACCAAAGAAAGTGGTTTTCCAGCCAGCGAAGGAACCTACACCTTCCCTGAGTAAAGCTCCAGAGCCTCAAGAAAAAGTAAAATCAAAAGCCAAAACTGTTGAAAAGACAGTTCCCGTTCGAAGATCCGAGAGAACTCGGAAACCTACAAAACGACTCGATCTTTAGTTAGATAAAGTATATTATCGTATCATTCTATGTTCTATTTTCGATTTTTTTTTCTCTTTTTTTTAGTGTGAGAGAATTGTAGTATATTTATAGTCGTTAGCCATGGCAACACTGTTTGTACATATCTTTACGTATTGTTATCTATCTGTCAAAGTGTGTGTTAATTAATAAAGTTATATTTCAAGATGTAGTCATTACAGGAGCTACCCGAGGTCGGACACGCGGAATGAAAAAAAACCTTCACAGGCTTGTAGAGCATCGCCAAAAACTTCCACAGCCAAAATTTCAGTCCCTAAAGTTGATATAGAGGGGAGCTATGGTGGTTTGAATATCGAATAATCGCCTAATACGCCGAAAAATTACAAAAATCTAAATATGTAACTCGCATTCTTATGGCGTTTAGGAGATGGATTTTATACCAGGAAGGTCATCTGGAGATGGGATAGTCGCCAAGGTTCGCGTGTAACATCAGGGGGGGGGGATTTTCACTCTAACCTTTTATGCGAACTTAAGTGACTATCCCATCTTCAGATGGCCTATACCGAGGGCAGTTCGTGGTACCTATAAAATCCATCTCCTAAACGCCATAAGAACGCGAGTTATTTAGATTTTTGTAATTTTTCGGTGTATTAGGCGATTTCTCGAAATTCAAACCCCCATAGATCCTTCCCCCCCCCCATAACAACTTTAGGGGGTGACATTTTGGCTGTGGAAGTTTTTGGTGATGCTCTACAAGCCTGTGAAAATTTTTTTTCATTTCGCGTGTCCGACCTCGGTTAGCTCCCTTGTAAATTGAGAAAATTACGTCTGAAAAAATTTGGGTTGAGAAAATTTTAAGAAAAAAATTTGAGTAGATAAAATTGGAAGAAACAAATTTGAGTTGAGAAATTTATGTCTGAAAAAAATTGAGTTGAGAAAATTTTAAGAAAAAAATTTGAGTAGAGAAAATTGGAAGAAACTAATTTGAGTTGAGAAACTTAGGTCTGAAAAAATTTGAGCTGAGAAAATTATAAGAAAAAATAATTGAGTTGAGGAAATTACGTCTGAAAAAATTCTAGTTGAGAAAATTTTAAGAAAAAAATTTGAGTAGAGAAAATTGGACGAAACAAATTTGAGTTGAGAAACTTACGTCTGAAAAAATTTGAGTTAAGAACATTACGTCTGAAAAAATTTTAGTTAAGAAAATTATAAGAAAAAATAATTGAATTGAGAAAATTACGTCTGAAAAAATTTGAGTAGAGAAAATTGGAAGAAACAAATTTGAGTTGAGAAACTTACGTCTGAAAAAATTTGAGTTGTGAACATTACGTCTGAAAAAATTTTAGTTGAGAAAATTATAAGAAAAAATAATTGAGTTAAGAAAATTACGTCTGAAAAAATTTTAGTTAAAAAAATTAGAAGGAAAAAATTAGAGTTGAAAAACTTAAATGCATGGCAAAAATCAAAATTTTGAATTTTCATTGTGGAAGCTAACCTCAAAACTGGCAGCTAAAATTTGGTGGTGTTGTACTTAAGCCAAGGGCTACCACTGGGGCCACTTTTCTTTAAAATCTCCGGGGGACACAACATGAGGTTCCCTAATAAGCTACACGTTGGTACCTATTACATTTGTGTAGAAACTGTAAACGCGCCATATTACCGCTGGCAAGTAAAAATAAATATTCCCGATGAAATTTTTTTAGATCTGATCAGATCTCAAAAATGTCCCAATCTAATTTTATCAAATTACCTAAGTACATACATCAAATCATATATATTCAGTTTGATGTAATCTAATCAAATTACATCTGATTTAATCTTTGATATAATTTGATTAGGACATTTTTGAGATACAATTTTATCAAAACAGATAAAATTTGATATAATTCTAAATAAATCAGATATGATTTGATCTAAAAATTTTTCATCGGGTTGCTTTAATCCATTACATAGGGCGACAAAAAAATATTTTTGCTCAGTGTCTGGGTTCTCATACCAAAATTCTGTTTCTAGACATTAAAATACATCACCTTGCTCAATCCTGGCTTCCAAAGTTTGCTTTGGGGGGGTGGGGGAGGGGGGGCAAAAAACTGATTTTTCGAGGTCAATAAGCCTGAGCATTACAATAAAAATTGAAAAAAAAATGTTTGGACCAATCTTGTAGGAAATTTCACGGCGAATCCAATGCCGCAAACCGCAGACCTCCGTCTCTTTTTTTAAAAAAGTTACAGCTCATTCTTTCCAAAATTTTGTGAAAAAATCGCATTTTTTTGTTTTTTTTTCGCAAAGAAGTGAAATTTGAGAGAAAAGTAAGGGTTTTAAGGCCATAATGACCATTATAAGAGTTGTAGGAAATTTTACGGTGAATCGAATGCCGCATACCGCGAACCTCTATCTCTTATTTTAAAAAAGTTACAGCTCATTCTTTACAAAATTCTGTGGAAAAAATCACATTTTTTATGCCTTTTTCGCGAAAAAGTGAAATTTGAGAGAAAACTAAGGGTTTTAAGGATGAGCTGTAACTTTTTTTCAAAAAGAATTACAGCTCATCCTTAAAACCCTTGGGTTTCTCTCAAATTTCACTTTTTCGCGAAAAAGGCACAAAAAATGTGATTTTTTCACAGAATTTCGTAAAGAATGAGCTGTAACTTTGTTTCAATAAGAGATAGAGGTCCGCAGTTTGCGGCATTCGATTTGCCGTAAAATTTCCTACAACTCTCGCCATAGTCATTATGGCCTTAAAATCCTTACTTTTCTCTCAAATTTCACTTCTTTGCGAAAAAAAAACAAAAAAATGCGATTTTTTCACAAAATTTTGTATTTTTTCCTTTATTAGTTACATAAAAGCAACCCAAATTTAGCAATAAGAACCCAAAAACAAAATTCGTGTCGCCCTGTGTTATTCGATGTCGCTGAAAAAATAATCGTGCCTACTTCGATTATTTTCACGTCGATTATTCGAAAATTATTCAATTTTAGTGGGAGTAGGTGCGAACGAATTGCTATCTCTCTCGTTAGAGGTTCTGATGTGATAACAACTCTCAAGCCCCCCTTTTCTTCCAATTTCCGAAGGAAAAACCTCCATCTATTGGTCATTCAAGTGAAATCGAAAATCTTTACCAGCTACATACGAATCTCGATACGATGAATTTTTCATGACTTATCATATTCTCAGCCTAGAGATTTAAAAAATCCCAAACCGTATAGGTTTTCACTCGTACATACGAAATTTTCCTCTTAAAAACTGTCGCCACATAAATCGTATAAATTCAACTTTGATCATTTCCAAGTCACTTTGTTGTCCTCGTACTATATAAACTTACGTGGCAATAAGTTGAAATTATAATTCCGCCGAAAGTTGAAGCAGCCATAAGGACGCATTTTGTATACAAATGAGCCGAACGCCTTTTACTCCGGTTACTTCTAACGCCTAAAATATGAAATCGTAATACATTTTGAATTTTAAAATTTCACCAACGTCGTGACGCTTTTCTTTCCCGGTCGCGTTGCAGATTTACTCCCTCGGTACATGATTTTTATGAGTTGGGGCGGAATGCACGAGGTATCGACTAAAACAGATGTTTACCTACACCGCAAGTTTGACTAAATTGTCAAAAATACCGACGCTGCCGAAAAACTTGAGAGCAAAAAATTTAATTTGAAGAAAATAGTTTTATCGTTGTTGTAAACCTCGTTGGCATTTCAATTGCGAGCTGCTCTAGTTCATTCAGCCGGAGGCCTAAGAAAGGAAAAGTTTTTTTTTTGGAAAAAATGAACTTCAACTTCCTAGATAACGCGTTAGTACACTTAGTAAATCTGAACGATATATTTTTCTCGCGAAAAACTACGTAAAAATAATTTTATAATTAAATTAAAAAATTTCGCGACGTAACTTTTGACTCCGCAATGTATACTCGGGGTAGCTTTTACACCACGAGGAAAAAATATCTTTTAATATAAGTGAAAACTTCGTTTCATTTTTCTTTTTGTTTTTCGACTCGATGTCAAGATTTTACTTTTGAAAATTAAAATTTTTTCCACTTGCTGAACGGATTGATGCGACAGGTTATAACCCGGCTAGCGACCGTATCTTTTATATTTTTATTTCCTCGTGTATAAACTTTGATAGCGATGTTCGCGTTTAGGTTCGGATCCGCTGTACACTTTTTGGCAGTTGCAAACAAATCGAGATGCGAATTTCGTAACGAAAATTTTCCCCAAATTGCCGTTCGGCTGGTAGACATTGTGTATGGTGTGCGTTATTGTAATATGAAAAATGATCGACGTTTTAAATGGCGCTCGAAGAATGAAATATACCAGACGAAGATATTGCCCAGGCTTGTAATTTCCCATCGAGCTGCGTTCAGGTGTTGCTTTTCGGTGTGAAAAATTTTCCAGGAAGTTTTGACACCCCCCCCCCCTCTTGATAAAAGAGCATTTCCTGTTAGGATTGTGAAATCGGCCCTTGAACCGATCGGGACAAAAATCTTCCAAAATGTTGGTATTGATGTAAAACCACCCCAAAAAAATTTAACCACCTACCCCCGGCCCCACCCCCAACCGAATTTGTAGGAATTCGATGAGTTTTTTTTACAATAAAAATTAGCTAGAAAATTTAAAGTCCACATAAAAGTCTACTTCTAGTCAAGTATCGAGGGTGTTGAGTGCAGTCAAAATGCTTTTACTGACTTTTTCTTTGAATATGGCGTGAGGTCGAGGAAAAAGCATTGAAAAGAAAAAATTATATTTTCTTCTAATCTTTGGAATTTTTTAAATCAAAAATATGAAAAAACGTCATCTCAGGTTTTTGATATTATTATAAATCAGCATATAAAGTTGTACTTTACATAATTTTTTCAGAATTTTTGAACGCGCCCGCGCCCGACCCTGATAGAGAAAAGTCGTTTTTCAACTTTTCTAGCTAATTTTTAGTATTAAAAAAAGTGGCAACACTGATTTCCAAAAAATTCGCAAAAGTCCATCGAATATCATACACGTTAGAAAAAGTATTAACTTTTTACCAACCATCGTTTTCGAGTTATCCACACTCAAAATATACCATATGTGACGCCGCATACGAAAAGGTTACCCCGAGCCAACTAGTAAGTTTCGAGAAAAACGCGTTTTAAGTTTTCGAAGTGTTTTTTTCAATTTTTTCAAAAGTAATGAGAAAAAATTTTTTACGTTTTTTTGACACTTTTTTGTAGGAGGTGTCTCACTTCACAGCCATTTTTCACAGCTTAAACGTCGAGATCGCGACTTGGCGATGGTTTTATCGGATTCTACGGCCCAATTTTACATACAAATAGTGGAAAAACCCAAAAACAGTATAGTTGACCCGGGGTCACCTTTTCGTATGCGGCGTCACAATCCAACTTTTTCTCAAAACTTTAACCACTCATGGCGGTCATGGCTGCCCTCAAAATCCACTTGGAGCGCTGCGGTTTGCGGCAATCGTCATCTCTTATCGAAGTATATCCACATGAAAAATATGAAAAAATCGCCAATCCCCCCTTCCCACTACCATTTTGCGTACGAATTAACATGGAATAACCCTAATTTGTTTTTTAAAAAAGAAATACAAATCTTTCACTCAAAGTCCTTAAAATCAATTTCGGTTACCTAGAATTATTTTTATTCAATTTTTTCAAAAAAATTCACGATAATTCTGCCAGCTGTATTTCGATTCGCGCAATTCTTATCAAGTTTCAGTTAACGGTACCTACTGCTAGTTTTTTTTTAAAATTAGTTTTAATTAGTTTTAATAATCAAAAAATTTTGAGCACTCATCCAAAGGGGCAAGGGATATCTTTGGCGTTGTTCAAAGACATTCGAAAATTGAAAAATTATGAAAATTTTGAAAATAATCTGATTCATATTTCTTGAGAAAAAATCTGTTAAAATGTTAGAAAGACTATAAGTTTATAAAATATTTCTGCTGATTACGTGATATCAAGTGGGATTGAAAATTTCGAATTACCTATGTTATCTTCGGGATCGAGAACAGAATCATCAGCGGGAGTATAAGATCTCGTGCCAATAAGCCACAGTCAATTATACTCAACAGCTTTATAACTTGGACAATTCTGTTATTAAAAAAAACATTGATGATTTTTTTTTGTTTTGAGTGTGTGTTTTTTTAAAAAAGAATTCCATAGTTAAGTAGCATCGCGTAAGTTCAGTATTATTTTTGTATAAATATGAGTAGCTTTTCAATTAGAAAGTAGGTAATAGTCAGATTGTTGTTGTTTTTTTCGTTTTTTTTTTTTGAATAAATCTTAGAAATAGAGGTTTATTAACTTTTAATTCCGTTTAATTAAATGAAATTTAAAAAAATCGAAAATCAATGGGCATTTCCATCATACACATATCATTTCAAAACTGATTCGTTGGGTTCTGATATGTTATTCAAGTGTCTTACAGATTTAGGTACACGAACCGTAATAAATTTTATATTTCTTAATGAAAAAATAAAATAAAAACCACAAAAAAATGTTGCATTGACTGTAAGATGATGAAATTTTTCTAGTGATTACAAATGTGATATCGGATGGAATTGAAAATTTCGAATTAATCTTCGCTATCGGTAACAGAAAAACAACTTTTTAATTAAATACGCTGATTACGTGCGATAACTGAGTAATCGTTAGCGCGAATATTAAAACTGAGTAGATACCTACATATAATTTTACATCATTCGAAATTTATATTTTATTTTTCGAGCTAATGAGCGACGGTCAATTGTTCCTAATCCTCATTATAAATTGAACGATTATTCTGTTGTTGGCGAAATATGTACGAGTTTTTTGTGTTTTCGTTTTTGAGAATTCTGTACTGAAGTACCACGTGTAAGTTCGCATTAATTTTCTATAGTTCTAAGAGTTCTTTTAACTTTTGATTCCACTGCATTGTAGGTATACGACTTAAGAAAATCAAAAATCAGTATTTTTAAAAATAATTCAAAAATATTTATGCGTGGACATTTTACTCATCATTCGCATATCATTTCAAAACTGATTCATTCCTTTATTTCTGACGTTATGGTATTAAATTAATCAAGTATCTCACATACAGGGTCTATAAATGAACCGGGCACCGTCTGCGCGAAAATCCCTGCCTGAAAAAATGAAATTTCAGATTTTTGTTTTTTCGTGTCTATTACCCCTGAAATAAAGTTTATCAGGTGTCAAAAATTGTAATTTTGATAAATTAAATTATTAATGATAAATTCATTCCTTATTTGTCAATAATTGTAATTAATAAAAAAGTTTAATTTCAAAGAATTGATAATTTTACGTTCGAGATTATGGCATTCTGATGTTGAAAAAAAAGATTCATGTAATGTTATCGAGTGGGCATTTCAACTCTGTGAAGCGTATTTCACACTTTTACCTGCTAATTTTATAAGATGACTCATCCCTTACATTAAACTTCGTCACTTTTTTTAATCTTGCTTTCGTTTCGTTGCGTACTACAACAATAATATCAGTGATGCATCGCAACGAAACGGGAAAAAAGGAAAGAAAAGAATGGGAATTTTTACGCAGACGGTGCCCGGTTCATTTATAGACCCTGTATGTAGGTACTCATGGGCGGCAAACTGTGCATGCTCTGATGCTCGAGCATTTCCCAGTTAATGCGGAGCATTACTTGAGAAAATCATAAAATAACCCCAAATTTTGTACCAATTTTATCCCAACTCAAATTCTCAAAATTCCCAACTACATATAGCCGATATCAGAATTCCGGGGGGGGGGGAGGGGGTAAGATTCAAATTTTCGAACCAATCCAATTTTTTTAAAACTTTTCCGGCTGATTTCTTAAAATTTACATGTAGGTACTGATTTTTCCCCAAGTCGCGAGGTTTTTTGATTTTTTTTACTCGTTTTCATCATTTTTGCGAACTTTTGAAGTTTTTACAACCCATTACTATAAGACCCTTTTTGAGATAAGAAATCTGAATAAATTTTTCATTGGTTAGGTGCTCCAATTTATTTTTTTTAAGCCTACAAGCAATGTCATTGTAGTTGAAAAGACATACGAAATAGTTAATTTGCCTTGAGCGAAGAAAGGGTGGAGTTTCGAAGAAAAATTATAATTTTACATCAATAACATTTTGTAATTTCAATGTAAAGAATGGGGAGATGGATTTGGCCCGAGCGAAGCGAGGGCGAAAATTTTAGAAAACCTCAAATTGAATGTGCAATAAAATAATGTTTTGGAAAAATAAACTTTAATGAAAAATCGACTGTTTCTACTTTGAAATGATTAAAGCAGAAATATTTCATGGCCGAGCGTAGCGAGGCCGAAGCTTTTGAAAAATTGGATTTTCAAATATCAAAAATAAGTTTTAAGGAGAATAAGAACAATGAAATCAATTGGAATAATTTTGAAGAAAAGTGCGAAAAAATCTCTTTTAAATTACAAGTACAACTATAAAATTTTTTTGGTTGACGAGTGAAAATTTTTAAATTGCAAGGTAATTAATAATTTTTTTTCTAAAAAATCATTTATTACAACAATTTAATAATTCTTCGCTGGAAAAATGATAAATTTTCAGTTGCAAAAGGTTGGGAAAATGACTAATTTTCCCAACTAAAAAGTGAAAATTTTGTTGATTTCCGACTGTTAAAATAGGTAACCATTTTATTTATTCATTTTTCATTAAAAACATAAATACCTACTAATCGTCCCAACTGACATTTTTACTTATCGCTTGGGAGAGCGACCAATTTTGAGTTGGAAAAATAACCATTTTCGAGTTGGGAAAATTACCAATTTTGAGTTGGAACAAGTGAAAATTTTGTTGATTTCCAAATTTTGAAATAACTATTTTATTTATTATTTTTCATCAAAAAAATTAATCCCAACTGTCCAATTTTCCCAACTGATGTGTTGAAATGTTCAATTTTCCCCAACTCGCAAGTAAAAAATTTCCGGGGGGAAGTTCCCCCCCCCATCGGTACGTCACTGGTGAGTTATTTTAGTTTAGTTGCTATTTAGCCATGTAAAAATCGTATAAAATTTTTGAGCTCTCGTAACTCGCATATGTCAGTGTCATTTCATCAATTCTAAAAATTTGAAAGAAACACTCATCAAATCATTTTCTTAAGTCCATACCTCGTTGGTGAAAATTTTTTTCAACTGTTTTAAATTTCCTTCTTGATTTTTTTTACTCACAAGATTCTTTTCAAAAATTTTCTATTTATTAGAATTTTTCAGCTTTAAAAATTTGTCATTTATTAAATATTTTTTCAAGTTCTAACCCTGAAATTTCTTTCTTTGACCTTGGCATTTTTCATCTCGGGTGTTTCTAAATTATTCCCAGCCGAAATTTCAAAAAAAATTTAGGTACTCTAAAAAAGTTTCAAGTTGAAAAATATACCTATCTATATTTAGAGAAAAAGTTTCAGAAACGAAAAAAATAAAAACCAAAGTTGAAAAAAAAAATTGAGACGAAATTTTAAAATTGAAAACATTTTTTACCCATTGAAATTTAAGTTGAAATTTGCTAAGCACTATTCAGTTTCAACACGTTAGAAATTGTTGTATCGATGTTAATTATCGGTTCGATTTTTGATAAGCGAATGACGAAAAAGACTTGGGAAACATTTTAAAGGCGATATAAAATTTCAATGGTGTTGAGAAAATTTTGAGAAAAATGGTAAGCCTGAAAGAACATTTTTAGAAAAAAAATTCAGAGTTGATTCAATTTCATAGAAATTGAAAAAAATTTCCGAATGAAAAAAAATTCGTCGGTAAAAAAACCGAGCCTCCGCTCACCATTTCGACTTAACCAAACCCGGGGGAAAAATTAGATCTGGTCGTATGTGATCGGATTCACTCAGATCACATCCGATCAGAAATTTAGCGAAAGTAATATACTTACAATTGAAGGGTCGTTTCCAATAGGTACGCATTAACGATAAAAAAGTGTTTTCGAGAAAAACGATAAAAACTTTATCCATAGGGCATTCGCGCATGTGCGGGTTGCATATTCTCTGCCGAACGGTTTGGTGCACTGTTATCACTTTTTTTAATTTTTTTCTATATAACTTGAAAAAGAAGCAATTTTGGATCTTTTTCATAATAACTTAATTGGAAGAGGATGAAATAAGCTTTCGATTGATATAATTACTTTTTGATTTCATGCAACTTTGAATTTTCGTAAATTCTGATGAAAAATTTTCTATCAAAATTTACGAAAATTCAAAGTTGCATAAAATCAAAAAGTAATTATATCAATCGGAAGCTTATTTCATCCTCTTCCAATTAAGTTATTATGAAAAAGATCCAAAATTGCTTCTTTTTCAAGTTACCGTAAAACGGGGCGAATCGGGAATGGGGGGGCTATTTGGGAAGTGCTTGTTTTGTTTGGTTCAATGGCAACCCTGCGCGACTGAGGTAACTTATAACGGCAGTTTCAAGTTTTTTTGGGTAGGGTAACACTGTACCAACATTTTTTTGTGTGTTGTCCCGGTGTCTCGCCAATATTTACATCAGTGGTGCCAGAAACAAAAAAAATTGCAAAAAATGACAATTTTTTAGGACTTTCTAAATTTGGTATGGCTAGTTATATTCTGATGGTGTAAAAAATCAGTATAAAATTTTATATTATGTAAAATCCACCGTAGAATCGATTGCCGTTGGATTCACTAACTAATATGTAAAGGCATGTGAGATATTCACGATTTTACCACTATGGGGTTATTCGGGAAGTCATGTTTAGACATGTACAAAACCATTTTAAATATATTTTAACGGGCAAAATTATAAAAAATATATTGTTTCATATGTAAAATTTCACGTAGAATCGATTGGCGCCATTGTTGAGACGCCATCTTCTACCATTTGCAAGATAATCACGATTTTTCTAAAAACAGGGCAAAATTATACAAAATGTAAACAAATAAATTTGAAATAATTTTAAATCCACATCAAAGATTGATATTTGTTGTTTTTTATGTCTTAATCATGAATATTTGTTGTTTTCCACATTTAGCTGCCATTTTTTACACAATGTAACTCAATACTTTTCGAATTCCCAAATAGCCCCATTTTCAGGGTAATTTTTGGAATGACTTTGCGCAATGCTAGCGCCGAAAGGAAGAGAGGTGAAAAAGTGAACTAAGAATAGAATTGTAGAGGAAGGTTGGGCGAACATTTTGACACCAGAATGAGCATTCTAGACATAATACAGCCGGAGTTATGAGGAAAAAAGTGCAAAAAACTTCCCGATTCGCCCCATTTTACGGTATTTAGAAAAAATAAAAAAAAGTGATAACAGTGCACCAAACCGTTCGGCAGAGAATATGCAACCCGCACATGCGCGAATGCCCTATTCAATAGAGCATGTGTATTGGGTATGCAACCTATTTAGTATTGTTGTTGAGACTACCCCCTACACGACAGGTAACGCGGTGACGTTTTAAAGATCCCTACCTGACTATAATACCTAGGTGTGAGAAAAACAGGCTCAACGCGTTTTGGAACACAAATTTCGACTCATTCCATACCAAATCGGACAAAAAGTGAAGTCGGTTCTTCAGATTTCGCTCGATTTTTTTTTTACGAGTTCTCTTCGATGGTCTTATGAAATAACCGGCATTATTTCGCTTCTAACCCTCAAGGGGGGGGGGGGTCGTAATTTTCATGCGATTTCGATTTTTTCCCAAATTGCCTAACTTTGAGGGCTCATATTTCGAAATCGGTTGCACTTTCTCTCTTTCTCTCTCAAAAAAAGAAAAGTCACTAAAAACTGTACCCGAGTGCATGTAGACTTATTGTCTTTTATTTTTGTAGGTAGGAATTTTAAAGAATTGTATGCATTTATTTTTTATTCGCTATATTTTCCTAAAATTTCATATCAAAAATTTGCTTGTACTTTTTATAGCTCTCCTTACAATGATGAAAAAATTTCTTCTTCTTTTGTTGACAACGGAACAATGCATTTTCGCTCTGTATATTGGCCCGCCAATAGAAGCGAGTACTATTACTTATCAGCATTTCGCAAGAGCTACTACACGTCTTCAGATAGATTCAGTTACGCAAGTGAGATTACTAACATCTAATTTATAATACATGTCTTCATGCTTAGCTGCGTCATTCACTCTATAATTTGTATGTTTTGTCCCTAGAATGTTAGCACAGCAATAAAAGCAAAGACTTTTACTCCTCAAACATCCTGGACAGAAACAAGTCTTCAGATAGCGTCAAGTAAACAAGTAAGATCGCTTTTCTTTATACTTAGCTGGGTCATTCTCGTTTTAAAAACGTTAAACACTTCAACGGTAATTTTTTTAAATGGAGAATTTAGCCATTAGGTATTGAAACAATCTTGTATAGAAAATAATATGGTCGAAATGTCAATCTTTCTGGAATTTGATTTTTGATCTTTGTAGATTATTTTACTTGTTGTCCTGGTGGCGCTCAGTGGGATGAAATATTTTCTAGTGGGCCAAAAATCAGAAACCGTGTGAAGGGGGGATTTTGGGTGCACTGAATCCATTTTTCGAATTATTTCAACTCCAAAGTGTAAAGGGAGCTGGGGGGGGGAGCTTGAATATCAAATTTTCGGAATTTTTCGAGTGGGGTATCAAAATATACGTTTTTTGCCTACCAAATTCAATTCTGACATCATTTTTTCAATAAAGTTCAAAGTGGAGCGAAGGGAGGGGTAAAATCTTGAATTTGATAGGAATTTTTCAAGTGGGGTATCAATGTACACATTTTTTTGCCTCCTGAATTCGATTCCACCATTAGTTTTGCAAAAAAGTTCAAAGGAGAGTGGAGGTGGGAGTCTGATCTCAAATTTTTGGAATTTTTCAAGTGGGGTGTCCAAATTTGTGTTTTTTGCCTCCTGAATTCGATTTTTGCATTACTTTTGAAAAAAAAAACTGAAAGGAGAATGGAGGAGGGGGTTACAAATCAAATGATTGGAATTTTTAAAATGGGGTATCGAAATACATATACATTTTTTGATGCGCTATACACTACTTGCATTTTTTGCATCCTTTTTTGAAAATAGAGGAGGGGCTAGGGGAAACTAAACGGCCAAATCCAAATTATGGACAAATATTCGAACTCAGAGCCTTCAAAAACCTGGCAAACGACACGTAACACGTTTTTTTTTTTTTTAATTTTGATCTCATCGAGGGGATAATGGGGGGGGGGCAGATCAATTGAGTGAGCTGATGGGGGGTAGAGGGGTCAGGTGAAAAAATAAGCACATATTCGAACTCAACGCCTTCAAAAACCCAACAAACAATTAAACGATATGCATCACATTGTTTTTCATTTTTTTTGTATTTTGATCTCATCAAGTGAGATGATGGGGGGGGGGGTGTCAGACCAAGCATATATTCGAACTCAGCGCCTTCAAATTAGTTAATCATTCAACTCAGCGTTTTCAAATTATAGATGTGTTACTTCATTTTATATTTTTTTTGGAATTGTGGTCAAAATGTTTGAATCGCACAAATGCCGGTATAGGTAGTTAAAAACGGCAAGCTACGGCAAAAACTGATTAGAACCAGCGATAGTATACAGGGTTTATAAATGAACCGGGCAACGTCTGCGCGAAAATCCATGCCTGAAAAAATGAAATTTCAGATTTTAATTTTTTCGTGTCTATTGCCCCCTGAAAAAAAATATTCATGTAATGTTATCGTGTGGGCATTTCAACTCTGTGAAGCGTATTTCACACTTTTACCTGCATATTTTATAAGATGACTCATCCCTTGCATTAAACTTCGTCACTTTTTTAAATCTTGCTTTCGTTTCGTTGCGTACTACAACAATAATATCTGTGATGCATCGCAACGAAACGGGGAAAAAAGGAAAGAAAAGAATGGGAATTTTTACACAGACGTTGCCCCCGTTCATTTATAAACCCTGTACCTTTTAAGGAAAAAAATTGCATAAGGTATTTTTCGGCACACTTCGGCGCGCGTTTTATATAACTAGTTGAAGTTGAATTATGTGTAGTTATTATGATGACCTAAAAATAAGGGTAAAGTCGGCTAATAAGGGTAAGGTGCCCCATTATCGCCTAGTGCCCAATGTCGACCACCTCGTCTATCTCCGGCGCTATGGGCGACAGCGAACCGAATTTTTTTTTTCATATTCTTCATCGAAAATCCGGAAAAATAAGACCACTCCGACATCCTGAAAGCCAAAACTCGCGGAGAAAAATAGAAAAGAAGAAGTTGGAAGGCCAAAAACTTTTTTTAGTAATTGCTTGCACGCCTTGGAATTTTTTCTTAAAATTATCGAATTAAATGTTTCTAGTGTTTTTGTGATTGAGAAAGTTCAAAGTTTCTGATGTAATCATCGCATTTTAATAATTACAACTTTAAGTAAAAAAGAAATTCACTCAAAGTTCATTTTTATGGTGTGTCCCTTTATCGACCACCTATAATCTAATGTAATTTGTTGTTTTTAAGTGATTTCGTTTTTTTCAATTTTCTCGAATTTTGGTTGTAGGGTTGTCATTTTGGTCTCAAATTGTTCATCTGTGAAAGAGAAACACAAAAAAAATATTTTCCGGTAGATTCCGTTCATAGCGGACAAAATCATTCGGTAGTCGATATTGGGAACCCAAAATGTCGACCTTGCGTTTTGACATGTTTCAGTAAAAAATTCCTAAAAAATACTAAATTTTAACGGATGGCCCCGGGGCTTTCCACAATTGTAGGGGAAGGATGTAGGTATCCATTAAGCCATCAATGACATTTCCAGCCCTTAAACATTTGAAATGGTGAGACTTCAAAAAAAAGTGGGCGATAATGGGGCACCTTACCCTTATCGACCCCAGCTTTGTTTTTCGAATTACTCGACCTAGTCCAGGCATTTTAGGAGTTAACCCCCACCACCAAAAAAAATTAAAGCCTGATTTTTTTTGACGTTTTACGTTCGTAATGGTCCACTACACAACATACTAAAATAAACACCCCCACAACCCTCCGCTACCCCCAGGAGAGGAGTAAACGTCCGCTGAAAACCGGTTTTTCGTGAATACCTCCTCAAATAAGCCTCAAAATTGAAAAGTAGTTATGAACAATCTAGTTCTACGCATAATTTCCAATCGGAAGGTTTTTTTTCAAAATCACTCACTTCCTTGACCAAAAATTAAGGGTAAAAAAAACCCTATTTTTCAACAATTTACAGCATTTTTGGAAAAAATTGAAACTTTTGGGAATATCTCCTCGAAAAAGCCTCAAAATGGAAAAATGTTTATGAACAATCATGTTATACGTGTAATTTCCTATCAGACAGGATCGGGTTTTTTCGAAAACACTCAATTCTTTGCCCAAAAATTAACGGTGAAAAACGCATATATTTCCATTATTTCCAGTATTTTTGGAAATGATGGAAATACGAAGCTGAAAATATTGTTTTTAAATCCTTACGACGCAAAGAAATGTTTTGTATATCACCAATAATCAGCAATAACATCGCGTTTATAGTACTTTTTCTCGATTTTTTAAATGCAGTATTCAATTTCAATAACCTCCCTTATAATTAACGGTAGGGGTTGAAATTTTTGCGGTGACTTTTTTCGGAATACTCTACCAGCATGTATAAAAAAAATACTCATTTTGGGTACTTTTAGCTTCGTATTTCCATAATTTCCAAAAATACTGTAAATATTAAAATGTGATAATTACATCAGAAACTTTGAACTTTTTCAATTACAAAAATATTAGAAACATTTAATTCAATAATTTCAAGAAAGAATTCCAAGGCGTGCAAGCAATTGCGAAAAAAAGTTTTTGGCCTTCCGAATTCTTCTTTTCTATTTTTCTCCGCGAGTTTTGGCTTTCAGGATGTCGGAGTGGTCTTATTTTTTCGGATTTTCGATGAAGAATATGAAAATAAAATTTTCGGCTCGCTATCGCCCATAGCGCCGGAGATAGACGAGGTGGTCGACATTGGGCACTAGGCGATAATGGGGCACCTTACCCTTATTATTAATTCGAATATAACAAACGCGCAAAGGATTTGTTTCAAACGTACGAAATAAACCCTGAGAAATTATAAACTTATTACCTCTTGTGTAGAGGCCTGCGCCGCCGGGCCGCGCCGCCATCTCAGCCAATTTTCTCAAAATTTTCAAGCTGCCGCCAGCCGTATAAATTACAGCTGAGCCGCCACCAGCCGCCGCCGTTTGAACACTCGGCTCAGCCATGGCTTAGCCAATCGCCGTTACAATAGCAATACCTCATCTATATATCTCGATTTGGATGCTATGTTTTTTTTTTTCAAAAATGTCCGTCCTCGGCTCCTCGCTTCACTCGAACTCGATAAATTTACTCAAATTTTAAAAATTATGCTTTTCCATTCAAACATTTTTTGGTCAAAAGCTTTGAAAAATTGGTAAAAATTGAGAATAGGTAATTGAGAGAATTTTTTTACCTTGATTCATGAAGGATCAAAATTTTAAAAAATGGTCACTGTTTCGTTTCTAAAAGTCACTAAAGTCACTTTTTTGGAAATTTTGAAGAAATATGTCTGAATTCTTCAATTTTTATTAAATTTGGTGGGTGTAGCACTGAAATTTGGGAAAACCTAGCCGAAATTTGGTTATTTCAGTCGGCTGAGCCGCCGCCACCGAAAATTTTACGCGACGCCGATAGTATCAGCTCAGGTCGGCTTGCGGGTCGGCCAAGGTGAAGAAATCATCCAAGCCGTCGCCGGTACAAGTGCCATCGGCGCAGGCCTCTACTCTTGTGATGAGTTCATTCAACAGTAATGAACTTACAAAAAAACAACAAAGATAACTTAAATTTTTGGACCCAGCCAACTATAATTAAAATAAAATAACAGTGTATAATCGGAACGAACACAAAATTATCAAATATCACAACAATCCTTTTCAATTTCAAATTTCTTTTAACCTCAACAAAATTATTATATTTAAAAAACTTGCAACTCAACATTTTTTCCAATACATGATATGTATTTTTTTTAATTCTTAATTTCTTACCAATTTTTAATTTTTTCAAGTTCTGTAGGTATCAACTTTGAATTTTCATAAACCACAAAGACTTCTTGAATTCAAACATTTTTCAGCTTCAGATTTTCTCTTTTTTTTTTCAAATTTGAACATTTTTTTCATTTTATTTTATAAATAAAATTTTAATATTATAATTAAATAGTGTGACCTTTACAATGATAGGTAATAAAATAATTTAATCAATTAATTCTCAATGTCGAATCAACAAAAAGTTTGTAAAAATAGAAAAAATTACAGGTTTTAATTTTTTTAGAATTGAAACATATCTTGAGAACATCCAGTTTTTAAAAAATTTGTGGCTTTTTTAAAAAGATCTCAAGAAAACTCAAAATTGGTCAAAATTTTGAAAAAAGTTTGGTTGAAAAATATAGATATCTGTATATATCAGTGAAAAAAAAATTGAAAATGGTTTTAAGAGTTGAAACTGAATAACTGAGAGGTTTCTTTTTATTGGAATAGGACATGACAGCAAAGCACATTGTGTTACACCCCTCTTGCTGAGAATAGCAAAAAATAATAGTGAAAGGATGTTTGAATTCAAGTACAAAACACTTCCTTTAAATTCGAATGAAAAAAATACTTCTTAAAAAACTGTAATAAAATTGCTCAGATCACCTCTAATCCCATTCATCTACAATCTTGTGGATTTTGGAAGTGGACAATTATGATTTGTCTCTTCAAACATTCATAGATTACCTATGTTACTAATACATTCTCATTTATTTTTTCCCCTCTTTAGGATTTAAAAATTGAAGGCGCAACTCCTGATGTGGTCAAAACCCCAAATATGTTTGAAAAAACACTACTCACTCCAAAACAGATTTTTGTTGACAAGACCTCGTTTATTGCTGAGTTAATTGAAATAGAAATACCATTTCAGTTGATTACACGCCCCAGCCGTTGGGGTAAGTCATTCAACATGGACATGTTGAGGTCATTCTTTGATATTTCCCATGATGAAAATGGGTTAATAGACCAGGTACAACAAAGTGAACGCCGATTGTACTTTGAAGGTGGTGTTGTAATTAAAAATAATGTGACCCATCATCTAATACCTTTAAAAGTATCATACAACAGTACAGCTATGCAGCATATGGGATGTCATCCCGTAATTTATCTGAATCTTGTAAATATGGGAAAATCTTATACTAAATTTAAAAATTCACTGATAGAAAAAGTAGCTTGGATTATAGATGATAACAATTACAAGAATTTTTTACAACGCCACTGTTATCGTCGATATAAGCCCGACTCTGTGTGTACACAAGACTGCATTGAACTTTTACAAACACCAAAAACAGCACTTCGTGAAAACCCAATGTTATTGCGTTCTAGTTTAGCTATATTGGTTTTTCTGTTGCAATCACATTTCCAGCAAAGTGTGGTTGTAATTGTGGACGAGTATGACTTTGTATTGAACAGAATGTTTAGTAACAAAACGGAATTTAAAAATACAGCAGAACTTTTAAAACTAGTTTTCAGCGAGGCCTTTAAGTATTTAAATGCAGGATCACTATACCGAGGCGTTGTTACTGGTGTATTGCAATTTTCAGGAGCTGAAATTTCATCTGGATTAGCTCCTGCTTTTAAAAATAGTATTCTTGATGATAGATATGCTACATCGTTTGGCTTTACTATGGATGAAGTTCAAGCTTTGCTTGATGAGAAGCCGAATCATTTCATCAATATGAGAACTGTAAAAGAGTGGTATGATGGCTACTTTATTGGTGGACATCAAATGTTCAATCCTCAGTCCATTTCTTATCTCCTTATAAATGGTGTATTTAACAACTATTGGGCTTTAAGCTGTCCGATTGCAGCAACGTCACAATCTGAAGATTCTTTTTTGAAAGTGTTGTCAACAGATCAGTACCAAGAATTTTATCAACAGTTATACACCAATTACAACGTGATACATAGACTAAATCCAATACTGGATTATGAAACTGCTCTATTGAATCCATCTGGATTATTTTCCTCTTTGACAACACTTGGATTTACAACATACCTTCGAGTTGATGATGACAGATGCAAGATTATGATCCCAAACAAGGAAGTGAGACAGTTGTTTAAAAAGAGAATTATACAATGGGCGACAGAATATGTCTATTCCATTCAATTAAAGAGTAAATTATCGTACACTTTTGTAAAAATGCAGGATGCATTTTTAAAAGGAGATGCAGCAGTCGTTAAACTTTGTTTTCAACTAGTTTTGTCATATATAAGTCCAAATGTTACAGATAGTGACTTATGTAATGTCATGTTTGGAATTTTACTTGATGGAGAGGGTTCTTGGCACATAAACCGTACATTTGATCTTCCTCTTGCTACAGGACCTTTACAACAGGAATGTTTCATCATGTTGTATCCTATACCAGAAAAAATTGAAACGGCAGGTGACAATAAGCTTACAGCAGTCCAGCTTTTAATCACAAATAACCTTGAAATAGAATTACCAAGCTCACAAGTTTCTAATAATTTTCATGAACAAACTATTCAAGATACACTGGATGTTTCTGGGACACCTGATATGTCAGCACCCAAAAATACCCATATGTCTATGGGGACACAAAATGAAGCATTTAATCTGTCTGCGGGCAAGGATCGCTTCTCCATGATCTATGGCCAACATGTAAGTGTAGACCTTCGAGGCACTGCACTTCAAATGTTGAAGAAATTTGTTGTTCGCTGTTTTGTTACCATTGGCCGTACAATAGTAGCAGTATTTCGGTATATCATTGAAAAATGAATTTGTTTACTGAGGTACATTTATCACATTGGTGGTCGTCGATTGTTGGTGTTTTTTAGGTTTTTTTTTTTGAGTAAATCTTAGAAATAGAGGTTCATTAACTTTTAATTCCGCTTAATTAAATGAAATTTAAAAGAATCGAAAATCAATGGGCATTTCCATCATACACATATCATTTCAAAACTGATTCGTTCGGTTCTGATATGTTATTCAAGTGTCTTACAGATTTAGGTACACGAACCGCAATAAATTTTATATTTCTTAATGAAAAAATAAAATAAAAACCACAAAAAAATGTTGCATTGACTGTAAGATGATGAAATTTTTCTAGTGATTACAAATGTGATATCGGATGGAATTGAAAATTTCGAATTAATCTTCGCTATCGGTAACAGAAAAACAACTTTTTAATTAAATACGCTGATTACGTGCGATAACTGAGTAATCGTTAGCGCGAATATTAAAACTGAGTAGATACATATAATTTTACATCATTCGAAATTTATATTTTATTTTTCGAGCTAATGAGCGACGGTCAATTGTTCCTAATCCTCATTATAAATTGAACGATTATTCTGTTGTTGGCGAAGTATGTACGAGTTTTTTGTGTTTTCGTTTTTGAGAATTCTGTACTGAAGTACCACGTGTAAGTTCGCATTAATTTTCTATAGTTTAAAGAGTTCTTTTAACTTTTGATTCCACTGCATTGTATACGACTTAAAAATCAGTATTTAAAAAAATAAATCAAAAATATTTATGCGTGGACACTTTACTCATCATTCGCATATCATTTCAAAACTGATTCATTCCTTTATTTCTGACGTTATGGTACCTATTAAATTAATCAAGTGTCTCACATATGTAGGTACTCATGGGCGGCGAAACTGTGCATGCTCTGATGCTCGAGCATTGCCTGAAATTTCCCAGGTAATGCGGAGCATTACTTGAGAAAATCATAAAATAACCCCAAATTTTGTACCAACCCTTATACGAAGAACTAGTAGTTTTACTAGTAAAAAAAAAACTACTAGTTATAAACTACTACGAGTAGTTTTTTCGGCAAGTAGTTTTACTAGTAAAGCCAAACTAGTATTAAAACTAGTAGTTGGAGCCTCAAGATACAAAATTTAAGAAAAAAGGGTAGCAAAAAACCTAGAAAAATTGAAATTTTGCAATTTTTTTGAGTAATATGCCTAAATCTATGTTTTCGAGGGCATAGAATACGAATTTGACAATTTTTTGCTTAGGGATGAATGGTAGGGGTGAAAAGAGGGTGAGGAGGAGGGTTGAGACCTTTAAAAATTTGAATTTTGTAATTATTTCGAGTGAAATGTCGAAATCTATGTTTTCGAGGGCATAGAATACGAATTTGACAATATTTTCTGCTTAGGGATGAATGGTAGGGATGAAAAGAGGGTGAAGGAGGAGGGTAAGACCTTTAAAATTTTGAATTTCGTAATTATTTCGAGTAATATGTCAAAATCTATGTTTTCGAGTTCGTAGAATACGAATAGTTCCCACTTCCAAGAACATCGCAATTACTCCCTTTCTATTCATAATGCTCCTATCTTCTTCAAATCTACCTCCTTTCGATTCATGTTTTTATCTTTTACCCAAAAATTGTCGAAGAGTCCTTGATGGTGAGATGCGAGGGAGGCGAGGGTGAGTTATTCTAGTTTAGTTGCTATTCAGCCATGTAAAAGTCGTATAAAATTTTTGAGCTCTCGTAACTCGCATATGTCAGTGTCATTTCATCAATTCTAAAAATTTGAAAGAAACACTCATCAAATCATTTTCTCAAGTCCCTACCTCGTTGGTGAAAATTTTTCTCAATTGTTTTAAATTTCCTTCTTAATTTTTTTTTACTCCCAAGATTCTTTTCAAAATTTTTCTATTTATTAGAATTTTTCAGCTTTAAAAATTTGTCATTTATTAAATATTTTTTCAAGTTCTAACCCTAAAATTTCTTTCTTTGACCTTGGCATTTTTCATCTCGGGTTTTTCTAAATTATTCCCAGCCTAAATTTCAAAAAAAAATTTACTCTAAAAAAGTTTCGAGTTGAAAAATATACCTATCTATATTTTTAGAGAAAAAGTTTCAGAAACGAAAAAAATAAAAACCAAAGTTGAACAAAAATTGAGACGAAATTTTAAAATTGAAAATATTTTTTACCTATTGAAAAGTTGAAATTTGCTAAGCACTATTCAGTTTCAACACGTTAGAAATTGTTGTATCGATGTTAATCATCATCGGTTCGATTTTTGATAAGCGAATGACGAAAATGACTTGGGAAACATTTTAAAGGCGATATAAAATTTCAATGGTGTTGAGAAAATTTTGAGAAAAATGGTAAGCCTGAAAGAACATTTTTAGAAAAAAAATTCAGAGTTGATTCAATTTCATTGAAATTGAAAAAAAATGTACTTACTTGGAAAAAATTTCCGAATGAAAAAAAATTCGTGGGTAAAAAAACTGAGCCTCCGCTCACCATTTCGACTTAACCAAACCCGGGAGAAAAATTAAATCTGGTCGGATGCGATCGGATTCACTCGGATCACATCCGATCAGAAATTTGGCCAAAGTAATATACAATTGAAGGGTCGTTTTCCAATAGGTACGCATTAAGGATAAAAAAGTGTTTTCGAGAAAAACGCTAAAAACTTTATCTTTTCAATAGAGCATGTGTATTGGGTATGCAACCTATTTAGTATTGTTGTTGAGACTACCCTCTACACGACAGGTAACGCGGTGACGTTTTAAAGATCCCTATCTGACTATAATAGGTGTGAGAAAAACAAGCTTAACGCGTTTTGGAAAACAAATTTCGACTCATTCCATACCAAATCGGACAAAAAGTGAAGTCGGTTCTTCAGATTTCGCTCGATTTTTTTTTACGAGTTCTCTTCGATGGTCTTATGAAATAACCGGCATTATTTCGCTTCTAACCCTCAAGGGGGGGGGGGTCGTGATTTTCATGCGATTTCGATTTTTTCCCAAATTGCCTAACTTTGAGGGCTCATATTTCGAAATCGGTTGCACTTTCTCTCTTTCTCTCTCAAAAAAAGAAAAGTCACTAAAAACTGTACCCGACTGCATGTAGACCTATTGTCTTTTATTTTTGTAGGTAGGAATTTTAAAACATTGTATGCATTTATTTTTTATTCGCTATATTTTCCTAAAATTTCATATCAAAATTTTGCTTGTACTTTTTATAGCTCTCCTTACAATGATGAAAAAATTTCTTCTTCTTTTGTTGACAACGGAACAATGCATTTTCGCTCTGTATATTGGCCCACCAATAGAAGCGAGTACTATTACTTATCAGCATTTCGCAAGAGCTACATTTCAGATAGAGTCAGTTACGCAAGTGAGATTACTAACATCTAATTTATAATACATGTCTTCATGCTTAGCTGGGTCATTCACTCTATAATTTGTATGTTTTGTCCCTAGAATGTTAGCACAGCAATAAAAGCAAAGACTTTTACTCCTCAAACATACTGGACAGAAACAAGTCTTCAGATAGAGTCAAGTAAACAAGTAAGATCGCATTTTCTTTATACTTAGCTGGGTCATTCTCGTTTTAAAAACGTTAAACACTTCAACGGTAATTTTTTTAAATGGAGAATTTAGCCATTATTGAAACAATTTAGTATAGAAAATAATATGGTCGAAATGTCAATCTTTCTGGATGTACCGAATTTGATTTTTGATCTTTGTAGATTATTTTACTTGTTGTCCTGGTGGCGCTCAGTGGGATGAAATATTTTCTAGTGGGCCAAAAATCAGAAACCGTGTAAAGGGGGGCTTTTGGGTGCGCTGAATCCATTTTTCGAATTATTTCGACCCCAAAGTGTAAAGGGAGCTGGTGGGTAGGAGCTTGAATATCAAATTTTCGGAATTTTTCGAGTGAGGTACCTATCAAAATATACGTTTTTTTGCCTACCAAATTCAATACTGACATCATTTTTTCAATAAAGTTCAAAGTGGAGTGAAGGGAGGGGTAAAATCTCGAATTTTAGGAATTTTTCAAGTGGGTTATCAATGTACACATTTTTTTGCCTCCTGAATTCGATTCCACCATTAGTTTTGCAAAAAAGTTCAAAGGAGAGTGGAGGTGGGGGTCTGATCTCAAATTTTTGGGATTTTTCAAATGGGGTGTCCAAATTTGCGTTTTTTGCCTCCTGAATTCGATTTTTGCGATACTTTTGCAAAAAAAAGCTGAAAGGAGAATGGAGGAGGGGGTTACAAATCAAATGATTGGAATTTTTAAAATGGGGTATCGAAATATACATTTTTTGATGCGCCATACACTACTTGCATTTTTTGCATCCTTTTTTGAAAATAGAGGAGGGGCTAGGGGAAACTCTAAACGGTCAAATCCAAATAATGGACAAATATTCGAACTCAGAGCCTTCAAAAACCTGGCAAACGACACGTAACACGTTTTTTTTTTTGAATTTTGATCTCATCGAGGGGCTAATGGGGGGGGGGGGGCAGATTCATTGGGTGGGCTGATGGGGCGGGGGGTTAGAGGGGTCAGGTGAAAAAAATAAGCACATATTCGAACTCAACGCCTTCAAAAACCCAACAAACGATATGCATCACATTGTTTTTCATTTTTTTTGTATTTTGATCTCATCGAGTGAGACGATTTGGGTGGGGGGAGAGGTGTCAGACTAAGCACATATTCGAACTCAGCGCCTTCAAATTAGTTAATCATTTTATTTATTTTTTTGAATTTTGGTCAAAATGTTTGAATCGCACAAATGCCGGTATAGTTAAAACGGCAAGTTACGGCAAAACTGATAAGAACCAGCGATAGTATACCTTTTAAGGAAAAAAATTGCATAAGGTATTTTTCGGCACACTTCGGCACGCGTTTTATACAGGGTGGCTCAGTTAAGGTGTGAAATATTAAAACCACGTATTCTACTTATCATTTGGAGTAAAAAACGTTATATACATGATGGGTCATAAACGCTTCATTACTGAGTTATTCGCCTTTAAAGGGGGCCCAGATTTAACCCAAAATTGACAATTTTTGCTCTAGCAGTGAAAATTTTCGGGGGGTAGGTGGTGGAAAAAGTGAAAGGAGGTCCATAGAAACGTATACCAATTTTATTTTTTTTTTTTTTTGTTCATAAGTAAGTGTTTTAAAGCAAAAAATGTGTTTCTGTACCAAAAAAATGGCCGAACAAGAACAAAAAATCATTTTTTTGAAATTTTATTCACTTTTAGGGGTAAGACTACTTATTTAACACCTATTAACCCAAATTTCTGTTTTTTTTTATTTATTGGATGCTGAGTAATCAATTTATCAAATTTCGACCATCCCACAAAATTACAATAAAAATCGAATTTAATGATTTCTCATGATTCCTCATTATTATAAAAAAAATTTCGCCTAAAATTTTTTTCTAAAAAATCAAAAAAATGGAGGGTATCTCAGCATAATTTATTTTGTGGCAACGCTGTAATTAACTTACACGTAAGTAACCCCGACGCTCGTCTCGTTAAACGCAACATTTTACGGGCGTCGCGATGCGCAACGTTGCCGAATTTCCAGTTCTTTACTCAGCAATATCTCAGAAAGAAAGCGTTTTGGGCCCATGTTGAATATGACATTTTTTGTTAGTATTGATAAGTAGAATATGAGGTTTCAATATTTCACACCTTAACCGAGCCACCCTGTATAACAAGTTAAAGTTGAATTATGTATAGTTATTATGATGACCTAAAAATAAGGGTAAGGTTGCCTAATATCGACCCCATCTTTGTTTTTCGAATTACTCGACTTATTCCAGGCATTTTAGGAGTTGACCCCCCCCCAAAAAAAAAAATTAAAGCCTGATTTTTTTCACGTTTTACGTTCGTTATGGTCCACTACATAACATACTAAAATAAACACCCCCACAACCCTCCGCTACTCCCAGGGGAGGAGTAAACGTCCGCTGAAAACCGGTTTTTCGTGAATACCTCCTCAAATAAGCCTCAAAATTGAAAAGTAGTTATGAACAATCTTGTTCTACGCATAATTTCCTATCGGAGGGTTTTTTTTTCAAAATCACTCACTTCCTTGACCAAAAATTAAGGGTAAAAAAACCCTATTTTTCAACAATTTACAGCATTTTTGGAAAAAATCGAAACTTTTGGGAATACCTCCTCGAAACAGCTTCAAAATGGAAAAATGTTTATGAACAATCATGTTATACCTGTAATTTCCTATCAGACAGGTTCGTTTTTTTTCGAAAACACCCAATTCTTTGCCCAAAAATTAAGGGTGAAAAACGCATATATTTCCATTATTTACAGTATTTTTGGAAATGATGGAAATACGAAGCTGAAAATATTGTTTTTAAATCCCTACGACGCAAAGAAATGTTTCGTATCACCAATAATCAGCAATAACATCGCGTTTATAGTACTTTTTCTCGATTTTTTAAATGCAGTATTCAATTTCAATAACCTCCCTTATAATTAACAGTAGGGGTTGAAATTTTTGAGGTGACTTTTTTCGGAATACTCTACCAGCATGTATTTAAAAAATACGCATTTTGGGTACTTTTAGCTGCGTATTTCCATAATTTCCAAAAATACTGTAAATATTGGAAAAATATGCGTTTTCATCCTTAATTTTTCTGGGCTAACCTGTGATTCAGCTGGAAATGTCCACGATGGCTTAAAATGTAGGGTATACGTTTTTTTTTTTTCGATTTTCGGTGAATTTTTTTCTAAAAATGGGAAAATGAAAAATTGAAAAAATGGGTTCCTAACATCGACCCCCAAATTCACAAAAATGACCAAATAATCGTCAGAAAATGATTAAATTCAATATTAACAATGAAATTAACTGTTTAGACAGTACAAACAGATGTATTTCTTCTTGGTGACACCCCGATTGTCAATGCTAAGATTTTCGGACAGTCAGATTCAAATCTGACTGTCAGGTTTTAGTTCTGTAACGCGCCACCAACGCGCGTTAAGAACTTTGGCGCTTTCGCTGCATATGCGCGCGCTTATCAGCCCTGTTTTGCCGATATCACGCCACACAGCTGTTACAGCCCTGTACTAAATCATCCCGTCGGAAATATTCGGGTTGGTTCGGGTCCTGTTTCAATCTCTCTCTATTAAACTGTTACTTCATAACACTTCACGAAATTAAAAATTCTTTTCAACTCATTTTTGTGCTCAAAATTCTAAAAAGCAGTCTTGATTGATATTTTTGTATTTTTTTCCAATCATTTTCACAGATTATACATATGTGACGCCGCATACGAAAAGGGGGCATTGCCCAAAAAACGCGTTTTGAACATATTTTTTTCTTTTTTATTTGAATTTGAAGGACCGGCGGGATTTTTTTTCTAGTTCTATGTGACCTTGACACACTCCAGCGTCATTTCGCCGAAATATTTGCGCTCGTCGGCCAGTCACCGGCGACGTACAATTTTCCCCCTTTTTTTTAGTTAACTCAAACATCATTATTTTCATATTTCGAAGGAAAAATTCGATCAGGCGGTGGTTTTACTGAACTCTACATCGTATTGTATGCGAAAGTAGGTAAAGAAAAAATTTTAAAAAATTTTTGATCATTTTTGATTTTGGGGAATTTTTTCCCCTTTTTTTTAGTGAACTCAAAAATCATTATTTTCGTATTTCGAAGGGAAAATTCGATCAGGCGATGGTTTTACTAAATTCTACAACGTATTGTATGCGAAAATAAAAAAAAAAATTTTGAGCACTTTTGAGCATTTTTGATTTTTTTGCCTTTTTTAAAAGTCATTTTTCAACACTTTAAAGTCGAGTAATTGAACTGGCGATATTTTTATCGGATTCTACGTAAAATTTTATAGAAGGATCAATCACCAACTCAAAACTCATTTTTTTGGGCAATGCCCCAAGAGAAGCATTTTGAGCATTCTATGTTAAAGGTACATCAAACATTTTTGCTGCTTTTCTGTAACCTCAATCTTGAAGCCTGACAGCCCTAACAGCTTTTGCCATCAATTTGTGAGACCACGTCTGTCTTTTCTTCTTCTCTTTCGACATTTCTGAATAGAAAAACATATTATGTAAGAGAGGGTCGATATTAGGGCACCCCATACTTTTTTTTTCAAAAAAATATTAAAAATACTTACTTTTATCTAGAAACAATTATCATGTTTAATTCCTTGTTTTCTTCACCATCGATAGCAATTTTCAAAATTACAATAGGTACCTACGATTGAACACATTTTTGGTACAAAGATTTGAAACCAGAGATGAATTTTATTTTGGCCTTATCAAAAGTTTTTTTTCTGATTATGTCTGCAAGTTTTGGGTTTAGGGTTACGATTTTGGTCTCAATATTTTTTTCGGTGAAAAATAAATAAGAAAAAATTTTGTCCAGCTCGATCAAGGGATTAGGAGGCAAAATAGGCCAGGGGTCGATATTAGGGCGACCTTACCCTTACTTAATGATTATAGGATACTGGACCATTCTGGTCATTGTGTTATTATGGTAGTTGATTCAAAATCAATTATTAATTACACTTTTTGTGATTTAAAAAAAATTATTGTGGATAAAAATAAATAAAGAAATCTGCAAATTGAAACTGAAGGAAACAATTTTTGGTTATATTTTTTAAGTATAACCATTTTCATGAGGACTTTAAACCAGGGATGGCAGTCCAAAATGATTTCGTTCCTGACCATGTTCCAATGTTGAAAAAAAACAGACCCGTTTTGTTCCAGAAATGGACCGAAACATTTCGTTCCAGTACCAGTTTCGGTCCAGAGCAAAGGTTTTGGACCAGTTCAGGTTTTGGTCCAATTCTGTTTTTTTTTCAACATGGATCCACAAGTTTTTGGTGTAAATTTGGATTTGATAAAATTTGTTTTTCTTTGATTTTTACGAGGTTTCAATTAAGTGCTCCTATTTTTCACCCTTTTAAATGTTTATAAGTCCAACTAGGTTCCTTTTTGTTTTATTTTAATAAGTTTTTTTTTGTTTTTTGAAGAACATGAAATTAAAAATTCATTTTGCATATCTAAATCACAAAAATTAAAAATGTAAGTTGGAGATTGGACATTACTTTCAATTCTGTTTCCCAAATTGTTTCATTTTAATAAATAAAAAATGAGGGACTTGAAAAAACTATGTATTTCTGTTTATGTTCATAATTCAGATACACACACAATATGCTCTCAAATCTAGTCAAATCTCAAAAAATCACAGTTCAAAATTAAAAATTAAAAATTAAATTTTAAAATCAAATTATTGGTTGTTATCAGAGTATTTCTATCATACTCAAAGCTTTATGAAAAAAAAAACTGGGCCGAAACTGGTCCGTTATGTATTTTGGTTCGGTTTTGGTCCAAGACTATGGACTGTTAATTTCGGTCCAGTTTTGGGCCTCTGACTGAATTTCTTTTCATTCCAGACCAAGGAATAACGGACCCTGACATTACAGTTTTTAGCGGTTCTTGTTTCGGACCATGTTTCTGACCATTTCGTACCACCATCCCTGCTTTAAACATATTTATTTAATCGTCTTCATTAAGAATGATGAATTTTATCTTGTTTCAAAATCTCATTTTTTTCATGTATTTTCTCACTCTAATTTTCTTGAACTTTGCGGTTTTTTTTTCAAATTTCTCTCAACTCAAAAATGTCTCCAATTTCCAACCTATAAAATTTTTGAAACTTTCTATCAGCTTTGAATTTTTTTCAAGATCCTTGAACGGAAAATTATGTATTATTACGAGAGAGCGTGAGAAAGTCGAATTAATGATTTAAAAAAAATGAGTTTTCAGATTCATCGGAAAATTAGATAAACAATTTTACTTTTCTACAGTGCGAGATTTTCACTCAACGATATAGTTTTTCGTTACACAACTCTCTTGTCCGAAAGGAGACGACATCGACGTTCAACACATTTTCAAGTTTTCCAGTCCTTCCAAAAATCAACTTGGATTTTCCTCGACTATTCTTTCGTTCGACACGTTTTTCTTTTGACGATACGAGTTTTCTTTTATTCGCGGTGTATTTCCAAAATCAAGTTGTTTTTTGGAATTTTTGATACCAAATAAAACGATACTTCAAAAAAGGAAATTTTTAAATGGAAAAAATTCTAGAAGTTATTCTAAGATGAATTTTATTAATTCGAATATAACAAACGCGCAAAGGATTTATTTCAAACATACAAAATAAACCCCCTGAGAAATTATAAACTTATTACCTCTTGTGAAGAGGCCTGCGCCGCAGGGCCGCGCCGCCGCCCCAGTCAATTTTCTCAAAATTTTCAAGCCGCTGCCAGCTGTATAAATTACAGCTGAGCCGCCACCAGCCGCAGCCGTTTGAACACTCGGCTCAGCCATGGCTTAGCTAATCGCCATTACAATAGCAATACCTCATCTATACATCTCGATCACTTTTTTAGTGGCTTTGTCACTTTTTTTATCAGAAATGTCAGTCTTAGTGACTTTTGCTCACTTTTTCCTCTTTCCCCCATCCAAAGCCCTCGTTTAAATTTAAAAAAAATCAAATAATTGAAAAAAATTAAATTTTCGCCATCGCTTCTCTAGGGCTCATTAACTTTAATCAGTTCATTTTTAAAATGATGGTATGAATCTTTTTCCTTTCTAGCCCAGACATTTGAATATTTTTTGATGAAAAAAATTACTCTTCTCATTTATCAGAGGACTTTGTGACAATCTAAAATGGAATTTTCAAAAATTTTCAGATCATTTTGGGAGGAGAGGCTTTTTTTGGAAATCCAAAAGTAGAGCGAAAAAAGCATGAATATTTTAATGAAGAAATTTCAACTTTTGGATGCTATGTTTTCATCAAAAATTTCCGTCCTTGGCTCCTCGCTTCACTCAAACTCCATAAATTTACTCAAGTTTTCAAAATTATGCTTTTCCATTCAAACATTTTTTGGTCAAAAGCTTTGAAAAATTGGTAAAAATTGAGAATAGGTAATTGAGAGAATTTTTTTACTTTGATTCATGAAGGATCAAAATTTAAAAAAATGGTCACTGTTTCGTTTCTAAAAGTCACTAAAGTCACTTTTTTGGAAATTTTGAAGAAATATGTCTGAATTCTTCAATTTTTATTAAATTTGGTGGGTGTAGCACTGAAATTTGGGAAAACCTAGCCGAAATTTGGTTATTTCAGTCAGCTATGCCGCCGCCGCCAAAAATTTTACGCGCCACAGATAGTATCAGATCAGGTCGGCTTGCCGGCCAGCCAAGATAAAGAAATCATCCAAGCCGCTGCCGGTACAAGTGCCATTGGCGCAGGCCTCTACTCTTGTGATTGTTGAATACACAAAAAGTTTATAAGAATAGAAAAAATTACAGGTTTAAATTTTTTTAGAATTGAAACATATCTTGAGAACATCCAGTTTTTAAAAAATTTGATGCTTTTTTAAAAAGATCTCAAGAAAACTCAAAATTGGTCAAAATTTTGAAAAAAGTTTGGTTGAAAACTATAGATATCTGTACATATCAGTGAAAAAAAAATTGAAAATAGTTTTAGAGTTAAAACTGAATAACTGGGAGGTTTCTTTTTATTGGAATACGACATGACAGCAAAGCACATTGTGTTACACCCCTCTTGCTGAGAATAGCAAAAAATAATAGTTAATGGCTGTTTGAATTCAAGTACAAAACACTTCCTTTAAATTCGAATGAAAAAAATACTTCTTAAAAAACTGTAATAAAATTGCTCAGATCACCTCTAATCCTATTCATCAACAAACTTGTGGATTTTGGAAGTGGATAATTATGATTTGTTTCTTCAAACATTCATAGATTACCTATGTTACTAATACATTCTCATTTATTTTTTCCCCTCTTTAGGATTTAAAAATTGAGAGCGCAACTCCTGATGAGGTCAAACCTGAAAATATGTTTGAAGAAACACTACTCACTCCAAAACAGATTTTTGTTGACAAGACCTCGTTTATTGCTGAGTTAATTGAAATAGAAATACCATTTCAGTTGATTACACGCCCCAGCCGTTGGGGTAAGTCATTCAACATGGACATGTTGAGGTCATTCTTTGATATTTCCCATGATAAAAATGGGTTAATAGACCAGGTACAACAAAGTGAACCCCGATTGTACTTTGAAGGTGGTGTTGTAATTAAAAATAATGTGACCCATCATCTAATACCTTTAAAAGTATCATACAACAGTACAGCTATGCAGCATATGGGATGTCATCCCGTAATTTATCTGAATCTTGTAAATATGGGAGAATCTTATACTGCATTTAAAAATTCACTGATAAACATAGTAGCTGGGATTATAGTTAATAACAACTACAAGAATTTTTTACAACCCTACTGTTATCTTGAATATATTCCCGACACTGTGCTTCCACAAGACTGCATCGACCTTTTACAAACACCAAAAACAGCACTTTGTGAAAACCCAATATTATTGGATTCTAGTTTAGCTATATTGGTTTCTCTGTTGAAATCACATTTCAAGCAAAGTGTGGTTGTAATTGTGGACGAGTATGACTTTGCATTGAACAGAATGTTTAGTACACAAAACGGAATTTGAAATACAGCAGAAACTTTTAAAAATAGTTTTCAGCGAGGCCTTTAAGTATTTAAATGCAGGATCACTATACCGAGGCGTTGTTACTGGTGTATTGCAATTTTCAGGAGCTGAAATTTCATCAGGATTAGCTCCTGCTTTTAAAAATAGTATTCTTGATGCTAGATATGCTACATCGTTTGGCTTTACTATGGATGAAGTTCAAGCTTTGCTTGATGAGAAGCCGAATCATTGCATCAATATGAGAACTGTAAAAGAGTGGTATGATGGCTACTTTATTGGTGTGACAACAAATGTTCAAATCCTCAGTCCATTTCTTATCTCCTTATAACTGGTGAATTTGGCAGCTATTGGGCTTTAAGCTGTCCGATTGCAGCAACGTCACATTCTGAAGATTCTTTTTTGAAAGTGTTGTCAACAGATCAGTACCAAGAACTGTATCAACTGTTATACACAAATTACAATGTGATACAGCCACTAAATCCATTACTGGATTATCAAACTGCTCTATTGAATCCATCAGGATTATTTTCCTCTTTGACAGCACTTGGATTTACAACATACCTTCGAGTTGATGATTACAGATGCAAGATTATGATCCCAAACAAGGAAGTGCGGCAGTTGTTTAAAAAACAGAATAGACAATGGGCGGAAGAATATATCTATTCCTTTCAATTAAAGTGTGAATTATCGGACACTGTTTTACAAATGGAGGATGCATTTTCAAAAGGAGATGTAGCATTCGTTCAACTTTGTTTTCAACTAGTTTTGTCATATATTAGTCCAAATGTTACAGATAGTAATTTATGTAATGTCATGTTTGGAATTTTGCTTAATGGAGAGGGTTCTTGGCACATAAACCGTACATTTGATCTTCCTCTTGCTACAGGACCTTCACAACAGGAATGTTTCATCATGTTGTATCCTATACCAGAAAAAATTGAAACATCAAGTGACAATAAGCTTACAGCAGTCCAGCTTTTAATCACAAATAACCTTGAAACAGAATTACCAAGCTCACACGTTTTCTTATAATTTTCATGAACAACTATTCAAGATGCACTGGACGTTTTCCGGGACACCTGATATGTCAGCACCCAAAAATACCCATACATCCACAGGGACACAAAATGAAGCATTTGAAGTGTCTGTGGGTAAGGAAAAGCTTCTCAAATGACCTATGGCCAACATTTAAATGGAAAAAACTTTTGAGGCACTCCCCTTTAAATGTTTGAAGAAAATTTTTTGTTAGCTGTATTGTTTCCATTTGCCTTAAATAAAAACAGTATTTTGGGATATCATGAAAAAAAGAATTTTTACTGAGGGGAATTTTTCCATTGGGGATTAATCACAAAACATCATCATCAGTTTTTAAAAAACTTTAAGAAGGGGCGCTTTGTTTCTTCCCTTTTTAAAACTGAGGATGGTAAAACCCACCCTGATATGATTGAAAAAGGTCCCATTTTCAGATATTGTCCCAAAAAAAATTTTTGAAAAAGGAAAATTAAAAAACAGTAAGCAAAAATGATATTGTTTTCCCAGATCTGTAGAAAGTTACCTACCCTCTAATAGTAAGCAAAAAGAGCATCCCTTCTACAAACTCTCAACACACCCCCGCAATAAAAGGACTCTACAGAGTAGATTGTCTAATGCCTGGAGGAAAAAAAAACGTGCCTAAATTTTCCAGAAATTTATGGACTTGGTTCTCCATGGTATCGAAGGAGTGAACCATTCTTGGACGACTATCATTCATTGTATTTGGATCAACATTACCACAATTATTAACCAGACTTCGCCAAGTATAAAACACCTTCAACAATATGATCTCCATTTGAATGAAAAAAAAGTGTTAAATTTTTTCAAGAATCTGTCGAATATGTGGGGTTTTGTATCAATAAACATGGCCTACATAAAACTGAAAACAAAATGGAAGCAATAGCAAATGCAAGACAGCCAGAAAATATCAAAGAACTGGAATCATTTGTTGGACTTGTTAATTACTATGATCATTTCCTGCCTAATGCATCAGAGGTACTTTATTTATTAAATCAACTTCAAAAAAAGGATGTTTACCATTTGTATGGATTGAAAGAATGCTCTGTAGCATTTGAAAAAGCAAAAAATGTGATGAAAAATGAGCTCACTTTGGTACCATATAATTTCAAAACTTCCGTTAATATTGGCTATAGACGCATCTCTGTATGGCCTAGGTGCAGTATCATCTCACAAAATAAATGGTGAAGAAGTTCCTATTGAATTCGCATTAAGAAGCCTAACCAAAGCTGAAAAAATTACTCTCAATTGGATAGAGAAACTACAGCAATTTTTGGGCGTTGAAAAAATTTTACTTTAATGACGGATGCTAAACCTTTAAAGACTATATTTCATCCAGAAAAAGGATTACCACAAATGGTTAACACCAGATTAGCAAGATATAGCCATTTTCCTATCCGGATTTGATTACCATATTCAGTATAGGAAAACAGGCGATCACTCCAATGCTGATTTCCTATCCAGATTTCCACCAGAAAACAGCGAACCTCAATCAAAAACCTGAAGAAGTTTATAGTATGAACACCCTGGAGACAATTCTTGGTGAACCTATATCAGTGGAACAAGTAGCCAAAGAAATATAAAAAGACCCAGAATTAAACCAGCTTGTGGAAGATTTACAAAGTGGGAAAAGATAGGAAAATGCTCATGAGTATTCAATCAAAAATGGTTGTATTTTCCGAGGGTACCAGAATATAATGATCCCAAAAATGCTACAAAACAAGTTCTGGATAAGCTACATAAAACACTTGTTAGTAGCACAAAAATGAAAATGATTGCCAGAAATTATTACTATTGGTTTTAAATTAACAAGCAAATTGAAGAACTAGTGAATAGCTATAAACCATGTGCAGATTTGAAAAACAATCCAAGCAAAGCACCTATACACACTTAGGAGCCAGCAACAAAACTATGGCAAAGGATACATGTAGATTATGCTGGGCCTTATAAAAATTTATATTTTTTGGTCTTAGTTGATGCCTACACAAAATGGCGGAAGTACAATGTTAACCAAATCACACCAACAGCTCATACAACTGTGCAGTTTTTTCAAAAAACATTTAGCAGATTTGGAATTCCAGAGAGCATTGTATCTGATAATAGAGTACAATTTACTGCTGGAAAAACGAAAAAATACTGCAAAGCTAATGGCATTTATCAGCGATTTTCTGCAGTAAATAAACCATCTACAAACAGAGCTGTGGAAAAGATTTATTTAAACATTCAAAATCAAAACTGAAACGAATAAAGAATGAAAAAGGCGATCTCTAGAGCAAAACACTGGCAATTTTAGAGAAATATAGAAATACACCAGGCCCAGATCGAAAAACATTAGCTCAGAAAATGTTTGGAAGAGAAATTCGAACTTTACTAGCGGGTTTATGAAATTAAGTTCCGAAAAGTACCCTTACAAATCCAATACCAGTAACCAGAAACTTGAAAGTTGGTTAAAAAGTTCAATTTTGTGAATATCAAGATCGAAACATGAAATGGAATTATGGTATTATACAGAAGAAGTTTAGGAAACTTCATTATTGATTAAATCAACAATAGTAAAATTCAAAAACATTATATTGATTAGTAGAGACCGGATTATTATGCGCTTAAAATCTCTGTTTATGCGCATAAAATATGCATTTATAATTGCCCAAATATGCAAAAATATGCAATTATGAGCAAAATATGCATAAATATGCACAAATCGACATGGGTGTCTACGGAAAGCATTTTTCAATCAGATTTACACTGTTACTGTATTTTATCATTTTATTTTCTTTGAAAAAATCGTCGTCAAACATTAATCTTTATTATTGAAAACACGAAATTGAAAAAAAAACTTTGGGGGGAAAATGAAGCAAAATTTCCAATATTTGTTAAAAATCTGAAAGTATGATTAAATTTTGATTTTCCTCGTCGATACAGGGTGTCCGGTAGGTAAGTGGTCTGCCATACTTCATTTTTGGATATAACCGGGTACCATTAAAAAAAAGTCAAGTAAATGAACAAATTTTTTTTTTTAATTCTGATTTTTTTTTTTCGAAAATTTTGTGGGCATTTTTTTCATCACGGCTCTGTTTTGTTTGGAAAACATTGAAAAAATACCAAATTTTAAATGTTTTTGGTGAAAATATGCAGAAAAATAGTGAAATACGCTAAATATGCACAAATATGCCACTTAAAAAACCCTCATTTATGTCGATTTATGCATTTATGGCCCAAATATGCAAAAATATGCAAAACATCAATGGGGCTCTATGAACTCGAAATTGCATGAATCGCAAAGATCTGATCGTATTCGCAATCAACTGTCACATAGAAAAAAATATGCAATTGCATAAGAATCCGGTCTCTATTGATTAGATATGCAGAACAACTGTGGAAATGAATAAAACAGCTGAAAAAAGAAACATTTATCTCAGCAACAGCACCATTAAAAATCAAGCTCAATGTCAACCTATCATTCAACCTCAAACCTATTATTCAACCACCAGAACCAAATCCACCAAAACCAGCTCAATAAAATCAACAACACAGATCTCAGGTTTAACAACCTCAACCTCAACGTTTCAGGCAAGCCATAAAACCTGTTCAGAGATTAAATTTATGAAAAATTTGTTTATTTAGAAAAAAAAACGTATTATTGATAGAACAACTCCAACATGTATTTTTTGATATTTATCTAACATTGTTTTATATTCATATGTTTATTTAATTGTTAAATGTTGAATGTATTGTGTATAATTTTAATTTTATTTTATGAATTTTAAATTATCACCTGTCGTGCAAAAGCCGTCATATCACCGCCATATGACGCGTCAGAACTCCGCTACAAACACGCCACCAAATTTCCACCAATCAGATGTAAGAAGGCTCCACCTACTTTCAGGTTTCGTGATCGACACAAAATTAAGATGTCAAAACCCTGTTATATTTGCGTCATATTCTCGCCACAAGAACCCGTCATGCAACGGGTGTCAAAATTTTGCCAAAACTTTGCCACAAATGTGTCATTTAGGTGTCACTGTTTTTTAACCAATCAGAGTAGAGAAAACTCCGCCTACTTTTCAGTTCCGAGAGTAACATAGAATTAAAATTGTCATTATTGTGTCAAAATGTTGCCAAATTTCTGTCAACAGCGACTTTTTAAGCTCAATTTTGGACAATTGTGGCACATTATTGGCATACTTCTGGTGGCAGGATCTATGGCGTGATTTTGACATGGTAATGGTATAACTTGATGACACAATTTTGGCGATAATATGACACTAGAATGGCAAAATTGATTCGACCTTCCTAATATAATTTTTTTTTGCAATTATTAATTAATAGAAATGTTTTCCTATTAATAGGAGAGTGTATTTAAAAAATAATTGAATCCATCTGTGGTACTTTTCAAAAAAATTGATTCGATGTGTGTAAATTTAAAAATAAAAGTTGATTTGGCTTAAGTTTTAGAAAAAAATTGATTTGACAGGAGTTAGGTATTATTTTAAAAAAAAATTGATTTGACCTGTATAGTAAGTTAAAAAGATTTTAAAAATTATGAATTGATCGAATTGATAATTTTTGGGAGAGGGTATTCAAAAAATAATAATTCCACCTGGGTTCAAATTGATTACAAATTAAAAAAAAAAACTGATTCGACCCTTTGTAACCTAATAAAATCTTTTAAAAATTAATAATTGATCAAATTGTTAATTAACGGAAGGGGAGTGAGTACATAAAAAAAAATCGACTTTCTGTTCAAATTGAATAGAACTGTTCAAACTTTTAATTTATGAGAGGGGTATTCAAAAAAAAATTGAATACACCTGGGATATTTTTGAGAAAAATTTATTCATCCAGTACTTTTTAAAAAATTTCAATTGATCGAATTTTCTAATTAATGAGAGGGATATTAAAAAAAAAAAAAAAAAATGATTCGATAGGGGGTACCATAGGTAATAGGCATTATTTTTCCAAAAAATGGTTTAGCTTGTTCAAGTTGTTTTTAAAAATTTTCAAGAATCTATTTTCTATCATTTTTGTTCCTTTCTCCCCTTGCCCAATAATTTTATGAGATTGAGAATTTTCGTTTTTGAGTGAAATAAATGCATACAATAATTTATTTGAGTTGGAAAAACGAAATAAATCTCAGTCGAAAATTTTGGATTTTTAGTTCCCTCTCCATCATTTTTTTAGAACAGCAAAATTTTTGGTTTTGATTGAAAAAAAATTCAACATTTTTTATTAAATTGAAAAAAACTATAGCATGACTACTTCAGCCCGAAATTTTTTATTAGAATTAAATATTATCCAAACTGACTGGTTCAACATCACAGTCTTGTAGCCGCATAGCTTAGGTTAGGTAGTTAGATATTTAGAGTTTTAGGGTCGTAGGTTCGAATCCCCCCGCAGGCATCAGGAATTTTAGTGAAAAAATTTGACTTAGCTATGTAGAGATTCTGGAGAGGATGACGAAAATCATGGTGAAGCCTCGATCCGGAGCTCCTAACATACTTTTTTTATCTAATTGCTGATAAATTCAAGTTTTAATAACAAGGTAATTCGTTTAACCTGCCGCTACATATGGATAGCATTACCTATCATGTCATAAATATGCCAAAAGAGTGTCATTTACCTGCCGTAACTACGACAAAAGAATGCCATTCGACTGCCACAGAGTCAAAACACTGTCATACACACGAACGCTAAACCGGTTTTATGGCAAGATTTTGACACTAAATTGGCAATATTCCTGCTCCGCGCTGATTGGTTGAAATTTGCCATTTTCGTGCCATTTTACGTGTCATTTTTCTCAGTCAAAAACCTGCCACATGACACGAAAATGGCACGCGTTTTGCACGACGGGAAGGTAACATAAATATGACACATATGTGACAGTGTAATGACATGTTTGTGATAGTATAATGACGCATGCGTGACTATATAATGACATGTTTGTGACAGTTTAATGACACATTTGTGATAGTATAATGACGCATGTGTGACTGTATAATGACATGTTTGTGACGGTTTAATGACACATATGTGACGGTTCAATGACATGTATGTGACATTCAAATTTTCATTACATAAAATTGAAATGACTTTTTTCAAATGAAAGAATTCTCTTTTATATTTTTTCAATTAAATAGTTGTTTTTAAAAATAATTTGAAAACAACTTCGTTTGTATTTAAAATATTTCTCTTTTTAATTGATTATTTTTTCTTACTTACATAATTAATTTCTTTGTATTACTATCAAAGAAAAATTTCAAATGTTTTAGTCATCATTCAGACACAAGTACCTAACAATTTGAAAAAATATATTTTTTCAAGAAAAATCTAGTTTGAGAAAAAAATTGAAAACTTATAGTTTGAAAATTAAATTGGAAACAATTTGTGTGTTTAAAAGACAAAGTAATTTAAGAAAAAAGTAAAAATTTGAAATAGATATCTACTTTAAAAAGTTTGATGTTTAAAAGAGGAATTTGCTCAAGATTCAATTTTCAAAAATTTTGAGTTCAATTAAATTTTTTTTCAGAAAAACACAGGAAAATCAATTTATTACCCAATAAACAAATAACTTATTTTAAAAATTGAGTTTGCAAGGATCTGTTTGGTTGGAGATTAATATAAGTACCTATAGAAAAAATTTTCATATCAATTTTTTGAAACAAAATCTAACTATGTTTCACTTGAACCAATTTCCATTAAATTCAAAAGAAAAATTTGCATTGAAAATTTTGATTTTTGAAAAAAAATTCACCAAAATACATTGAAGAGCTTAATTTTAGGAAAATGTTGAGTTTAATATGTATAAAAAAATGTTGGAAAAACAAAAAAAATAATTATAAAAATAACTGATCTCAAAATTTGATTTTGAAAGAGATTTCTGTTTATTGGTTAAGAAGTATAGAAATTTTCATCCTGATTTTAAAAAAAATAATAATAATTAAGAATTTCATTTCTTTAAAAACAAAGTATTCTGCAAAAATGGGATTATTAAAAAATCATTCATCCTCAACTTTTTCATTAAAATGCTTTTAAAATTGAATAAAAATTTTGATATCCCATTTTAATTCTTTGATTCATAATTAAATAATTTTAATTTTAAAATTGAGCTAAAAAAATTGATAAAAAATTTCAGTCAACACCCCACTACTTACACATATATAGAAAAATAAGCACTACTATGTCTACCTGCAGTGGTGGCATGCTCCAGTAAACTGTGATCAAGGACATCAAGGTTCCACCACCACAACAGTAAGTAGTAGATAGCTTAGGGTAGTTTATCAAATACAATAGTCAATGTAAGCAGGCACACATAGTCTTCAATGCTCCTTCCTACCCCTATAGAAACCAGTTTTTTTTCCGTTTTATTGTATGTATTAAAGTCAATTTTATGTCATAATGTTGACATTTTTATGTCACAAATGCGTCATCAATCTGTCAAAAGTGTGCCACAACATCGCCAAAACCATGTTATTTTACTGCCGCAGTGTCAGAGTTAAGCCAAGACCCTGCCAGGATGAATGCCACAACACCGTCATTACATTGACGCGTGACCACGAAAAACCAGCTTTTACTGCCCCGCCGTGATTGCCGTCAAAATTATCATCCACAACATCGTCAGCGTGCGGTTGCGTTTGCACGACGGGCATTTTCAATTGTTTTTTTTTTTAAAGAAGAAAGATACTACAGTGGCTACACTGCTGATAATGAATGTACTTGTAAACCTTATTGTATGAAACACCTCAAATACATTATGTGCATAACTTTGGTACTAGAATGTTCTTATATACAATAGGAAGACTGTGTAAACCTTTTACAAACCCCATCAGAAACACTTGATAGTGACACTCTGCTATTGGAGGCTAGTTTAGCTATATTAGTTTCTCTGTTGAAATCACATTTCAAGCAGAGAGTGGTTGTAATTGTGGAAGAGTATGACTTCTCAGTGAACAGTCTTCCTATTGTATATAAGAACATTCTAGTACCAAAGTTATGCACATAATGTATTTGCGGGGGGAGGGGGGGGAGGGGGGGGGGGGAGGGGGGGGGGGGAACAGGGGGGGGTGTTTCATACAATAAGGTTTACAAGTACATTCATTATCAGCAGTGTAGCCACTGTAGTATCTTTCTTCTTTAAAAAAAAAACAATTGAAAATGCCCGTCGTGCAAACGCAACCGTCACGCTGACGATGTTGTGGATGATAATTTTGACGGCAATCACGGCGGGGCAGTAAAAGCTGGTTTTTCGTGGTCACGCGTCAATGTAATGACGGTGTTGTGGCATTCATCCTGGCAGGGTCTTGGCTTAACTCTGACACTGCGGCAGTAAAATAACATGGTTTTGGCGATGTTGTGGCACACTTTTGACAGATTGATGACGCATTTGTGACATAAAAATGTCAACATTATGACATTTTGTCTTGCAGGAACAATATTCCGAGGTGTTGTTACTGGTGCACTTCATTTTTCAGTAGATGAACTCTCATTAGGATTTGCATCTGCTATGCAACTTGGTATTCGTAATGAAAGATACGCTACTTGCTTTGGTTTTACTGCAGATGAAGTCCAAACCCTGCTCGATAATAACCAATACCATTTCTTAAATATGAGTGATGTAAAAGACTGGTATGGTGGTTATTTCATCAGTGGAAACTAAATGTTCAACCCCTCAATCAGTGTGTAGTATCATTCTCCAGGGCAAGTTTGATAACTATTGGGCATCTGAAGATTTATTTTTGAAAGTGTTTTTAGAAGACAGGTACCAAACACTGTACCAATGGTTATACACAAATTACCAAGTGATACTGCCACTGCCTAATTTTGATGGATTCCCCATGTCTTTGGCTAATAATATAAGTTTTATTGTCCATGTTGACAGCACTAGGATTCACTGCATCCCCTCAAATGAATAATTCTTATCACTGCATGTCAATTAGGTATGATCCCTAATAAGGAAGTACGTATACTGTTTAAACCTAAAATTGTACTTTGGGCAATGAAATATATTGAACCCTCAAAATCACAAAGTAGAGTGCTCAAAATTATTTCACAGTTGGGAAAAGATTTTTTGCATGGAAATGTAACAGCAGTTCAGCTTGGTTTTAGCGAAGTTTTATCATCCATTAGGACCATTAGACCAGTTCAGCTTGGTTTTAGCGAAGTTTTATCATCCATTGGACCAAGTGTTACAAATCACGACTTATGTGATGTTATGTTTGGACTGTTGCTTAGTCAAGATCAGTATTGGCATCAAAACCGTACTTTTGATGATTCCCTAGCTACGGAAACTTTAAAACTGGACTGTATCATCATGTTTTTCCGAAGTCGAAGGGAATTAATGCAGCAGGTGACAACCACCAGCCAGCAGTTCAGTTTTTACTAGCAGATACTCTTTGAAATGAATTACTAAGAGCAAGTTATCCTTAAAATTTCAATAAAGCATCTACTCAAGAGACACCTGGCAATGTGTAAGTAGGTATCAGTGATGGAAAACTGGAACTGGAACTACAACTGAAAACTGAAAAAAACTGCAACTATGATTGAAAAACTGGTACTGGAACTGCAACTGAAATGATGAGAACTGAAAACTAAAAACCGGAACTAGAACTAAATTGAATTTCAGTTTTATACCATTTCCAGCAATTGCAATTTTTATATTCAAAATATGATTTGAAAAAGTCAAAATTTTGTTGTTGAATTGAAATTTAGCCAGTGATGGGGCGATTCAGCGATTTAAAGAATCGGATTCAGGAATATCCGATTCATCAATTTTGAAGAATCGGATTCCTAAAATGTGATTCTTTTCTGAAAAGAATCGCGATTCAGAATCGGATTCTTCTGCGATTCTTTTTTTTAAAATGTTGTACGTTGTGCATGATCGTATGAGTGGAATCTAACGTCGGATTGTGTTACGCAGATCAAAATATTCCGATAAACACCCTTTTCGCGATCATTTTATTGAAAATCTCAAAATTCACTTTTTTCACTGATCAGTGAAAAAAGTGAATTTCGAGATTTAAAGTAAAATGATCAGGAAAAGGGTGTTTATCGGGGTATTTTGACCTGCTGAACACGAATACGGAATTGTTTGTTTTTTTTTTTTTCATTTGGTCATTTATTTTCGTATAAAATGCTCAAAATTTATGTTCGGCCCTTGCGGCACCTCTATTGCCAAAACTGAATACGTGACGTGAATCTACGTCAAAAAAAACGTTTTTAGGATATTTTCAAAAATTAGTCGAACTTCGCTGTTAAGGTCTTTTTTACAGTTGAAAATTTCAAATGGGCAAAACCTCATGAAAGGATGTACCAAAATCAGTGATGGGGCGATTCAGCGATTTAAAGAATCGGATATTCCTGAATCCGATTCTTTAAATCGCTGAATCACCCCATCACTGATTTTGGTACATCCTTTCATGAGATTTTGGCCATTTGAAATTCTGCTGATTACGTGATATCAAGTGGGATTGAAAATTTCGAATTACCTATATAATCTTCGGGATCGAGAATAGAATCATCATCGGGAGTATAAGATCTCGTGCCAATAAGCCACAGTCAATTATACTTAACAGCTTTATAACTTGGACAATTCTGTTAATAAAAAAAAACTTTGACGATTTTTTTGTTTTGAGTGTGTGTGTGTGTTTTTAAAAAAAAAGAATTCCATAGTTAAGTAGCATCGCGTAAGTTCAGTATTATTTTTGTATACCTAAATATGAGTAGCTTTTCAATTAGAAAGTAGGTAATATTCTGATTGTTGGTGTTTTTTAGTTGTTTTTTTTTTTTGAGTAAATCTTAGAAATAGAGGTTCATTAACTTTTAATTCCGCTTAATTAAATGAAATTTTAAAAAATCGAAAATCAATGGCCATTTCCATCATACACATATCATTTCAAAACTGATTCGTTCGGTTCTGATATGTTATTCAAGTGTCTTACAGATTTAGGTACACGAACCGCAATAAATTTTATATTTCATAATGAAAAAATAAAATAAAAACTACTAAAAAAATGTTGCATTGGCTGTAAGATGATGAAATTTTTCTAGTGATTACAAATGTGATATCGGATGGAATTGAAAATTTCGAATTAATCTTCGCTATTGGTAATAGAAAAACAACTTTTTAATTAAATACGCTGATTACGTGCGATAACTGAGTAATCGTTAGCGCGAGTATTAAAACTGAGTAGTGAGTAGGTAGGTACATATAATTTTACATCATTCGAAATTTATATTTTATTTTTCGAGCTAATGAGCGACGGTCAATTGTACCTAATCCTCATTATAAATTGAACGATTATTCTGTTGTTGGCGAAATATGTACGAGTTTTTTGTGTTTTCGTTTTTGAGAATTCTGTACTGAAGTACCACGTGTAAGTTCGCATTAATTTTCTATAGTTCTAAGAGTTCTTTTAACTTTTGATTCCACTGCATTGTATACGACTTAAGAAAATCAAAAATCAGTATTTTTAAAAATAATTCAAAAATATTTATGCGTGGACACTTTACTCATCATTCGCATATCATTTAAAAACTGATTCATTCCTTTATTTCTGACGTTATGGTATTAAATTAATCAAGTGTCTCACATATGTAGGTACTCATGGGCGGCGAAACTGTGCATGCTCTGATGCTCGAGCATTTCCCAGTTAATGCGGAGCATTACTTGAGAAAATCATAAAATAACCCCAAATTTTGTACCAAATTTATCCCAACTCAAATTCTCAAAATTCCCAACTACATATAGCCGATATCAGAATTCCGGGGGGGGGAGGGGGTAAGATTCAAATTTTCGAACCAATCCAATTTTTTTAAAACTTTTCCGGCTGATTTCTTAAAATTTACATGTAGGTACTGATTTTTCCCCAAGTCGCGAGGTTTTTTGATTTTTTTTACTCGTTTTCATCATTTTTGCGAATTTTTGAAGTTTTTACAACCCATTACTATAGGACCCTTTTTGAGATAAGAAATGTGAATAAATTTTTCATTGGTTAGGTGCTCCAATTTATTTATTTTTTAAGCCTACAAGCAATGTCATTGTAGTTGAAAAGACATACGAAATAGTTAATTTGCCTTGAGCGAAGAAAGGGTGGAGTTTCGAAGAAAAATTATAATTTTACATCAATAAAATTTTGTAATTTCAATGTAAAGAATAGGGAGATGGATTTGGCCCGAGCGAAGCGAGGGCGAAAATTTTAGAAAACCTCAAATTGAATGTGCAATAAAATAATGTTTTGGAAAAATAAACTTTAATGAAAAATCGACTGTTTCTACTTTGAAATGATTAAAGCAGAAATATATCATGGCCGAGCGTAGCGAGGCCGAAGCTTTTGAAAAATTGGATTTTCAAATATCAAAAATAAGTTTTAAGGAGAATAAGAACAATGAAATTAATTGGAATAATTTTGAAGAAAAGTGCGAAAAAATCTCTTTTAAATTACAAGTACAACTATAAAATTTTTTTGGTTGACGAGTAAAAATTTTTAAATTTCAAGGTAATTAATAATTTTTTTTCTAAAAAACCATTTATTACAACGGTTTAATAATTCTTCTATGGAAAAATGATCAATTTTCAGTTGCAAAAGGTTGGGAAAATGAATAATTTTCCCGACTAAAAAGTGAAAATTTTGTTGATTTCCGACTGTTAAAATAGGTAGGTAACCATTTTATTTATTCATTTTTCATTAAAAAAATAAATACTAATCGTCTCAACTGACATTTTTACTTATCGCTTGGGAGAGAGACCAATTTTGAGTTGGAAAAATAACCAATTTTGAGTTGTGAAAATTACCAATTTTGAATTGGGAAAATTACCATTTTCGAGTTGGGAAAATTACCATTTTCGAGTTGGGAAAATTACCAATTTTGAGTTGGAACAAGTGAAAATTTTGTTGATTTCCAACTTTTGAAATAACTATTTTATTTATTATTTTTCATCAAAAAAATTAATCCCATCTGTCCAATTTTCCCAACTGATGTGTTGAAATGTTCAATTTTCCCCAACTCACAAGTGAAAAATTTCCGGGGGGAAGTCCCCCCCCCCCATCGGTACGTCACTGGTGAGTTATTATAGTTTAGTTGCTATTTAGCCATGTAAAAATCGTATAAAATTTTTGAGCTCTCGTAACTCGCATATGTCAGTGTCATTTCATCAATTCTAAAAATTTGAAAGAAACACTCATCAAATCATTTTCTTAAGTCCATATCTCGTTGGTGAAAATTTTTTTCAACTGTTTTAAATTTCCTTCTTAATTTTTTTTACTCCCAAGATTCTTTTCAAAATTTTTCTATTTATTAGAATTTTTCAGCTTTAAAAATTTGCCATTTATTAAATATTTTTTCAAGTTCTAACCCTGAAATTTCTTTCTTTGACCTTGGCGTTTTTCATCTCGGGTTTTTCCATCGACCTTACACTAATATGGACTGCTAATCCAAATGGAAGGCTTCCGGCCAAAGATTTTACGGGGTTTTACCAGAACGCAAGTGCGCATGCTCACAACGTCTAACATCACGGGATGCGGGGAAGGGCGATTACCGTTTGTTTATGTGTGGTGTACCAACTACCAATCGCGTTCTTTGAATCCAGAAAAACCCCGTATATTCTTTTCCCAAAACAACGTTAGATTTTTACATTGCATTAGCAGTCCATATTAAGTGTAAGGTCGATGGGTTTTTCTAAATTATTCCCAGCCTAAATTTCAAAAAAAAAAATTACTCTAAAAAAGTTTCGAGTTGAAAGATATACCTATCTATATTTAGAGAAAAAGTTTCAGAAACGAAAAAAATAAAAACCAAAGTTGAACAAAAATTGAGACGAAATTTTAAAATTGAAAATATTTTTTACCTATTGAAAAGTTGAAATTTGCTAAGCACTATTCAGTTTCAACACGTTAGAAATTGTTGTATCGATGTTAATCATCGGTTCGATTTTTGATAAGCGAATGACGAAAAAGACTTGGGAAACATTTTAAAGGCGATATAAAATTTCAATGGTGTTGAGAAAATTTTGAGAAAAATGGTAAGCCTGAAAGAACATTTTTAGAAAAAAAATTCAGAGTTGATTCAATTTCATTGAAATTGAAAAAAAATGTACTTACTTGGAAAAAATTTCCGAATGAAAAAAAATTCGTGGGTAAAAAAACTGAGCCTCCGCTCACCATTTCGACTTGACCAAACCCGGGGGAAAAATTAAATCTAGTCGGATGCGATCGGATTCACTCGGATCACATCCGATCAGAAATTTGGCCAATGTAATATACAATTGAAGGGTCGTTTTCCAATAATTACGCATTAACGATAAAAAAGTGTTTTCGAGAAAAACGCTAAAAACTTTATCTTTTCAATAGAGCATGTGTATTGGGTATGCCACCTATTTAGTATTGTTGTTGAGACTACCCTCTACACGACAGGTAACGCGGTGACGTTTTAAAGATCCCTATCTGACTATAATAGGTGTGAGAAAAACAAGCTTAACGCGTTTTGGAAAACAAATTTCGACTCATTCCATACCAAATCGGACAAAAAGTGAAGTCGGTTCTTCAGATTTCGCTCGATTTTTTTTTACGAGTTCTCTTCGATGGTCTTATGAAATAACCGGCATTATTTCGCTTCTAACCCTCAAGGGGGGGGGGTCGTAATTTTCATGCGATTTCGATTTTTTCCCAAATTGCCTAACTTTGAGGGCTCATAATTATTTCGAAATCGGTTGCACTTTCTCTCTTTCTCTCTCAAAAAAAGAAAAGTCACTAAAAACTGTACCCGACTGCATGTAGACCTATTGTCTTTTATTTTTGTAGGTAGGAATTTTAAAACATTGTATGCATTTATTTTTTATTCGCTATATTTTCCTAAAATTTCATATCAAAATTTTGCTTGTACTTTTTATAGCTCTCCTTACAATGATGAAAAAATTTCTTCTTCTTTTGTTGTCAACGGAACAATGCATTTTCGCTCTGTATATTGGCCCGGAAATAGAAGCGAGTACTTTTACTTATAAGCATTTCGCAAGAGCTACACTTCAGATAGAGTCAGTTACGCAAGTGAGATTACTAACATCTAATTTATAATACATGTCTTCATACTTATTAGCTGGGTCATCCACTCTATAATTTGTATGTTTTGTCCCTAGAATGTTAGCACAGCGATAAAAGCAAAGACTTTTACTCCTCAAACATCCTGGACAAAAACAAGTCTTCAGATAGAGTCAAGTAAACAAGTAAGATCGCTTTTCTTTATACTTAGCTGGGTCATTCTCGTTTTAAAAACGTTAAACACTTCAACAGTAATTTTTTTAAATGGAGAATTTAGCCATTATTGAAACAATTTTGTATAGAAAATAATATGGTCGAAATGTCAATCTTTCTGGATATACCGAATTTGATTTTTGATCTTTGTAGATTATTTTACTTGTTGCCCTGGTGGCGCTCAGTGGGATGAAATATTTTCTAGTGGGCCAAAAATCAGAAACCGTGTAAAGGGGGGCTTTTGGGTGCGCTGAATCCATTTTTCGAATTATTTCGACCCCAAAGTGTAAAGGGAGCTGGAGGGGAGGAGCTTGAATATCAAATTTTCGGAATTTTTCGAGTGGGGTATCAAAATATACGTTTTTTTGCCTACCAAATTTAATTCTGACATAATTTTTTCAATAAAGTTCAAAGTGGAGTGCAGGGAGGGGTAAAATCTCGAATTTGAGGAATTTTTCAAGTGGGTTATCAATGTACACACTTTTTTGCCTCCTGAATTCGATTCCACCATTAGTTTTTCAAAAAAGTTCAAAGGAGAGTGAAGGTGGGGGTCTGATCTCAAATTTTTGGAATTTTTCAAATGGGGTGTCCAAATTTGCGTTTTTTGCCTCCTGAATTCGATTTTTGCGATACTTTTGCAAAAAAAAAGCTGAAAGGAGAATGGAGGAGGGGGTTACAAATCAAATGATTGGAATTTTTAAAATGGGGTATCGAAATATACATTTTTTGATGCGCCATACACTACTTGCATTTTTTGCATCCTTTTTTGAAAATAGAGGAGGGGCTAGGGGAAACTAAACGGTCAAATCCAAATAATGGACAAATATTCGAACTCAGAGCCTTCAAAAACCTGGCAAACGACACGTAACACGTTTTTTTTTTGAATTTTGACCTCATCGAGGGGCTAATGGGGGGGGGGAAGATTCAATGAGTGAGCTGATAGGGGGGGTTAGAGGGGTCAGGTGAAAAAAATAAGCACATATTCGAACTCAACGTCTTCAAAAACCCAACAAACGATCAAACGATATGCATCACATTGTTTTTCATTTTTTTTGTATTTTGATCTCATCGAGTGTGATGATTGGGGGGGGGGGGGGCAGACCAAGCACATATTCGAACTCAGCGCCTTCAAATTAGTTAATCATTCAACTCAGCGTTTTCAAATTATAGATGTGTTACTTCATTTTATTTTTTTTTTTTTGAATTTTGGTCAAAATGTTTGAATCGCACAAATGCTGGTATAGTTAAAAACGGCAAGTTACGGCAAAAACTGATAAGAACCAGCGATAGTATACCTTTTAAGGAAAAAAATTGCATAAGGTATTTTTCGGCACACTTCGGCACGCGTTTTATATAACTAGTTGAAGTTGAATTATGTATAGTTATTATGATGACCTAAAAATAAGGGTAAGGTCGCCTAATATCGACCCCATCTTTGTTTTTCAAATTACTTGACTTAGTCCAGGCATTTTAGGAGTTGACCCCCCAAAAATTAAAGCCTGATTTTTTTTTCACGTTTTACGTTTGTAATGGTCCACTACACAACATACTAAAATGGACAACCCCACAACCCTCCGCTACCCACAAGGGAGGAGTAAACGTCCGCTGAAAACCGGTTTTTCGTGAATACCTCCTCAAATAAGCCTCAAAATGGAAAAATGTTTAAAAACAATCATGTTATAGGTGTAATTTCCTATCAGACAGGTTTGGTTTTTTTCGAAAACACCCAATTCTTTGCCCAAAAATTAAGGGTGAAAAACGCATATTTTTCCATTATTTACAGTATTTTTGGAAATGATGGAAATAAGAAGCTGAAAATATTGTTTTGAAATCCTTACGGCGCAAAGAAATGTTTTGTATCACCAATAATCAGCAATAACATCGCGTTTATAGTACTTTTTCTCGATTTTTTAAATGCAGTATTCAATTTCAATAACCTCCCTTATAATTAACGGTAGGGGTTGAAATTTTTGCGGTGACTTTTTTTGGAATACCCTATCAGCATGTATAAAAAAATACTCATTTTGGGTACTTTTAGCTTCGTATTTCCATTGTTGACACATTCATCCACTGCTCCATCACTCACCTTGTATCCCAAAGAGAAGCATTTTGAGCATTTTATGTTAAAGGTACATCAATTTGTGAGACTACGTCTGTCTTTTCTTCTTCTCTTCCGGTATTTCTGAATAGAAAAACATATTATGTAAGAGAGGGTCGATATTAGGGCACCCCCATACTTTTTTTTTCAAAAAAATATTAAAAATACTTACTTTTATCTAGAAACAATTATGATTTGTCTCTTCAAACATTCATAGATTACCTATGTTACTAATACATTCTCATTTATTTTTTTCCCCTCTTTAGGATTTAAAAATTGAAGGCGCAACTCCTGATGTGGTCAAACCCCCAAATATGTTTGAAAAAACACTACTCACTCCAAAACAGATTTTTGTTGACAAGACCTCGTTTATTGCTGAGTTAATTGAAATAGAAATACCATTTCAGTTGATTACACGCCCCAGCCGTTGGGGTAAGTCATTCAACATGGACATGTTGAGGTCATTCTTTGATATTTCCCATGATAAAAATGGGTTAATAGACCAGGTACAACAAAGTGAACGCCGATTGTACTTTGAAGGTGGTGTTGTAATTAAAAATAATGTGACCCATCATCTAGTACCTTTAAAAGTATCGTACAACAGTACAGCTATGCAGCATATGGGATGTCATCCTGTAATTTATCTGAATCTTGTAAATATGGGAGAATCTTATACTGCATTTAAAAATTCACTGATAAACAGTGTAGCTGGGATTATAGATGATAACAATTACAAGAATTTTTTACAACACCACTGTTATCGTCGATATAAGCCCGAATCTGTGCTTACACAAGACTGCATCGACCTTTTACAAACACCAGAAACGGCTCTTCATGAAAACCCAAAATTATTGTGTTCTAGTTTAGCTATATTGGTTTTTCTGTTGAAATCACATTTCAAGCAAAGTGTGGTTGTAATTGTGGACGAGTATGACTTTGCATTGAACAGAATGTTGAGTAATGAAAAGGAATATAAAAATACAGCAAAACTTTTAAATTTAGTTTTCAGCGAGGCCTTTAAGTATTTAAGTGCAGGAGCACTATACCGAGGCGTTGTTATTGGTGTATTTCAATTTTCTGTAGCTGAAATTTCATCAGGATTAGCTCCTGCTTTAAAAAATAGTATTCTTGATGCTAGATATTCTACATCTTTTGGTTTTACTATGGATGAAGTTCAAGCTCTGCTTGATAAGAAGCAGAATCATTGCATCAATATGAGCACTGTAAAAGAGTGGTATGATGGCTACTTTATTGGTGAACAACAAATGTTCAATCCTCAGTCCATTTGTAATCTCCTTATAAATGGTTCATTTGACAGCTATTGGGCTTTAAGCTATCTGATTGCAGCAATGTCACAATCTGAAGATTCTTTTTTGAAATTGTTGTCAACAGATCAGTACCAAAAACTATATCAAAAGTTATACACAAATTACACATTACTGGATTATCAAACTGCTCTATTGAATCCATCGGGATTATTTTCCTCTTTGACAGCACTTGGATTTACAACATGCCTTCGAGTTGATAATGACAAATGCAAGATTATGATCCCAAACAAGGAAGTGCGGCAGTTGTTTAAAAACAGAATTAGACAATGGGCGGAAGAATATATCTATTCCTTTCAATTAAAGTGTGAATTATCGGACACTGTTTTACAAATGGAGGATGCATTTTCAAAAGGAGATGTAGCAGTCGTTCAACTTTGTTTTCAATTAGTTTTGTCATATATTAGTCCAAATGTTACAGATAGTAACTTATGTAATGTCATGTTTGGAATTTTGCTTAATGGAGAGGGTTCTTGGCACATAAACCGTACATTTTATCATTCTCCTGCTACAGGACCTTCACAACAGGAATGTTTCATCATGTTGTATCCTATACCAGAAAAAATTTACACGGCAGGTGACAATAACCTTACAGCAGTCCAGCTTTTAATCACAAATAACCCTGAAATAGAATTACCAAGCTCACACGTTTCTTATAATCTTCATGAACAAACTATTCAAGATACACTGGATGTTTCTGGGACACCTGATATGTCAGCACCCAAAAATACCCATATATCTACAGGGACACAAAATGAAGCATTTGAAGCGTCTGTGGGCAAGGAACGCTTCTCAATGACCTATGGCCGACATGTAAGTGTAGAACTTCGGGGTACTGCACTTCAAATATTGAAGAAATTTGTTGTTTACTGTTTTGTTACCATTCACCGTACAATAGTAGCAGTACGTCGGTATATCATTGAAAAATGAATTTGTTTACTGAGGTACATTTTATCATGTTGGTCATCAACATCATCAGTTTTAATAAACTTTAAGAAGAAGCTGTTTCTACTCAATTCAAAGCTGAGGATACCCTGATATGATTCAAGAAGAGTACCCATTTGCAGTGTTGAAGTTTGAAAAATTTTGAATTTTTGAGGGAAAAATTTACAGGGAAAAAAATCATAATTTGAAAATTTACGTTGAAAAAAGGAGACCAAGCCCCAAGAGGAACATTTTGAAACCTTGATTAGCATCCTAGGTAAATTTTTCGCCGAGATAGAGACATTTGAAATTTAGAAAATTATGACTTTCAAAAAAACAAAATTCTGAGAAAAACACATTTAAAGTTTTTATATCTTTTTTTCTGTCTCAGCTCTGAAATGCAAGACTTTTTTTTTTTAAATCGCTCTTTTTCATATTTTTGGCTCTACGCAATATTATGTTTTCCGACTTCAAGTACCTTCTCCTTTCACCCTACAGATATGATTTCTTTGATAGAAGGAGGGGGCTGCTTCTTGTTATGTGTTTGATTCAGTTAGGTTTCTTCATTGTAGTACATATAGTACAAATAAATTTGTGGTCGAATTTATTCCAGCTGAAATTTTGAATTTTTTGAATTTCTCAATTACTTGGTGATTTGATAAAAAAAAAAAAAAAAAATGAAAAGGCTCAACAATTTTTTCAGACAAAAAATATGTATGCTTAATTAAAATGTGTTTTTCTTTCATATAATATTTTTGTACGTTCAAGATAATTATAAAATAAAGAAGAATTTCAAAGAAAAGTTGTTTTCCATTGAAAATTTATCATTTTTTTCTCGGTTTTTAGAATACGAACTTTTGGAAGATGAGAAGGAGAAGGCCATTACAAAACAATTAAAATCTTTTATAGTCTCTGCGGTTAGCTCGGGCATACTGCACTTTTTGAACACTGGTTCAAATGTGGTTTTTATTTTAGTATGACCCAAAAGAAAATTTTCGAGAAATGGAGATGTCAAATTTTCCCTTGGAGTGGAAGGAGGGGGAGTTTTAGGGGGTTTTACCCCTATTTTTTCACATTTATGGGTTGGGGTTAATTTGGTGTCAATTTCATATAATTCGACCCTTCTGAACTCGAATCTGCAATTAATTTTTCGATCTGAATCGTAGAATTTGCACAATCGTATGATTTGTGTGGCGAAAAGAGGCCAATTTTGAGTAAAAAGGGGTAAAATTGCGATTTTTTTCATCTTGAGACAAGCGATGTGGTTCAAATAAGGTTTGAAACCAGTTTTGTATATTATTCGAACCTTCTGAATTCGAATTTGTTATTGGTTTCCCCGTTGGAAGTGAAATAGCTTCTTGATCGTCGCTTTTTGGTAGTAAAAAACAGCTAATTTTCGCTAAAATCGACTCGAATTCGCAATTTCCGATCTTCTCAACCCAATACCTCGAACCAATCCTGGTATGAAACCATTTTTAGACATAATTCGAATCTCCTGAACACGATTTTTTGATTAGTTTCCCAAGTTGTTGAAAAAAATTAAAACTGACCACTCGTCGCATTGAACCCGTGCAGATGCGTCAAATTTTCCATAGCGCTCTCGTGGAAAGTGCGGCGTTCACGGGCGAATGGATTTTATACATAGAAAATACGAAAAAAAAGCTCCACTTTCGTTAAAACGTAAAGAAAGTAACTGATTAGTTAAGAATGTTCCAAACATTTTTTTTAGCTTCATGCGACTTGAAGAGGCTGAATCAATTTTCTTAAAAGAAGTCCCTACTTTGAGAAGCCATGGCTCAGCTCCCTGGAGTCCCAAGAAGATAAAAATTTTCTTGGTCCTTTCTCTGGGTTCAAAAAGTTCGAATTGGATAAAAAAAATGATTTTATACCATAATTGGGAGGACGTGTAGTGTTTGGAAAAATTGAAAATCGCAATTTCATGTCAGTTTTGGCGAAAATTGGGCGTTTTACACTACACTAATTTCACGATTGAGAGAATTCTCTACTTCTAATCGGGAAATTAATCAAAAAATCGTGTTCAGGAGGTTCGAATTACGTCTAAAAATGGTTTCATACCAGGATTGGTTGGAGGTATTGGGTTAAGAAGATCGGAAATTGCGAATTCGAGTCGATTTTAGCGAAAATTAGCTGTTTTTTACTACCAAAAAGCGACGATCAAGAAGCTATTTCACTTCCTGTCGGTAAACCAATAACAAATTTGAATTCATGAAGGTTCGAATTATATAAAAAACTGGGTTAAAACTTTATTTGAACCACATCGCTTGTCTCAAAATGAAAAAATCGCAATTTTACCTCTTTTCCCTCAAAATATGCCTCTTTTCGCGACATAAATCATACGATTGTGCAAATTCTACGCTTCAGATCGAAAAACTAATCGCAGATTCGAGTTCAAAAGAGTCGAGTTACATGAAAATGACACCAAATTTACCCCCACCCCTAAATGTGAAAAAATAGGGATAAACCCCCTAAAACTCCCCCTCTCTACACACCTAAGGGAAATTTTTGACGTTTCCACTTCTCGAAAATGTTCTTTTGGGTCATACTAAAATAAAAACCACATTTCAACCTGTATTCAAAAAGTGCAGTATGCTTCGGTTTTTTCATGCTAACCGCAGGGACTAAGTATTAGTTTGAAGAAATAATGGGAAAAAAGGAGGAAGGTATTTGCTCCTATGTTTTTTCATAGCGGGGGGGGGAGTTCAGCAAAATTGGTTTGAATAGTTCTGCTAAAATCTTGCTTGTTGATTTTTGAAATTATCAATTTGTTAATCGAGATTGAATTGACTATACGTTGATCGTTCGGCGATCAACTTGTAATTTCGATATGCTCAATCAACAATCCCAATTGATTCGGAAAATTCTTCAAAATTTGATTTTTTTCACCCTGCAGGTTTCTTCAGTAAAAACATAATATAAACCGCCCTGCTTACACCATGTGTGCCCTATTTTCATTTATACGTATACGTGTAATATTTCATCGTTTTATATACTTATACCAAATCGAATACCTAGCGACTTTTTCGCACGCTCTTTCGACGCGTAAACGCGTTACACCGATAAATTTACACCTTCAAAACATTTTAATATTTTTCAATATCCCGTTAACGTCACATCAATAGGTTTCAACGCTTGAATTCGGGTCGTCGCCAGATCTCATGCTCCTTCCGCAACTACGCGATACCGTCAACTTCACAGTTAAACCAACACCGCGGTGTGTTGGCAAGCTCGAAAATTTCCAAAGAATATTCTATAATCCGCGAAAATCTTCTAGTTTAACTCGCACGCAAATTGCCAATCGTATATACCATCGAGTGAAATAATAAAATCGGATAATGTTTTTTACTCTCCCTCCACTTCCATCTCTCTCCGGCAACGATTCGTAGTTTTCCTCTCGTATCGTAAATAATCGATGACAATTTTCAAATAATTTTTTTTCTTCTTCCCTTTTACATATTTCAGCGGCGGTGGTATTTTTGGCGTGATTTTTCATCTTTTTTTCGGCGTGACGCAGTTGGAAAGTTTTAATCCTCGAAACGTTCGATGCATTTTGTTTTAATCATTAAAAATGAGTTTCGATCAATATGGCGAGATGAGGGGACGCGAACTTTTTAACGAATTGATACCACAACCAAACGTGTTTCTAATTTTACTATTTTTTGCGGCGCTGAAAAGTATTACAAGTTCGGTGTTCCAGCTTAAGCTACGATCACTTTAACGAACACCCTATCTTATTAAATTTTTCTCTTTCCAATAACGCGGAACGTTCAATTATTTAAAAAACTGAATTCCTCGCGCAGTTTCGCTCTGCGTAATGATTGTCAATTCTTATTCGATATATTTTTTTGAAAGTTGCAGTCAAGCGGTGGGTGGAAACGGAGGAGGAAAGTCGCGTATACGGCGCGAGCCGAAGCGTATAGCGAGATTTACCATTTGAAAGAAAATTGTTCAATTTTCAAATAAAACGGAAGACTATTACTCTTGGCGAGATTTCGTATTCGGCTTCTACCCTACGCGTAAAAAATCCTAGCCCTTCGAATATTTTAAATAAATTACATTCACTTACAAACTGACGAGTGTTACTTTTTTTTCCTCCTCTGCCTCGTTCGTTCATCTTCTTCGGGTTTCTCTCCCTTCGCTCTTGGGTCGTGCCCTTTTTTCCCCACTTTTTCTGTGTGAACTCTTGTAACGCACTACGAATTTTTTTCAGGGGTGAAAGAAGTATACGTCTTAACTTTTCAATACATATAGAAAGAAGTTGCTCGAATGAAAACTTTTATTGAACTCTGACTCGTTCCGTTTGTCTTCATTGTTAGTTTTCATATAAACGAGTAAAACCAACTTTTTTTAAATTCGAAAATGAATTTTTTATTACATCCGATATTACGACCCAGTTGAAGGGCTGGCTAGCTTCTTTTTTTACACGTGGATTTCGAAACACCCTCCGGAGCAGCGCGTCACGTCGGCGAGAATTTAACAAATTTTTCGGTCGAATTTTACATTTCTGTGGTTTGTTGAGAGAAAGTGACTATTGCGGTGAAAAATGGGCGACGAATTATAATTTTATTTTGTTCAAGTCTAGGGATTTTCTTTCTCGTAATTCTGAAAAGTTTCAAAATTGGACAAAAATAAAAAATTATTCATTAAATGTAATTTTAATAATGGAAGAAATTTAAAAAAAGGTGGAGGAAGTGAACGAGCATCTCAGAATTCAGTTATGACGTTAGGAAATTCAGGGTATCGGCATATGAAGTTCTGCGCCAGGAGCAATTTTTTCGGTCATTTATTCATTTTTGCTCCTTATTTTGCTGCAAAGCTTTTGTACGAAATAATTATTCAACCTTAAGGACTAAAGGGCTAATATTTATTTGAAAAATTCGAATATTTTATGTTTTCCAATCTGCATTGATCTAGAAATAATTGATAGTCAGAAACAATAAATATGATTTTGGGTGAAAAATTGGAAAACATAAAATATTCCAATTTTTCAAAAAAATATTAGCCCTTTAGTCCTTAAGGTTGAATAATTATTTCGTAAAAAATCTTTATCGCAAAATAAGGAACAAAAATGAATAAATGTCTGAAAAAATTGCTCCTGGCGCAGAACTTCATATGCCGATACCCAGAATTTCCTAAAGTCATAACTGAATTTTGAAAGGCTCGTTCACTTCCTCCACCCTTTCTTAAATTTCTTCGATTATTGAAATTACAATTAATGAATAATTTTTTATTTTTGTCTAATTTTGAAACTTTTCTGAATTAATTTGAAAGAAAATTCCAAGACTTGAACAAAATAAAATTATAATTCGTCGCCCATTTTTCTCCGCAATAGTCACTTTCTCAGAAATTTTGAAAAATTCTACCAAAGTCCTGTATTTTACATGAGAACTTTTGTTGGATGCTTTGTTGATTGATTTTTCGTGAAAAATTCTTACAAGTTTGTCATTGGTTTGAAGAATCACCCAATATTGGTGAATTTCTGAAACATATGAGATGAAGATATTGGATTTTCTCTATGGTACCATCTTTTGGTGTTTATTCACTGCCAAAAATCTGTCATGTTCCTGTTTAATTTCCTTCATGTTTTTATTTATTTATTCATTTATTTATTTCTACGACTATGGCGACTAACGCAAAAAAAAAAAATTTCTCGTTCGAGCGATCCAAAAGTTATGAAAAAAAGATTTGAAATTCATAATTTTCAGAAAGTTTCAGGGTGTCTCTCCACTAACTAGAGTCAATCATTACCATTGACTTTATACATGTAACATTTCATTACCATTTTTTCGATGATAAATTCTTGCAGAATTTGTTTAATGTCGATAAAATTAGTGTTTGAAGGTTTAACAATAGTCTTCTATTGATACACGAAACGGCACCTTTCAATTTTTTTCAATTTTACACTAGAAGATGTGAAGTTTTAGAAAATAATGATAGGTAACCACTTATTTTTACTACGAAAAAATGAGCATTTTACACCATTGGCATTTGGTGAAAACGCACTTTTGGTTAATGTAAACAAAAAATTATGAATTTCAATTTTTTTCATAACTTTTGGAGCCCTCGAACGAACCTATTTTTTAAAAAATGTAATTCTTATTTAAATTTTTTTCTTGAAATGAACATAATAATTGTATTTTTTATGTACCTACATTACCTACAAGTACCAATAGCTATCTTTTAATGGGTTTGGCCAGAAACAAGAAAGGACAGAAATTCCGAATTTACCATAGAGTGAGAAAACTAAAAATTTTAAGTTTTTTATAGGTAATTACTGTGAAAGCAAAAATTTTTTCCCTTTTTCTCTGAATTTTTCACTCGACCGATTTCATTGAAGTAAGTACATATTATTGTTCGACTTTTTCAGTCAAAATTTCAAAATTTTGATTTTTCTGTCTGAAAGTACCACTGTTATTTCCTTTATGCTTGGCTTTCTTCTTTAAAAAAACCTGACTACTCCTTTACCAATAGAAAATGATAGATACATCCTATAATTGGCATGATTGGACGAGACTGAATTCTTCAACTTTGTGAAAAATTGATCAACTTTGTGATTGCCTAAAAAATTTTCAGATTATTTTTGGGTAGTAGAATATTCATGCTTTGCTCATTTTTTGAGTATATTGATACTTCGATTTTCATATATTTTGCTCTTGCTTCACTCGGGCCAATAATTTTTTTTCTTTCTGACGTTTAGGATTTCGACAAATTTATATGGAAAATATTTGTGAAATCCATCTAAATTTTTATGTTGGAAATTTGTCTTTTTCTTCATTCGCGTTGAATAATTTTTTCCCTAAAATTTAATGATTTTTATAATAAATTTTTCTGCCTTAAATAATGGTAATAAATCCATAGGTAAAATTTGTCCTAAGAGTAATTTATCGCTATTTGAATTTTTAATTTTCTAAAATTTTTATCCTGGTTTCGTTGGGGCTAAATTTACAGACGAATTGGAATAAAAATTTTTGAGGTTAATAGAAAGAGAGGGAGGAGGTAATTGGAAAAAATTAAAATTCATCAGTTAAAACATTATTGAAAAGAAGGGAGGAGAATATGTTTTTCCAAAGCTCAGGGAAAAATTTCTGCCAAATTCGTTGGAAAGGCTGGGATCCAGAGGGAGGGGTTCTGGTCCTTCTGATTCCTGTTCCGGCTCCGGTTATGGAATTTTCATAAAAGTGCCCCCTGCTCCGTCTCCGAAAAAATCGTCCGAAGGGGATCTCCTCCCCCCTCCTCCCGACTCTGCTCCTGGTCCTTGTTACGTATTAACCACGTGTCACACCACCTACAGCAACGAGCACGAGACAAAATTCAAAGGAGGGACCTCCTGAGCAGGGAGCTGGAGAGGATCTGATGTGGTGCCTCCGACTCCAGCTCTAGGATTTTCATGAAAATGCCTTCGGCTCCGAAAAATTGCCCAGAGGGGGCCCTCTTCCCTCCTCCTCCGGCTCCGTTCCGGATCCCTGTGGAAAGGTTCTGCTAAAATCCAACCTATTAGTTTCGAGAATTTAGTAGATACTTTGAATGTATCATTTTGCTCGTCCATTTGAATTATTTCTTACCCAACAAATAATTTCTCGTGAGAATGAAATTGTTAAAAAAAAGTGCTTGAAATTCTCCATGAAACGAGTAGGTATACGTAATGGGTGGGGGGGGGGAGGGATCTTGATGCAAGAAAAAAAGTCTGAAAATGGCTAGAAAACTCCTGAGAATATCTGTAGAATTTTTATTTTTCAAACCCAGTAGACTAGACACCATGATTTTTAAAAATAAATCTTATAAATTCATCCTCATTGTGATACGAATATTCGGAAAAATAATCTCAATTTTTTTACAGAAAATTGAAAAACATAGAAAATAATAGTCTACAGTCCAACTGGTAAAAAGTGTTCATTGAGCGTGCTTTTTTGGGGCGAAAAAAAATCAGTTGGCTTATTGTAGGTATGGGTCCCATAGTATGAAAAAACTGTATTTTGGATTTTTGCTCTTGCACAATAGGGAGCTGGGGCCTAAAAACCCCTCTTTTTTCCCATTTTTTCAACTTGACCGGGCGCAAAAAATTTTTTCACAGTGTGATAGCAGACACTCCCCCGACTCCAAATATATGTCACAACCCTTGGGCCACTTGCACAATGGGGCGCTAGGCCTCCCAAAGTGCGATTTTTCGCCAAATTTGACCATTTTTGGCACAATAATGCCTCTGTATGCGACATGTGGTCTGGGGCGCAAAAAAAATTAAACGAAATGTATACTCACATTCATTCCGCATCCGATGAGCCAAAGTTTAAGGAAAATGGTTTGCACAATACGCCGTGGTGGAATTTCAAAGTTGAGAAAATGTGTGATTTTCACCCCTTTTCATCATAAATTAAGTTATCAAAAAAATTCTGAAACTTGGGTTGCGACCTATCAAAATGGGTTAAAATTTTACAAGCAGAACGAAATTATTAGTGAAAATTGAATTTAAGCAATTTTGACCCTTTTTGAGCCTCAAATTGAGCCCCATTTTTGAGTACTTCCCAAAAATTGGCACGTGACCTATGAAAGAGTGCTAGAATTTCGTCAAAAATTCAAAAATGTTATTCAAACCCATTATTGAGAAATTTTTGAGCATTTCGAGCCCCAAATAGGATCAAATTTTGAGTATTTTCCAAAAATTGACATGTGACCTATGAAAGAGGGGTAGAATTTCGCCAACAATTCAAATATGTTATCTAAAACTAGTTTTGAGCAATTTTCAAAAATTTTGAGTCTAAAATTGAGCAATTTTTTTAGTATTTTCAAAAAATTGGGAGGTCACATGCCAATTTTTCGAAAATAATCAGAAAATGATCATATTTTGTGCTCAAAATTCTCAGAAGTTGCTCAAAAGTGTTTTTGGATAACATTTTTGAATTTTTGAAGAAAGTTTATCCTATTTCAATAGGTAACAATGGTAACATACCAATTTTTGGAAAATACTCAGAACTTGATCTTATTTTGGGTTCAAAATTTTCAAAAGTAGCTCAAAAATGGTTTTGGATAACATTTTTGAATTTTTGAAGAAAGTTTATCCCATTTCAATATGTTACATGCCGATTTTTGGAAAATACTCAAAATTTGATCCTATTTGGGGCCCAAAATGCTCAAAATGCTCAAAAATTTCTCAAAAATGGTTTTGAATAACATTTTTGAATTTTTGACGAAATTCTAGCCCTCTTTCATAGGTCACGTGCCAATTTTTGGGAAGTACTCAAAAATGGGGCTCAATTTGAGGCTCAAAAAGGGTCAAAATTGCTTAAATTCAATTTTCACTAATAATTTCGTTCTGCTTGTAAAATTTTAACCCATTTTGATAGGTCGCAACCCAAGTTTCAGAATTTTTTTGATAACTTAATTTATGATGAAAAGGGGTGAAAATCACACATTTTCTCAACTTTGAAATTCCACCACGGCGTATTGTGCAAACCATTTTCCTTAAACTTTGGCTCATCGGATGCGGAATGAATGTGAGTATACATTTCGTTTAATTTTTTTTGCGCCCCAGACCACATGTCGCATACAGAGGCATTATTGTGCCAAAAATGGTCAAATTTGGCGAAAAATCGCACTTTGGGAGGCCTAGCGCCCCATTGTGCAAGTGGCCCAAGGGTTGTGACATATATTTGGAGTCGGGGGAGTGTCTGCTATCACACTGTGAAACAATTTTTTGCGCCCGGTCAAGTTGAAAAAATGGGAAAAAAGAGGGGTTTTTAGGCCCCAGCTCCCTATTGTGCAAGGGCAAAAATCCAAAATACAGTTTTTTCATACTATGGGACCCATACCTACAATAAGCCAACTGATTTTTTTGCGCCCCAAAAAAGCACGCTGATTTCGATTTCTAGAGCACTTTTTGCCACTTGGACTGTAGACTATAATGGTGTCATTGCAATCCAATTTTCCACCAAATAATTTTTTTCGTTTTTTTTTCAAAAAATAAAAAAAAAAGGCACAAAACCATCCCTTTTTAAGAATTCTATGTCCCTTTTATCTGCTGCCATTGGATCGTTTTTTGCTGTCAGCTCTTTTTTTCTTCTTTTGTGCAGAATTTTTCACTATTTTTCATACCTGTGATTTTCTCATTTTGTTTTTCTTTAGTTTTGAAGTTGATCTTTGAGAGAAAAAACAATGATTTTTTCGAATTGTTTTCCATTCATTCATTTATTTAAAAAATATTTACGTAGCTAATATTTTCTTATTTTTATTAATCCTTCGAACACGAGTTTAAAGACCCTTTGTTTTTTCCCTACTTAATTGATACCTATTAAAAGCTCTAAAACTGTATCGCAGCTTCTGCGATTCTTTTCTTTCACATCCGTCCTTTTTTTTCCTACACAATAGGTGCAGTACAAACAACGAAGCGAAAAAAAATTTACACTGATACTTAATAAAAATCATTGAAAATTCCTGTGTACTAAGTATGTTTAATGAGTTGGTAACGGGTCAATGAGTTAATACCATTTATGTAAGATTATACGTTAACTCGTGCCTGAGAATACGTAATTTTTTAAATTATCCGCCGAAGTCACGGACGCGAAAATGAATGTCGTCGTATCGAGTACTAAACAAAGTACCTACTACGTAAAATCGTACGATATGGTACAATATCGACATCCAACTACGGTATCGAAAAGAAGTTACCAGTGTTTGGGTTTTTTCTTTTTCCTGTCTAGTTTCTCGGCTACGATACCCCACCTCATCGTCTTGGTAAAATATGGCGTAAAGTTTGATACTTTTTGTTTTGACCCGAGTATTTATACCGTCGAACCGGCATCGAATTAGAATAATTCCAGTTTAATTTCGTTTCGCGGTATTCCCAAGCTGTATATGCGGAGAATCGAACGGGATGTAGATTTTCAGCATACAAGGCTACGAGCTGGTAATACGGTGCCGAAGCCGAATGAAATTATCTAAGTATTACGACGAGAGAGGCGATACTGTCGGCAAATTATTCCTGCCTATGTATCGAGCGTCGTTTGTCTCATCCGTAGTACTATTATATTGATACGCGTCAAACTGTAGTGTAGTGCTTCTGCTTATTATTGATTTCAACTTGAAATGTTACCGCGAGAAATGAGAAATTGACTGCATAGATAAGAGTATAAATTTCCAACTTACTGACGACGTGCATATGCGATCCGACTACTTGAGTATGGAAATATGGCGCATCGGTGGAAACCTCGCATCGGTATTTGCCGTTCATTTCCCACTGTACTTCGCGCAGCGTGACTTTGGTCGAGCCTGATTGGCTAATCTGTGGAAAAGAGATGATGATTTGAGTGTGAGATTGAGCGAAGGGAGATTTGTACGTGGGTGAGTCGAATTCATCGTGAATTTATAATTTTTGAAATTTTTCAGTTGTAAGGTTGAGAATCAGGGCAGTGAATTGGCGAAATTGAGTTATTGGAAGAAAATTCAGACTGAATTTGAATTCATTCTGATATTTTTAGTTTTTCCAACTCGAAATGAAAATTATCCCCAAAAATCGCATTCCTTTTGAAAATTTTCTCATTGAAATTCAATTTTCCCAGTTTAAATATAATTTTGTCATTATTTGGAAGAATAGGAGGTGGTGGAAATGCCTTAGTGGAAATTGCCCACCCGTCTTCGTTGTAACCATTTTTAATAGTAAAATAGGAAGAGAGCAACACAAAATGTTCGTATTTGAAACACAACATAGGTCCAATTTTTCACCATGATTCTTTCATCAAAGGCACTTGAAAAAATTACTACCAAGTAAGTAGGTACCCAGGTTTTTAAAATTTTCAATAAATAATTATCAAGCGGGTTTCATCATCCTTTCCTGGACCAAATCCTTGCCAATTTTTTAGAAATTACGGAAAACATAGCTATTTTTCTTAGAAAAAATGGTGTATCAGGGAAATACTGTCGATAATTTTTTGGAATAAAATTTTCATATTGAACTGGCAATTTCGATAAAAATGGTCTCTTTGATTTTTTTCCACGATTTTTTATTAAAAACTTGTAAAAATTTTAAAGAGTGATTTTTTTCAAGAAGATGTTTGTTTACGCCTGAGACCTGGATATTGAGAAAAATTTCTTCAAGGGTTATTTATGAGTAAAAAAAAATGTTAACGTTATTTTGGTGAAATTTTTCTACTTTGAATCTGGTTAGAAAAATGGAATTGTTACCAGGTTGTTTCAAGGATTAGAACTCTAAACATGACTCTTTTGTTTTCCTTCAGTGACGTAGCGAGGAGAGGTGAGAAAGGTTTGAAATGGGGTCACAATATTGAAATCATCTGCATCGTCCATGGATACGAGCTCCTGTTTGATGCAATTTTGATGCAGTTTTTCTTATCTTTTGAATCTAGTTTTGTGGAAAATTTCTCACTTTGGCTTCGCTCTGGCAATACTTTTTTTAGTGATTGAGAAATCGGGAAAAATTTGATATCAATATTATTCAGATCGAAAAAAATCAAAATCAAAATCTGGAAAAATTGAACAATTCATAAAAATGACTGGAAATGGCAAAAATGATTGTTTTTTCGACTTCATAACACCTGAAAAACATTTTAAAGTAATATTTTGCAATTTTTGAACCTTTTGGATGAAAAGTTTAACACAGAAAAGAGCACCTTACGTTGGAGTGTAATTTTTCAGTAAGTACATGGAGGTTTACTGATATCGATCTTATTTTTTATATCGATCTATCGATCTCGGGAGTGATATCAATATGATCGAGATCGTTTGAAATTTTCTCGATCACTAATTTTTTTCTGTAATCCAAAAATGTCTCCAAAAATCTGCCTCATTTTTCTTTTTCTTTTTTTGGGAGGGAGGGAGGAAGGGATGGGGAGGGGGAGGGGAGGGGGTATATACGTGTTCAAAAATTGGCTTAGTACATCATCAAACTTTCCAAAATTTGAAGATTAATACAAAAATCCTATTTTTGACAGGGTTTGGCCCATTTTGCTATTTTGGACAACTTCAATCTCAAAATTTTGTGACCTCGAGTCATATATATCTGGTAAAACTAAAATATCGAAGTATACTCTTTCAATTATAAATCAGTGAAAATTATCGAAAATCAACGAGAAACAGTCAGAACTGCAGCACAGGAGAAAATTTAAATTTTTTTACTGAAAACAAATCATTGAGAAAAGTCACTAGAAAATCAGTGAAAATTCACTGAGAAGTCAGTGAAATTTATGAAATTAGCTAAAAAATTAGCGAAAATCCTTGGAAAATTTGCAAAAATTCGCTGAAATTCAGTGAATTTGCTGATTTTTTCTGTGCTGCAATTCTGACTATTCATCAGAAACTTCTCACTGATTCAGAATGAGAGAGTAGGAAAGTAAATTTCTCACGGAATTTTTCGAAAGAATAAATTATCATAAAAAATTAACAACGGGTTAAAATTTTTCAAAAATTTTCCTCAGTACCAAAACGATTCTGAAGATTGAAGAATCGAACCTACCGAATTCCTTTGAACGAAAATTTGCACCAATTTTCTGGAAGAAAAATCTGGCCCATCCAATCCTTTATTTGCAATATTTTATTTGCAATGAGTAAGTATCTTGGTGAATAAAAAATCCAAGTGTGTTCAATATTTTTTTTAATCGAAGCACCCTCTGAAGAAATATTATGTACTTATATCGTAATGTATTTCGATGGGGAGGGAATGCACAAATTTTCTACTCACCCGGGTAACATTTCCTTGCTATGCCATTGTTTCCTTCCATTCGACTTCCACAAAAAAAAAACCTGCAAAATGATGATAATTTTCCCAGGGTGTACTGGCACGAAAAGGCATGAAAAAGGTAACGTAAAAAGCACGAGAATTCTTAACATGTAGCACGAAGTCGCGAAAAAAGTACTGAATTTCATAAAATTGTCCGAATAGCACAAAATCTTAATTGGATTTTCATACCTACATTTTTAGATATTTTTTTTTCGGGGTGACCTGAATTTGGATTTTTTTAAAGTCAAAAAAGTAGCATGAAAAAATCGCGAAAAAGCCCGATTTTTTTTTGATTTCAGTAGGTAAGTATAAACTTTTTTTTTCAATAATTACCTAAGATATGAGTGTTGGAGAAAAGAACTTCACTTCTTTTCTATTTGTAAAAATTTGGTTTTGTATTAAAGAGGTGTTGCTTTTCTGATCGAAAGTTTTCTTTCACATGTTTTGAAAATACGAGATTTCATTTCAATTCAATGAAAATTTATTTTCAGAAATAATAGAAAATGAATTATTGAATGAACGACGATACGTAATGCTGAAATAGGGAATAATTCCAAGTTTTTTGATAAATTATTACTCAGTGGTAGTTGGTAAGTAGTAAAGTAGGTACTAAACCACGTGTCTATTTGTAAACCAACATCCGGTTACAATTTTCCCTAACATAGGTATTCACAGATAAAGATTCTAATCAAAATTTGACGATTCAAAAAATTCCCATAACAAAAAATATGATAAATTTTGCCATTTTTTTCTCTTTCCAAATTCAACAAAAATGGACTATAGGGCTCGCACGTACCACGAATATTTTTACTAAAACAAATTCATGCTTAATATTCCCATCGAATTTATAAAATCCGTTTACGTGAAAAAATAAAATTAATTATAGCCCAGGAAAAAAAAAGAAAACCGGTCGATTATCGCAAACGCGAAGAGAGAGCCAGATTGGAAAAATAAATTTTTACGAACGAAATAAATACGCGGAAATTTTATTCGGTACGGTAAACGTGATTATTCCGAGGATTGGTTCGCAGCAGCAGAAATTCAACATTTGCAATAAAAGCCGAAAACTACGCATTTGTCGGGACGAATATCCGTACAATACCGCTTATTTCGATTTTATTTCACCGACTATAGGATTCGGATTGGCGATATAGAGAGGTTTTTTTTCGTTAAGAATTAAACCTAATAGAAAAATTGGAAATTCTATTTTTATATTCTGGGTATTTGAAATAGATATAGACATATAGCACGTGTAAAACTTTGCGAAGTTCTTTTTTCTGCTTCTTTGCCATCTCGAGATGTCCTTGCTCAGGCATGTTTTTCAGACTCCGTATCAAATTGACTGGATAAAAATTAGGATTTAAAATGTAATCTCGTTCGGATATTTGCTGGAGTTTTTCGTCGGTTGAAATTACAGTTATAATTTGGAATTAGTCGTGGTTCGAGTGTCGCGAAGTTTGGCTTTATTCGATACGATATTTTGTGTTGATGAGGATATATATACTTAATTTTGGTTGGAGTTTTGTCAAATTTGATCGTATTGGTGCAATTTTTGAACAATTTTTTTTTGATTTTGGAAAGTATTGGCATAAATTTAACCAGCTAATAAGGGAGGTATCCCAACTGACAGCAAAATTTTTAACTGAAATAATGATCATTCAAAAGTATAACACAAGAGAGCCCAATATCAAAAATTTTAGATATTGAGGTTCATTTTTCGAATTTTGATGAAATTTTGAAATTTCAAAATTACCACATAGCTGAAATTTGGTATACTCTATTTTCGACCTTCCGGATCGATTGGAAGAGATTTTGTGACTTTTTGGATACTTCAAAATTTTTTTGAATTTTCCAGCACTGAAGAAAAGTCCATGAAAATGGTTCATATGAATTTTAGCATCTAAAAACTCAGATTACTCAGATTGGTAACCTATTTCATCGATTACACAGGCCAACATAGAAAATGCCGTTTGAAGTTCAACGAATGATTTTTATAGTATTTTTGCGCTTATCACAAGAAAAATAGTGAAAAAATTCGATCGCCCAAAAATTTTTACAATTTGAATTTTTGTTGAACATTTTTTTTACAATTTTTGATAACTTTCAACACTCGAGTCAATTTTCTGAACAAAGGAAGGGCCCAACGAAAAAAAATGAACAGAACATAAATTTATTGTAGAACGTAAAAAAAAAATTCTGTGGAGTTCAATTATGTAGTTTCTTCTTTGCAGGCTTAGTTTTCGAGATATTTTAGTTCAAAGTTCACCCTCCTTATTTTTTTTTAAATTAAAAATTTCTCAAAAACTAAGCATTTACCTATAAGAAAAAACTACCTAAATGAACTGTACAGAAAGAAAATTTTATGCTCTACAATAAATTTATGTTCTATTCATTTTTAAAAAAATGTTTATCTGCTCGGAAAATCTACTCGAAATGTCAAAAGATGTAGGTAGGTAGATAGGTACACATGGATTTGAGAAAAAATGGAGGAGGGGTTAAATTTTGATGAAAAAATTGAGTACCTAACTTGTTAATTGCGGACTTTTAGTGATTTTTCACTGATCTTTCAGTTAAAATTATTGATTTTTTTCTGAAAAATTGGCAATTGATAGAGAAATTGGTGATTTTTGACTGAAAGATCAGTGAAAAATCATTAACTTTCAAAAATAAAAGGATTAAAAATACTGCTCGAGCGAAGCGAGGGCGATTTTTTTTGAAAAATCATGTCTGAAGAGCAAAAAATGCATGTTTTAAAATTTTTGTGATAAAAAAAATCTCCTTTCCGAGCGTAAGGAGGGGAATCGAGCCCTCTGACCCCCCCCCCTCCTTGGTGCGCTTATGAAAAAATGTAAAACAAATTCTCCACAAAAAATTCAAATCATAAAAAATCTTGACGTGATGTAGTAAAACTAAAATTATATTCGAACTTAGCACTAAAAAGTAGGTCAGAATCATCAATCAGATTCAATTACACAGTAAAAAAATGTTTTTTTTTGCCAGCCTTCGATATTACGAAATGAGAAAAGTTGAAAACCTGGTTCATTACAAAAAATTGATTTTCCGGAAAAATCAAGCCTCCAAAAAATATATATATATAAGTAAATAAAACATGAATTGTTGAGCGTAAAATTTCCTTTCTGTAGCATTCAGTTATCAAAAAAAAAAAGTTGAAAAATATCTCGAAAGGTAAGCCCCAAAGAAAAAACTAATTGGTCTCTACAGAAAGGAAATTTTATGATCTACAATTTATGTTCTATTCATTTTTTTTGTTGAACTTTTTCGTTGCTCAAAAAAATTAACTTAAGTGTCAAAAATTATCAAAAAGTGTAGGAAAAATCCAAATTGTAAAAAATCTTTGAGTGATTGAATTTTTTTACCAATTTTTTCATGATCAGCATGAAAAATACTATCAAAATCACTCATTAAACTTTAAAGAACATTTCAGAAATTTAAAAATTCGACCTGAGTTAAAGTTCATAGTCAAAGTTCACTTGAACTATTTTTATGGGAATTTTTTCTATGCTTGAAATTCCAAAATTTTCTGGAGGGTTCGAAACGTCTCGAAATCGCTTCCAATCGTTTTGGGGGATCAAAAATAGGATATACTCCAAATCTCAGCTTTTTTCGTTGATTAGATAACATTGGTTTTCATAATTTGCAGGCGATCGATGTGGTAATTTTAAAATTTCAAAAATTCTCCAAAATCCGAGAAATGAATATCAGCATCTGAAATTTTGGATATGGGCTCCCTTTATGATGTACTTCCGATTTATTTTTGTTTCGATCCAAAATTTCACCCTCCATTGGAATAGGTACCTCGCTTGTAAGGGATTTTTCGTACTAAATATTTTATACTTACATCGACATTGATTCCGAGCATTGGAAAGACTTTAATATGTGGTAATTCTTTTGGTACGTATCTGTAAAATTCCTGCCTTCCTTTATACCATTTAACACTATACAAATCATCACCTTCCAAATCATATGTACAAGTCATGACGACGGTCTCGCCAGGGGTAACTGCAGCCGGAATATCAACCACTACATCGCGTAAGCTTTCAATCACTGTAAACAGAAAAAACACGCATATTTACTCTTCAGAAGCACTAAAACTTGACAAAAGTAAAAATAAAAAACCTAAAATCGCAGGAAAATCTCACTGCTTTAAGTTCCAACTAAAATATGTTGTAAAAGCTCTCGGTTGCTGAACCGAAAACAGCTGCCTTTGACGTCGAATGTAAATATGAAAGGAATTAATCGCGTAAGATTCAAGTTTCACCAACTTTTCAACAGGTTAATGTTTAACTTTTTGGATATACAAAAGGCAGCATTTGTTGAGAACAGCTGTTTTCATTTCGGCAAAGGTTTCATCGCTCTCTCCTCAGTTCTCGAGGAAAAAAAGAACCAAAAACCGCCGCGCAGTTTCGTTTTAAAAGCTTGATTTACTTGTTAATTGAAACGAGCTCGGATCAAAAGATGAGAAAAACGCTCGTTTATTGAATATGAGAAAAAAATTTCAAAATGGAGATGTTCTGGTGAAATTTTCACGTGAAACGAATCCGTTGCTTTTTTCCTCTATTCTCATTTTCCATTTTTTCACCAAAAGGAAAAAAATTAACCCCGATGAAAATTAAGTTTCAAATGTAGGAAAACCGTTTCCTTTATTTTTCCTCGCACTCTTCGACGAAAACTTTGACAATACTTTTGAACCAAATTCGGCGGTCATTTTTACACGTACATTTCCTGCAGACAAATAAGGGTTTGTGCGAAAATCTCAACTTTTTAGTTTCACTAGCAATGTTGGAGAACCCCACCTAGAATTGAAATAATTCTTCGTCGGTGCGTATAATTCTAGCAGCATCGACGACGAGCCTAAATTCAGCTTGACGCGGTCTATGCTCGTAACGCGAAATAACACAGAGTAGCTTTTAATTTATATCAAGTTTAAATTGCGAAATCATCCTGGCTGATGGTGCGGTTTTGTGAGATTACGTATACACGTCGAGTAAAGTGTACGTCCTCGAGTGTGTCATCAAATTATGCGATTTACTGCCAAAGCTCGTTCAAAGGGTGTTTTTTTGAGGCCCATGTTGGGTGTTCCATGAATTTTCTGTTGAATTTTTTTTTTTGGATATAACCGGGTACGACTAAAAAAACTTGAGATGAACATGTTGCCTATTTTGAAAATCGAAGGGGCATATGCTGCTTCTAAAGAATCACATGTACATTTTCATTTCTCATCAAACCCCTTTTTGGAGCAACTCCTGCCCCCCCCCAAAAATTTGAAAAAAAACACGTTTTTGAGAAAACCTCAAAATCAAGTTTTCTTCATTTTAAACGAATAGTTTCGGAGATTCGATAAAATTTGTAATTACAAAAAGTATTCAGAATTGAATTTCCTTTCTAATGAGCTCTTTCACGACCATTTCCACCAACTTTTCCCGACAGAATGAACCTCTCCCCCTTCCTTGTTTTTTCCAAATTTGGACCCACGAACAAAATTCGCTCCAAAATGAATTTCGATAATAAATGAAATTATGCATTGGATATCGAAGAACAAAAATCGTTCAATTTTTTTTCATGTGTCCAACTTTTGAGATAAGGGAGAGAGGGGAGAGATCCACCCTGTCGCGAAAATTTGGTGAAAATGGTCGTCATAAAGCTCATTGGAAAGGAAATTCAATTCTGAATATTTTTTGTGATTACAAATTTTGCCGTATCTCTAAAACGTTTCGCTTAAAATGAAGAAAACGTGATTTTTAAGTTTTCTGAAAACTGTTTTATTTTCAAATTTGGGGGGCAGGAGTTACTCCAAAATGGATTTTTATAAGAAATGAAAATATACATTAGGTGCTGAGGAACAACTTTTGTTTGAAAATTTTTTCATTACGACCCACAGATAAGGCAATACACGCGTTTGAAATGTTGGAGGTGGCCCCTGGGGAAATGGAGAGGAGGAAAAAAGGGTATGCAGGCTTAATTTCTTCGTTTTAGTGCCCAAAACAAGAATCAATCATAAAATCAATATTAACAGAAATTTCGCGCCGGAGCCTTTTTTTGTACGATTGAGACCTGACTATCAAGGGAATTTTTCCAAGTTTGAATTTTCTCTAAACATTTTTACGTTTGAAGTTTTTTAAACATTTTTTTTTGGAGTGAATTTTTTTCAAAAAATTTCCAAGTTGAATTTTTGGTTTCAACTTCAAAACTTTTTCAACTCGACAAACTCTGGTTTCAATTTGAATATATGGAAGAAAATTAATGTATATTCAATTGGATAGTACCTACGTTAAAAACTGAAGAAATTTTGTTCTGTAGACTTTTTGCCTAACATCGAAAATGAAGGGGCTACGGGTCATTGAAAATAAATGGGTTTCAAAAAATGTTAAAATTTTCTCAATTTTTAATAACCCTTAGCCCTTTCATTTTCGATGTTAGGTAAAAAGTCTGCAGAACAAAATTTCTTCAGTTTTCAACGTACTATCCATCCCCTTCATTAGTTAATTTTTTGAGAATTTTTCTTGAACAATTTTTTTTGTAGTCCCTTCAATTTTAATGATAGGCAAAAGTTATGAAATGGAAATTTTCTCAGTTTTCAAAGTACTATCCATTCCCATGGTTGAAAACATTTTTTGATGTGATTTTTTTAGAAACAGGATTTGCCCCTTCAATTTTCAAAATAGGCGACATGTTCATCTCGTGGTTTTTTTTAGTGGTACCTACCCGGTGATATCCAAAAAAAATACTTTGGCAGACGATTCGTATTCATTGTTTGTAATCTACCGATGCAAATTGAAAAAATAATCTTCTTGAAATGAAAAATAATTCATCTTAAAAATAATCATTTAAATTTTTTTTTTTTATTCAAATTGAAAAAATAAAATTGATGGATCTAAAAATAGACAAAATTTTGTTTGGCTAAATGAAGATAAAAATTGTGAAAATTTCAATCTAATTAGAACGTGTAATATTTTATAAAGGTTTTTATTAGCCCCATATATCTGTACCTTACTTAACTAAGACACTAATGCAATAAATCTCAAACATAAGGTGACTTTTGATGTCCCTATGAAGGAAAAAAATCGAGCAGTCGAGCAATTTGAGGAGGTATAAATAAAACGAGCTCCAATATAGCGCAAAATGACGATAAAATTTTCAAAGTAAATAACCATTTTTACTCTAACGAAGATAAATCCATTAACGTTGGGTTAGACGTGTATGTCAGGCGAGTGGCAATATCCGTTAATAAAGGTCCCCCGATATCATTTTTCTATTAACTACGTATCTACGATACGGTACCGCAGAAGCCGAATGCTTCTTCGAATTACGTGTTTTTCTTTTCAAGTTACATCTCCGTTGCTCGACTCGAGCCCCGGTATACCTTAGACATTAGTTTTTCCGTTGATTTAACGCTTTTATCGAACTGCTGTAATCGGTTTAGCTCTATCAGATGAGCTGCTGCTGTAAACATGCGCGGCGTTTGAGAATTTTCCCACGTGGTGTTGGTGGTTTATCAGCCGGCATCGTTATAATTCGGATGAAAAATTCCAATTTACCCCCTCCTCTTTGTTCACCAGTCGTTGGATCTGTTTTTTGAGTTTTTTTGATTCCGAACTCGGTGGAGTTGGGGTCTGGGACATAAATCTAAAAATTTTCGATTTTTTCAGAATTTTTTCAATCTCAAGTCATTGGAAAATTGGGCAAGAACGAGAGAAAAAATTCAATAAAAATACTCGAATGAAGTTTTTTGAAAACAAATTCGAAAATCGAGCTTCTAGTCATAGGCGGAGATGAAACGTAACTTGGGGGGGGGGCTGGGGGGGGGGGCTTGGGTCCTAAGTAAAAAAAAAAGAAACCCCAAAAAATGTTATTTTTCGATTCTCCAACAGTTTTTCTGCCCTTACCATTTAGGCACATACGTCAATTTTACTCGTATTTTTATCAATATGAAGAATGGATAAAAGGAAAGAGGGTTCATAGGCATACCGTTATTTGAAGAATGAATATTGTAAATTTATCGAGCCCGAGCGAAACGAGGGCGAAAATTTTCGAAGAAAAAGAAATCCAAAAGCTAAATTTCTTCACGTTTTTAAATCAATAATTTATTAAATATGTACCTATTAAAATGGGGGTGAAATCCTCAACCCTAACCTTGATATGCCCGAGCGGAGTGAAGGCGAAAATTTGAAAAATTTATGACTTTTAGAAAGAAAATAATTTGTTTTTTAATAGTTTGTTGTTTGAAAAAATTCCATCACTTCAGAGTGGAAATTCCGTGATTTTCGAAGTTTTTTATAATATTTTGGACTAGTCCAGTGGCAGATGGTAAGTAAACGGCAAAAGATGATAGAGTTGTGAAATTTGGTATGGTGTACAAAGACATCCTAAGAAATTTTTTGAGACCGGGAGGCAATCGCCAAACCCCATAGGAGGGGCTGGGGGAAGGTTTAAAGGGGGGTTCAGCCCCCCACTTTTTGAAATTGGGCTATCGGTCCAATTTTGGTGTCATTTCCATATGATTGAATCCCGCTGAGTTCAAAAATGTCATTACTTTTAAAATCCGAGGGAGAGAAGTGCCTCAAATTTGAGATTTCTCAACTCGTGTTTTCGCATTTTCCCTCAAAACTACCTAAAAATGACATTTTTTCAACTTTGCACCCCTTGACGACCCTCCAACCGAATTTTTATTACGATTTTCGAACTCTACGGGAAGATTACCATATATATCGATCTTTTACAATTTCCCATACCCCTACTTTGAGTGAACAGACGGGTCTAAAGGTGCTGAAATAGGGTCAATTTTGCACGTTTTTGGGTAAAAATCACGATTATTCAATTCTGTACGAAATAATATTTATCGGTCGAAGTTCTTAATACGCTGTCTGAGTAGTACAGGTCCAACACAATAAATTAAGACCCAGAGGCACTCCGAATACCCCCTCCTGGAGGGGTGAGGGGGGTCATTTTTGACTGCCATTTCGCCCAATTTCTACTATTTAGAAAGTGAACTTAGTAAGTATTACAACTTTTTCCATCCCGTAATCGCGATTTAAATTACTGGATAATATTTTCCAATGTTTCTGAATCCAGATCAGTCAAAAATTTTCATTCAGTTCAAGGGGGAGGGGGTGACTATTTTGATGAAAGGGGAATATTTTGACAAAAACTCGATATGCGTATCGAAATCTTGGTTTTCGAAGACGCTGATTTCAAATACGTTATCGATTTTGCGATTCAAGCCAAGGGGTGAGCTGGGGTGAGCCTATTTAGGGGAGGGGGAACATTTTGGCAAAAAATCCGTCATGCGTATCGATTTCTAGGTTTTCGAAGGCGCTGATTTCAAATACGTTATCGATTTTGCGATTAAAGCCAATGGACAAGCAGGGTGAGTCTATGTAGGAGGTTGAATTTTTTTGGGGCAGTTTCCATTATGAAACACCGAAATACATAACGAATAACAAAAGCTGCATCCGAAATTTATTTTTCAAGGAAAAACGCTGTGTTTGATAACGAAATTGTTTTGAAAATTTTAAACACCAGAATACCTGTTATATTTTGTAGCCACTTATTTTTGACCAAAATTCCGAACATAACAGAACCTAATTGCAATTATTTTTCCACTTCAATTAAAAATCGGCACTGTATCATTCAAATAATATCGTGTAATTCGTCTTCAAAAACCCTGATTTCAATACATATTCCGATTTTTTGGTCAAAATGTTACCCCTTTCCCTAGTTTACCCTCTGGAATTATTCGCAAAATTGACAAGGTATTTGAAATCAGCGGTTACGAAAACATAGATTTCGATACGTTGGTTGATTTTTTAGTCAAAATTTTACCTCTCTCCCTAAATAGGCACTAGGCACACCCTGCTTGTCCATTGGCTTTAATCGCAAAATCGATAACGTATTTGAAATCAGCGCCTTCGAAAACCTAGAAATCGATACGCATGGCGATTTTTTTGCCAAAATGTACCCCCTCCCCTAAATAGGCTCACCCCAGCTCACCCCTTGGCTTGAATCGCAAAATCGATAACGTATTTGAAATCAGCATCTTCGAAAACCAAGATTTCGATACGCATATCGATTTTTTGTCAAAATATTCCCCTTTCCCCAAAATAGTCACCCCTCCCCCTTGAACTGAATGAAAATTTTTGACTGATCTGGATTCAGAAATATTGGAAAATATTATCCAGTAATTTAAATCGCGATTACGCGATAGAAAAAGTTGTAATACTAAGTTCACTTTCTAAATAGTAGAAATTGGGCGAAATGGCAGTCAAAAATGACCTCCCTCACCCCTCCAGGAGGGGGTATTCGGAGTGCCTCTGGGTCTTAATTTATTGTGTTGGACCTGTACTACTCAGACAGCGTATTAAGAACTTCGACCGATAAATATTATTTCGTATAGAATTAAATAATCGTGATTTTTACCTAAAAACGTGCAAAATTGACCCTATTTCAGCACCTTTAGACCCGTCTGTTCACGCAAAGTAGGGGTATGGGAAGTTGTAAGAGATCGATATATATGGTAATCTACCCGTAAAGTTCGAAAATCGTAATAATAATTCGGTTGGAGGGTCGTCAAGGGGTGCAAAGTTGAAAAAATGTCATTTTTAGGTAGTTTTGAGGGAAAATGCGAAAACACGAGTTGAGAAATCTCAAATTTGAGGCACTTCTCTCCCTCGGATTTTAAAAGTAATGACATTTTTGAACTCAGCGGGATTCAATCATATGGAAATGACACCAAAATTGGACCGATAGCCCAATTTCAAAAAGTGGGGGGCTGAACCCCCCCTTTAAACCTTCCCCCAGCCCCTCCTATGGGGTTTGGCGATTGCCTCCCGGTCTCAAAAAATTTCTTAGGATGTCTTTGTACACCACACTAAATTTCACAACTCTATCATTATTTGCCGTTTATGTCCAAAAAAATGCAATCTGCCACTGGACTAGACTCTTTTCGTGTTTTTATGCTTCATGGTAAGAATTTGTAGCTACTTTTTTTGTGCGAGTTTTCTGGAAAATTTTTCTTCATTAAAGAGACGATTTTAGTGGATTGAAAAAGAAAATTCGTCACATATGAATAATTTATCCTTGAAAATTAAATATTTGCGAATTTTTCTGAGTGAAACATATACACGAAAATGATTTGGGGGCTAATTCAATATTCGGAGGGGTATCAAGCCCCCATGTCCCTCTATCTCCGTCTATGCTTCTAGTGGTCATTCGAAGTCTCTGAACTTATTTTTAGAGTGATTTTTTTTCACACTCTGAGGCTAAAATAATTTTTCTACACTATTGGCCCGTTTTGTGATTTCAGTTCGTGTGGTGCACTTTAGCAATGTTCTGTTTTCCAAGTCCAAGTCCAAAGTCCCTATTCGTTCGATATTTTTAAATCGTTCACAATTTTCTCGATTTTTCTTTCGACCTGAATTTTTTTCTACCTATAGGTACCTATAATTTTTTTAAGCCACTAAACTTTCTTCTCAACATTTTTTAAAATCAAAATTTTCCCTTGAGATATTTTTAACTCCAAAATTTTTTCTAATTTTTTTCCAAACTTGATTTCTCTCCTTACAATTTTTTCAACAAAATTTTTCAAATGAAATTTTCTCAATATTTTTAAAAATTTTAAAGCTTCAAACTTTTTATCAACATTTTTTAACTCAATTTTTTTACCCAATCCTAATATTTTTTCATAGGTACTCTGAATTATAAAATTTTAAAATAATACGTAAAATAATGTCTCCTGTGGCGCCTAGCCTCATTATCGAACAAATGAAATAATTGTTTCTCATGCATTGAAAATTTTTTGGAAAATAAAAAAATTATAATTACATAATATGTAATTACCTATAAATTTTTTATTTTTCATATATTATATGAAAAATAAAAAAATTTGTAAAAAATTTCAATAAGTTGCAAAGGAAAAAAATGTTGAGTGGAAAAGTGATACGAAAATAAGTTAATAAATATCTAAGGAAAATTTGAATTGAAAAAATTTCAAGAATGTAAAAAAAAATTCAAAAAAAAATTCAGAATTGAAAAGAATTTGAGTTTGAAAACATTCTGTAAAAATTTCAAGGTCAGAAAAAATAGGAAAAAATTCTCATAAGGGATCGAAAAAAGTTGTGAAAAATTTGGAGTCAACTTTTGAGCAAAAAATTCAAAGTTGAAAAAAGTCTGAACTTGGAAAAAATATTGACCTCCTCGTGGAATCTCCTGAGTAACCCTAATAGGGTAAGAAAGTTTCGGAATCAACTCGTACATACCCCCTCCCCCCTTTTGGGAAACAATTCACAAATTTCTTAATTCAGGGAACCAACTCATCAACTTCAACTACTTTTAGAGTGTTAGCACTGGCACCACGTTCTATAATAATGAAAGTTGCACCCTTGAATTTAGAAGTAGTTCCTTCGTGAAATATTATTTTCATGTTCACTACCTAAATTAAAAATTAAACACAAAGTTTAAATCGTTCAATAATTTAAACTAAACCAAAGTCAATATTGATACCATTTAAACAGGTACCTATCGAAATAACGTCGTAATTTCGACTCAATTTTCTCTTCAACTCCTGAAGCTTTTCACTACTTTTTTTCTCAATTTCAATCTCTCATTCGTAAAAATTCAAAACGCTTTAAATAAAATTACTCCGGCCGGGATTCAATCTTCATTCCAACACGTGTACTTTTAATCGCAATTAGAACGAGAATCGTTGCTTTTCGCTTTTCGTCTTATTTCGCTTCTAATCTCGGTTATCAAAAGCCCAAGGTCTCGTATATCAAATGAAAATCCTAATGAAATGAATTTTCTTTCGGGGAGGATTTTTTTCCCTTCCAATCAACGATAATTCATTGGTTTGATAAGCTCTAGCATTTTCTCTTTGATTTCGCTTCGTTGAAACTTGAATGTGAAAAAATTTGCCACTGGGAGGTTTTCGACTTTTGCCTTTTAGCCTTTTATCAGCAATGGGGAAAAAAATTCGAATGGGCTTGTCGTAAGTAACGATGGTTTCATTTTTCGGATTCGAGAACTCTCCAGAGATAAATTAATTGTTGTAAAACTGAGATAGACTTTATGTTAGAGTAGTATTAATCCATCTTCGTGTTCTTTTCATTAAGTATACAAAATAGGTACCTATGTGTATTTTTTACATCTTGAAATTTTTGGAAATGAGCACATTGAATAGATTCAAATATCAACTGATGTGAAAAAAAAAATCAAGAGATGAATTTTTAAGATGAATCGAAATGAAAATTACTTCAAAAAATCAGTAAAATTTCTAATCATGATGTACTCCAAGCACTTTGTAGATTTTCGAAATATTCAATTACTTTGATAAATGATAATTTCAAAATTCAACGAAAAAAAGCTAAATGCACTTTTATTTGCAGGAAAGAGTTGAATAATTGCACCAAAAATTACCCAATTAAATAGGTAATGTATTAAACTTTGTGGAATAAGTTTCAACTTGAAACATTTCCCTCCTATCCACGAATAGGTAGGTAGGTAAAATACCGAAAATTTTCCTCCATTCGTAAAATTTCCGCAGCTTTCCTTTTCAACAACACAATAAATCGTTGTTTATGAGATTAAAGCGTTGGGACGGCGCGGGGCACCGAACGAGTTGATTTGAAAAAGAGAGGTGTTTTATTTCGGTATAGAGATATTGGCGTATGGCGTTTTATCAAATCGACTTTTTCCTCTCCGTTCGACCATCGCACAAGACTTTACGCTTGATGTGCTCCTATTAAGACGCTAATATTTCTAAGTCACGACATTTGTTTTCGTCGAATGTTCTCAGCGTTTTTTCCAATTCCATATATCCCGTGTTAGCCGTCCGCTGTTTCGGGGGCTTCATAATCAATTGAAGTTGGTTAGAATTTTTCATCTATGTACGTTATAAAGTAAACATGCCATTTTTCACGTTATCGATTTTTCTTCACTTTTAATCATTGTCTTCCGCGGGTAAGACGTTTAAGCTCACTTTTTTCCGCCAAATGTGAACGACCTGAAGGCTACAGAGGAGGAAGGTGCGATGCTCGATTGTCGCTATTTACTGCCACAGAGAGCGTTAGATGCAGCGGAATTGGTGAATTGATTACCTGAATTCAGAAATGTCTAGAAATTGATTCCCTTTTTTGGGGGAGGGGGAGGGGGCTACGAGATGTTTCCGAAACTCTCTCGGCTTATTATGGTTACTCAGAAGATACCACGAGGAGGTATTTTCAATATTTTTTTCCAAGTTCAGATTTTTTCAAGTCTAAATTTTTTCTCAAAAGTTGACTCCAAATTTTTTACAATTTTTTTCAACCTCTTACATTTTGTTCAAAAAAATTTTCAACCTGAAATTGTCTCATAATTGATCTACTTTTACGTTTTTTCCAAAATTATAAAATTGTTTATCAAAAAATTAAAATTCATTTCAACCTATTTTTTTCAAAACATTTTCACATTTCAACACCATCAAATTGATTCCCTTTTTGGAAGAGGGGGGTATGTACGAGTTGATTCCGAAACTCTTTCAGCCTATCAGGGTTACTCAGAAAATACCACGAGAAGGTATTTTCAATATTTTTTTCCAAGTTCGGATTTTTTTCAACTCTAAATTTTTTCTCAAAAGTTGACACCAAATTTTTTATAATTTTTTTCAACCTCTTATATTTTGTTCAAAAAAATTTTCAACCTTAAATTGTCTCATAATTGATTTACCTTTACGTTTTTTTCAAAATTATAAAATTGTTTCTAAAAAAATTAAAATTCATCGTGTGCTATTATACAATTTAAAACTCTTTCAAAATCTTTAGGTATCAACTTTAAATTTTAAAAATCTGGTTTAAAATTCCATAGAAATAAATTTAGAATTGAAAAAAAAATTGAAAAAAAAACGTTGAGAGTTCGAAAAAAACTACAAAAGAATAGTAGAAAAAAATTGGAAAAAAATTTTTGGTTTTGAAAAAAATTTTAAAAATATTTGAAGATTAGAAGCAATTTTGAAAAAAAAATCAAAAAAGCATAAACATGAAAAAATTGGAGAAAATTTTTGATTGACAAAATTCTGGTGTTGAAAATACTTGAGAAAAAAATTACAAACTTAAAATAATTCAATAAAAAGTTGAAGTCGAAATTTGAAAAAAAAATTCCTGGAAAAAATTTTGAGCCAAAAATTCAGGGTTGAAAGAAATTTTTGAGAAAAAATTTTGAATCACCTCGTACATACCTCGAAGAAAAATGGAATCAATTCGCCTATGAATATTTTGTTGGGAATCAACTCACCTACAGCCAGATGCAGTGCAAGTGGGCTTGAGCAGTATTAATTTGATTTTGATAATTTCAAATTTATGTTTATTATTTGAGAATTGAATTGAACTGTCTGATGGCTAAAAAAGTGCTGGATGAAATCCATCTATTTCAATATTTCTAATAAATGAACAAATCAAGGTATCAGTCTCCGAATGAGAGTCAGATTTTTTCAAAATGTAGGTATATTTTCAGGATCCTGTACTAAAATTTCAGTTTTCTGGGTTGAATTTTCAGTTTTAGGTGAATTTTTGAACAGAGCATCTCCAGTAAAATTGATATCAGATCGTCTATGGAAGTGTTCAATTGATCAAAAAAAATTTTAGTTTTTTTATGGTTGATGAAAATATATTACTGTGCCGGATATTTTTTTTCAGAGTTCTTGCTCAATTTTCTGTAATGGTCCCAGCACTTCAACATATTATTAATTTTAAAATTGTCTGGTTCAGTGTAGGAAACACTAAAAATATAATCAAAGCCAGAAAAACTAAAAATTTCGAACATGCTTGACCAAAAAGCTATTACGATTGACTCGCTGTAAAAAAGTAATTTAACCTTCGACGATTTAATTGAAAATTTCATGTGCCCGAACTAATGCGATATTAAAAGAGTGTTATTCTCTAATTGAAGAACGAGGTACTTACTAAAAAAAAAACTCGTATTAGCGAGAATTTCCAAGTTTAGCGAATCAGTGGTACTCTAAATCTGTTGTACTAATTACTTGATTTCTTGTATTTCGTCAAATTACCGCAATGAAAGTTTGTATTTTCGCGATATCGGTGTTACTGTTAATTTTACCATTGGAAACGAGAAAGCCACGCTGGTTAGTATGATTTCTTTGATTCGATCGTTTGATTATTTTTTTCACCATTCGAGTGGAAGTAAATACAGTTCGATTCCATTTATTGCTCCAAAGAAGCACATGAACAAATCAAATCTCTGTTGTCTGCTACAAATCGACGAACCAGTCGTGCAAATAGTTTTACAAAATATGAGAATGTGCTGGAAGGAAAATTTCGTCTGCGGTTTATTCAGAATTTTCGACGTATTTTCCTACCCAGCACCAATACAAACTCTCCGATTATGCAGACAGAGGCGAAAATGTTACAGTGATTGTGCCAAAAATTGATGTTTTCTGTTCTACTTAGGAAATGGATCTGCGAGGATACCTGGGGCATGTGTTGGTGTGATCCTGCATGCAAATTGTCACACGCGACTGATGGTTGCAAATTAATGCCGGACGGTGGATTTCATTCGAATAAGTGTCCGGATGATCCGGATGATCATGGACCTAGTGCTTGCGGATGCTTGTCGCACCTTAGGGCTGTAGTTTAGCTTCCAAAACTACCAAAACGTCGTTTACAAGTCAAAAAATACCCAAAACTGTTGTAAAATAAGTTGAATTTTAAAGATATTCAAGTTTATGGTTGGTTGAACAAGAATATATTATCTAACGAATTTTAAACCAAAAAATATGTAGAATAAATTTACAAAAAATGAAATCTGTCATTTAAAAATCTGAAAAAAATACAGTGAGTAGCCCTTTTTATCCTATTTTCAATCAACAAATTTTCAAGATAGGATCACCGAATTCCTGGGGGTACAGGGGTCCACAATTTTGACCAAAATTCAAAAAAAAATCGAAAAAGTAAAGTAACACATCGATTACTACTAATTCGAAGGCGCTGATTTCGATTATGTATTCAGTTTTTTCATTCGACCCCTCTGAAGGCTCTGAACCTCCCTATTATCCTCCTTGATGAGGTCAAAATTCAAAAAAATGATAAATAACTTGTGACATGTCGTTTGTTAGGTTTTTGAGGGCGCTGAGTTCAAAAATTTGTTTATTTTTTGGATTTGACCCTTTAGTGCCTCTCTAGCCTCCCAATTTTGGGAAAAACTACATTGAGAAACGAAAATATCGTGTGGCATATCGATTCTAACTAATTTGAGGGCGTATAGAATTCAAATATAGACTTACTTTTCGATCCAACCCCCTTCCCGCGCTTCAACTGACCGCTTCTTTCAGTTTTGGGTGATCAATACGGAATTGAATATTTCAAAAAATTACGGGGAGGGGATCGGATCAAAAAGTAAGTCGACATTCGAATTCTACGCCCTCAAATCGAAGACATTGTTTGATTGGTGTAGAAATGGATTATATGGTATACCTACTTACCTATTACGTAGGTAGGTAATCACTAAAAAAATCTAAATAGTATTTTATATGATTTTTTTTTTGAGAATTGAACCCACACTTCTCGTTACTGGGTAAAATGCGTGTTTTTTGAGAAATTGTATTTGAAAATTTAATACTTTTTTTCGTTTTTAGATGTTTTAAAAAACATTTTTGATATTTCCTCCTAAAATGATGTTAGTTTGAAATGTTTAAATACATTATCATAAACTCGTAAAAATCATTGCTGGTGATTATTTTGGATCAAGATATTCAACTACTCATGATAACATTATTTCAGGAAAAGTTTTTTCCAACGATTTATTATTTATTTTTCGAATTTCTACAGAATATGTAAAAATATGAATTTTTTGAGGTTCTCAAAAATGGATTAATACGAAGTGATTTCTTATGTTGAAGACATGAAGAGATGGAAAAATTGTATGGGACATTTTTATTAAAAAAATTTAGTTCACAGATTTTTGCATTGGTTCCCGCACTGCTCTCGACGGTTACAGGTATGTACATAAAGAAAATGGGGGGGGGGGGAAATACAGTAATATGTATGATGGTGAAAGCACCAGACGAGAACTTACTCATAAGAAAACCAGACTCCTAATCAGATCAAATGCTCATAAAAATAAATTCTGAAAGTCTGAATTAAGGGTATTAGCTGAAAAATTGGTAATTTCTGGCATAGGTGAATGCACGAAGTGTACAAAAAAATATAAAGTAGCTTAGAGATGAGAAAAAAATTGCAAAATTGCAAAAAAATCAAATAATAAGTACCTAATTTTCTTTCTTTTAGTGATTTATTGGATTTTTGATTGATGCTCATAATCTATTTCAAACTATTTTTGAACTGTTTATCCATCCGAACCATGCCAGTGATAATTTAAGTGATTGTCGTACTCACTTCATTATTTTAATTATCGTTGCCTAAGCAATGTAATTTCGTCGAAATTCAGTTGTTTTTTTTTCATGAAATTGGCAGAAATTACGTCCTGTTAGCGGTCGACGACGGAATTTGACCCGGAATCTTTTTCACAATCGTCTCGATCGCATTGATAAAATCAATTTTTCATTTTTTTATGTATTTGGATATCGTTCGCATCGATATATCGTTCGTAATTTCATATATGTACTTACCCATCATCCTAACTTACGTATTCTGCTTTGAAAATCTCGAAATTTAGTTTTATGGTCTCGAAAAATCAGTGAAAAAAGTGAATTTCGACATTTTAAATAAAATGATCGCGAAAAAAGTGTTTATCTGCGTCTTTTGACCTGCTGAAGACGAATACGAGATTGGTTTTTTAATTTGCTCATTTCTTTCCGTATAAAATGCTCAAAATTTGAAAAAGTCTGCCAAAATAACAACATTTTTTACGGTTTTTCGCAATTTTCGACCCTTGCGCCACCTCAATCGCCAAAACTGAATACGTGACGTGAATTTACGTCAAAAAACACGTTTTTAGGATATTTTCAAAAACTAGTCGAACTTTGCTGTTGAGGTCTTTTTTACAGCTGAAAATTTCAAATGGCCAAAACCTCATGAAGGAGTGCACCAAAATTAATGAAAAAATTATCGTGAATAGACCTCTACGAGATGTTACTTTGTGCCAAAGAACAGAAAATTTCATTCACTTCCATTGGAATTAAAAATTCTTGAAAATGATGCAATAAAATGGCCATAGCTCCGAAAGGGAGGGGGTTGGGGGGCCAAAATTTTTTCCAGATTTTTTTTCATCAAAGTACACAATCTGGGGGCATTAAATCAAAAATCGGGGCAGGGGCCAAAACCACCCCTTATCCGGCTATACCCTTGGAAAGAATTTTCATAATCCATATTTCGAAGACAGTCATCTTGACAAAAATTACTGTTTTACGACTTTTTTCCATTTGCTCCATAGATAAAGTTGGTAAGTGGAAATTTTAAATCATAAAACAACAATTTTTTCAAAAAATTTAGGTACTACCTTTTCTTTTTGGTCTCGATAGTTTCTAATGAAGCTCTCGGTTTTCATCTTTTTTGAAATTTTTGATTGCATTGTATTTTTGTTAATTTACCTATCAATAATTGAAGGCTCTGGCATGATCGGGAGATATGAATCAATTTAATTTTTTTTTCACTTTATTTGTCTTTCGGAAAGTCAGATACGAAATTTCAGTTTTTTCAATTCGTCATACTCTTCTCATTAGGAATAAAATTGATGGAAAATTGAAAAAAAATGTCTTAGCAGGATTCTAATCAACTACCTACTGAAATTATCGTAACGTTTCATAAGTTATGAATAATTGTCTGTCTCATTTAAACGTTGCATGAACGCGAATTAATGCCATATTTAGTCTTCGCAAATTGCAATATTCAACTAAAAAATAGAAAAGATTGTATGAGACAGATATCTCCATTATAGCCTCTATATGGCCTTTCCAACAAAATGCGCATAATTTATCGATTTTATCGGGTCGCAAAAATCAAATTTGGGAGAACTTAATGAGAATTCAGGACGCGCATCGGTAACCGAATAAATTAGAAACCGCAGTTAATTTTCTCGTGTTTCTGGCGCTTAACACGATATCTATGTGACATGTACATGCATTTATAATCGCGTCAATTGGTAAAGAACTCGGTAATTCAGTTAAAGGACAATTTTAAATGGTTTACGTTCGTTTTATCGGTTCACTCGAATTCTACAATCTGCGAGGTAATTTAAATTCATAATTCTTATTTTCATATTCGACTCGTTGAAAAGCAGCATTTGTGTATCCGTCGAGGTTTTTAATCAGAAATTATTCGTCGTTTTCCACCAGTAAACGAAAAGATTATTTATTAAGTAATCTCGAATTATTACGAAAAGATGATTCGAATCGAAAAATTGAATTGTACTCGTAATTAGCAACCAATCTTTCTATTTTTTAAAGAGAAGCACGTACGTGTATAACCCATTTTCAAGTTGCCAGACATCTGTAGGCGAGAAATCGAGATATTTGAATTTGAAATTCAAGGGTTGGTACGATATCTGGAGGGAAAACCTTCAATTTTTTTTCCAAACACGTGCTCGATTTTTTCAACCTGCTGAAATGACCTCTCGAGAATTGAAGTGTCATCGAGACGTTACACGTAGTTAATGTCGACGCCGAAGTTTCTAATTTTTCGGTTTCGTCGGTAAGTGAGAATATCTTTTTGTAAGAATTTTAATGATCGTGGGCATAAGCGTGTGTGTGTTGAAAATTTTATTCGACCGGGTTTTCAACACTCGTAGATGAGTTTTTCCAAGGACATTCGAGTTGAGAAAATTCTTAATCAATGATACGAATAGAAATTTCTAATAATAGACGATAGATGTAAAATTATAGTTTTTTTTTTGTTTCGAAATTACGTATAGACCTAGATGTTTCATCGATTTCGTCGAGTTTGACAATTTTCCAAAATTTTGAAGATACTAAAGATGTGGCAAAATTTCACAAACATATTTTTGGTTGATATATTCGAGTTGAGCACATCTGTCATAACAATCGTACCTCTCAAGCAACCGCAACGAGCAATAAAATCAATCAACTCTAAAAAATGAAGTGAAAATAACAATGAAAATTTCAACGCAGCAGGTGAACGTAATCCTAAGACCACGTTAGCTTTCCACAATGTAAAAAAATCACGACGAGATAGTTTATAAAAGCGTACCTCGAGACCTACGCATCCCAGGTAACCGAAGGTAAACGGTGAATCCCCCCCTCTCCTCCTCCTCCTCCTCCTCCTCCTCCTCCTCCCTTCGCACGATATTTCACCCAAAAAAAGGCAGCGAAAAATTTAAAAAATTCACTCAAACGTGAATCCGCCAGCTCGAGAGAAAATATTCCGAAATAATTCTTCGGCGAGCGGCGTTGTAGTTGAAAAAAAAAGGCAGGAGAATGAAACGAATGAGAGAGAGAAAAAAACGCAGAATCCCGTCTACAGCCTATTCGAATAAAACCCCCATATCTTGGCTAATTTCAGCTTCGATGGGCTGTGTAAACTTCTTAAGGTTGATTTTTTCCTCAGACTAACGTCAAAGGTACGTTATCGCGATACGAACCGAGGAGGGTATTTTTTAAAAGAATGCCGAATATTTAACTCGCTGATGTTGGAAAAGGCTGCGGCAGACGGCACGCGCTCCGACTTATGTCCAATCCTTTGATGAATATTTAAAATCCCCTATTACGGTATTTCGATTCATATACGCACGCAGAAGGTAATTCATCCGCTTAGCTTAGTCAGATATACCTACGCAATAGCTTCGCATTCGTTGAATCCACTGCTGCCCTTCTTCGCCTACCTAACTCGAATCGGTAAAATTATGAAAGGAAAATTACGATAGCGTTTAAGAAGATTACCTCGTTTTTTTTGCGGGTCCTAGTGAAACCAATTCGACTCCAAGGTGACCTATATTTGTACCCAATTTAACGTGAACAAATTATATGTACTTACACCCACGGTGTTTACTGGTGGCGAGAAAAACAAGAAAACCCTAACAAGAATTTTACCAAAGCGAGAAAACCTGAAAATAGCAAGATTTTTAATTATTTTAACCACAAAAAGCAAGAATTTTTGATGCTTGGCTCATTCCACGTCAAATAGCTCAGATTCTGATCTCGAGTCTTTCGATAGTTTCGATCTAACTGAATTTTTTTTACAGATTCCCTTCGATGGTCTAATGAAGGAATCACCGTCATTTCGATCCTAATCCTTCAAGGAGTGTTGGTAGTTCCCGTAATTTTTGCATAATTGTGGATTTTGTGAAATGGCTCAATTTTGAAGGCTCCTATTTCGAGATTGGTCAACTCCAAGATGAATCCGTTTGCTTGGTTCTGTAGAGAATTGAAGGGAAATTCAAAACAAATGTTTAAAATTTTAAGAGCTCGAAGTTGAACTTTTGAGATAAAAGCTCAATTTTTCGTAATCAGCGTGAAATTTCATAGCTACCGTTGAAAAATCTAAAAAATTGCACCCATTAGAATTTTTCATGTGTTTTTCAACTAATTACTTTTCAAGATGCGATTTCAACACCCCTAGGGGGCTCAGAGATCCTCAATTTTGGTGAAAATTCAAAAAAAAAAGTGAAGTGACATAGGTATCGATTCTTATTAATTCAAGGACATATCGGCTTACTTTTTTGATCCGACTCCTCTAAAAAACCCCACCTACCCCGTCAACGTGGCAAAAATTGAAAAAATTAAAATGTCGTGTGGCGGTGTGGCGCATTGCTTGTTACGCTTTCAAAGTCATCGGGTCCGAATATTCATTTATTTTTCGGACACGACCCCTCATCGCCCCCCCCCCCCACAAAAATATAAAAGTAAGGAAAACGTACTTTCTCGATCTGTCTCTCCCGTGAACATTTCAATTTTTTTTGGTAAAACACTTACTGTTAAGTACTATTTGATTGAATGTATTTCAGTGAAAAACTAAAAAAAAAACAACAATTTTTTGGTATGTAAATTGGGGACCTGCGTGGAGCATGGGGGAGGCTGATCAAGAAAGTACCTGATAAACTTTGTGCTTACCTAAAGCTTTTTCAGGCTATTTTTGGATAGTATAATAATTCATACGCGCGTTCTCATTTTTGAATCAGTGAAATTTATCAAAAACCACTGATATGTAAATAGTCAGAATTGCAGCACAGTAATAAATCGGTGGAAAATTTTTCACTGAAAACAATTGAATGAAAGAAAATCACTGAAAAAAGACAGTGAAAGAAAATCACTGGAAATCAGTGAAAATTCACTTTTCACTGATTTTTTCTCTGCTGCAATTCTGACTGTTTATCAGTGACTTTTCACTGATTCGGAATAAAAGAGTATTCTAATCTTTTTTGAGGGTAAGTATTTGATATTTTGAGTCTCATATATGAGACGTTCCGTTTAAAAAGGGACAACTTATGTTAAAAGTTGTTTTCGAGATAAACGCGAAATAAGGTGTTTGGGTTGAAATTGTCGATTTTCGGGTTTTGGTCGATTCGGATAGAGAATTTCATCCTCTTTCACCTGGTATGTTTGAAAAGTTTCAACAGAGTTCGCAAGTAGCAGAAAAACGTGTTTCATTTTTTATCAATTTTTTTTGCATTTTAAAAAAAAAATTACATAAAGAACATTTGAAAGTTAAATATCTTTGAAACATGGCTTTGTGGAGAATAACTAACCGCTCTTAGCAGGAAGCAATTGGTAATAATAATTTTTTCATTAAAACGCTTCCTTTCCTTGCAAAATCTAGTTTTATGTCAAAAAATGAGAAAAGTTGAAAATTTGTCGATTTTTCATTTTTGAACAATAAGATGCCAACTAAGCATTTTTGACAAAAATAAATGCCGTAATCTGAAAGGAAATTTCGCGCTCTACAATTTGCTTCCATTCACATTCTCCCTAAGCTGCTTCTTTTTCTCACAATTTCGTTTTAAACGCTAAAGAAATGAAAAAAAATGGGGGGAAAAAATTTAAAAAACTTTAAGGTCGTTTTTCTCGAAATCAACTTTTTTCAACTTTCAATTTCAAAAATTCATAACTCCGCGAATTTTCAATGAAATTTCTTCGTTCTGATCTTATTTTGTTCAGAATTTCATGGGCTATAACGCAGTGTGAATAACTCGATTTTCAAAAATCCGAATAAGTTGTCCCTTGTTATACGGAACGTCTCATATTTTAGTCCTTGCTTTGCTTAGGCCAAATTATTTTTCCATCTGAGGTTTGGAATTTTGATGAATTTATATGGATAAAAATATCATGAAATTCATTCAAAACGCTCTTCCATTTTGAATCAGTGAAAAATCACTGATGAACAATCAGAATTGCAGCACAGGAAAAATCAGTGAAATCCACGGTTTTCAGCGATTTTTCACTGATTACCTATTCAAAGAACAGTGGCGTCGACAGAATGGAAAATTGGGGGGGCACAAAAGGGGCCATGTGTTGGACAATTTTTCTGCTTTTTCCAAGTGCAAAAGGGGGACTGACTTTTTTCACCTGCTAAAAATGGGGAGGTGGTAAAAAGGACGCATTCTTCTGAACTTTCGTCTCAATTAAATTAAAAAAGTGTTATTTTGTTAGTGCCCGAGCGAAGCGAGGGCGAAGTTTTGAAAAAATTGGATTTTAAAATGCCTTAAAAAGACGTTTTTTTCATGTTTTAATGCTTTGAAAATCCCTATTTGATGTAACTGTAACGTAAATTTATAAACACAACATGAATTGGGGGGGCCAAGCGGGGGCCAGAACTTTTTTCCGGGGGGGCCTGGCCCCCCCGGGCCCCCCCTTGACGACGCCTCTGTCAAAGAATATCACAGATTTTTCAGTGAATTTACACTGATTTCCGATGATTTTCTTTCACTGACTTACTTTCAGTTGAAAATTTTCACTGTTTTATTACTGTGCTACAATTCTGTTTTTCAGTGATTTTTGATAAATTTCACTGATTTAGAAACGAGAGTGTCTCATATTTTGTTTTAAACATTTATATTTTTTGAAAATTTCCCCTTTCATTTCATCAGTATTGAATAATTTTTGTATTTTAATTTTTTGCTTTGAATATTACTCGTAGTAAAAAAATCCACAAAATTCGTTTCAAGAGAATTTTTTTGACATTAAAAATTTTTATTTTCTGAAATTTCTATCCTGGTTTCGCCACCAGGGCCCAATTCATAGACGAATTAGAATACAATATTTTGAGGTGGAGGGGAGAAAAAGGAGGAGGAAGTAATTAGAAAACAGTTGAAATTTATTAGTTACAAAAATATTGGAGAGTAGGGACCTGCAAAAATCCAGCCTGTGATTTCGAGAACTTTTTTGACACCTCAGAATTATTTGTAGGATTCTTGGGCACACCTCGGCCCTCGCCTCTTACTCCGCCGCTTTACCCCTTTCTCCTCAAACCCTGATCCTTGCTCCGCCCAGGCACGCCCCTTTCTTAAACTCGCCTACTTGACCAACCTAACCTAATATGTGTAGGTATTAGAGAGGAGGGAAGTCGTAAGGTTGAATGGGCGGGGCCTGATCAGGAGAAGGGATGGGAGGGAGTGTACCAAAGGTTTCCATGTACTACTCATCTCGAATGTTTTTATTTTGCTCGTCGATGTGTTTTTTTTTTACTGTTCCTCATCAGAATGAAATGGTCAAAAAAGGTACTTGAAATTCCCTATAAAACGTGTAAGTAAGGGAACTTCGGGCATGATGCACCACTTCGCCAAATCGTCTGATTTTTTGCACCAGATTGAAGTTCAAACATTTTCCTTTCATTTTGCCAAAAAAAATTTTGTTGACGCATATCTCAACGAAACAGATTTTTTTTCAATTTTTCTGCACCTTGCCCTACGGGGTGGGTAAGATGCAAAATGCCATGAGGCAAGATGCAAAAAATTGTAGAGACATGATGAAAAATCATGATTTTTTGTTAAATTTACGTCCATTCGAGGTGGATGCCACAGAGTTAAATTTTGGAAAGAAGAGTTCTAAGACCTCCATAATAAAAATTTCAACTGATTTAGTTGATTTTTAGATTTTTAGATTTTTTCGAACAAATTTCTGATATTTTAATCTGGAAAATAAAACAAAAATGTGATATTCTGGGAAAAATCGCATGAATATCAATTGAAGCATATTTAGCCCCATATACGACGTTTTCAAGAAATCCATATACCTAGTATTTAAAAACACATGTTAGCAACTAAAAATTCTGTGAAGTTGAGATATGCATTAACAAACTTTTTTTATCAGCAAAAAGAAAGGAAAATGTTTAAAATTCAGTTTGTTACAAAAAATCAGACGTAGGTACACCTTTCGATAGATAATTGATTATAGTTTACAAAAAATTTACCTACCTCTATTTTTTTTTCTAAACTCGAAGACGAAATACTTATTTCACGAAAACTATATTTTGAAAATTTTTCGCAAATAAGTAACACAAAATCACATTATTGACGATGTACTAATTCATAGACAAACAATCCGTCAGATCTACAACTTTCTTCTGTTTCGTGTCACAAAGTAGTCAACCTACCAATCACGCGGAACAATTTTTTTCAGGTACATCACAGACGACAATAGACCAATTTACATTCTGCCCTTTGGTGCTTCATGCCCCAGGTTAATTTAGGCCAAGAAAAACTTTGTGAAAATGGCAAGAAAACACCAGAAAATAACTAGGATTTCCATTTTTCATATTCAGTAGACCACACGTCATCACCTACGTCGACTCGCGAAAAAAAATCACTCACCATTCTCGATTTCGTTCCATCTCGCGAAATTTGTCTAGCGAAAAATTACCTATCCAGGTCTTCTGCGACTTGGTAAAAAATTCATTTTTGATCGTCGCTGCGAAATACGACGATATCGTCGAGCTGGCCAATTCTACACGTCGATAACTCGACGAACGTATTTCATTATCGAGTGATTGATTATACCTAACTCGAGCGAGATACGGTACACGAGGGAAATTTTTTTCCTCTTCCATCTGTCTAGGTGCATGTCATCAGTTCTCTCTAAAAGCACCTCCGCCGTACGTAGATCAAATTTCATTACGATAAATACGTCGCGACGCGTCGTCGAGTATTGCAAAAGTTTCCAACTATTCTTTACGTTTAATTAACGCGGCCCGGCAATTTTATATGTACAGTTTGGGTTTCCGACGTACACATACAGTTAATGAAGGATGTAATAAAGAGAAAATGCGCGAAAATCAGGCCCAACAGCTGCATTACGTACTCTCGAGCCAAACGAACGGAAATTTTAATTAGAATTTAAGCTTTAATACAATCAATTAAATAGAAAGTTGCCGCGCCTTCTCCGTTGTACTGTTCGCGAGCGTATTCCGAGCCAGGGCAGTTTTACACGCCGGTATATATCCGCAGCGACAAATAAGAAAATTAATCAAACAAGACGTCTCGGTTTTGTAAACTTTCGGCGAAAAGCATCTCGTCGAAACACGAAAAGCTTTGTCTGCCATGTTATTGATGATTGGAAAGTTTATTGCAGTGTGCAAAACTTACGAAAGTAGAGGCGAGAAGTTTACACGTATAGATCCCTCCATCCCGGACCATTCGCGAAATCGCTTATGGCTCAGTTTGCCCCCTCTCCCTAGGTTATCTCCCGATTCCGTGTAAATTTTTAATTTGCTTTTCCTTAATCGTCGTCGCGTCTCGTGTAATTAGTCCGCAACGTATTTCTGGGTTTAGATTTCAGCTGTGTTTTGTCCGAATACGGGAAACTCACGTAAACGTAAATAATCGTACGATTCACGATTCGCCGGCTTGTTTCCAAAATATATTCGGATGGAGTTTTTACAAATAAGGGTGATTGGCCTCTGTTCTTCAATCTTTCACACAGATTGATATTTTAAGAGGGATAATTTTTATAGCTCGATGATGGATTTTCATCAAATAGCCACGACCCACCACTAACTTTCTAGTGCTGGGTCACTGTGGTTCGACAGTATAATTTCTAGAGAGTGTTCATAAATGTTCAACCTTTCATTTCCCCTGCGAGACGAGTTGCCTACTTTCCTATTTGAAGAGGCAAGATTTTAAGAAATAAAATATATTTTTCGTATTTTTTGAAGTTTTTTTTACATGTTGTTTCGCGAAAATCTCCCGAGGGAGTTCTGCGCCAGGAGGCAGTTTTTTGTTCAATCAAAGAAAACAATTAATCAAAAGTTAAAGGGATGAAATTGCCACCCGACAGATATTTTGCGCATCTACGTCTCACTGGTTCGTGTAATACATTTTGCCTACCCTTTTAATTTCAAGGACAAAAAATTAAAATTCGCGCAGGTCGAGATTTTTTTCAAAAAACGTTTGTCCCTTCAAATGAAAAAGTAAGGAATTTGCTGAATTGAATGAATGAGACTTCAACACAATGACGTACCGAAGACCGAATATTGAGGTGGGGGGCAAATCTTGAAATTTCCGACTCGATTTTTGAAATATTTTGAAAATCAATTTATTCAGACACGAAACAGACTTGATTTTTTTTTGGGGGGGTGGATGGCTTAGCATAGAATATTTTTCAAATAACATCAAAATAATTATTTAAATTTTTTGATATCTCATCTGATTTTGGTCAAATTTTGAATAATTCTGATGCATGTTTCACATTTTTCAAAACATTTTGACATCATTTATCTGTACAGTCATAAGTTTAGCAGTTTTTGATGTTTTTCTTCAATTTTTATCAACATTCGAACAATTTTTCATAATATTTCGAAAGGCGTAGTGAAGGGGCGCACAGAGGTCTCCCTGAAAATTTAGCGCACTAAAATTCTAAAAATTTGTGTACCTACTCGTATAAAAGTTTTCAAAGCTGTTGAATCCATTTTTAACATAATTTTAGCCAGAAACTGAAAAGGGCCCCAGGGAGGAGGGCAAAATGAGCAGAATCCAAAATATTTTGATTTTTTATTAAGCGAGTTGGGATGAATTAATAATTATAGTTTTTTTAGTTTTTTTTTTTTTTTGTTTTTTGACCTGCTGGTTCATTTCCGAAGTAATTTTGTTTGACGAAAACCAAGGGAAAGGGGGGAGGGATGGGGACTCATGGGGGAGGAAAAACTCCAAATTTTTTGAGTTTAATGGAGTTGGGTATTTTCAATGTATGATTATTCGATACCAACCCGTGAATTCTGTTTCACCCCTGTCGCCCGTTTTGCCCTCCTACTTGGAGCCCCTTCACAGTTTTCGGTCAAAATGATGTTGAAAATTGATTCAGCAGCTTAGAAAACAACTACATACATATTTTAAGAATTTTGACGCCAGAGGCGCATCCAAGTGGGCTCAGAGAGCTCGGCAAGGAGATCTTTTCATCATAAAAATGTCGAAGAAGAGTATGATTTTTTAAAACAATTTCGCCCTTGCTCCGCTCGGACAGTATTTTAGCGTCTATTTCTTAAATGAACATACCACTCTTTACATATGAGTAAGATGGATTTGCAAAAATTCGGTCTTTTTTTATTAGTAAAATAATTTTCATTGAAAATGGTCAAAAATTACTAATTTCTCAGCCAATGTCCCATTTATCAAAAAAAAATCAGTAATTTTGACTAAAAAAATCATTAAATCTCAATACCCCAACTACGACAGCCCCACTGAAATAACAGGTCACTTCATTTTTTCATTGAATTTTGACCCCCTCATTTTTTCAAAATCTGAGTCCCTCCCTTACACAATTTCTGGGTGCGCCTATGCCTTTCTTGATGGCAGAAATGTTGAAAAAATTGGTCATCTGAGGGTTTAGAGACATTTTTAAAGAAAACTTTTATCTTTTCTTCCCTTGAACCTACTAAATTGATTAATTTTTAATTAATCACTGAGTAATTTTCAATAATTTTCGAAATCTAAAATTCGTCATCTCTGACTATTATTCTAGCTCTCCAACTGAACAATTTTGTGTTTTTTCAGGAAATTTCAACGTTTTTTATGGCATAAACTTTTTTTCGCAGTTTTATCATTACCTTCGTGATAATAGTCAATTTTTTTTTTCAAATTTTGAATTTCGTTTATTGTTATAATATAATCCACTTAATAGGAATAGCACGGAAAATACTCAGTCCCTAATCGATAACAATAAGCGGTGCCTACTGACGTAAATGAAAAAACTCACAAAATTTTCCATTTGCCCCAAGCGAAGTGAGGATGGAAAATTTCAACGAAAATTATAATTTATTTAAAAAAAATTGTGTTCTCAATGTAAATATGAAAGAAATCAAACTGGCCCGAGCGAAGCAAGGCCGAAAATTTTAGGAACCCTTAAATTCAAGGTGAATAATAAAACAATGTTTTAGATTAATAAACTTGAATAAAAATTTGGCCGCTTTTACTTTAGAACTATTAAAGAAGTATTACGAAGCTTTTGAAAATTTTTTATTTCCAGACATCGAAGATAAATTTTAAGGAGAAAAAATATAATAAAATTTGTTGAAATAATTTTGAGGAAAAGTTTTTAAAAAAACACTTTCGTAGAATTTGAATATATTTTTAAATTATGTAAAGAGAAATTCATATAAAAAGACCAAGTGCAAAGAGGCCAAACTTTCTGAAAAATTTTGATTTTGGTGGTCATTTCAGAATTGGGTTGTGATTTCTGAAAGGGAGCGTTTTACTCCTAAAAATCTTTTTGAAGACTTGATTCTCGAGTTAGGTTTCTCGGCACTTCTGGTTTTAATTTTCTAACATCAAACTTCAAATTACATTTTTATTTTAGAGTATTTTCTTTAATGTGAGCCAATATTCGAAAAAAACACGCCGGAATCCTAACACTTCCTCCTTTTTTTTCCTTCAGTAATTTTTTACGAGTAAATTTCAAAAGTTTACTAAGTAAGTATGGCACAAGTTATGGAATAAATATGCGATGGACTCCAAAAAAGGCTCCCTTGCCACTTCACGTACTGAATTCATGTCAAGCCTTCAATTTTGAATTTTTTAAGCGACACAGATCCCTCGAGGTGGTACATTTTTTACTTAAAATGATATTCTCAAAATTTTAGTCCTCTTCATCATTCAGGGGGCATGCACTGGGCCTCATAATCAACCAAAGGGTATGGACGGATAAGGGGTGAATTTGGCCCCCGGCGCTTTTGGGCTCCTAAACACCTCAAGTCGTGTATATTGACTAGAAATAATTTTTCACAAAATTTTGGACCCCTACCTCCCTCTCTTTCGGAGCTATGGCCATTTTATTGCATCATTTTCAAGAATTTTTAATTTCAACGGAAGTGAAGGAAATTTTCTGTCCTTTGGCACAAAGTTACATCTGGTAGAGGTGTATTCATGATAATTTTTTCAACAATTTTGGTGCACTCCTTCACGTTTTTTCGTCATTTGAAGTTTTCAATCGTAAAAAATACCATATAAGCGAAGAGCGACCACCCTGGAAAATTTTTTAAAGAATACGTTTTTTTTTATGTAGAATTTTACTATGCATTTGGTTTTGGCGATTTCTTTGAACTAAGGGCCGAAAATCGCGAAAAACCGTACAGAAATGTTTTAATTTTAGCAGATTTTTTCAAATTTTGAGTAGCCCCCCCCCCCCATTTACACCCTTTTCCTGCCAAAATGACAATTAGGAACATTTGAAAAAAATCAAGCATCTTTCGATGCCCCGCTCCTGTTTTCGTGACACTTTTTTCAATCTCGAATTGCTATGTTGATTCTTGTGGAAAAATTTCAAAAATTATTGTTCGAGATTTGGCGCGCAATATTGTAACTCATTGGAACGATTCAATGTCAAAGACATGGAGGATACGTGGAAAATAAATTCACCATCACTCCTCTTGGACGGTTTTTCTGTTCTTGAAATGTGGCTCAAAAAATTTGAAATAGAAATCTTTTGGTTTCCGACTAATTTTAGGTCGTATAAACACGAATATTACATTGTAATTATTGGTATATAAATGTTTTCTTGCTCGAGAGACCCGATTTAAACTTGAAAATGAGGACATTTTAGGGGAAAATGACGAAATGAAAAAAAAACTAAATCCATATCGTGTTCAGCAGGTCAAAATACCCCGAAAAATACGTTTTTCGCGATCGTTTTACTCGAAGTCTCGAAATTCACTTTTATTTCATTAAATTTCAGTGAGAAAGGTGAATTTTTGAAATTTTAATCAAAACTATTACGAAAGGATGTTTACCCGGGGTATTTTGACCTGCTGAACACGAATTTGAAATTGGTTTCCTTATTTGGTTTATTTCTTTCTGTACAAAGCGCTCAAAATTTGAAAAATCTGCTAAATTTACAACATTTCTGTACGGTTTTTCGCGATTTTCGGCCCTTAGTTCAAAGAAATCGCCAAAACCAAATGCATAGTAAAATTCTAGCATAAAAAACGTATTCTTTAAAAATTTCCAGGGTGGGGTCGCTCTTCGCTTATATGGTATTTTTTACGATTGAAAACTTCAAATGACCGAAAAAAACGTGAAGGAGTGCACCAAAATTGTTTTGAAAAAATTATCATGAATACACCTCTACCAGATGTAACTTTGGTGGCCAAAGGACAGAAAATTTCCTTCACTTCCGTTGAAATTAAAAATTCTTGAAAATGATGCAATAAAATGGCCATAGCTTCCGAAAGAGAGGGAGGTAGGGGTCCAAATTTTGTGAAAAAATTTTTTCTAGTCAATATACACGACTTGAGGTGTTTAGGAGCCCAAAAGCGCCGGGGGCCAAATTCACCCCTTATCCGTCCATACCCTTTCGTAGGGGTAACCCTGTTGCCATAATTCCAGTACATATGAAAGATTACAATCGAATGAATCATCAACACAAAACAATGGTCACGATAAATGTTTGCTTACGACTCATTTATTTTTAGCCCTGGCCTACAACGAATTTTGTTCTTAGGCCTTCCTGACTTCGAATCCAAGCTCGACATTGCCTCTAGCCTGAGTTCGCTTTCACAACACCAGCTTTTATTTCCACTGCCACATTTTCGCATCGCATCGATGTCTTGCAAGGAAAATGTCTGCAGTTCTCGAGCCAAATTCGTATCGTCAGATGTATTCCAACAGCATTACGCCACTATGACATCGTAGTCCTGGAATATCTGTTTTCCTTTTTTTTCGTATCTTCTGGCGGGTTTTCCTTGCCGGATAAAGCTATAACGGCGCTTTTCTCTACGAATTTTTCTGCTTATTCGAATGGACCGAAAATGCAGTTAAAGAAAATGAAACCGAGTCGAATGGTTCACTTAAAATATAAACACGACCAAATGCGTCGGGATTTTATTTCCATTTATAACCCTACGAAGGGGATGAAAATACTAAAATAACGCGATATCGAAACATCGCCTTCCTCAGCCTCGTTTCCTGGCCCGTATCAAAAATACCTCCTACGACGATATTTCCTTCCATCTTAAGCTATTCTAATTTTCTGGCTCATTTACGTTTCATCTGGCGATGAGAAAATATTACGTGTCGAAATTTCGTCAAAAAATTTCCCCACTGCGGAGCCGAGTCGCCTAAAACGAGTTCTCTGTTTCCCCTGCAATTCTAACGAATACCTAGATACCTACACACGTACACGTACATTAGGTTGATTCGCAGGGGGAAAAAGAAAATCGGGATAACCCGCGACCGTATCAAATATATTACAACGTTTGGTAAATTTACAAAACATTTTTTACGTTTAAACGTTCTAAATTTAATAGCGTGGCACCCTCTTCAATATTCTTTGATATATTGTCACGATCACAAGACACGATAGCTTATATATTTTTTATATTCTGGGTTTTTCGACTATATCTACTTCATTCTTGCATTGGTTTTTTTTCATCGTATTATACATACGAAGGAAATTGCATGCGCTTTACGCCCAGTTAAGCAGAACCCCTTCGACTTGTGCTCCTGTTTCGGTTGCGCTGACTTTATATGATCCATAATATCGACTTACATAGATAGACTGGTATCAATCATTTTATTCTCTTATCGGAGCGTATTACCGAGCGTATCGTTCTTTTAAATATTTCACCCAATTTTTCCACATTTACCTACATCGTCGATATCATTTATATAGATTTTATCTCGCCAACGTATCGAATATCTTGGAGTCGTGAATAGAACGAGCGGTGTCGTCTATTTGTAGCTGTATGGTACCTTTTTTGTGTGTGAAATATTTTCTGTTGTGCTTTTACGTCGAAGGGTGGAGAAAAGGCTTTAAATGAAATTGTAAACACGATGCTGCGGTGGTATTTTCCATCGAGAGAAAAAGTACCGAATAACCTGCTTCACGTCACCTTCGTTTAGAGTTTCATTCGCGTGTAGCCAAAGGGACAACGGTCCGGATTCATTTTGGCCAGTTTCTAATGAAGTGGCTAGCTTTTTTTTTCGATCTTTTTTCAAAGGTCGAAGATGACACGTTTATTTTGAGATTTTTTGTGTGGTTTTTGACATTGGTTAGTTTTGTTATTACAAGACCAGACGGCTAAGAAAATATAAACGAGGTGTTTTAGAAAAAATATCATAGGTGTACACTTAGGAGTGATTGTTTTACAATTTTTTTCAAAAATCGATGCAGGGGTAGCAGAAAAGATGTGTCTAGACCTCAAAATGGAGGGGTAAAAATTTCAGCCGTCGTGGTTCCACATTTACCTATCCTTTCTTAATAGCCCTTAAAATCTATCTCTATTCAAAAAATTCTGAAAAATTGAAAAAAATGTCTGAGAATAGTCTAAGCACAGACAACAAAGTCCAAAAATATCATTCCCTTATTGTTTGGGGAGGGGGAGGGGGGAGTAAAAAGAGCATTTCTTTTAAAAATTTTCAGATTCGATTTTTTAAATTTTTGGGCAATTTTTTTTGATAACGATCCTAGCATACATTCTTTTATCCATTATGTGAATACTATTTTATTGGCAATTTTTCATTTCCACTCCTTCGTTTTGGGAGTTTTTAAAAATTGCAATTTTTCGCATTTTTCACTTGGAAAAAAATGTTGCGAAAAATTATTTTCCGGAAAACTACCATTCAAAAGTTTAATTGGACATTGGACCCCAAGAAATAATTTGGATCGATTTTTTTCACTAATTTCTCTCTTTTTTGAGAGGTACTTAAAATGAGCCATCTCAATGTTTTTTGTATTTTATGAAATTATTGAAAAAGTAGGTACCTACTTTGAAGAGTCAAATGGAAATAATATGAACTAATTTTGCCATATGAGATTATTTGGGGTGGTTTTTACATTTTCTACTTTATCAGGGGTTCCAAAATATCATAATGTTATATTTTGGAACCTCTAATGAAGAGTCAAATGGTTAAACCTGCCCTAGACGATAAAATATGGCCAAATCAATTTACATTGCGCTCATTTAACCCTTGATCATGAAAAATATCACTTTTCAGCCCCCCCCCCCCCCCCATCGAAAAGAGGACGGGAGTCTCGAAAATCATTACCAATGATATTTTTAGACTTTAATCATCTGTTCTAATATAATTCAATTTTTCAGAATTTTTTGAACAGATTTCAAAGCCCATTGATGAGGGGTAAGTATGGAGCCATGGGGTTGAAATTTTTACCTGATCATTTCAAGGTGTATAACGCAACTTTTATGCTGCTACCACATTCAATTTACGAAAAAAATTGCAAATTGATCATCACCCGGTGTTTACTGCTCATAAAGTTCTGAAGAAGTCATGAAATTTGACAAAAATTCATAAAAGTATAAAAAATCATGAAAAAATCGTGAACTTCGGTGAAAAATTCGAAAAGATCTCAATAATTTCCTGTTTTATTTGAGCATTTCTGAAAATTGTTCATTATTTTCACGAAAGAAAAAACCAAAGGGGGGAAAATTTCCCGTCGTGTTCCCACATTAATATTTAAAGTATAAAATCAGCATCCAAAAATCGAAAAGAAAAAATGTGTCTGAGATGTAGGACACACTACAAATCCAAAAAAGTTCCCTTTTGCTGGGGAAGGGTTGTACGAGGAAGCCTGAAAAAAGTTTAAATTAATGGCAAAAACTGAACTTTTGAAAAAAATTATGAAATTTCAGATTTTGATTGTCTTTCTTAGAAAAATTTTTGCCCTCGCTTCATTTGGGCTCAATCTACTTAAGGGTAAAGTGCCCTAACTTCGACCGCTTCCTAATTTCGACCACCGGCCAATTTCGGCCGCTATGGACATAATCTACACGAAAAAAATTTTCATGTTCCTTTTTCGTAGTTGAACAATTTGAGACCAAAATCACAACTCTACAGGCAAAATTGGCGGAGAAAATTGAAAAAAACGAAATCGCATAGGTGAAAAAATTTTTTTACGTATTCTTTGATCTCAAATTATGAATAATTTTTTAAATAAATTCTATCAAATAATTGTGACTTGTGATGAGCATGGTGTCAGATTTCGATAAAATCATCGTTTTTCAAAACAACTGGAGGTACGCAACAAAAATTTTCACTATTTGCTGGCACAATGACCAACATTTTTCAAAATTTTACAAGCTCTTTTTTTCCACGGACATTTACCTCTCTCCTTCATTTGATTATTAATTTATGCATATTCAATGGAGCAAGCTTGAAAATGAAATTTATCGATTTGAAATAGACTCTCTCATTCTGAATCACTGATACGTAGCCATAATTGCAGCTCAGAAAAAAAAATCGGGAAAAATTCACTAATAATTAGCAAATTTTTACTTTCAGCAAATTTTCACTACTTTTAAACCAGGGTTTCACTGATTTTTAGAAAAAATTCATCATTTTTTTTTACAAAATTTTTTTTTACAAAATTTTGGTGATTTTTTACTGATTTTTTTTGATTATTTTACAAAATTTCACTAATTTTTTCAAAATGTCAATAATTTTTACAAAATTTTACTAATTTTTACAAAATTTCACTACTTTTTACAAAATTTTACCAATCTTTCACTGAATTTCACTGATTTTTTTTCAACTAAATATTACCAAATTACACAAAATTTTACTAATTTTTACCAAATCTCACTGATTTTTTTTACAAAATTTCACTGAATTTCACTGAAATTTCACTGAATTTTACTAATTTTTAAACTGAATTTCACTGATTTTTTAAACTGAATTTCACCAATTTTCACAAAATTTCACTGATTTTTCACTGAATTCCACTAAATTTTCAAACTTGATTTCACTGATTTTTTAAACTGAATTTCACCAATTTTCATAGAATTTTACAAGGTTTTTACAAAATTTCACCAACTTTTTATTAAATTTCACTGATTTTTCACAGAATTTTACAGATTTTTCATAGAATTTTCATGATTTTACTAAGAAAATTTTATAAATTTTCCGTTATTTTTTCACCGAATTGTTTTCAATGAGAATTTTTTCACTGATTTATTCCTGTGCTGCAATTCTGACTATTTTTCAGTGATTTTTGGTAATTTTCTCTGATTCAGATATGAGAGAGTGTATTTTTTCAAAGAAATAGGATAAAAGCAAAGAATTGTGAGAAAATTTGAAATTTTCAGTCCAAAAATAGAACGAATTTTGATTTTTTTCATTCAGTGGATATCTTGATCCAGTACCTAGACACCCTGTACAACTCTTGGTAGCTCTATAAGTTATTGGTCAAAAACTAGATCGTTTTCTAATTTTCGATTCCTTTCAGGGTGAATCTTGTTCATCATTTTCACCAATTAACTGCTTTTTTTATCGATACAAATCTGCATACGTGCTCCATTCCCTCACCGAAGGATTTGTCGGTTTTATACTCAGGAAGTGTTTTTATCCCCAAATGAAAAAAAAAAAACTCGCAGTTTCCTTGTTATTTTAGGCATTTAAAGCGTTCAAACGTTGTTTTCATGTCCACACCGAGTCTTCCCAGTTCATAAATAAAAGAAGGCCGAATAAAAGAAAAGAAAAGAAAAAAAAACCAACGCTTCATGGCGGTTTTATATCCTTCATCTCGATGCAGTATACATATAAAGCATTGTATCGTATATCCTGGTATATAAAACACAGTACAAGAAGGATATACGTATAAAAAAACTGCAGAATACACCACTATCGTAGCGATTACATAACAAATATCCGTCCACGCGCGAGCCAACGAGAAACCCCTAAAACTCAGGATTTTCGATCGAGGGAGATATTCTTGGCTGGCTGGTTTTCGTTCAAAGTAGAACAGATCGTTTTGCATATCACTGTTTCTCGAAATAATGATACATTTATTAATACGCGACATCATTTTTCTTTTTGCGAGCTTGTAAATCGGTATGATGGCTCGAGGGAGGTAAAAACTTGGCAAATCGATCTCCGTTTAATATTTCCACGCTGGCGAGGTCGAGTTTCGTAATCTTGTCAAACTAAACGCGAATAATATTAATTCGTGGAAATTAAAGGAAAACGACTCGAGTTGTCTTGCGAAAGAAGGGGAAACCCCTCGCATCTTTCGCGAATCTCCGACTGATAAAAAATTTGAAAAAACGCATCCTCGCTATGGCGATTTTTCCTCTTTTTTTTTCCTTAAACGTCTAATAAATCAAAGTTTTCTTCGTTACGGAAGGCGGTTTTCTTATATCACCGTCAGTTACAAGCGTTGTAAACAACGTTTTCTCGCCTAGCTTCAGCCCCCGCTCTCATTCGGAGTTCACCTCTGGTATCCGAAGCTCCCAGCACCTCCCCGGCCGTCCTCCGTAATCGTACCCGAGTAACTCTTAAAATACAGCCCTAAATGATTCAATTAATTCGTTCTTATTCCGCGCTTCGTACCCGATGCCCGATCTCGCCCATTTACCCATTCTGCAGACTAACTCCGCTCGTCGGTTTTAATTCCCCGAACACATTTTCATTTCGCGTTTCATCCTTGATAAATTATTTCTCCGGCGCGAAATTTTTTGTTGCAGGTTTTTGTTTCTGTTTTCTCTCCGGGCTCGACGAGGGCCCCTCTCCCGTAACGGATTTTAATTCCTTATCGTCCGTTTTTTCGTCTGCGCATACCGCGAAATTAACGAGATTACTGGCCCTCCCCCTGTACGCAAATGTTTCTTTTTTCCAGCCCTCCCTGCTCTGTCGTCGGTGAACTTTACACTACGACGAGGGTTTTTCTCGCGTTTTTCTTTTTACGTTTGTGTTTTTTTTTTCTTCACGGGTGTATTTTGGTGCCGGCGTCACGTGTTCAAAAAATATATTACCGAGTGTCACAAAAATATACGTGTTTGAAAATTATTCAAAATGGAATAAATTTAGTTTTCCGTTTATTTGCTTCAATTTTACCTTTTTTCCTGCGTATTTCGCCGGCACCGTACCCCTTTGCTGCTCCGTTTCCGACTGTCGAACGAGTTCGTTTTTTTTTTTCTTTCTTAACGAAAAACGGAACTGGAAAGTGGAATTGTGAATTGTAATATTTCGGCTGCGTACGATTTTTCCACCCATCTTCGCGTCGCTGGTTCGTGTCGAAATAAAGGTTCGAACTAGGGTCAAATTTCATATTGAAATCTTTAATTTGGCGCCGTACTCGGTGCTTTTGTACGCTCGAAGCGGTACGAATAAACGGCCAAACCAATCGGAAATATTTTTCGATGCGTACCTACCCGAGATCTTGTAAAGATGGTTTTAAACGATGGTGTAAAATAATGATAAGGTCGGATTGAAATTCTTTTGGAATTTTTTTGGGTGATTTGAAGTATGGAAGGCTGTGAAGAGATGAGGTAATCGGTTAGGGAAATCTTGGAAGAAATTGTGATGACGTTAATTTCTAATTTTTCCGAGTTCTGATGGTTGCCCATCTGAATGATAAATGTTGTGAAAAACATTCTCTTGACTGCGCTTCAGTTCATGGCATTTGTCATGGAAATAACACGTTGGGAAATTTCAATTTTTTGGGTTCTCAGCTTCAACTTCGATGAGGACTGTGGAAATATTTTTCTCCCGTTTTTTTTTCTGACAAGGGAGGTATCCCAACTCAAAGTAAAATTTTGAGCCCAAACAAAAAAAAATCGAAAGTACATCATCACAAGACCTCGTATCCACAATTTCAGTTGCTGAAGTTCATTTCTCGATTTTGGCGAGTTTTTAAAATTTCAAAATTTTCTCCACCCTGCAAAATATGAAAATTTGATCTAATCAACAAAAAAAGCTAAAATTCGGTATATACCCTATTTTTGACCTTCCAAGTCGATTGGAAGCGGTTTCGAGACGTTTCGAAGGCACCAGAAAATTTTGGAATTTTCCAGCGCTGAAGAAAAGCCCGTAAAAATTGTCCATATTCGCTTCAGCATCTATAATCGCGGATTATCCATATTGGTGACCTATTTGATCGATTGAAATACAATTGTCTAAAATTCGTAACTTTGAGTTCAAATTCACATTTTTGGGCAAGAAATTTTCCTGGGAAAATGCGAATTTGAACTCAAAGTTACGAATTTTGGAAAATTGTGTTTCAATCGATCAAATAGGTCACCAATATGGATAATCCGCGATTATAGATGCTGAAGCGAATATGGGCAATTTTTACGGGCTTTTCTCCAGCGCAGCGCTGGAAAATTCCAAAACTTTCTGGTGCCTCCGAAACGTCTTGAAACTGCTTTCTATCGATTTGGGAGGTCGAAAATAGGGTATATACCAAATTTCTGCTTTTTTCGTTGATTAGATCAAATTTTCATAATATTGTGCAGGGTGGAGGTAATTTTGAAATTTCAAAAATTCGCCAAAAATCGAGAAATGAACTTCAGCACCTGAAATTGCGAATACGGGGTCCTGTTATGATGTACTTTCGATTTCTTTTTGTTTGGGCTCAAAATTTTACTTTGAGTTGGGATACCTCCCTTGTGAGTATCTGTTACTTACTTTGAAAATTTAAATGTTGGAGAAAGCAAAATTTGAAATTTTTCTTTAAACATTTTTTACGCCAGTGCAGCCAGTTGCTAATTCTGATATTCTGATATTATGAACTCGAATGCATTATTTTTTCGTCAAGTGATTGAACCAATTTTTTCTCCCAATCAGTAGAAATATGAGACATTCCATATTAAAAGGGACAACTTCGTTAGAAACGTGATTTCGAGATAATCGCGTTTTAAGATGTTCGGGTCAAATATATCATTTTTCGGTTTTTGGCCGATTCGGACAGAGAATTTCATCCTCTTTCTCGTGGTATATTTATAAAGTTTCTAGAGAGGTCGCAAGTAGCAGAAAAACGCGATTTTCTGTGACGCGGCGTGATCTGATAAGTTTTTATCTGGGAAAAATTACAACACAACTTTTTCAAAGCTGAATAACTTTTGTAGTTGGCTTCTTAGCAAAATACTAACCGCTCTAGGCAGAACGCAAATTTTATACTCTACAATTTTAATTCCATTCATTTTTTCGCTAGAATGCTTCCTTTTCTCGCAAAATTGAGTTTTACGTTGAAAAACGTGAAATTTTCAAAATTTGATGAATTTCAATTTTTTAACAATAACATGTAAACGAAGAATTTTTGATAAAAATGAATACCTCATATGGAAAGGAAATTTTAAGTTCTACAATTTTGGTTCTATTCATTTTTTCGCTAGGATGCTTCTTTTTCTCACAATTTCGGTTTTATTTCGGTTTTTACGCTTAAAAAAAGAGAAAAAAAAGGTAGTCAACACTTTAAGCTCGTTTTTCTCGAAATGTACTTTTTTCAACTTTCGTTTTTGAAAATTCACTGCTCGGCGGGATATGAACGAAAACTTTTCGTTTTGGTCCAATTTTGCGCAGAATTTCATCTGCTAAGGTTATCGCGTGGTATGAATAACTCGATTTTTTCAAATCTCACTAAGTTGCCCCTTTTAATATGGAACGTCTCAAATGTTTTGAATTTGAAGACAATTAGCAACTGGCTGCACAGACGTACAAAATTTTTAAAGAAAAATTTTAAATTTTTCATTTCTGATGATTGAAAACAAAATTATTGTGAATTTTTCAAACGATAAAAAAATTAATTCGAGATCAACGTAAATTCCATAGTGTAGCATGTCACGTTTTGTAACTGGCTACACTGACATACAAAATTTTTCAAAAAATTTCGAATTCAAAGTCAATATAAATTCCGTATTTTGGAATTTTATGATTTGCTGTTGGCTGCACTGGTGTATAAAATTTTCAATTTTTTTTCAAAATTCACTTTCAGTGGTTGAAAAAAATTTTTGTTCACTCACTCGATGAAAAAATAAAATACATTCCAGCTTAGTGAAAATTTCATATTATTGAAATATTACAATCTGAAACTTTTCAAATTTCAACCCCCTGGTAGCAGTCTGAGTTTTGATCGGAGAAGGATGACGATGGTTTAGGGAGATGTAGAAACTCAAATCGCATCTTTTAAGTGCTACGAAGGCTTCTCACACAATTTTGATTGGCTAAAAAACAGTTTTTCAAAAGGAGGTGCACTTTGAGCACCTCCTGCTCGCCTCTCCTTGCTCCTCGGGGGCTCAAAATTTTTTTGTAAAGTCTCCCACTCAAAGTAAACCACCCCACCAAATTTGGTCAAAATCCAAGTTATGTTTTTTTTTTCGATCTACCCTACTAAATATGGGAGTTTAAAAATCAATCGGTATTGAAACCAGAACCGGTTGTGTGCTGCAAAAATCGAATCAACTATCAACCATCAACCCACCAAAATGGATTACATTAACACAAATTTTCTATTATTATAAATCAAAGAAAACGGCTTAGCTGTCTCGGGCGAAGATCTGTATAACCGCGTAACTGTCGTCTTTTACTCGTATGTCGACGCTTTAAACGCGACTGCGACTCAGCCCGAGCAACATTTCAGCCAAATAATTGCGGTTATATTCTCGAGAGCGAGCGTGGATTATATAAAACCATTATAACGCTGAGTTATGCGCGAAATTCATTCGCCAAAGTACCCCCTCCTCCCCGTCCCCGCTGCCTTTGCCGACATCAGCTTCGCCATATTCCGCAGACTATAAGAGGACGATATTGTCGATGGCGGTACCGCCATGTGGCCATTAATTGCCCCCTTCGTCGGGTCTCGCGATACACGCGTATTTGCGGCATTACACTCGTTTTCTATTATTCTACGCGAGTTTAAAGAAAATCGTCGGAGGTTTCTCGCGACGGGTATTTTGCCGGATAGAAAAAGGCGTTAACGACGAGCAACCGGCGACGAAAGGGCAGAGGTGGAAAAAAAATGAATACTTTTAAACCGAGGGGTCGGGTCGACTATTTGCGAAAATTTTCCTCTCTTTAGAGTCGTCGAGTACGTAACATGGAGAAACTAACACACACAAGCACGTACATAGTAAAACGAAAATGTCGACGAATTTTTGCGCGAAAACGAGCCTTCTCGCAAAGGCGGCGCAAATATAATTGTAAAGTTTTGCCGTGCCATACGAGCAGCAATAAGTGTGGCGAATAAATTACAATAAAGAAAAACAAGCGGGAAATGGAAAAATAATGGAAAACTCGGGGCAGCAAAATGTATTAGGTAATAATGTAACCGTATAATAGGAAAAGCGCTTTTTCTAGTTTTTCCTCTTCGTTTCCATCCGATTTTTATATTCTCTTAACAAGGCGTGCCGTTTTTCCAACGATAAATCCGAAGAGATTATAAACAATAAGTTTTTTTTTTACGCCGCTGAAATATCAAGATAAAGTGCCACAGACGAGGTTCGCAGCCGGTTGTAAATTCCCCCGGCTCGTAAGGCTCCGCTATGTAGGTACTCGACGTACTATAAGGGTAAAAAATACACCTTTATTTTTCCATTTCGTACAATTTGTCCACCGTCCTGGTACGTTATGTATGAGACCGTATACGAGTACCTTCCTTGATGATGATAACTGAGCCTATTACTGCCGATTTCACTTTTTATCAAATTTCCTCGTCCATTTTAATCATTGGACGAGGGGTTTTATATGGGTTTACGTGGTGTGCTCTCAATGTTGAATTTGGAGCAACGAGTTAGGAGTTCATTGGTCATATTTTTAGAGTGGGTGATCTCGCGATACCAACGGATATTCAGCAAAAATACAGAGGAATCGCATTTTATTTTTGGTAAAAAAATCTGTCTAAATGACCTAAATCGGAGAAAAAAATGACCCAAAAACGGCCAGAAAAATTACAAAAGGAATCGATTTGCCCCTCCATAAAAATTTGGGTCTTTGAAATTTAAATTTTCTCAAAATTTTTTCAATTTCATATTTTCATTATTTTTAAACATTTTTTCCAATTATCCCTCTGTGTCACATTAGTTTTTGTACACAATGTCACACTTGGTAAAATTCACTCATACCTATGAATCAGTGATGTATCAGTATGAAATGTCAAAAATCCTCCAACTTGAGGAACTTGCTTAATGGTTGACTGATGACAACTGGAGAACATTTTTTTAGTACCTACAAATTGCATATTTTTTGAGTTTCAGGGACATTTTACTACAATTCATTAGAAATAATTCAAATTATCAGCAAAAATATACCTGCGAAAATGAAGAAATTATTCAAAAAAGCATTTTAAGCGCTGAACCTCGTAGGAAAAAAAATTTTAACAAAAAATGTGAAATGCACTTTTTGTCCATTTTCGAAATTGAAGAGGCTGATCATTTTTCAAAAGATTACCATATTGAATTGTCCCTTCAATTTTGAAGACAGGCAAAAAGTCGATATCACATTTTTTGTTGCTATTTTTTTCCTACAAGGCCCACCACCCATGAAGTCAGTTTGAACAATTTCTATGTCAGAATTTGTTTTTCATCAGCCTGAAAATTTAAAAAAAATGTTCAGCTAGTAAAAAAATTTGTTCAGGAAGTAACGTCAGCAAATGATCTTCGAATGTCCGAACTTTGAAGCTCCCCTGCGTTGAGTCACTCTCTGCCATTATCCTGGAGCTCACGAGGGACCCTCACCAACTGTCCGACGCCGATCCACCTGAGGGATTGCCTATGTATAGGTTTTCAAGGGGCAACGTACAAACTGTGCTTGAAATATCTGAAACGGAGCTGGTTTGGAAGATGCAGTGTTGCCAACATTGAAAAATTATTAAAATTGAAAATTGAAAATTTTTGTATTCAATAATAATTGAAAACTAATATATGCATAAGGTAGGGGGTGGTGTGGAGAGTAAAATTTGTGGTATCCATATTTTGCCTAACTCGACATTTGAAGGGGCAGAATTGAAAAGAGTTGAACAAAAATTATTTACCAAAATAATTGTTTTTGAAAGTCGATTGCCCCTTCAAATTTCGAGTTAGGCAAAATATGCATACCACAAATTTTACTCTCCACGCCACCCCCTACCCTATGCATATATTAGTTTTCAATTATAATTGAATAAAAAAATTTCCAATTTTCAATTTTAATAATTTTTCAATGTTGGCAACACTGTATCTTACAAACCAGCTCCGTTTCAGATATTTCAAGCACAGTTTGTACGTTGCCCCTTGAAAACCTGTACATAGGCAATCCCTCAGGTCGATCGGCGTCGGACAGTTGGTGAGGGTCCCTCGTCAGAGTCACAACAAAGTAATAATTACTGAATTTCACTAATTGTGATACAGAAGGGTTAATAACCGAGCTACATTGAAGAAATTTTAAAAAACATGAAGTACATAGAACATTTTTTTTAAAATTCATAGGTAGTTGGGAAAATTACTTAATTGAAAAAAATAAAAGATAAATTTTAAAATTATGGGAAATAATTTTTGAGCTTGACATTTTTTTAAAATAAGGAGTTGAAAAGCAGTTTAAAAATTCAAAGTTGTAAAAAATTTTTCAATTGTAAAATATTTTTAAACATAAATTTTCTCAACTTTTTTTCTACTTTGATTTTCTAAAAAAAATTTCAACTTCATATGTAAGTACTTATTTTAAAAAATTTCCTCCAACAGGAAAACGTTTTACCATAATTTTAATGTTTTTCTCAATTTTTTACTACTTTATTTTTTTTTTGAAAAACTCAATAATTGGAAAAAAATTTTCAAAGATATAAAATTTAACAAAAATTGAAAAAAATTTGAGAAAATTTTCTTTAAAAATATTTATTGTTGGAAAAATTTAAAAATTGGACACAACTTTGAGATAAATTTGGAATTAAAGAAAGTGAAAAAATTCAAAGTTGAAAAAAATTTGAACTTGGAAGTTGGAATAACTTTGGACTCAGATCATTATAATCCGATGGTAATTTTGAAATTTCAAAAATTCACCAGAATTCGAGAAATGAACTTCAGCATCTGAAATTTTGGATATGGGGTCCTATTATAATGTACAAATATGCACTTTCGATTTTTTTTTGTTTGGGCTCAAAATTTCACTCTGAAAAAGGTTCAAACGAATTTTATCCTTCAGATGTCTCGGCCATGAAAAAATTGAACAAAACTGGTATTAAAAATAATTTTATGATAAATGTAAATTTAACTGCACCATTAATACACACTTTTCTATAAGTATTTGCGCAAACGAAAATATTTGTCGAATGGTTTAAAAATCACCGCGAACACAGATTACATACCGTAGAGCCAACATTGACAAGCCTTGTTACCCTCAGACTCATCCACTCTGCAGTATGAATTATAATACAGTGTTTATCGCTTATAAGAACGTCGGTTATAAGAACATATTGCTTATAAGAACCAAATTTGAAAGTCCCGGCAAAACTCCATAAGACATAATGTTAATTTTAGTCGCTTATAAGAACATCGGTTATAAGAACATATCGGTTTTAAGAACCAGATTTTTGGTCCTTCCAGTGTAAAATAATCGGATATAAGAACCTCAAGGCATTAAAATCTTCTCTTTTTTGTGAAACCTAAACCAACTCGTGTCCAAGAATACAATGATCTGGAGTGTGAACAAAAAAAAGTGGGTATTTGCACCCTCTTCACAAATACAAAAGAAAAGAATCGATCTGATTGTTCAAAAATGATACGTTTAACTTGAATCTCTGGTTGTAAATCTTGAGTGTAAAAGTGTCAGTTTTAAAACAGTTTTTGCTTCGAATTTAAACTGTGGGCAGGCATTTAATTTTTTTTTTTTTGAAAGGTTTGGAGACTAAATAAGTACGACTTCTTTGATCATTACATATGCAGTAGGTATCTTTTTTTTAAATCCCATCAATGCTTCGGGTTGAGGGTGGTCTATCTTCTCTAGACCCTTGATTTTAGGAAAGAACTGTCTATTTTTTTCACTATTTAAACGTTTCGTCACCTAAAACAGATTTAAAATACTGTCTTTTCATTCGAATACTTACTCTCTTCCTCCCCCCTCCCCCAACATCCTTTAATATAAGAATTCCTATTTAAAAAAGGCAATATCGGTTATAACAACATATCGGTTATAGTGACCAAATCCCTGGTTCCGATCAATGTTCTTATAACCGATAAACACTGTATTCTACATCAGGTAATTGTCGATCGCAAGCCTCTTGAGCATCTTCGTCGCTGCAACCCTTTTCACATTCGCATAAATAAGTGCCACCTTCGCAGATCCTTGTCCTAGATTGAAACCAAATAAAATTTTTACCTGAGTCCAGGTCAATATTTGACGATCCTTGCCAATTTTTCCCCCAATTTTATTTTTGGCTGTGAATTGATAATGCACGGGTTGTGTTCTTGATAATATAATAATTTGATCCAATCAGTTATCAAGAACGACATTTTTTCATCAAAATAAAAAATTTATTATCTACTAATCTGTGAAAAAAAAACTCATTCCGGGAAGTGGTATTAAAAAAAACAACTTCGAAATTTTTTCTTTGATTTTCGTGGAAGTACTTATCGATTTATTTAAATGAAGCTGGAAGACGAAAAGAGCAAGAAATATAGAACTATAATCAAAACATCGAAATTATACAAACCACTCTTCTTCTCGCTTATCCGCGTCACTTTGCAATAAGAAAATCAGAAGTGAGATTGATATTGTTAAAATGATATTCATTTCAAAAATTAATTCAATCAATGGAACATGAAGTTGAAACTGGATAAGTGTTCATTGAAAAAACACTCACGTCACAGAAATTCGGTAAAAATTACTTATTTACAAATATAATTCAATAAAATTTTACAGTGGCACTTTTAATATTCTGATGCCTTGTCTTCTAATTACACGAGTATTAATTTTATTCGAATTATGAAACAGTGATCCAAATACGAAATAAGTTCGATAACGTAAAATTTTTCATTATATTTTCGAAGGTTGAATTACCCGTACTATTGCTGCGAGTCGATCGCGTTTTATATGCGAATGTTTTCAGATTTTGTACGATTGGAGTGAGATGAATTTTTCCACTTCAAGATTTTCATATAATTATTCGATTAATTTTGAGATTGTAATTCTGCAAATTGTCCGAAGTTAAATAAAATCAATCATGTGCGAGCCTGGATGCTGAAACCACCCTTAGGGGCCAGAAATTTGTTTTCAAGTTAAGGTTCCTCCTTGATTTTACTCCTTTTGAAAGACCTAAAATCATGGTCAACTCAAAAACTAATTTTTAACCCCTATAAGGGCGATTCCAGTATCCAGGCGTACATATAGAAAAAAATTATTACAAAGTATTTTCTCGAATCCGAGTACCTACCCGAATTGCCATTTACTCGAATACCAGAACCCTGAATAATGTGATTCTGAATTTATTGTCCTGATTTTTGAAACCTCGAACGCCATTTTCCCAAAAAATACGATCCGGAATCAGGGAACCTGAATAATGATAATTTTCCATTGAAAAATGGAATTCAACTTTTACAAAGCTAGGATAGGGGAGTATTTGATTACGAAAAATCTGAGGACGAACTGAAATTGACATAATTTATTTTTCAGAGAGATGTAAAAATTAAAAATTCAAATTCAGGAGATTCTTCTTTTTAAAAAATAAATTGCAATCATTTTTTTTTTTTAAATAAAAGATCACTTTTCTAAATTTCCAACTCAAAGTCAGCTATTTAGATTGAAAAAAATTCAATTCTTTTGAGCGCAAAAAATTACCCCCCTCTGTCATCCGCTCAACTTTACCAAAAAAAACACTCTTGAATAAAAAACAATTATTCTGTTGAATTTTAAAAATTTGGCAGTTTTCTATTCTACAGTTTTTTAACATGGAAATTTGAAAAAAAATGGTACTTTGTCATTAGAAAGAAAAAAAATGAGTATTAAAAGTGGATTTAAAAAATATTTAAACCATATCTAAGTAATTTAAAGCTGTTGTAATTATGGATGAAATTTTCATATTATTTTATCACTCGAATACAGCAATTCATTGACACTTACAAACAAATTGATAAGCAATTAGGGGACCATTTTTGACGGTGAAACAACAAATAATATAAAAAATTATTCCTCTTCTAATGAATTGTGAGTTATGTAGAAAGATTCGCATCTGCAAACACCGGTTGGACAGTCTACTTCATAAGTTTCCCCTAGGGGTGTAGTTTCGCAACCTCGAATCGCATCTTCATCAGAACAATCAGGTCCACAAAAGCATCTAACGTTCAATCCTTCGCAAAGGTACAGCCTAGATTGACAAGAAATTATTTCTGTTGCATTTATTCAACGAGATGATCTGTTTCCTTTTTATAGCTACTCAATCGAGGATTATACCACGTAAGTATGGAGTGTGTAACAGGTACCTAATAAAATTAGTGAAGAAGTACCTAGTGATTTTTTGACAATTTTGACCTAATAGTAATGAAAAATTGCTAAGTAATGATAAACTTCTTATTCAAATGATACGAAATCTCAGATTTTGAAGGTTTTTTTTTCACAAAAAATTTTGGCTCTCGCCTCGCTCGGGCTCAATAAGTAATTATACACGAATTGAAGTTTTTCAGAACTACATGAATAATGCGAAAAAGCACAGACGGAAATTTTGTAGAGGCTTACTTGGAATTTATATCAATTCGAATCCCATGGGTTTTTTGAGGGACGTAAAGGAATAAATTGTGACAAATTGTGAAATTTTCAATTAACCCTACAACTCCACACTCAAAAAATGGCATTTGTCAATTAATTTTCTAGCGCTGGACTGAAGTTTGATAAGGCATTATAACTTCTATGGGGTGTATATAAATGTTCAACCTTTCATTTCCCTTGATGGGCAAATTGCCTACTTTTTCATTTGAAGAAGTAAAAATTTTAGAAAAAAATATGTATTTTTCGTGTTTATTGATAATTTTTTTTCACTGAATGAAAAGTGGAAGGGATGAAATCGTCACCCGACAGACACTAGTGTATTTATGCCCTACTGGTTCGTGCACAACACTTTGCCTACCCTTTGGATTTAAGGGGCAAAAAAAATTAAAATTCGTACCATTCAAGATTTTTTCAGAAACGTTTTCCCCTTCAAATGAAAAAGTAGGCAATTTGCTGAATAGCGGAAACGAACCTTAGGCCGAGCGCGCATAGGTACTAGGAGGCGTTACCACCCGATCACTCGGTCCTGCCAACGTAACGCACGAAAAAAACCGGTTCGAGACATTTGTCACATTATAATTTTGCTTTAAACTGGAGTGTTTTCATTCGCGTAAAATTTTTTTTAAATAAATTCAAATTCACAAGTAAGATTTATACTGGGAAAAAACTGACAAATTTTAAAATTGAATTTGAGTAAGATTTTCGGACCGGAGGGATGATTTTTGAAAATTTTGTAAGAAATAGTGAAAAAGTAGTGATTTTTGAAAAAAAAATACGTTGATCATCATGACGAAGTACGAAAATTCTTGGGTGTATTTTTTCTTCGAGAATTAATTTTCAATACTTGGAAATTGGTTTTTTTAAATACATGCACAGATTTTTAGAAAAATCAGATGACACGATAATGCATTCAGTTTTATTTAGATTAGGCTGGCGAGTACAATGGACGAGGGAAAAAAAATATCATACTAACCATCCTTGGACTTCCTGAATTTCCCATGGTAAGACTAAATGTAAGATTAAAATTGCAAAAATATGAACTAACATTTTGTAAAATTAAAACTACTGTACAAAAATCCAAACGAAAACTGAGCAAGATTTATGATTGTTAATGTGCGTTTTTAATAAGCCTCGTCCTTCTATTAGGCAAACGTCATTTCAAATTTTATTAGTTCAAGTGGGCGAAACTTTAAAATGGGTAATAATACAGTGAACTAATTGCGTTTTTGGTGAAAAAATTCCGTTCCAGGTAAAAAAAAATAGGTATTACACTAGTTTTCCATTTTAAAGAAACCTCTCCAGATGTCCACTTCAAAGCTCGAGTCTGATTTTCGAGAAAAACATGTTTCGAAATCTTTGTTACGAAAATTCCAGCGATTCAGGTAAATTTTTCAATTTTCAAACAATATTTAAAAATTTTCAGGGTAATTTTTCAATTTTTATAGAATATTTAAAAATTTTCAGGGTAATTTTTCAATTTGAAAAAAATAAGTATTTAAAAATTTTACAACCGTGATTTTTCATCTACCTGAAATCGAAAAAAGTTTTTTTTTTGTAAAATTAATGTAAATCCAGTGTCCATCTAATATCAGCCTGTACGAACCAGAGTTCACAATTTTATTCCTAATTTTATTATGCCCCTGGCGTCTGGCGAGATTTCAAGGTGATAACTGGTCTTGCAAATCATAAAAGTCTTGAAAAAGACTTGAATTTTTAAGACAGATTCAAAAAAAATTTCAATCATTCATTTTTTTATTTAAGCCCCGAGGAAAACTGTTCATTACAGTCGTACGAAAGGCCATAAATAAAACCCTGAAAATTCGAAAGGTTAATTCAGCAGACACATCCTGGATTTTGATGTTTTCTATCGTAATTTTCAAATTTTTTGAGAAGGATTGGAAATTAGGTTGAGATTAAAAATCGAATTTTCACCTCATTCGGAGTATTATTTACAGGAAGTAGGTACCTATACCTGTCTAGATTTCACAGATGATACCTAACCTCAAATGTGTTTTTTTTTCATCTGATTTGATGAAAAATATGCTTGTTTGTGAAAATTGTGGCATTTGAAAAAAAAATCGGGAAACTCGTAGATATTTCTACCTTTCAGAAGCACAACTTGTTACCTCTCCTTCTCGAATTTGAATCCGGATTTTAATAAAATGAAAAATACCAGCAGAGGCGAAGCTGGGGAAAAATGTAATGTAAGCTAAGAGTTTAAAAGAATCTACTATAATCCAAAAAAATTGAGGGACAAAGGGCAGACAACGATTTCTCATTCAATCATGGATACCTTTTTGCTCAAAAAAAAAAGTTTCCATAAGTGAACCTGAATAAATATCACAGGGATCACCCTGAAATAAATCTCAATTGCACTGGACCTAGGTACGTGGAATTTCTAAGAGAAAATTTTTCTCTGGAATCGGTAATAAAATTTGATATTTTTTAAAACTTGGCTATTTAAATTATAGAATTACAATTTCATTGTTTGTTGTAAAATTGGGAGTACGTGATTTTATTTTTTTAACTTCAATCCTTCGTATCTTTTTCAATTTTCAATTTTATTAAAAAATGAATATAACTTATTTTGTTCATCATGAAATTTTGATTACCTAACATAAGTCACGTTAGTATTTTTATTTAATTCAAAATTGAAGAAGTTACAGAGCTCCACACATTGAGAAGAATTTCCTGAACAACATAAAACGTTCATGAAGTTGGCTTACAGTCGCCGGCTACTAACTAGAAATATCCTTCGGAGATATGGGTCCCTACCCACTTCACCGAAGTCTCAAAAAATATCGCGGTTTTTCTCTTCAAAAATAAACAACTTTTCAATTCTTGTGCTTTTTCATTTAAACGAGTAATTATTGATGGGCGATTAATCGATTACCAACTAATCGATTACTTGTGCATTTTTGAATTAATCGATTAATCGATTATTTGGAGAAAGTAATTGATTTTTCAATTTTTTTTGCAAAAAAGCTTCATTTTAACAAAATTCGGCCATTTTTGATGATTTTCTTTTTTTTTGTTTTTCAGAGGAGGGAGGGGTCTCAAAATTTGTCAGGTTCTCAAAATTATTTCAGTTCTGAATTTCAGAAAATTACTCATTTTTGGAACTTATTTTGAACTTAGATAACATTTTTAGCCAAACTTCAAAAAAATTGGAAGAAAGCTGCGTATTTCAGCTTTTCACTTTTCAGCCAAAATAAAGGGTCTAAGAGAAAAAATTTATATAACAAAAGCTGTTCTACGCTAAATTTCCTATCAGAAATGTTAACTCAGTGGTTCCCAAAGTAACAAAAAAAAAGTTGAAAATAATCGATTAATCGATTAGTTTGGCATGAGTAATCGATTCGATTAGTTTCAAATTGTTCAAAAATCGATTAATCGATTACTTCTGACAATCGATTAGTACGAGTAATTTTCAAGTAAATTGATCAGCGACCTACACTATTACAATGAACGAGTGAGTGAGTCTAACGTTCATCTCGTCGTTGTGGTTTATGCGGGTGCAGGTAGAGGGGAAGAGGACGGCATGATTACCCAATCAGAAGCGTTCTTTCCCAATAGGATGTATGTCTGACGACTCCGTTGATATCGTTTCTATTCAACTAGCTCGATCCACGTTAGTTATATAAAGTCAATGATTGTAATCAATCCGTTGGTCGAATTTACTTTTAAATCAATCCAATCTTGGAAAATTTTACGCGTCTCAAATAAGTAATTGTAATTTTAAATCGAAAATTTTAAATTCGCCAAAAAATTACTCAGCTTCGAGACGAGGTACTGGAAAAACACCTTTAATAAATTTTATCTTGCACTGTTGAAATCTAATTTCTGTAGTTCTCGAATTCACAAAAATGAAAATTATTTACGCGATTTTACTCTTCTTTTTATCAATTGCTGTTCTCCCCATAGCAAGTGGTCATGATTATTGGTTAGTATGAATTGCATTTCTTTGATTGCTTTAATATTAAATTTTCTGTTTAATTTATCAAGCTTGTATTTTCTAAAATGGAGTATATGGTTCTCCATTTTGTTCCTTTAAATCGCCCGAACGCTGAAACTGGTTCCACGATCTTACGCGAGAGTTCGAATATGTCCGGGTTGTTCGAACTCTCACCTAATGTCGTGGAACGAATTTCAGCGTTCGGGCGATGAAGAGGAATAAATGGTGGACAACATTGAAATACAGGATGGCCCAGTTAAGGTGTGAAATATTGAAACCTCGTATTCTACTCATTAATACGAAGACGAACAAAAAATGTCATGTTCAACATGGGCCCAAAACGTTTTCTTTCTGAGATAAGTATCGCCGAGTAAAGAAATGGAAATCGACAACGTTGCGCATACCCCTAAAAATGAATAAAATTAAAAAAAAATGAGTTCTTATTCATGTTCGACTATGTTTCTGGTACAGAAACACATTTTTTGCTTTAAAACACTTATTTATAGAAAAAAAAGGTATCGGTATCTTTCTATGGACCTTTTACTCTTTCCACCACTTACCCCCTAAAAATGTCCACTACAAGAGAGAAAATAGCCAATTTTGGGTGAAATCTGGGCCCCCTTTAAAGGCGAATAATTCAGTAATGAACCGTTTATGATCCATCATGTTTGCAAGATTTTTTATTCAAAATGATGTGTAGAATACGTGGTTTTAATATTTCACACCATAACTGGACCACCCTGAATGTATTGGCACATCGTTCAATTTTGAATTTTCGTGTTACATTCATGCCTTGCATACAAACTTCCAGATTAAGTGGATCAAAAGAAAAAAGTACCTATATGGACCATTTCCTTTCACCGGTAAATAATTTTATCGAATTAATCAATTTTTTTTTTTTGAATCCAGGGAACATTACTGTCCTGGCAAGAACATGAAGTGCATTTGCACAAAACAGTATTGCACCCAGAAAGATGTAGATCGAGTTTGCAATGATCCGGTCAAAAGATATTGTGACGATCCTGATTCTCCTGATGGTTTTAGAGCTCAATGTGATTGTAATTATTTTTGATAGGTATTATTGATAAAAAGATCGACCGCAATGAATTTCATTTTAAAATTTTTCGGTACTTCTATGTATCATGTAATAAAATTTATAAGACGTATTCTTTTCAATTGTTGATTTTTTTTACACCGAACATTGCACGATCTCGTTCATTTTTTTCGTCATCTTCACCGTTATATTGTTCACCTCAGCTGTTCGCAGTACCTTTTTCTCAAAATTTTAATTTTTTTCAGCTTTCAACATTTTTTCTCAAAATATCAATTTTTTCAACTCCAATAATTCTTTTTCCACTAAACTTTCTTCTTCAAAATTTTTTTTAGCTTCAAGATTTTTTTCAGTTTCTTCGATTTTCATTTATGCTAAAATTTTCTCATTTTACTAATATTTATCTAAATTATCAGTTGTAAAATCCCATTCTTTGATATTAAAATTTTTAAAAACTCGGCATTCTTTCAATTTTTTCTCGCATTAAATTTCTTGAAATGTTTTTCAACCCAATTTTTTAAAATTTTTTTATTCTAAAAATTTCAGAGCTGGAAAATAATTTGAGTAAAACATTTGAACTAAAAAAATAGAATTTTGAGAAAAAAATTTCAACAGCTGAAAAAATTAAACGTTGAGAAAAAATGTCGAGAGCAAAAAAATTTGAAAAAAGATTTAAATTTGAGAAAAAATTACTAGTGTTGAAAAATGAAAACTATGTATTTTTGGAAAAAATGCCGGAATTGAAAATTTTTTATACCTAAGTACCTGAAAAAAATTGGAGGAAAAGATTTCAGAGTTGGAAAAAATTTTAGGTGGAGAAAATTTACTTACACTTCACTATTTTTAAAAAATTTGTTGTTTACGAACGTTTCGAACGTAATATCGTTCATCATCAGCGAAAAATTAAAATGAGTGATAACAATTTTCCGAAGTAAACAGACTTGAATTATTACAATACTTAAAATTAGTCGAATATTTTAGGGATTAATTTTTGATAAAATTGCCATAAATTTTACTCAAGGTTTTAACATCTCGTTTAAAATTGATAGTTTGTTTTTGGTTTTATGTGGATCATTTCTAAAAATTTTTCGTTTTTGGTGTTGGGCTCAAAGGATAAAATTTGGGGTCTTCGAAATTGAAAGAGTTGAAAAGCATGTTGGAGGAAAAATTTTAGAGTTGAAAAATATCTGGAAAAAAGGAAATTAAGAATTGAAAACTATTTTGAGAATCGAAAAAAAAATTTAGGTTGAAAAATTGTTGATTTCGGTTTCAAATTTCCAAATCATAGAGTTGAAAAGCATTTTGAGGAAAAATTTTTAGAGTTGAAAAATTTCTGGAAAAAAGGAAATTAAGAATTAAAACTATTTTGAGAATCGGAAAAAAATTTGGGGTTGAAAAATTATTAAGTAATTTCGGTTTCAAATTTTCAAATCAAAAGCTAAAAATTTGATCGGCTTTTTAGCAAGCTCTTCATTCCTGCTATCTTACGAGACAGGTTGCGAAGTTGCGATTCGAGCGAACGATTTATATTTTGTTGTTCATTCCGTGTGTAAATATACAGACCGCCTACGGATGGTCTGAAAACCACGTGGTGAAAATTTTGGCCCTACCACTTTCCTGGTCCTTGTTATGGGACAAAACGTCAGCTTATTCAGCCTTTCCATTGAGAATTTTTATTTCCGCGAGTTTTCAACCAAATTTTTTAAAATTTATCTGCGCGTATTGGTGGGCGAATTGAAAAAAATTTTGACAATTTTTTCTAGTCGAAACTCGTGTTTGAAAACTTCAAATCGAGTTTTCTTCATGATGTGTCCGAGATGCAATTCTGAAAAAAAAAAGAAAGTATTTTGTGTGTATCTAGTTCCTATGTACAACGTGATATTTTTCCAGACTTTTTTAGGTGATAGAACACTTTGAAAAATGAGAAAACCCTTTTTTTACAACGCTTTTCACTCATAAAATGGTCGTACCTATTTGATCGAAAAATTTTTTCTTGTAACTATATAGGTACCCTAAAATAAGTAATTATACTTACACCACTTGTTCGATTTTTATTTGATATTTCAATTTTCAAATATTTTTACCTACTCTCGCTTCTCTCGAGTCGAGTCAGATCGTTTTTTCTTCTCATGTTTACAATTTTGGAGGATTTATATATGTAGATACTTAAAAAGCGATGAAATTCCTTCAAAAAGTCAATATTTTGTGTTTAAAATTCCCCGATTTTTTTTAAAATTCCGCGTTCTCTTCATTTTTGTTGAAAATTTTCAATGTTTGCCTTAAATATTGATTTAAAAAATACATGAAATTCATTCAGAGAGTACCGGTATTTTTTTGGTATGTAGGTATTTAAAATGTTTATACCCTACAGAAATTATTATCGAAAATTTATTACTATTATTGTAATCAATCCGTTGGTCTAATTTACTATTAACTACCAATTCAACCTTGGAAAATTTTACGCGTTCGAAATAATTGTAATTTTGAATCGCAAATTTTAAATCCGTCAAAAAATTATTCAGCCTCGAAACGAGGTGCTAGAAAAAGCACCTTGAATTATGATGTAATTTTTGAATTATATGTTGCTCCGTTAATATCTAATTTCCGTAGTTCTCAAATTCACAAAAATGAAAATTATTTACACGATTTTGCTCTTCTTTTTATCAATTACTGTTTTACCCTGGGAAAGTGATGCTCAAGGTCAAGATACTTGGTTAGTACCTATGCATTTGTTTTCTTTGACTGCATTGATATTCAAGTTTTCGTTCAATTCACCACTCAAGGGCTCTCTGAAAGGAAGTACGATGGCCCTCCATCTGCTTCCTTTAAATCGCCCGAACGCTGAAACCGGCTCCACAAATTACGCGAAAGTTCGAATATGACCAAGCCGATCATATTCGAACTCCCGCCTAACGTCGTGAAACGAGTTTCAGTGTTCGGACGATGTAAAGGAAGAGAAAAGATGGGATAGCGGACCAGCATATTCCCTTTTAAAGTGCTCTAAACCAAGCTATGTAGATTCATTGAAACATGTATTGGCACATCGCTCATCAGTTTTGAACTTTCTCGTTACCTATATTCATACCTTAACTGTAATTATTTCATCGAATTAATCAAATATTTTAATTTTATTTGAATCCAGGGAATATGACTGTCCTGGCAGGTACGTTCGGTGCCTATGCACAAAAAAGTATTGCACCAAGAATGATGCGTCTCGGGCTTGCAATCTAACACCTACAGGAAAAAAGCACAGAGAATGGTGTGACGCTACTCCGGATTATCCTAGAGCTAATTGTTTTTGCCAGGGTTACGATCCATCTAACAATTATGTAGTGTTTTCCTAATATCCGACTGTTGAGAAAAGAATTTCATTTAAAATTTTTTCAGTTTATTTATGTAGGTATCATGTGATCAAATATACATATAAGATGTATTCTTTTAAATTGCTGATTTTGTTTACACAATTAGATCCCTACTTAAGTAGGGATCTAAGCTCAAATTTGAGCTTAGACTTATCAAGCGCCCAAGCGGTATAGTCTACTCAGCAGATCAATTTTACAAAATTGGGTCAACTTGTATTTTTGCTCGATTGGTTGAAAATTTCATTTGTATGAGATTTTCTCCGCAGAGCTGCAGCGTTGAGAAAATCAGAAATTTTCATTCGGCTCCGAAACGTCTCGAAACCGCTTCTAATTCATTCGGGAGGTAATTAAAGGGTACATACTGAATTTCAGTTTTTTTTGTTGGGATTAGATCAAATTTTCATGATTTATAGGGCAATGAAGTGATTTTTAAATTTTAAAAACTAGCCAAAATTTGAGAAATGCACTTCAGCACTTGAAATTTTGAAAAAGGCATATTTTATGATGTACTTTCAATTTATTTTTGTTTCGGCACAAAATTTTCCTTAGAGTTGAGATACCTCTCTTGTTAGGTAATTTGTAAAAAGTGGTGAAAAACACGGTTTTTTTTTGGTTTTGATTTTTTTTGACCATGTTGCACCCAGTTTCGGAATCTGAAAAAAATATATGTGATGAATGAGCACTTAACGGAAGTAATAAAAAAACTTCCAGCCATGGCGCCCCCACCCCAAATTTTAAAAAAAATTTCACAATGCAAAAAAATTGAAAAAATTTGAACCGAAAATTTTCAAAAAATTCTCATGTATACTACTCGATAAGATGTATAATCTGTGGAAATTTCAAAATTTTTCATCCACCCTTCCAAAGATATCGTGAGTTGAATTTTCGACATTGGGGGTGCGAAGGTGCGATAATTCCGGAAGGGGAAGGTGTGGGGGGGTAAAGAAATTTTTCGGGATGGTTTTAGGCTAAGAGTAATATTTTGGGTCAGTTTTGACCAATTTTGGGTCAAGGGCCGTATTTGACCCTTATCCGGAAATGCTCTTTCAAACGAGTTTAGGTAAGTACCTATATTATGATAAGAATACGATTGTGTTGTGCTAATGTACTTTTAGGGGCCTAACTCGGCCTTCTGAAATATAATTGAAAATTATACGAGGTTAAACTAATTATAGGTAGTTTTAAAACTCATAGGTACTTCAAAAGCACCTAAAATTTGGACATTCCAAGAATGAGGTGTTGAAATGAAGTTTAAATTATTATATGATTTATGAATTAAATTTTGCATCGTTATCACTCGATTTCTTCATATCTTGAATTCACGAAATGAAAATTATTTTAACGACAATAATCTTATTTTTATCGATTGCCATTTTTCCATTGGAAAGTTACGCAAAAAGATGGTCAGTATGATTTTATGCTTCACATTGCATTAGTATTTTTTCACGTTAATGTTGCACCTACAATCAGGAACGTTCCGAGGACATATCGCCGGGGGGGGGGGGGGGTTAAATTTTGTGAAAATCCCAACTCAGGTTTCAAATTTTCCCAACAGTATGATACCCACAACAATAAGATTTTTCCCCCTAATACCATACTCAGCTCAAATAAATTTTGTGTAAAAGGTAGCTGCAATGAATATAATTAATTAAATTTATTTAGGGATGAAATAGAGCCTGATTTTGGGGAGAAGAGCTTAGGTGAATGACACTAATTTACCGACCAAACTAAATTTTAAAAGAATTTAATTCCTCTCTTCCAAGTTCAGAAATTACTAATTTCATCGTATTTAATTGAAAATACTTATGAAATTGCTCTATTGTCCCGAGCGAAGCGAGGGTAAAAAATTTCAGTAAAAATTATAATTTTTATGAATAAATTTTTTTATCCATTGTAAATACATATGAGAAAGATGAATTTGATCCGAGCGAAGCGAGGGCGAAAAGTTTAGAAAACCTAAAATTAAAAGTACCATAAACAATGTTTCAGAGCTAATAAAATTGAATAAAAAATCTGTGATTTCTACTTTGAAACTATTATTTTAAGGAAAAAGTATGATGAAGCCGAGCGAAGCGAGGCCGAAGCTTTTAAAAAAATTGATTTTTAAACATCGAAAATGAGTCCTAAGAAGATATAATAAAATTAGTTGAGATAATTTGAGAAAAATCCGAAGAAAATTTCTTTTGTAGGTTAGGATTATTTTTCAATTACAGAAAGAGAGATACAATAAAGCCGAGCGCAGTGAGGCCAAAATTTTTGAAATTTTATTGCTTTTTTGCATTGGGAAAAAAACATGAAACTGCACAACTGTTTAATTTTTTCAATTTAAAAAAATTAATTTTTCTTCTGGGAAATGGATCATCAAATTTTGCTTTCTCCTTAAAAAAAACTGCGATGGTACAAAAAAATGTTCAACTTTCCCAATTTGGAAAAATATTTCTCCAAATGGTAAATTTTTCCAATAGTAAAAATAAGTAGAAACAGTCCAAACTTTGAAAAACATGAAAAATTTCCCAAGTTGGGACAACTTGCTAATTTTATTCACATTTTGTCAAGTTGGGAAAATTCACTATTTTGTACGCAATTTCTCAAATTAGGAAAATATAAGTTGGTACAAAAAGTAAATTTTCCCAACTTTAAGGTCGAAATGCAGGGTTGTTCTTTTACGTGTAAAATAATTATTTTTCATTATGTGTAAAATAATGTAAAATAATGATGTAAAATAACGTTATGTAAAATAATGTAAAATAACGAATTTCTTGTAAAATAATATAAAATAACACTGATAAGAGCCGAAAAGGTGATAACGTGCTTATAATATTTCGTTATTTTACATCATTTGAGTTATTTTACGTTATTTTACACATTATTTTACTGTAAAATAACTGGTGTAAATTTACGGCACAACCCTGTCGAAATGGCAAATTTTCCCAAAAAAATGCTCAAAAAATCCCAAGGGGGTAAGCTCCCCCCATCGGTACGTTCCTGCCTACAATGTCAGTTTCACTAAAATACTAGTAAATCGGATAAGGCTAGTTTTAAATTTTGGTGTGTTCATACTTTGAACGCAACCCCCTGATCAAGCGAACTGAGAGGAAGGATAATTTCGCAATCGGTAAATAATTTCGTTTAATTTACTCAATCTTTATTTTGTTTTCAATTCAGGGAGTTTTTCTGTCCTATGAAACAGTACAAATCTTGCGCATGCACCGCAGGTAAATGTTTTATCAAAGATGCATTTCTTGCTTGTTTGAATACACCTGATGGACCAACTCAGAAATTTTATGACGTGCCCTGCAATGGTTACGATGTTGACACTGGTGATTGTTTATGTTCAACCTTCCATCCGTAAATGATCACAAGTGTTTCTTCATTTAAAGGATAATAAACAAAAATTGAATTCTATTCGAGTTTTGTAAAATGTACATAAACAGGTTCATAAAAGTACTCTTCGTCATTGTTTTAAATTTACAACTTGAATTTGTGTTGTCGGAATTTGGTGAACCGATTTTCCTCGACTGATCGACCGTGACTTATTCTTCTATTCATTTTTCATTTTTCGGATTAAGTACGACACTTCCTTGAATATGAAAGATAGGGAGTGTGAATATGACACATTGGAAGTATTCTTTGATAGGTACTTTTCATAGAACAAAAATCAGACCAAAGTGTAATTCTGAAAATTATTTTTAATAGGTACCTACTTACTTGAAAATTTTTCATTATTTTCTTAAAAGCTTCACGATCTCGAAAAAGTTAATAAATCATGATGAAAAATATACTTCGATGGGCGAGTTGTGAGATTTAAAAAATAATAATCAAAAAACACGTACATATATGTACCTACTCCCACATCTTAGAATAATAATTCTTACCTCGAAATACGAACGAGTATTTTATGGAACTCAGAAAAGTTGGAAATACATTCTTCAGTTATAGGTAACAGACCTTGGATTTTAATCAAAGTTACAGGTTCGCTCTGATTTATGAACTCATCATTAAAAATTTCAGCTCCTATTTCGAAGCGAGAAAGGAGAGTTGAGGTCCACAAACTGGTGTTATTTTTAAAATAATCGAAACTTTTCATCGGTAAGCCTCAATTGAATCGACGTAAGAAGAAAAAATGGATTGGATGGCGCAATCACTTCTCTCAACCATGATCAGTTTGAGAAATTTTTTCAAGTTGCCAGCAGGCCATAGTTCTACGAAAAGTTGAAAATCCAGATTTTGATTTTTTGAAACAGAAATTAAACGTGTTTTTTTTCGTCATCAAAACTAAACAAACGTTCAAGCATTACAGCGAAAAAAACCTTTTTTGATACAAAAAATTCAAAATTATCAGTTCGTTGCTGCTGTTGGTGAAAATAAATTTTTGGGATGAAAAATTAGAGAATTTAGCAATTGAAAACGTTTTTACTTAAATAGGATGTTGGCGGTCGACTCCACACGAATGAAATATTTTCAGATATTGGCATAGAAATTCTGGGTAGGTACCCCTTTTTTGAGAACTCTTAGCTCCGCTTTACTTTGAATCCGTGGCTGGCATTTTTTTGGAAAGTTTTCAATTCGAAATGAACCATCCATTCATAAGCGCACCCAAGGGGGCTCAGGGAGCTCGAGCCCCCCCCCCCGAGCTCGCAAGGTGATTTTTTATCATAAAAATGTCAAAAAAGAATATGATTTTTTTTTTTAATTCGCTCTCACTTCGCTCAGGTAGTGTTTTAGTAATTTTTTCTTAAATAAACATACCAGTAAAGTTCTATATTACTTTACATACCAGTCTCTAAATTTTAATCAGTTGAATTTGCAGAAATTCTGTCTTTTTTAAACATTAAAATAATTTTCATTGAAGTTTATTGATTTTCACTGATTTTTCGGTCAAAAATTACTAATTTATCAGAAAAAATCAGTAATTTTGACTAAAAAAAAAAAAAAAAAAAAAAAAAAAACAGAAAATCTCGTCATTTTTCAATTTTTTTTCGCTCAAATCTGTAGGTATGTACATATTATCTGCCTATTGAAAATACCCTAATTACTCCAGCCCCACTGAAATAACAGGTACTTCATTTTTTCATTGAATTTTGACCCCCTCCCCCATTTTTCTGGAAATCTGAACCTCTCCCTTAAATAATTTCTAGATGCGCTTATCCATTATTAATTTGGTCAAAATCAAAAGAGCATATATTTTTTATTTAGATGTCTTCCATTAGGTAAGTACAATTTTCCTATTAAAAAATTAAAACAGGACCCCCCTCCCCCAAAAAGGTATGAGTTGGTACGCCAGTACACCCCCCCCCCCCCCCAATTTATACATTTGTATGCTTGTAGTTATTTACAGAAAATTAAAATTTTAACAAACACATTAAATTTTTAAAAAAACGTGATTTTTAATAGCTATATTTTTGAAATAAGCTTGACCTTTTGAGTAAATCGGGGTAAATTGGTCAAAAAACTTGACTTTTTAGGACCACCATGACCTATTTGAAAAAAGTTTGACTTATCAAGACAGCTGGACTTCTTAGACACCCTGTATGACGAAAATGTTATCAAAGTTTTGTGCTAATAGTAGGTATGTACTCTCTTAATTTGAATCAGTCAAAATTGACTGATTTAAATCGACAAAATTGAGTCACTGTAGGAATTAGTGAAAAAATTTACTGATTCAATCAGTGAATTTTCATTATCGAATCAGTAAAAATGAAATTTTACTGATTCAATCAGTAGGTAATTATTTACTGATTGAATCAGTGAAATTTTATTTTTACTGATTCAATAATGAAAATTCACTGATAGAAATCAGTAAATTTTGACTGATTGAAATCAGTCAATTAATTTTTACTAATTCAATAATCAAAATTCACTATTTGAATCGGTAATTTTTCACTGATTGGCAGTAAAATGTCACTGATTAACAGGGGAATCAGTGGAATTTGACTGATTAATCCGTGACTTGATTTTCTCTATTTCATCAGTCGATTTGACTGATTCAAATTAAGAGAGTAATATAATTGAACCTTCAAAAATTTAATCAAGAATTTTACGCGTTTGAACGAATAATATTTTTACGTGAGTCAGATGCTTCAAATCAACCAAAAAAATTGTTCGGTCCAACCACACGAGAGAAAAGCACCTTGAATTCTGATATAATTTTTCAATCTAACCTTTCGTTCCTTTCAATTTCTCCAGTTCATAGAGTCATAAAATGAAAGCTATTTTCGCGGCTTCAATCGTTTTTACTGTATTTATATCCATTTTTCCTCCGGAAAGTTTCGCAGATGACAGATGGTTAGTATGATTTTGTGCCTCACACTATGTTAATATTTTTTCACATTATCGTTACAGCCGTGCCAGTTTAACTGAAATGTGGACCAGAAAATCTGTCAATTTTGATTTTGTTGTATCATCATACCTTGCACAGTTGTGAACCAACTCCTTTATCAAGCCAGCCAAGAGAAACGATAATTCCATACCTGGTTTATAATTTCACTTAATTTACTCAACATCTTCGTTTCTTTTCAATCTAGGGAATATTACTGTCCTGGGAGGTATGTTTCTTGCTCGTGCGTAAAAAATTGGTGTGATGAGTATGACGCGATCGAAGGTTGCCGTGAAACCCCGGATTATCCACTCGATGTACTACATAGAGTGATATGCTACCATACCCGTGTGTGGCCCTCGGATGAGTGCATATGCTCGGCCTACAGTCCTGAATGATCGCAATAGTTTTTCAATATTAACTGCAACGAAGTAAATTATACTTACTGTTGGAAATTTGTGCCATATATCCAGGGTCATAAAAGTTTTTTTCGATTGTGTTTTTAATTTACATTTTGTGTTTGAGCTGTCGAAATTTCGTAGATCAATTTTTCTCGACTGGTCGAATCGAGATTTCTGCTCAAACCTTTAAAAATGATTAGAACTAGATTTTTGACTTTTTCGTCAATTGATTCATTTTTTTGGATCACGACACTCCCTTGAGTCTGAAATGGAGAAAGGGTGCGTGAATATGATAGATTGAATGCTTTCTCAGACGCTTTTCATAGAATCAAAATTAGGCCACAGTGTAATTCTGAAAAGTACTCACATTTTCAAAAAGGAAGTACTTCAAAATTTTTCATTAATATCTTTCTTAAATGCTTCATGATCACGATAAAATTCATAAAAGCCAATCAAACACTTACTTTGTTTGGAAAATTGTAGAATTTGAAATAAATTCCAGAAACACGTGGTACCTCATTTCAGAACATAACTCATTGCTTCTCCCTTCGAAATTCGAATGCGTATTTTATGGAATTGAACAGCTTTCGAAATTTGAATTGGTAGGAATTAGACGGGGTTGAATCAATTTTAGGCACTTTCCAGGAGAAACAAAAAACTGATTTATACGAAAATTAAAATTCGGTAAAAAAAACATGCTTCAGGACATTGAAATGAGCCCACAAGACGATTTTGCAGACCATAACGAAAAAAAAATTTCAAATATACAGGAGATATGGCCACTCAAATATTTTGAACTCAGCCCACTTTTACTTCTCATTTATGACCAAATTCCGGGTTTTGAAAAATTTAGATTTGGGAATTGATTTCACTGATGGATCGGATATCTAAAAGGGGATGACGTTCTCCACCAAAATTTTTTTCGAGAAAAGGCCTTATTCTCAGTTGGGAAAATGACAAATTTTTCCAACTACTGTGTTAAAATGTTCAATTATTTCAACTCACAAGTAAAAAATTCCGTCAGGGGAGGTCCTCCCCCTCCCCCTATCGGTACGTCCCTGCAACTATCCGAGTGATGATTTCTTAGAAGGAGACAGATAACAGATGAAAAAGATCTTTATTGGCAAACGAAAAAAGGTAAGTACATAAATTGACCGAAGGCTAAAGTTGAGTCGTACGTACAGGTTTTCAAAAGTCGAAAAATTGAACTGCCAAGGTCCGATGACTTAAACACAAAGAGTAAATATGTGAATAAAACAATAATAATGGCGAAGAGAACATTTGGATGCATGGTATAAATCTCCTGCGGAATAATTTCCTTCCTTGTAATCCAGTAGGAATAGGAAAACCATTGCAATCATTCAGGACTGAAGGCTGAGCATATGCACTTATCGAGCCAAAATCGAGCACCTCATTTTGACCAAATTCACAAGAATTGGTTCATTTCGAGTAAAAGACTCGCCAAAAATTTCCAATCTCACAACTCGAAGTAAACCGGAGCCAGGAGTTCTCAAAGTAGGCACCTACATAAAAGTAGGATTTTTATGCCAACAACTGAAAAATTTTTATTTTTTTATGTGGAATCAACCGCCAACTTCCAATTCAAGTAAATATTTTTTAATGACTAAATTTTCTAATTTTTCATCTCAAAATTTTAATTTTACTAACAGCATCACTGAAATGATAATTTTAAATTTTAATTAAATTTTCGAAGATTGAATTAGTGCTCTCCCAATTTGAATAAGTGAAAATTCACTAAAGAAATGGCAAGAATCAAGTTAGGTAGGTACTGGTGAAAAACTACTGTTGGTAAGCACGTCTTTGCTACTTTCTGTTCTTTCAAAATTATCTCTGAAAGTATCCAAATCACGAAAAAGTCAATAATCAAGTCGTTATGGTTTTCAAATGTTTAAATCACTACCCAATTTCGATCGCTCAAATACAAGATGTCGATTTAAAACAAAGACGACGTGTACTTTTATGAACCAGAATACATGGTACATACAAATCTCAAATAGAATAATTTCCTTCGTTGTAGTCCAATAATGAAAACCCACGGCGATCATTCAGGACTGAATGTCGAGCACACGCACCGATCTGTGGGCCAAATCTTGGTATATTTGCAGGTATACTTGTACTCTTCACCAATTGGTAAATCCGGTGTTTCGCGGCAAGCATATATCGCGTCCCACTCATCGCACCGATATTTTGCGCATGTGCACGAAACATACCGATCAGGACAGTAATATTCCCTAGATTGAAATTGAAAAAGAATAAAAATAAAGATGTTGAATAAATTAAATTAAGTTATTTATCCAGTGCGGGATTATCCCTTCTCAGCTCACTTGATCATGAGGTTTGGGTACAAGATACGAAAATAAGTACCCAAAATTCAAAACTAACCGATTTTTTAGTAAGTATTTCAGTCAAACTGACAGGTGCAACAATTATTAGTAGGGGTTTCGATTTGACGAAAAATCACGCCAACTCGATTGAGCTGTAAAATGAAATTTTATGAATTTTATGATTGATTCATGTTCTAGTCATTAAAACAGAAAATTTTAGCCCGGATTCCTTTGTTTTACCCCTCCACCACTTTTCAATTTTTCAAGGGTTACCTTTTTCTTAAAAACGCGTATAATGTCCCTCTTGTAGGTTCTAGAAATAATTTCTCCACAAAAGTTGTTCGTAAATAACTCTGCTACAAGAAAGTCCAATTTGGGGCCATCAGTGCCCGGAATTTGAAAAAAATGTTTCAAAAATTCATAATTTTTTTCATCTAAGGGTAAGGGTACCGAATATGGACCGGTTCCCTAATATGGACCACCCATCTATCTCCTCCGTTTATGATGCAATCTGCGGGAAAAAATTGTATCTTGTTCATTTTTCACAGAGAAACACAATGAGACCAAAATCGCAGCCCAAAAGCTAAAATTCGCGGAGTTACAGTCAAAAAAAATAATGTAATTCCAATGTGGTTTTATAATTTTAAATGTGTAGTCCAGTGCGGGATTATCCCTTCTCAGCTCACTTGATCATGAGGTTTGGGTACAAGATACGAAAATAAGTACCCAAAATTCAAAACTAACCGATTTTTTAGTAAGTATTTCAGTCAAACTGACAGGTGCAACAATTATTAGTAGGGGTTTCGATTTGACGAAAAATCACGCCAACTCGATTGAGCTGTAAAATGAAATTTTATGAATTTTATGATTGATTCATGTTCTAGTCATTAAAACAGAAAATTTTAGCCCGGATTCCTTTGTTTTACCCCTCCACCAATTTTCAATTTTTCAAGGGTTACCTTTTTCTTAAAAACGCGTATAATGTCCCTCTTGTAGGTTCTAGAAATAATTTCTCCACAAAAGTTGTTCGTAAATAACTCTGCTACAAGAAAGTCCAATTTGGGGCCATCAGTGCCCGGAATTTGAAAAAAATGTTTCAAAAATTCATAATTTTTTTTCATCTACCATATTAATTTCAGCTGCTAACAAAAATTTTTCGAAAATTAAGAAATCGAATTCGCGAAGATTTTCGGGATCATTTCATGTTCTCTTTCATGCTATTTAATTTTTGTTTTGTTTACTTAATTGAAATATTACAATTGAACGAAATCGGCGGACTCGATTTCATTTTTATCTCGAATTGATGAAGAATACCCCGTTTACCAACGCAAAAAAAAAGAACATTCGACGTGGTACATCTATCTACACACGTAGTCGAATAGTGACGCGCTACATGAAGCCTGAGAGCGTTCAGTACTTCAGTACAGGTTCTGGTGCCACCAGAACCTGTAGTGAAGTACTGAACGCCAGGGCTTCAAAAACCGAACTTTATCGTGTTCCGGTTCCGTTCCCTTTTTTAGTTCTGTTCGGTTCTTGGTTCAGTTCCGAAGAACCGTTCTTCAAAATAATGATTCTCGGGTTCGGTTCCCAAGAACTGTTCTTCAAAAAACCGGTTCTCAGGTTCGGTTCCCAAGAACCGTTCTTCAAAATAATGGTTCTCGGGTTCGGTTTCTAAGAACCATTCTTCAAAAATCTGGTTCTCTGGTTCGGTTCCAAAGAACCGTTCTTGAAAAAACCGGTTCTCAGGTTCGGTTCCCAAGAACCGTTCTTGAAAAAACCGGTTCTCAGGTTCGGTTCCCAAGAACCGTTCTTGAAAAAAACGGTTCTCAGGTTTGGTTCCCAAGAACCGTTCTTGAAAAAACCGGTTCTCAGGTTCAGTTCCCAAGAACCGTTCTTGAAAAAAACGGTTCTCAGGTTTGGTTCCCAAGAACCGTTCTTCAAAAAACCGGTTCTCAGGTTCGGTTCCCAAGAACCGTTCTTAAATTTTGTCATGTTCAGTTCGGTTCTGAACCAAAAGACCCGTTCTGAACGGTTCTTTTGATTCCATTCCGTTCGGTTCCAAAAGCCCTGTCTGGTGGTGTGTCGTGAGAAGTGCTTTCGTTGCGTGCGGTAGTTCAAAAATGCACGTTTTTATTCAAACTTTATTTTTTTCAGCATGTTGCCACCCCTAAATAAAGAGACTTTGAAAAAATTTTATGTTGTACCCAAAAGTGTGACAAGGTGGTGTACAAAAATCAGTAAGAGCATCCCCCATTTTTTTTGAAATTTTCAACCCCCTCAAAAATGGGGAAAATATGGGGGTAATTCAAAAAATTATCATACTTACATCCATGTAACACCCGTATTCTTTGAGAATTTCAAAAAAATCCCCCACCCCTTCCGAAAACATCGCAAACTGTATTTTTGGTATGTAAAGTGTGATAACTCCGGAAGGGGTGGGGTTAAGGGGTCAAAAATTCAGGTGGAACGTTTTCAAGTCCCAAGTAACATTTAGAACTACTATGAACCAAATTTCGATCTAAGGCTGATTTCACCATTTTAAAGGGAGAGACACTTCTAACTTGGGGAGGAGGTAGGTCCCATTTGTGAGGGGGTAGAGGGAGGGAGAAAATAATCACGAAGTCATGAAATAACTCACCATAGAAAATTTAATTCTGAATACTTTTGATTATTTAGAAATTTTACTCTTCTGTAGAAATGCAAAAAAAACGCAATTTTTGATGATTTTTTAAAACATTTTTTTTCAAATTTGAGGGGCACCAATGGCCCCAAATTGGATTTTCAATGAAAAATAAGTTATAGCTGAGATGTTGAGGAACAACTTTTGTAGGAAATTTTTTATCTAGAACCTATAGGAGGGGAACACTGAAGGCATTCTTAAGAAAAGGGGATGAACCTTCGAAAAAGGGGTGGGAGTAAAAAAGGCTTCTGGGCTAATTTTTTTTGCTTCAGCGTCCAGAACATGAATCAATTATAAAATTTATTTTTACAATTCAGTCGAGCGGATATGAAATTAAGACCTGACTAAATATTTTAAAAAATATCAAGTACCTACTTTCTCAAACATAAATCAGTGAAAATTATCGAAAATCACTGAGAACCAGTCAGAATTGCAGCTCAAGAGAAAATCAGTGAAATTTTTTTATTGAAAACGAATGAGTGAGAAAAATCAATAGAAAATCAGTGAAAATTCACTAAAAAGTCAGCGAAATTTATGAAATTTGCTGTAAAATCAGTGAAAATCTTTGAAAATCACTAAAAATCAGTGAAAAATCAGTGAAAATCTTTGAAAAATCAGCGAAAATTTTCTGAAAATCAGTGAATTTTGCTGATTTTTTCTGCGCTGCAATTCTGACTATTCATCAGTGACTTTTCACTGGTTCAGAATGAGAGAGTATACGTACTTAATATAATGTGAAGCACAAAATCATACTTACCATCTGTCATCTACGTAACTTTCTAGCGGAAAATTCGATATCAATACAAGTACGATTGCCACTGAGAAAATAATTTTCATTTCGCAAATTTAAGAGCTGGAGAAATTGAGAGACAGTGGTGCAAGAATCAATTGAAAAATTATATTCGATGTATCTTTTTCTACCGCCTCGTCGTTGAATTGAAGAAATTTTGGTTGATTTAAAGCGTGCGATTTACATAAAATACAATCGACTCAAACACGTGATTAGTTGCTTTTTTTTACATATTCACGTCTGGCAATTATATATTTTTGTCGGATGATTTTTTTCATAGTTTCATCAGGCTCAGATTTATAGGTAATCGTATTACGCAAGAAGGTAATTAAATCTTCGAAGATCTAATTGAAATTTTTTTATGCTCGAATTAAACGACATTAAAGGAAATATTCGTCGAATCGAAGGACGAGGTACTAAAAAAAAACTCGTATTAGCGAACATTTCGTAATCCAACTTATTGTTCTCACGCAGGCAGCAATCACTTGATTTCTGCTGTTGTCAAATTACCACGATGAAAGTTTTTATTTTCGCGATATCGGCGTTGCTATCAATTTTACCTTCTTTAGAACAGAAACCACCACGTTGGTTAGTATGATTTCATTGATTCGATAACTTGAATATTTTTAATTCATTTTACTCTCCATTGCAATTCGTGTGAAAGTAATAAGTAGGTACAGTAGATTTCATATATTGCTTCAAAAAAGTATACGAACAAACCAGATATTGAATTTGAATTGGCGAAACTGTCTTGCAAATTAATTCCTTCTTAATCGAACGGATTTGAAAATTTTACAAAATTTGAGAATGCACCGGAAGGAAAATTTCGTTTTCGGTTGATATAGAATTTTCGACGTATTTTTATAGCCATTACAGACTCGCTGATCACGCTGACATGAAAAATAATAATGTTACAATGAATAGGCTAACAATTGATGTTTTCTGTTAAATCTAGGGAATGGATATGCCAGGAAACTTGGGGTATATGCTGGTGTGATTACACTTGCACTGCATATCTGGCAGGGTTAGGTTGCAAAGCTATGACGCCAACGGACAATTCTTTAGTAGACTGTGGTAATGATCCAGTAGATCAACAAAAAACTTACTGTTTATGTAAGTCGCACGTTGAGATAGCGTTATAGCCTTTCTATTTGCGATGTTTCATTTAATTTATATGTTCTCTGAACTATTCATTAATGTGCTTATATGTATCGGTTCAAATTAGCGTTGGAAATTCATTTCATTAAATGTGATTATCGTTGACCATTTATTATCCTTATTTCGTTTCATCTTCTATCATTCTGAATCAATGAAGTCACCGATGAACAGTCAGAATCACAGTGCTGGGAAAAGCTCAGTGATATTTTCACTCACTTTGCACTTAAATTGGCTGGTTTTTTGATGAATTTCATAAATTTTACCGACTGTAATGTATTTTCACTGATTTTTTCAGCGATTTCCTACACTGATCTGCTATTATGTGGAATTTTTTTGCTGATTTCTTACTGCGCTGCAATTCTGTCTGTATTTTTTTTTTTTTATAGATTTTTGATAAGTACCTACTGATTCAAAGAAAGACATCTATAAATCCATTAAATTAAAAAAACCATTGAAATTTTTTTTATAATTGCATTTTTTTATGTATTAAGGGAGCAATTTGGGGGGGGGGGGGGGTAGAGTTTAGGAAAATTTAGTTTAAAAAAATATATGAAAACAAAATCTGGTCATTGCTTTCTTTAAAAATTTTGCCAAGATTTCGGTCACAGTAAGAAAAAGGACCAAAAGCCTCAATAAATTGTAGGAAGCCCTGAACAGGCCATCTTAAATTGAAATTTCAAAGACTTGAAGCCTGAGGCACAGATCCTAAAACCCAATTCTTCACTCAAGCCCCAGAAAACACAGAACCCGAAACTTACATTATTTTTACCATTTATCAATAACACAGGTCAACATTTCTAAACTTTTGAAATGCTGTTTGAGGTTTGATGGGTGATTTTTATAGTATTTTTCGAGCTGATCACGAAAAAAGCAGTGAAAAAATTCCATCATCCAAGGATATTTCACAATTAGAATTTTTCGTCCAACGGTTTTCTACTTTTTTTGATAACTTTGACACTTCAAGTCGATTTTCTGAAAAAAGGAAAGTTCTACGAAAAAAATGAATAGAACATAAATTGTAGAGTGTCAAATTTCCTATCTGTAGAATCCAATCAATTATTTCTTAGAAGGCTTAGCTTTCGAGATATTTTAGCTCAAATTTCAAAATTCAACTTTTTTTATTGAAAATATCTCAAAAACTAAGCCCGTTTTAAATAAAAAATAAGCAACCTAATGGTAAGACCTTTGGCTACTGATTTTGAATGCGATAAGGATTTTAAGCACCTATTTTAGTATGTTTAATTTGGCCTAAGCTCCAAGAAAAACACTTTATGTTTCAGACCTTTCTTCCCAGAAAATCGACTTTAAGGGTCAAACGTTACATAGAAAACTGTAAAATAAATTTTTAACAAAAAATCTTCCAATTATAAAAAATTCTGGCGTAATTGAGAAAAACTAGGTACCTATAATCATATTCGAACTCGGCATTAAAAAATAGATTAGAATCACCTAGGTACCAGAGAAACTTGAGCGATGGAGAAATTTTAAATCAGTGATTAAAACAAGAAAAAGAAAATGCTGTTTTAAATTTAATGGATAGGTAATTATTATATAATTTTTTACGATGATCACGAGAAAAATGCTGAAAAAATTTCAGGACTCGTCGGGATTTTTCATTGTTGGAAGTTTTTTCGTTGAAAATTTGTTTTACATTTTTTAATGTAATTTTTGTCCCTTAAAGACGATTTTCTGGGAAAAGAAAGTGCCCTACGAAAAAAATGAATGGAACATAAACTGTAAATCGTCAAATTTCCTAGGTACCTGTGAAGTCCAATTAGTTTTTTTCTAGGAGGCTTAGTTTCTGAGATATTTTCAATTTCTAAAAAAATTTGAGCTTTGAAATTTGAGCTAAAATATCTCGAAAGCTAAGCCTCTTGAGAAAAATCTACTTAATTGAACTTCACAGACAGGAAATTTGACGTTCTACAATTTATGTTTCATTCATTTTTTTCGTTGAACCCTTTATTTTCTCAGAAAATCGACTTGAAGTGCAAAAGTTATCAAAAAGAGTAGAAAAAACATTACCAAAACGAAAAATTTAAATTGTGAAAAATCCTTGAGGGATGAAATTTTTTCACCATTTTTCTCGTGATCAGCGTGGAAAACACTATGAAAATCACCCATCAAACCTCAAACAGAATTTTCTATGTCAACCTGTGTGGGCGAGATTCGGATCGAAATTTGTTGATGGTTAAACGTATTCGAATGCTCATTATTGGAACTTTTTGTTGTTTTTTTCTTTCAAAATGGTACGTTTAGAAATAGAAAAATAAAAAAATCCCAGCTAAGTAGTAAATTTTAAATGTTTAGCTCTCAATTGTCTTATGGTAAGTTATTTTTTCGAAATTTGTCATGAATCATGAAACAATTAAAACATGGCTCAGAATATATAAAAAATTGATAAAATTGTGATTCAAATCGCGGATCGTTAAAATTCATGATTCGAATCATGTTTTTGGCTCACAACAAAGGTTTCGTCATAATAGGAAATGATTAGTGATTCGAAATAATTAAACAACTTCAACGATGTAAAATAAAATATTTTTCGTTCATCTTAAAAAACTTTCAGCTATAATGTAGGGAAAAGTTTTCCAGTCAGTGGCGTCGGAAAGTGGGATGCAAAGGGTGCACTGCTCCCCCCTTCCCGCACAAATTTCATCAGATAAGGATTTTCGAAGCATTAAAAATTGAAATAAAATCTTTTTTTGGGACATTGAACACCAATTTTTTTCAAAATGAATTATTTCAGTCAACAGTGCAAAACAGGTTCCTTTTTGCCCCCTCCTCCGAAAATCCTTCTGTTATTTCAAATCTAAGCATCCGAGGCCACTGTTTCCAGTCCATAACGATGAGAGAGACAAAAAAAAATTTCCAGAGAAGTTTGTATTGCTCACTTTGAAAATTAAGGCATCCGCGAGATTAATCAAATTCGAGTTTTAGAATTTTCCATCGAATAAATTTGAATTTCATTATTTTTGGTATTTCTTCAATTCTTAGATTGAGCAATCAACTCTATGTAAATCTGAACCAGCAAAATCGTTTGAAATTTTGCCTTTCTAAATCAGTGAAAAGACTGCATTTTTTACTGAAAAAAATCATTAATTTTCATTTATTTTTCAGTCAAAAATTACTGGTTTTTTTGGAAAATCGTGGATTCACTGCAAAATTAATGATTTTCAATTGAAAATCAGAGAAAATCACTGATTTTCAGTAAAATTGATTTCACTGATTTAGAAAAGCAGATTTTTACTAAATTTCACTGATTCTGGTTCAGAGAAAAACCAGTTAGATACGCAGATGTGTGTCTTTGAATTTTACATAATGAGTATTGAGTAAAACTATTCATCTCAGTTGGTTAAAATTGGAAAAATTCGACGAAAATTTTCATATGTATTTTTGAATTATTGTAGCCCCTTTGATTTCCCGAATCGACCACAGAATATAAATTTTTCTCCTCTCTGAAAATATTAAGCATCGCCAGTCTTACTTTTTACTTTTCTAATCATCTAATCAAACACATTTCGTAATTCGTAGCTATTCATTCCTCACTCGTCTTCCCATAATTAGGTAGGTATCCATTTTCACTGCAGAAAAAAAATTCATCACATTAAATTATCTCGTATCATCCCCGAACACAAAACACTGAGTATTTTTATATAATTTTCACCAATCCTTTCCAGCATTTCTTATTCTCATTTCTCTCGAAATTGTCGAATCGTTCGCGAAATTAAATCGATCCGGAGAAGCATTCAATTTTGCTCGAATTGAGACAATAGCTTCGAATTTGAAATTCATCCGCGAATAAGTCGCGAGACAAACACCCGAGAAGCCATCGAATTGAATTCGTTTTTAAATAGCGAGCAGTAAACACCGACGAAGAAAAACACGAATAAGAAATAGAAATCCATAACCATTTGATCGTTACGTATACAATAAGTAAAGTATACGCGGCATTTAAAAATAAACACCGAAAGAAAGACGGAGACCAGACGAGAGGAAAGCGAAACAATCGAAGAAAATTTTCGAGCAAAAGGTACCATTTAAACTTTTCTCACAGCTCATCAATAAACACTCCAGACGAAGAAGTTTAAAGACGTACGATAGATGTGTACAAGGTAACACCTCATATGTAACGAAGTATTCTCGTATATACCTACAATGTTGTAGTATAAAATAAAGGGTGGAAAAGGATGACTGGGGAAAGCGGCGAAACAGAGACGGAGAAAGAAAAACGAACGTCGTTGTCGGCAACTTGAAGCCGTAACGTCGTTTCTCTCGTATTAAGCCAAGCACGCAATACGTCGCGTCGTATAGTTAGGTACGAGTACCTACGTACAGTTGATAAAATGCAAAAAGCACCACTAAACACGTGCGCATTTATCAGCAGGAAATTCGCGAATCAGACGTTATAAACAGCACTCTTGCAGATGAAAGTTTTTTCTTCTTAAATTTTCTTATATACTACGTAACAATAATAACGACAGCGGTGTCGTTTTAAAGTAACAATGCAGAGACCAGGAATCGAGTTGGAAGATTATAAACGACTAGCTCCTAAATCATTCTGACGCAAATGGGATTTCGACGATCTAAGTTTAAATTTATTCCGAGTTCAAATTTTATCAACTCTAAATTTTTTTAAATTTTCTTACCTGCTTCTAATTTTTTTCTAATCCAATATTTAAAATTTTCCAACAGTTCAAACTTCAATTTTCTCTTGCCTAATTTTGATTTTTGACTTATTTTTGATTTTATACAAGGTATTTAAAATTTCATCCAATTCTTGAGTTGGAAGAAATTTTGAAAAACGAGAAGTTGAATGTTTGAAAAAAATTGGGGAAACGTTTTGTAATTATTGGAAACAATTTTCGAGCTTAAAGAAATTTTTTGAAAGCAACTTTGAAAAATTAAAGTTGAAAAACAGTTAAAGGAAGTTTAGATTAAAAAAAAAATAACAAGATGGAAAAAATGTCAGCATTAAGTAATAGGTACTTAACACAAGTCAACACGATTTTTGTGTTTGGGTTTCGATTGCGAAATTTGGATTGCTTTTATGTATCTATATGTAATGAAGGGAAAAATATTTTTTTGTCCAAAGTTTGCTTTGGGGGGTGGGAGAGCCAAAAATGTGATTTTTCAAGAACAATACACACGGATTTGAGAAAAATTTGGAAAAAAAATTTTTGAACCAATCTTATAGAAAATTTTACGCTGAATCGAACGCCGCAAACCGCAGGCCTCTATTGAGTTTTTTTGCTCGAATTTTTTTTTAAAAAACGGCCATGGGGGCGATCGCCCCAGTCGCCCCCCCCCCCCCATTGGCTACGCCACTGACCTGTAGTTTGTTAGGACATTGAGGGCGCTTAGTTCGAAAATTTGATTATTTTTCAGAGTTGACCCTTCATTCCTCCTCTAACCCCTCAATTTTGGGAAAAAGTATGTTGAGAAATGGAAATATCGTGTGACATATCGATTCTAACTAATTTTAGGGCGAAGAATTCGAATATCAACTTACTTTTTGATCCAACCCCCTCACCGTAATTTTTTGAAGAACTTAACTCCGTGTCGATCACTAAAGACTGGTGGAGGGGGGTCGATTAGAGCAAGGAGAAGGAGCCCTATCAAAAAGTAAGTCGATATTCCAATTCTACAACCTCAAATTAGTTAGGATCGATATCCTACACGATATTTTCATTTTTCTAGGGCTAAATACCAAAAAATAAGCAAATATTCGAACTCAGTGTCCTCAAAAACCTAACAAACGACAGGTCACACGTTATTTTTCATTTTTTTGAACTTTGACCCTATCAAAGAGGTTACTAGGGGGGTTCAAAGGGGTCGGATGAAAAAACTAAGTACATATTCGAAATCAGCGCCTTTGTCTCAGAAATGATTTTTGGGCTGATAAACAATTCCATATGTATTTTGACCCTTTTAGGACTCCAAATTCCCTAATAACTTCAAATCTATATTTTAACACTCTAACCGAGTTTTCTTCGCACTGATCACAAATAGGTACTTAATTAGAAAATTTTCCTTAAAAGTAGGTATAAATAATGAGAAGTAAAATAAAAAAAAATTAAAAAATCAAAGTCGGATAAATTTTGAGAAAATTTAAATGATAAAGAAATTTACTAATGGAAAAATTTTAAAATTGGATACAGCTTTGAAAAAAAAAACAGAATTAAAGTATGTAATTGAAAAAATTTGAACTTGGATCGTTGAAATCCCTTTTGCGTCAAAATGAAACGGTAATGTCAATGTGTCGTGTACCTCCCTTCTCCCCGTGTCTGTTAAATTAAGCAGGTACAGTGTCAAATATTATTCAAAATATAGATAAAAAAATTGAACATTTTCTGAATTTTTGGAAAAAATTTAAAAAACATTAAAACTGCGAGAAAATAGTGAAAAAAATTCCATAAACAGCATACCTGAACATTGTTTGAAAATACTGTACATATTATCGAAACCTTGAAAAATATGAAAAATTGCTGCTGAAAATTTTTTTCCAAAGATTAAGTAAATACCGATATCATATCAATAAAATTGCACAATATATTGAGAAAATAGTTAAAAATTCAAGGTTAGGCACACAAATAAATTTTTATGAAAAACGTATAAAAAAACACACCAAACGAAAAAAATGTAGAAACAGAACGAATTGTAAAAATTTCTAAAAAAAAACATCCAAAAACCGAAATTTCTTCATTTTTGATTTTAAAGATCAATATTTGCATTGAAAGGGAGACGAAATCCTCAACCACTATATCTCTTATAAATACTTTGGGCTTCATAGGCCGAGCGAAACGAAGGCCAGGATTTGAGAAATTGTTGATTTTCAGAAAGAAAATACTTAATTCGTTTTTTAATAGTTTGTTGTTTAAAAAAATGATATTTTTTGGAGTAAAATAAAATTTCGTGCTCTAAAGTTTTTTTGAAGGGGAATTCGTGCTTTTTTCATGTTTTCATGTCACAAAAAGCGAAAAAAATGCTGCTTTTGTTCTTAATTCGTGCTTTTTAAAAACTAGTTTGCGATAAAATGTGCCAATTAACACCGAAATTTTCCACTTTTTTGAGAAAATATAAAAGGGTGGACCACTCTCCTCCCTGGCTCCATCTGTTGTTTCGTTTCTGATAGTGTAAGTTTAAGAATTGGGGAAGGGGAAGGGGACAGAACTCAATTGCTCCTCATGAGGACGAAAATTTTTCTTCAAATATTCAGATCTTAAGTGACTGATGAAATTGAGTCAAACTGAAATAGATTGCAGTCGATATCAAAATAATAAAAATTGATTAAAGGGCCAAAAAGGAATCGATTTTAAATTTTTTATTCAGTAACTTTTTTCCCATGAATTACTGATTTGAAATATAAGTCTACTCTCTCATTCTGAATCAGTGAAAACTGAAAAGTCACCGATAAATAGTCAGAATTGCAGCATACAAAAAATCAGCAAACTTCACTGATTTCCAGCGAATTTTTACTGATTTTTCAAACATTTTCACTGATTTTTCAGCAAATTTTATAAATTTTACTGAATTTTCAGTGAATATTCACTGTGATTTTTCTCACTCATTTATTTTCAGTAAAAACATTTTTTCACTGATTTTCTCCTGTGTTGCAATTCTGACTGTTTCTCAGTGATTTTCGATAATTTTCACTGATTTATAGTTGAGAGAGTAGTAAGTATTCCTATTTCTTGTTATTTTCAATTTTCGCCATAATACCGAATTATGAGACTAGTTACGTCACATTTTCACCTCAACGACTAAATACCGTTCTATATAAGTGATGAAAATAAATTTGGGAAAATCATCATGGAACTGGACGGATTTGAGAATTGTGCATTCGAGGTACATAAAAGAATCCGAGGAAAAAAATTATTGGAAGGTTTGGATTCGGAAAATTAGGATTTAAGAAAACACCTATTCGAGGAAATAATTTTTTTATTTCAGAAAATCCAACTCAGGTAATATCCTAGAATCAATTTTTGGATCTTTATTTTTAAAAAAAATTCTATACTGAATCATATATTTCAGTTGATGAAACCCGAATAAAAAAAAATAATTTTAAAAACTGAATTAACTTTTTTAATGTTCTAATACCTAGAAATATTTTTTGACCTCGAATTTGCCAACTGGAAATAATTTTTACAAATTTTTCAACTGAAAAACACCCGGGGAGTATGTAACTCACTCCCCATACCCCTTTGTAACCGCGCTTGAAAACGAGGTACCTGCTCGATTTTGTTTTTTATAAAATCGTTCCATTTCGCGGAGGGCATCGCCACTTACGTACGAAATAGGTAAATAAATAAAATATATAAGGAAGAAAGAACGAACTCGAGTTGGAATAAAATCAATTTCACGACTGTTTCCTCAAAGCTGCGACTACGACGGCGGCAGGCGAAGGGGTGAAAATGTAGGCTACGTACGATCTTCGCGTAGAAGCGCGATGCGAAATTTTTATTTCATCGGTGGCCAAATTCGAAATGCGTAAATCGACGTCATTATAAACATACCATTCATTCGAATCCATCTATATTAAATTTTTCCTTCGTCAAAAATACACTCTTCTTTTTTTCACACGTCCGAAATTCTTTTCGCCGTGTCGAACATTACGAGATTCGAAGCGAGAAAAAGGCGAACGGGAGAGACGGAGGACCGGCGCGAATATAAAAATTGCGTGTAAAATGGAGTTTCCCCGCGCTCTCTGGTGCTCCACCTAGCACCGGGAAGTCGGTATTTATATAGATGAATTGTGTACAACGACGAGTGGCGCGAATAAGTCAGAAAGGCGAACCGAACGGAACGGTTAAAGGCCAAAAAATAAGGCCATTCGGAGTCATTTATAATAATACGCTAAATGAATCGTGAAGCATGAGAAGAGATTTGCCGGGCCTGCTACGATTGAAATTAAACGAAGCAAAACAAATCCTATAAAATCGAAAAAAATTTCGCTCTGCTGTGTGGCGAGACCCTCTCCCGTCGACATTTCCTTTTCGCCGGATACCACGGTCGTCGTTTCTTCGCAGCAGAAGGTTTTCCTTCCTAAGGAAAGGTTTGTATAATGAAATAGGTGCTGTAGGATTGGTAAAGTGGAAATTTTCTAACCAAGTTGTGTGTTACCTGATTTAACCATGTAAAATGTGTCGACCAACGAGGTAATTTTTATTTCCCACCATGCGAGCAAATGTTTTCGGGGTTAAGTACATAAAAGTTGGAATTTATGTAATCCGATAGTACGAAACGTAGTTACAAGTCGGTTTTCAAAGAAGCTGCAAAAAAGAAACGCTCAGATTTCGCTGATCTCCGGTTTTAAAACGATTTCGCGATGGATAAAAGCTTAAAAATCGACGTGGGATTTGGGAGGGCTGAAACCGTAGGCCGAGGCTGGGTCGAGTTGCGGTTTTTGGGAGCTAAATTCGACACACGCGTCTAATCTTATACGCGCTGATCGTGATTTACCGACGGTTTTTTCCTTTTTCTTGCGATCTCGCTTTTTCTCTCGGCGACTCTCGGGACGCACGTGAAAATGATATTTAATCATTGTAATAGCCCGCGTCGCCCGAGTGCAAATGCTGCCAGCAGAAAAAAAAAGCCAGGAGCAACGAAACAAAAGAAAAACACGAAATGGGATTAGAGTATGCGTTGTTTCAAATTCCGCATCCAACGTTGTGAAACAATTTGAAAACCGGAGCGTTTAATTTATTCGAGGCAATTTAAATTGCCTTTTTTGTCTGTACCCAATTTTTTCTCGTTCCAACTTCGACTGCTGGGATTAGCGAATTTTTCTTTATCGTATCAGAAACCAATAACGTTGAAATTAAAATCCCTCGGTGGGTTGGATAATTTTATAACGTGTGCAGGTACGATGTATTTAGGTAGAGGAGATGGCGAATAGACGGTTGTGGCGTCCCAGTGGTCTTGAGTGAGTTTTCGAAGTAATTTTGCCGAGATTGGAGTTATGTGGCGGGTGTCAGGAGGCAGGAGGGGTTTGTGACCTTGAGCTATTGTTAAGAAGAATATGTCCTTGGTGGGATTTTTATCGAGTATTCAGATTGAGAAAAATTTGTAATTGTATTTTCATAAAGATGAGGTGTCTACTAGATTGGAAAAATAAAATTCTTTCTATTTTCTGTACTTTTTGTGACATTTTCATGCTATTTTTTTTCTTGAGTATGGCCGGATAAGGGGCGAATTTGGCCCCAGGCACTTTTGGGCTCCTAAACACCTCAATTGATGTATATTGACTAGAAATGTTTTTTCCTAATTTTGGACCCCTACCCTCTCCCTCTTGGCATTATGACCATTTTATTGCATTATTTTCAAGAATTTTTAATTTCAACAAAAGTGAAGGAAATTTTCTGTTCTTTGGCACAAAGTTACATCTCGTAAAGGTGTATTTATGATGATTTTTTCAACAATTTTGCTGCACATCTTCACCTCTTTCGGGCTATTTGAATTTTTCAATCGTTAAAAACGTCATATGAAAGAAAGGCGATCTCCTTGGAAAAATTACTAAAAAAAAAAAAAATACGTTTTTTATGTAGGTACTTGGAATTTTGCTGTGTTTTTGGTTTTGGCGATTTCTTTGAACCATAGGCGCACCCAGAAATTGTGTAAGGGAAGGACTCAGATTTTGAGAAAAATGGGGGAGGAGTCAAAATTTAATGAAAAAATGAAGTAATCTGTTACTTCAGTGGGGCTGGAGTAGTTGAGGTATCTATGTTCAAAAATCATCTCAGGAAACCGAAAAAGTGTGGTTTTTTGAGCAAACGACAAGAAACGATAACTTTATGTGAGAATGTCATTTTTGAGGTTCTTCAAAAATCATCTCAGCAGACTGAAAAAGTGTCGTTTTTTGAGGAAACGACAATAAACGACGATTTTATGTGGAAATGTCATTTCTGAGGTTCTTCAAAAATCATCTCCGGAGACTGAAAAAGTGTAGTTTTTTGAACAAGAAACGATGATTTTATGTGAGAATGCCATTTTTGAGGTTCTTCAAAAATGATCTCAGCAGACTGAAAAAGTGTCGTTTTTTGAAGAAACGACAAGAAATGACGATTTTTGGAAAACTTGTGAAAATGTCATTTTTGAGTTTGTTCAAAAATCATCTCAGCAGACTGAAAAAGTGTCGTTTTTTGAAGAAACGACAAGAAACGATGATTTTATATGAGAATGTCATTTTTGAGGTTCATCAAAAATCATCTCAGCAGACTGAAAAAGTGTCGTTTTTTGAAGAAACGACAAGAAACGACGATTTCACGTGAGAATGTCATTTTTGAGTTTGTTCAAAAACCATTTCCGGAGACTGAAAAAGTGTCGTTTTTTGAAGAAACAACAAGAAACGACGATTTTTGGAAAACTTGTGAAAATGTCATTCTTGAGTACCTATTTTTAGTAGGTATAAATAATATTTATATCTACAGATTTGAGAGAAGAAAAATTGAAAAATGACGAGTTTCAATGATTTTTTTTTTCGTCAAACATTGACTGAGAAATTTGTAATTTCTGACCGAAAAATAAGTGAAAAATCACTAATTTTCAATGAAAATTATTTTACTGATTAAAAAAGACAGAATTTTTTCAAATTCAACTGATTCAAATTCAAAGGGTGGAATGTTTATTTAAGAATAAATTAGTGTTGGGCAAAATCGATTATTTGAAAATAATCGACAATCGACTAGGTAATCGTTGAGAAAAATAATCGATCCTTCGATTAATCGACAAGAAAACTCGATCAATCGATTATAATCGCAGTAGAAAATTCGAATGATTTTTTCTTTGTTTCAGCGCCCAGCGCTCCTAACCAAAATTTTTAAAATTCCTTAAAACGGCTAAAACTCACTTTGTCAAAAATCCTTAACCTTTTTTTTCATAATAATAATGTCACTTATAATGTTATATACCTGCCACCTAATTCTAAAAAAAAAGTTATTAAATCGTAAAAATTGAACTTTTTTATATTTCAAATTACATTTCATGTCCGTTTTTCAAAACTTTTTTCAAGAGACTTTTAGAAATTTTTACGAAGATGGTAGGGGAAAATTTAGAGTGCCATTTGAAATCGGTTAGGAACATGATTTGAATTTTAGAAAATTTTAGAGAATTTTTACATTTTTGCGCCCAAATTGTACAAAAATAGGACACAGGGCGAAAATTTTGAAGAAAATTCAGAAAATAATGACTTTGACCTAAATTTTTTTTGAAATTCTCTTAGTGCCAAAAATCAGAAAATTCCCATCACATTCGTTGAAATTAAAAATTCTTGAAAATAATGCAATACAATGGTCATAACTCCGAGAAAAGGGGAGTAGAGGTCCAAAATTTTGTAATAAAATTTTCCAGTCAATATACATTACTTGAGATGTTTAGGAGCCCAAAAGTGCCTAGGGCCAAATTCATCCTTTATCCGGCCATACCCTTTGACCAAGAAAGAATCTCATTTTTATCTTTCGATTAAAAAATTCAGGGAAAGGAGAATTTTTTTGGAAATTCTTATCTTCCGATTTTCTCACCATTAAAATGAAATATTTTGCTATTTTTATGCATTTTTTTCTCGCCAGTAGGCACAATGAAAGAGTAAACCTCGAATTTGAACATTTATCACGTTGATATGTGGATCAATTTTTTTTTAATTGTCCGAATTGTTATAAAAACGTTATTTTTTTGCAACTAACTGTCATTTTTTTAAATGTGTTTCCAAATTTATTTTTCAATTATTATTTTTTGATTTTATTTTTATTTCATATGCTTATCTAAAGCAGCAACTTTGTCATGAAAAATATTAAATATGAATACAATTTACTTACGAATCGTAGGAAAAAATTCTCGACGAAAAAATAATTGTACACAAACTCACCTGCAAACAAAAAAAAAACAATTTGAATTAAAATACAATAAATAAGCACGTCGCATGTGCTATTCTCCATGTTGAGAGTGGATATGGTATTAAGTAAGTACCTATAAAATTCCTATTTTTAGTCAATTTTCGAAAAAAAAATCTAAAAAATAGCTTACACACTCAAATTAATTTTAATTCTCGCAATATTTCAACTCGGGGATAATAATTCGACCAAAATATTTGAGTAATTTCAACGCTGACAATAGTATTTCAGTAGGCCTATATGACACATGACCTTGAACCATATTACGACATTCGTACCCTTAAAAATGATTCATTCGATAAAAATCTCCAAGTTGACAATACGTTTATCTTTTCTCACTCATTTACGCAATCGAAGCTGAAGCAAACGCGTTCGTAAGTTGTTTACGAAGAAAAATTCTGCTTCGGACACGTTAACGAATTTTATTGTCCGCTTGGCTAGACATTCGATGTATAGCGAGAAGAGAGAGAGGGGAATTGGCATTTCTGAGGAAACGTTTGGCGTTCAATTTTACGTGGTATTGTACCCAGTCTTTTATATTGGAAATTCTACGCCGTCAAGTACCATGCCTTTGGTGCTTTTTGCTGTCAAGTGGGCTGGATTTATCTGGGTGGACGATTGATTCCGCTAGGAAATAAATTTTGGGATATTGTTTTTAGTTTGCGAGGTGAAATTAAACGAGTAATTGACGATTTTTTCCAATAAGGTTCCTAAAATAGACTGGAGCCTGTAGAAGGAAACGAGTGATCGATTGAATCGAGAGAATATTAATGCAGGAAAAAATGAAAATATTTCGTAAAAAAATTATTGATTCGATCCATAGAGCACCGCAGAATGTGTCTTAATAAAATTTTCAAATTTTGGAGGCCTCACTCCCTATGTTAGTTCATTTTCTTCTAACGATAAAATTTCAAAAATCTTAGCTTCCCACATCAATTAGAGGTCATGTGCGTTACTCTCATTTTTTAACTGGGATTTCACATGCTGAAAGCAAAAAAATGGAAAGGGAATAATTAAAATTTCCGAATATAATTGAAAAATTTGACATCATCACACAAGTTTTGAAGAAGAAAAAGGAGATTTATTTTTCGGTTCAGCAACGAGCTGCTACTTATTTTACGAGTTTTTAACAGATTGGTACGATGACTGGAGATGTTACAGAATAAAATAGTAAAAATACATAAAAATTGGGAAAAATATTGCAAAGGCTCTGGTGCAATATGGGGGTCATTTGGCCTCAAGTGGAACTTTGTAAAAATTCTTATGCCATTCGATTTGGAATGGTAAAATTTGATTTTAGAGCGCATGAGCGAATTTTTATCTCACCCCTGGGGGGCTGGGGGCCCAAAATACGCGATTTTCAAGCTACAACCTTCTAAAAATTCTATCTCCGCGAGTTTTCAACAGATTTTTTTCAAACTTGGCACATAGGTAGAGGTACTAGAGGGGAGTGCTCTGAATTTTTTTCAGATTTTTCCGACCACTTTAATGACCTTGAATTTGACTTTGAAAATTTAAAATCGCCCTGGGGAGCACAGCCTTGGTGCTGTCTCAAAAATTTTTTCGAATTAAAATTTCCTAATGTATTTTACACTCCTGAGAATTTTTTCAGATTTTTTCAGGTGGTGGAAATTGGTCAAACATTCAAAAAACTGGTGTAATTCATCATTTTTGTTGCTTAAAAATCATTGTTTTTCATCAATTTTTCATTTTTTATAGTTTCTTGCTAAAAATATTATTATTTACTCGCCGTGTCCCATTTCGACCTTTATTCATTAATTTCTTACAACTATGATATTTTGAGCGAATTTAATGCTTACACCATTGCAGTAGTCCAATGTAGTCCCTGCGGTTAGCTCAGGCATACTGCACTTTTTGAACTCGAGTTGAAACGTGGTTTTTATATTAGTGTGTGACCCATAAGGAAATTTTTAAAAAGTAAAGTCATTAAAAATTTCTCTTACGGAGTGAGCGTGGGGGAGTTTTAGGAGAGGGTTGACCCCGATTTTTCCACAAACAAGGGTCGGGGTAAGCTTGGTTTCATTTTCATATAATTCGACCCTCTTGAAATTTAATCTGCGATTAGTTTTCCGACCAAAAGCGTAGAACTCGCTTAATCGTACAATTTGTGTCGCGAAAAGTGGCCGATTTTTAGAAAAAAAAAAAGGTAAAATTGCGATTGTTTTCATTAGAATTTTAAACCAGTTTGTAATAGAATCCAAACCTTCTGAATTCGAATTTGTTATTGGTTTCCAGATAGAAAGTGAAATACCTTCTTGTTTGTCGATTTTTGGTGGGGAAAACAGCAGATTTTCGCTAAAACCGACTCGAATTCGCAATTTCTCATTTTCTCAACCAAATATGTACCCTGGAACTAATCCTTTTTTCAGAACTACACGAAATTGCCATTTTCAATTTTCTCAAACCGATCCAAGACTCAGAGGCGTCGTCAAGGGGGGCCCAGCCCCCCGGAAAAAATTCTGGCCCCCGCTTGGCTCCCCCAAAACTTATGTTGTATTTATAAATTTACATTACACTTACATCAGATAGGATTTCCAAAGCATTAAAACATGAAAAAATGTCTTTTTAGGGGATTAAAAATCCAATTTTTTCAAAGATTCGCCCTCGCTTCACTCGAGCATGAACATAATCACAATTCTATCATCTATTTGAGACGAAAGGGCAGAAAAGGCTCCCTTTTTACCCCCTCCTCATTTTTAGCAGGTGAAAAAAGTCAGTCTCCACTCCCTCCACCCTACCTCTTTACCATTTCGAAAAAGCACAAAAAAAGTTGTCCAACACACGGCCCCTTTTGTGCCCCCCCAATTTTCGATTCTGACGACGCCACTGCCAAGGCTTCTTAAAGTAAGTAGTTATTCAAGAAAAAATTAACTCAACTCCCTGGCGCAGCATGTGACTAAACATTTTTTTAGAGCATTTTCAATTCTTCAATTACTACTTTCTTGAGTTTAAACGAGATTGGAGCATTTTTTTGGTACCTATACCTAAACATTGGCTCGTGAATGCCGCAATTTCCACGAAAGCGGCATGAGAAGCCTTGGATCGGTTTGAGAAAATTGAAAATGGCAATTTCGTGTAGTTCTGAAAAAAGGATTAGTTCCAGGTACATATTTGGTTGAGAAAATGAGAAATTGCGAATTCGAGTCGGTTTTAACGAAAATCTGCTGTTTTTCGCCACCAAAAATCTACCATCAAGAAGGTATTTCACTTTCTATCTGGAAACCAATGACAAATTCGAATTCGGAAGGTTTAGATTAAAGTTCAAGAGGGTCGAAATATATGAAAATTACACCAAGCTTACCCCGACCCTTGTTTGTGGAAAAATCGGGGTCAACCCACTCCTAAAACTCCCCCACGCTCACTCCGTAAGAGAAATTTTTAATGACTTTACTTTTTAAAAATTTCCTTATGGGTCACACACTAATACATATAAAAACCACGTTTCAACTCGAGTTCAAAAAGTGCAGTATGCCTGAGCTAACCGCAGGGACTACATTGGACTACTGCAATGGTGTAAGCATTAAATTCGCTCAAAATATCATAGTTGTAAGAAATTAATGAATAAAGGTCGAAATGGGACACGGCGAGTAAATAATAATATTTTTAGCAAGAAACTATAAAAAATGAAAAATTGATGAAAAACAATGATTTTTAAGCAACAAAAATGATGAATTACACCAGTTTTTTGAATGTTTGACCAATTTCCACCACCTGAAAAAATCTGAAAAAATTCTCAGGAGTGTAAAATACATTAGGAAATTTTAATTCGAAAAAATTTTTGAGACAGCACCAAGGCTGTGCTCCCCAGGGCGATTTTAAATTTTCAAAGTCAAATTCAAGGTCATTAAAGTGGTCGGAAAAATCTGAAAAAAATTCAGAGCACTCCCCTCTAGTACCTCTACCTATGTGCCAAGTTTGAAAAAAATCTGTTGAAAACTCGCGGAGATAGAATTTTTAGAAGGTTGTAGCTTGAAAATCGCGTATTTTGGGCCCCCAGCCCCCCAGGGGTGAGATAAAAATTCGCTCATGCGCTCTAAAATCATCTTTTACCAATCCAAATCGAATGGCATGAGAATTTTTACAAAGTTCCACTTGAGGCCAAATGACCCCCTTATTGCACCAGAGCCTTTCCAAATAATCCAGAAAAATCTGAAAATTTGACTAAATTTCGATTTTTAGGGATGAACTTTGGATCCGAAAAATTATCCTAGGAGGAAACTGAGGGGTTTCAAATTGGGTAAAAATACCTAAAATTTACATTTCAAGATCCCTAAACTTCCCTTACGATGATTCCTTGAGTCCAAAAGTTCATCCCTAAAAATCGAAATTGAGTCAAATTTTTAGATTTTTTAAGAATATTTGAAACTTTTGCATTATTTTTCCATTTTTTTTTGTTTTCAGTTTATTATTTCATGTTCAATTTCATGAGAGAAAAGATGGTCCAAAGAATGATCCCCAAATGATGGGGAGAGCTAAACTTTTGGGAATCCCATTTTTGAAACAAAAATAATCACCATACTGCTATCCATTTTCCTGAGTACAATTTCTCGGACGACCGAAATCCCGAGTAGAAAAACTCTTGAAAAAGTTATTCCAGAATCTATTTTCCTGAGTGAAGTTTTCCCAAATGAACAATAAGATGACAACTTGACATGAAATGGTAGAGGTTTCCAATATCGAATCAATTAACCCAAAAAAACCTTGGTATGGGAATTTTTTCCGTACTACGCCATTTTCTTGTCCTATTGCACTGGACTACAACTAGGTATTTCAAGTCACATTTTTTGAAGTCAACCTTAGTTGCGCGATTACTCAGCTCCTATCAAAGCTAAGACAAAAACTGATAAATACATAGGTATATTTTAAATCCTCATAAAATTCTCCAACTTTTTCATTTAAACTATTTTTTAGTTTCATAATAAATTACCAACGCGAGGAAATCTGTTAAAATTTTTGCTTCACACGACAGAATTTTCAAAATTTCAACTTTGGGAACCCCTGACTGGTTAAAAACTTTTAGATCGGAAAAGTTGCTGGTTGCTATTTCAAGAGGGATCAACTAAGAGTAATTTGAGTGTTTAAACATCTTGCTACGACCTTGGACCTTTTTATAAATACCTATGTGGATGCTAAAATAAAACACGAGATGGGGATGAAATTTTCACAACTTTGAGAACCCTTGGAATGAGTTCGAAATTCGATCTAAAAAATTTGCGGGCGTCTAGTTTTTTTTAGAGTTGTCGGAAATCGTGCAGCACGATTTTTTTCCAAGTTATTATCACGAAACCAGTCTTTGGTTCACAGTTTAAAATTTTCTGAACCTTTTTTCCAAGTCCAAATTTTTTACATATTTCTCTCAAACTCAACTAAATGTTTTTTTTCAGACGTAATTTTCTCAACTCTGATTTTTTTTCTTCGAATTTTCTCAACTCTAATTTTTTTTCTTCGGATTTTCTCAACTCAATTTTTTTCAATTTTCTGAACTCAATTTTTTTTCTAATTTTCACAACTCAATTTTTTTACTTTCAAATTTTCCAATTCAATTTTTTTCAATTTTCTCAACTCAAATTTTTTTCTTCCAATTTTTTTAACTCAGATTTTTTTCATCAAATTTCTTCAACTCAGATCTTTTAGACGTAATTTTCTCAACTCAATTTTTTTCTTCTAATTTTCTCAACTAAATTTTTTTTCTCATAACTTGTCTCATTACATGATAAGAACTCGGAAAAGAAATTGTGCTGCTGCAAAATTTGAGTTGAGAAAATTACATCTGAAAAATTTTGAATTGAGAAAATTAGGTACATCTAAAAAAATTTGAGTTGAGAAAATTACATCTGAAAAAATTTGAGTTGAGAAAATTTGGAAAAAATCTGAGTTGAGAAAATTACGTCTAAAAAAATTTGAGTTAAAAAAATTACCTCTGAAAAAATTTGAGTTGAGAAAAGTACGTCTGAAACAAAAACTTGAGATGAAAAAAATTTAGACTCTCCACAATGAAACTAGACACTCGGAAAAAATTTGATGACAGATTTGGAGTCTGGAAGAGGTTCCCTTTTGATCATATACCTCAAAAATTGTAGGTAAGTATCCACCTGCATACTTCAAGTTTTTCTATCTTAGCACCTGTAAGTACTAGTAGTGAATCTTTACGGAATCTTTTGGAAGGAGAAAGTCATCAATTTTTTAATATTTTTTTTCGATTTTCTCTTGAAGGGGTTTAGATTGGTCGAAAAAAGGCAAAAACCGGGTTGTGCGATAAAAAATTCAAAAAATTCAGTAATTTACAAAATTACTTTATTGAAAAAATACGACAAAACAAAAAATTATCATGTATTCAACATATTACGAGCCATTTTCGGATTTTGGGAAGATAAATCCCCAATCCTCCCCCCCTTCCCCTAAATCCACGCTAGAGTTTTTGTGGAAAATTGTTTCTCTGAATTTTTAAATCCAAAGTGTATCAGTGTTGCTTTTAAAGTAAGCAGTTTTTTATTGCGAGAGGTTATTAAAGTTACTTTTGTTTTGTTGAAAAATTTGGGTGAGGTGCCTGCTTTTGTTTCCTACGATGCTGATCTGCTCATCCTCCGAAATCGAGATAGAATTTTTTTCACTCCACTTTCGGGAAAAAATTAATCCGGGAAAATAAATTCAGGAAAATTGAATTTGGGAATACATTTTTTTGGAAGTTTTTCCATCCATAAAATCGGTAATACCTTCAAAATCGGGGTAAAAAATTCACCGTGTTAAAAGAACCACCCCAACCAACCCACAAATCAACTCATTCCTGTCACCCGATCAGTAATCTCAGAAGACCCCAACCGGAAAATACAATCTGCGAGCAAAAATCGAACAACAAAAACTATCCACGAACCTTTGCAAATCTTCGCCTTGCAAATTCCTCATTCTCAGCACGCGAATCCGAATAAATCACAACTTTCGACTCTATAATGATCTCTTTCGAAATTCCAACCACCACGGTGAAATTTTTGATAAACGTTGCCTCATTAGCGGTAACACATCATAAAGGGGCATACCATAGGGCACATCTGTTTCCTTAACTCGTTACCGCAGCCGCCAAACGAACCGGTGCAGTACTCTCACTACATGATTTATTAATCCGTATGCTCTCGTTGGCGAACCGAACTCCCGCCGCGTGGTGCGAACGAATACGAGAAAAAAAAGCCCGCGTTAATGTAAAAAGATAAAGAGAGAGAAAAAACGCAACTTGGGCGAGCGTCTGAATGAAAATCCGTTCGGCGAGAATTTCAAAAAAAGAACGATTTGTTGCCAAACTGGGAATTTAAAATTACATTTCATCGTTTCGTTGTACTCGCATATTCTTTAGAAACCGAAAATTTTTGGGTCTGTATCAAATTACTACTTTTCTACTCGCTTTTAAATGCGTTTTTCTTATCACTCAACTTTCAACGTTTTTAGTTTAAACTATATAGAAAAAGCATTAAAAAAGAAAAAAAGGTTTAGAGATGAAAAAAATTTCATTCAGTCGATGCCGGTTATAAAACACATATGGCCGACGAAAAGAAAAAGAAAAAAAGATTTTCTCGGTTTCCCCCTTCGTTCGTTCGCCTTTTTCGTTCGCTAAAAATATTAATTCTGTTTTTTCAAACGTTTTTTTAAACGGAAAAACTGAAAAAAGTGAATGGTAAAAACATCGAATGCAGAAATTTCGGCGCCTCGGGCATAATAACGACAATATTCTCAAAATTCCGCCGATTCGTACCCGTCGCGTCGTATTGAAAACAATGACGAGAGCGGAGATCATCCGAAGAGTTATTTTTTTAATAGTCGATTCGGTCGCGCCGCTAAAAATAAAAATAATCTGAAACGAAACTTCATTAAAGTCTTGTTTATTTAAACCCGAATATATTTTTTTCGATTGGTAAAATAACCCTTAATTTATTAGACTACGAAAATCAAACCGCCCGAGGCCGAGGGGGCGAGAAAATATCGTTGGAAAGTGCCAAACGAGGGGACGGGAGGGAAGGGAAAAAAACTAAAATGTACTTTCGGAGATCGAATCAAATTCACGTTCGTTTGCGAAAGCGATTATTTCCACTGCCAAATTATGAAATTTAATGATATAGAAACGCTCAACTGTTTCAGCACGTTTTCAAATCTTCGTTATATTTTCTTGTCAAGAAATGTAACAACTTTATATAAGTTTTTATTGTACAGGGATGTTGGATATAGGCAAAGGAGGGGTTATTTTTGCTTCTTTTTTTACGTTTCGTTTCGTTTTCACGTCGCTATAACTCATGTCTTCTGTTGCTCCTTTCGGGGTAATGATTGAGAACCAATGAAAACTTGGCCTTTTGTAATTTTAAGCGTTATTGTCTTCTTTTACTCTTCGATGATTTTATATTATGAAAACTTCGACGCGTAGGAGTATTTTTTTTTACTGTTTCTGTATTATTGTAACAAATCTTATATACTTAATACATACGACTTTGGAAACCTCAAAGTCATCCCCTGCTTCACCGGCGAGCACGTGAACTTTGATATTCAAACGAGCCGGATTAATGGATTTTTTCAAAGAGATTTTAGGCCGAGTACTAAGCCAGGGTATAAAATGCGCGGATATTTTCACGTTTGACTAATTACGCGGTGTAATTCGCTCGCGCCGCTTTGTTAAAATATGGAACATGTTAATTATACCTGGTGGATTTAATCTTTCAATCTGGTAGCTTTCATGCGGAGCTGAAAAAAAAGGCTCCATGCGAAGATTTCGTTTTACCTTGAAATGATGCTGAAAGGCGAATGAAAAAATTTGAAATTGTACTTTCGCCGGTGTAATAACGTCTGTTAATAAATTAATTTTTCTTTTTGTGGAAAAGATAAAACAACGGTGATTAGCGTGAGCAAAATAAGAAAGGAAATTTGTAACGTGAATAAAGTATGTTGGATGGATTTTTTTCAAAAAATTGCAATTTTTCAGAAAGAAAAAATTAGAGACCTCCTTCCTTCGCTAGATGAATTTTCTACTTTCCTATTGGGCCATTTCATTCCAAACTAAAACGGGCCAAAAATGAAATCGGATTTTCCGATTGCGCTCAAATTTTTTTTACCAGTTTTCCTGTTGATTTATTCACAAAAACACGATCATTTCTTTTCTAACGCTCTAAAGGGCGGGGAGGAGGGCCTCAAAATTTTTATGCAATCACGATTTTTAGCCAAATTACCCAACTTTGAAGGCCCATGTTTCGAGATTGGTTGTACTTGGGGGAAAACTGTTTGTGGGGTTCGAAAGATAATTAATAGGAGATTAAAAAACGGCAATCACATTTCAGAAAGCTCAAACTTTCATAATAAGAACAAAAGATGAAAGCTTCCATTTAAAAATCTGAAAAAATTACAGTGAGGAACCATTTTCACATTTTTTTCAACCAAACAATTTTCAAGATGGGATCTCCAGACCCCAGAGGGTACGGAGGTCCACAGTTTTGACCAAAATTCAATAAAATCGGAAAATGTAAAGTAACACATCGATTACTACTAATTCGAAGGCGCTGATTTCGAATAAGTACTCAGTTTTTTCATCCGACCCCTCTGACCCCCTTCCCTTTTAGCCTCCTTGGTAGGGTCAAAATTCTAAAAAAATGAAAAATAAGGTGTGACCTGTCGTTTGTTAGGTTTTTGAGGGCACTGAGTTCGAATATTTATTGCTAATTTTTCTGATTAACGCTTCAGTGCCCCTCTAGCCCTCCCCCCCAACTTTGAGGAAAAAAATGCTGAGAAATGAAAATATCGTGTGATATTTCGATTCGAACTAATTTTAGGGTGTAAAATTCGAATATCGATTTACTTTTTGATCCAACCTCTTCTACGTGCTCCAATCGACCCTGTTCTCCAGCCTTAAGTGATAAACACGGAATTGAGTTTTTCAAAAAATTACGGTGAAGGGGTTGGATCAAAAAGTAAGTCGATATTTGAATTCTACGCTCTAAAATTAGTTAGAATCAATGTGTCACACGATATTTTCATTTTTCAACATACTTTTTCCCAAAATTGGGGGGGGCAAGGGGGAACTGAAGAGTCAAATCCAAAAAATAAGTGAATATTCGAACTCAGTGCCCTCAAAAACCTCACAAACGACATGTCACTCGTAATTTTTCATTTTTTTTAAAAATTTGAGTCAAAATTGTGGACCTTTATACCCCTTCCCCCCAGAGGTCTAGAGATTCTATCTTGAAAATTTGTATGTTGAAAAAAAAGCTGAAATGGGCTACGTTCTGTATTTTTTCAGATTTTTAAATGGTATCTTTCATCTTTTGTTCTCATCATGAAAGTTGAGCTTTCACCACCAAAGTTCAACTTTGAGCTTTTCAAAATGTGATTTCCGTTTTTGAATCTCCTATCAAGTCTGTTTCAGACCCTGCAAACAGTTTTCCCCCAAGTACAACCTATCTCGAGATATGAGCCTTCAAAGTTGCGTAATTTGGCTAAAAATCGCAATTGGATAAAAATTTCGAGGCCAACCTCCTCTCCCCGCTCTCTTGAGGGTTGGAAAAGAAATGATCGTGTTTTTGTGAAAAGACCACCAAGGGAAACAAGTTGAGCAAAATTGGAAGATCCGATTCCATTTTTGATTCGTTTTAGTATGGAATAGCACTATTTGAAGGGGCAATTTTTTTTTAGAAAAAAAGTATGTTTCTTGTATTTATTGATATTTCTTTATTTTTTACTTGATAAAAATTGGAAGGGAAGAAATTTCCATTTGACAGATACTTGTTCGTAAATAAAAATTTGCCTCAACCTTTTTTTCCTGTGTTGGATGAATTTTCTACTTTACTATTGAAGGGGAAATTTTTTTTTAGGAAAAATTGTTTTTCTTATTTATTGAGATTTCTTTATTGACATTTAATTAAATCGGAGGAGATGAAATTTCCATTCGACAGATACTTGTTCGTAAATAACAATTTGCCTGCCTTTTTGATTTGAGATGAAAATTTTCAGAAAGGAAATAATTTTCCACAAAATCGTGTTCTGTTATAATTCATTGTAGAGGTCTGTACAGCTCAGGTGTCATAGACAGGTATCTTATTTTATTCGTAGGTAGTTGAAAATTCAAATAATTATATTGACTCACCATACTCAAGTTTGATTAGCTTTTTCTCCTTTTAGATTTGATTTAATGCCTCGATATTTCTCAATCAATAATTACCAATTTCTTAGTCAATTTCCGATTTTTCGGAAAAAATTAGTCATTTTTGGCTGAAATTTCTGTGAAAAATTGATTTTCACTAAAATTCATTTCACTACTTACCTGATTAGAAAGGTAGCATTTCATTAAATTTGACTAATTCACATTTAAAAAGTTGGAATGAATGATAAGTATCAATGTATTTCAAGAATTAACGAATTTTGATGATTTTCAGTCTGACATTATGACATTAATATGGAAGAGGGTCTGTAGTAGGATGGGTCGAAAAACCAAAATTTTTGACTTTTGAAAAGCAACCCCGAGAAAAAGTTGTTGGCTGGGGAGACTAGAAAAATTAAATAAAAAAATTTAAAATCGATTCAGGTCTTCCGATCGCGCAAGAGCCTCCAATTCTTCAAAGATTGCCAAAAATTCAAAATTTCAAAAAAATTTAATTTGTTAAAATTAATTTTAGAGATTATTTAGTGACTGTCTTGACAAAAAAAGTACTTTTTTTGAAAAAATCTGCGTTAAGTATATAGGTACTTACTTGACTTTTTTCAATTTTTCTTCATAGGTTATGAAATAGGAAAATTTTAAAAAAGCTATAAAACATAGATTTTTTCAAAAAATTGTGTTTTTTGGTTTAGATAGTCACTAAATAAGCTCTAAAATTTATTTTACTTAATGAATTTTGATTTTTTGGCAATTCTCAAAAATGTTTGATAATATTGAAGTTTTAGCAATTTCTGAAGAATTGGAAGCTCTTTGAATTTTTTTTTTCATTTTTCTAGTCTCCCCAGTCAACAACTTTTGCGCGAGGTTTGTTTTCAAAAAACAAAAAGTTTGGTTTTTCGACCCATCCTAGTCTATAGTATTCCCTTATTTTGAATCAGTTAAAAGTCACTGAAAAATAGTGAGAATTGCAGCACGGGGAAAATCAGCAAAATTCTTCGGTGAATTTTCGATGATTTTTCAAAGAATTTCCATGATTTTTCAGCAAATTTCAGAGATTTTACTGACGTTGCAATGAATTTTCATTGATTTTCTAGCATTTTTTCTTCACAGTTTGTTTTCAGTGAAATTGTTTTATTGATTTATTAACACGCAGCAATTATAATTTTAAATACAATCCGTAACCCCTTCAAATGTAAAATTATCCTAAAATTCGTCCTCTAAACGAATTTTCTTCTGTTTTTCAATATTCACTATTAAGTACAAACGATTTTTTTTTCCTATACTCATAGATGCGCACCGATTCCGTTATTTTTGAAGTTGAAATAAATCAATCATGATTGAGAATACTTTTGATTCAAATTTCTCGAATAGATATTTGTCCACGCCGATTCATTTGAGGTTTTCAAAATTATCAAGTTAGGATTTTCTGAAAACGTAGATTTTTTCAAGAATTCTGAAAAACTGAACTGAGTTATTATGTACCAATTTCTGGGACAGATTCGAGATGCCAGCCCCTTATTTTTGTTATTTCCAAAAACATGAAAATATTTTTTGTTAATTTGAAAAATTCACCTCATCTTGCGCTTCAATTGGTTACTTTTTCTTTGCAATTCCTCTTCCCCACTTCTTCCCAACGGGTTATTGAATTATAATGTAGATATCTCATTATTTCGTTCGATTTTAAAACATGCAGCGACGTACCTAATATTTCGAAATCATACGACAACGTCTTCGATTCTACATCCAAATTGAGGAAAAAAAACCCTCCATCGCATCTTCGACGAAATTCTCGGTACCATTTGATTTGATATTTGTACAGCCTCACGTCGTCATCGCATCGAGCTCGACGTCGTCGAATAATACGCCGATAAAATATACACGGCGTCGCTATTAAACGAATTGAAAAGCGAGTGTTGGAAAGTTTGAAGCATTAACACACTTAACGATGAAACGTGTTCGAGTATTGCGTTAAAATAAATGTGCGCTTGATGCGTTAATAAAATCATGACAAAAAGCCGAACAGAATTCTGCTGAAAAATTGCTCGTTTGAGAGTGTATAAGGTTGAAGGGTATGTAGAGAGAAAAAACCGCTGACATAGGCGCTTTTTTGACATTTGCACGTGTATTTTACACACTTATCTTTGCGAAAGGCTTTTTAGAGCGAGGCGACGATGGGATCCGAATGTAATCGATTTTACTCGTTTTTGCAAGAGAATACATTATAATAACTTCTCTTTTCTTCCTGTATAGAGGGTTTTCTCTCTCGCTTTGACAAAGGGTCGTCGTCGGTATACCTACGATTTTTTTTTACCAAGTTACCTACATCGAGATGACCTTTTAATGTGGTATACATTTGTTCGTAGGTATGGAACAGAGTTGCTATATTTTTGGTTAAAATTTATCGTGTTTTTCGAAATGATGAAGTGACATAATTTATTTGTACAGATTTATTTGATGATGTGTGGGAAATTGGATTGAGAAGAAAAAACTAAAGAAAATTAGTAAGGTAGATATCTGGTTTATTTTGAGTGGGAAGAGTTCCCGAAAAAATTGAGTATCTCAACCTGAGGGGGGAGGGTGGTCAGGGAACTTCAATCCATTTTTGGATAGTGACATGACATCTGCTGGATGCCCCGAACACCCCTAAAAAAGTGCGATTTGAGCACCTACACTTCTTTGAATCATTGACCTCAAAATTGAATAGCTCTTTTTCGCCTTCGATTTAAATTACTCACTTAAACTCCTCAAAGTCGAGTCAAAACTATTTTTTGGTCATTTAAAAAATTTTTGACGAAGATTTTCAAAAAAAAATTTGGTCAGCAACGGCAAGAGGGGGTGCAACCTTGGCCTAGGCCAAATTTTACGAGCCCATGTCGAAAGACACGCTGGAACAAGAAAATGAACAACAGTAATTTTATGATTTGAATGGGTGTGAAAGTTTTTAAAAATCAATGAATTTTGTCCAAATTTTATCGAAATGTAACAAAAGAATGAAAAATCTCAAAATTTTGTCAACTTGTTTTTAAAAAAATACTTAATTAATTTTTCTTTTATTTGAATTCCTCATTTTTTGAGGTGGGGGAGAATTACCAACTGATATCGTGTGAAATTTTTTTATGGTGAAATTGTGTTGGGAAGAAAGGTCTTTCAAATTTTTTGGAAAACACTGAAAAATAGTGATTTTTGCAAGTTTTCTTGTAAGGGAAGCAATTTTAAATCACGGTTATATTTTCGGAGAACTCTTCAATTTAGTTTCTGAATTTCTACATTTCTAAAAATTGTGATATTTACCTCATTTTTTGTCTAAAAAATTATCGAGCTTTTTTCAGTTTTTTTTTTAAACTTTCCTTCACCTTTTTTTCTAGTTTCCTACGTCTGTTTATCATTTGAACGTAAGAAAGTCGCAGAAATCACTATATTGTTCAATGATACTAAGTCGATTTCCAAAAAAAGTAGGACTCAATATGTGACACAAATGTAAAAACAAATTATTGAGGGGAGAGGAGATGATGGAAAAGGGGCCCGGAAAAATATTGCACCAGGGCCCAACTTAGCTCTCGCTGTCACTGTTCATGGCAATTTTACAAGCTGTATTTTGGTTTTCAAAATTTTTACAAAATTTCCGTCGGTAGCAGCACTCTCCAAAAATTTTCCACAATAAATTTTTACCTTATTTCTCAAATCACTGATAGAAAAACTTGAATTTTACAAAAACTTCATGAATCAAAATGGAGTAGACAGCTCTACTACGAGAATGATTTGAAAAATACCATAAAAAACTATTTTAGGCGACCAAAACATATTTCATAGTCGATTTTGAGGTACTGGAATAAGCGATTTGAATTTGTATTGGTAAGTAAAAATGAAAAAAAATCGTCAATTTGGCGATCTGTAGATAACTTTTCAAACTCTTTGTACGTGGTATTTACTAGCAAGAAAAACAAGAAAAATCAGAAAATAGGAAGAATTTTAATGATTTTACTGCGAAAATGAAGAATTTTCAGCATTTCTCTCTTTTCTTAAATTTTTTCATCAAATCATAGGTACTCTCTCATTTATAAATCAGTGAAAATTATCGAAAATCACTGAGAAACAGTCGGAATTGCAAATTTTCAACGAAAACAAATCAGTGAGAAAAATCACTGGAAAATATATGAAAATTCACTGAAAAGTCAGTGAAATTTATAAAATTATCAGAAAAATCAGTGAAAGTCTTTGAAAAATCCGTGAAAATTCGGTGAAAATCAGTAAATTTTTCTGTTTTTTCCTGTGCTGCAATTCTGACTGTTTATCAGTGACTTTTCACTAATTCAGAATGAGAGATTAAAAAACAGGTTTTTTGGGGAAAATTTAAAACAAGAAAAATGGTATGAAAATGGCGAGAAAAATCTAGAAAATAGTGAGAAGTTTTATATGTATTTCAGATCCAATGGATACCATGTTGTTGAGGCTGAAACGTCGTATTCAATTTCATAGTAAATTATCCTGAGAGGTGTAGAAATTGAAATCGTGCTTTTTCAAGGGGCCAACACTGCCAACAGGTGGCAAGCCAACACCCAAAATTGACAAAAAATCTGTTTTTTTTTTTAAATGACTCTACTTCGAGATCCCTTAACTCAGTTCTCTTTGAGACGAAGCTCAAATTTCTTTGGGAGCTCTCCCACTCAAAGTGAAGTATGAACCTCACCAATTTCTGTCCAAATCTAGGACTTTTTTTTCAATTCACTTTAATAAAACAATATTAAGAATACCTATTTTGGTATTTTGTTTTCGACATTAAGTATTGGTATAGGTACTTACAAGGGAAGTATCCCAAGTCAAAGTAAAATGTCAAGTCGAAACAAAAATAAATCGAAAGTACATCATAAAAGAGCCCCATATCCAAAATTTCAGGTACTGAAATGCATTTTTTGAATTTTGGCAAATTTTTAAAATTTCAAAATTATTACTTTATCGCTCTCCAAAATATGAAAATTTGATGAAATCCCCAAAAAAATCTTAAATTTCAAAAATCTCTTAAAAATGATGCATGAACTTCAGCACCAACGATACACAGTGGGCCAGTTTGAAAAAATAAGTGGTAAAAAATCATTCTGGCTAGAGATTGAAAGATAAAATTCCGAAACTTTCGGTATAAGGGAATTCGAGGTCGCTGATTCCATTTTTGAAATTTATTTTTGGTTCTGACCGCATCTGCGCCCCGGAAAGGGGGGGTCAAAACACAAAATTTTGAAAAATTTTGATATGGGTGTCGAAATGTAGGTATTCGGGGTTGCTGATTCCAATTCTGACATTTATTTTTTACCCTGACCAAATTTAAACCCCCATGAGGAGGGTCAAAACTCGAAATTTTGAAAAATTTTAATATGGGTGTCGAAATGTAGGTATTCGGGGTTGCTGATTCCAATTTTGACTTTTATTTTTTGCCCTAATCAAATTTGAAACCCTAGGCAGGTCCAAACTCAAAATTTTGAAAAATTTCAATATGGTGTCAAAATGTAGGTACCTATTCGAGGTCGTTGATTCCGATTCTAACATTTATTTTTTGCCCTGGCCAGATTAAGCCCCAAGGAAGAGGGGTAAACCCAAAATTTGGAAAGATTTCAACATGGGTGTTGAAGTGTGGGTATTATTAAAGTGAAAACCACAAAGAAGCAGAAATAAAAATCCAAGAACACAAACAAAACGTTTTCAGTATAAATCGATACTTAGCTTATGAATTATTATTTATTAATAATAAATAAAAAAAAATGTGAGAGTATTTCTGTATAAAAATGCAACAAACATTGAAATCGTATTATAAACAAAGGAACATGGTTGACGACTTAAAGACCATCTTCATTATCATTTGAATTGGGGCTGAAATTTGGTCAGAGCAAAAAAAAAATTTCAGAATCGGAATCAGCAACTTCAAATACCTACATTTCGACACCCATATTGAAATTTTTCAAAATGTTGAGTTTTGACCCTCCCCCTTGGGGCCTTGGGGTTCAAATTTGGTCTGGGCGAAAAATAAATGTCTGAATTGGAATCAGCAACCCCGAATACCTACATTTCAATACCGATGTCGAAATTTATCAAAATTATGGGTTTACCCCCTCCCCCCCATGGAGCTCAAATTTGAGTAAGGCAAAAAATGAATACCAATTTAGTAATCAGCGACCTCGACTTTCCAAACACTGAAATTTCAAGGGTTCTATTCAACAAACTCGAGTCGAGATAATTTTTAAGCTTGTTTACATACTTACACGTTTTTCAAACTAAATTGTCGAATTACAGAAACAGCTGCAACTGGCTGCAAAAATTTTTTACCTCACATGAATCAGTACACCTTGAGGTACAATTTAGCTCAGTTATTATTGACTTAAATTGGTTTAATTATTTTTTGCACTCCATTAAATGAACTTAAAAATGAAAAATTTGCATATACTTCAAGCGATCATATGGAAAAAATGGTGAGAGATATCAAAAAAATATTTACGGCATTGAAAAGTACATACTTTTATCTTTATTTTCCATATTTTGTTTTAATTTTGGGACAAAAGGTAAACTAACCACAAATCAAACAATACTTTGCAGTTTTCATTCAAATTGCAACATGTTGAAATGCTTGACTTTATTAGGTTATAAATACGCATGCTCATGTCTATTCTCAAAACTGAACTCAGTTTCCTTATCGCTAGGGTGTGTAGATAACCACATGATATGCGAAAAAGTTCAATTAAAACTTTTTTTTTTGATTTTTTACCACTTATTTTTTCAATCTGGCCCACTGTGCGATATATAGGTAATCGCGAATTACCCATATCTATTGGAGACTTATTTGATTGTTAAGGCACAATTTTCTAAAATTCGTAACTATGAGTTAAACTTCATATTTTTTTCTAGAGAAAATTTTCAGCCAAAAAATACGACGTTCAACTCAAAGTTAAGAATTTCAGAAAGTTATGCCTATCATCGATCAAATAGGTCACCAGTATGGATGATCCACGAATATAGGTACTGAAGTTCATATGCATGCACCATTTTTGTGGAATTTTCTCCAGCACTGGAAAATTTCAAAATTTTCTGGCAGCACCGAAACGTCTCGATATCGCTTCCAATCAATTTGGGAGGTAAAAAATAGGATAGGTATACACCAAATTTCACCTTTTTTCGTTGATTTAATCGAATTTTCATATTTTGCAGGGCGATTAGGTATAGTTTTGAAATTTCAAAAATTCGCCAAAATTCAAGAAATGCACTTCAACACCTGAAATTTTGGATATGGAGTTTTTTTATAACGTGCTTTCAATTTATTTTTGTTTCGGGATACCTCTCTTGTTAGGTAATTTTGTCGAATCGCGTGCGAGTTCCACAATTTCTTCTATCTAGCAAAAGAATAATGTGACCAATTACCACTTGGCCGTCGAATTTCAGAATCTCTTCGAGCTAAACCTCTTGAAGATTTTAGTATTTAATTAAATAATCCTCCAGCAGGTTGAAAGAATTAGGCAATTGAGGGAAAATGATCAGCGTGTTTATCAAGCGCACGAAATAATCAAATGCGATATACTTAGCAAAGATGGAATGAAGAGTGCAACGCAATTTTAACAGTCGAAGAAATAAGGACAAAGGGTCACGTTTTATGAAGCGCATCGCTCGCGTCGTACCCACTACGACGAAAATTTCTACATATACGTGCAGAAAATCGCGTCTTATTATTTCGACGTACCATAGTCGAAGTAAAAACGCGTACGTCTGCCAAGCTCGTCGTGCAGGAGGTATACAGCGCGGTGGAAATTCCCGAAGAAAACATTTTCAATTACCCGGTGACACTAAAAAATATTATTTTTTGACCTCTTATTGTTCGATGGGGGTTTTAAAACTCTTCGTGTTTGTCAAAATAAAAGGAAAACAGCCGTTTGTTCGGTGGAAACGGTGTGACGTTCAACTGTAGCCACGTTTTTCTCGGTTTCCTTTTTCTTCCACTTTACCGTTTAGAAAGCGAGAAAATAAGTGAATTTGGCGGCGGCTGTGTTGGTTTGGTAAACTTTGCTAGAAACGCGTTCGACTTGGAATTTTTCGAAATGACGTGTAGGAAATTTTCTCTTCTGAATTTTGGTGGGTGCCATTCGTAGTTTTTTGCTGAAAATTTTCCAAAATCGTTGTCCAACCACTTCAGCGGTATTATTATTTTTGGATACCTAGATGATTGAAGGCATCGTAATTACGTACTGAACCAAGGTGTCTGCAGGGTGCCAAAAGTAAGAAAAAATCCGAAAAAGTACTCATTTTTGGTAAAATGTGTACTTTTTGATCTGATGTTCTTGACAAAATTCAGTTTTTATATGAATAAGAAAAATTCTGCGCGTGGCGTTTCACCTCGCAATCAGTTCGGTTTTCATCAGGGAAATAGGAGTCAGCCAAAAAGTTGACTCCCGACTCCGGCTTGACTCCTGAGCTAAGGGAGAAAGTTGACTCCTGACTCCTGTTTAACTCCGGAGTCACTTTCAGACCTCGACTCCTCACTCCACCTTGACTCCGGAGTCAAACTCACACCCTGATTCCTGACTCCATCTTGACTCCGGAGTCAATTTCAGACCTTGACTCCTGACTCCTGCTTGACTCCGCAGTCAATCTTTGCCTTCACTCCCTGACTCCGGCTTGACTCCGGAATCAACCGGAGTCGTAGTCCATTTGGAGTCAGTTTGACTCCAATTTTGGAGTAGAGAATAGAAATCAGCTAAAAAGTTTACTTCTGACTCCGCCTAACTCCCGACTCCACCTTGACTCCGGAGTCAAACTCCCACCCTGACTCCTGACTCCACCTTCACTCCGGGGTCAATCTTTGACCTTGATTCTCTGACTCCGACTCGATTCCGGAGTCGACTCCTATTCCCTGGTTTTCGTTCGATCGCACCCCTTTCCTTTTTTCTTTCTCATGACTAATGATACTAGTGTTGGGCGATTATTAATCGATTAATCGACTGTTTTTTCACCTTTCCGTTTTTTGGGTCAAAATTTGTCAATAATTTAAAAAAATAGGAGCTTTGACCTAAAAGATGTGTGTTTTTGTTTTTTTTTCCATATTTTTTTCAAAATTATTTCAAAATTTTTTAAAATATGAAATTCCTTAACAAATTTTTTACAATTTTTCACGAACTTCAAAATCCCTTCACTTTAACGAATTGTCCTTAATTTTAGGGAATTCGTCGATGAATTTTGAAGAAAATTTCGAAAAAAATATGAAAAATTAGCAAAAAGACACGCATTTTTTAAGCCAAAGCTCCTATTTTTCTAAATTTTCTTCAAAATTTTCGCAGTGTCCTTTTTTAAAAAAATTGCTGACCAATTTCAGCCCAAAAATGGAAAAGTTTAGAAAAAATTCCTTCAGTTCAAATTATGTTTCTCCCCAACTCCAAATGGTACTCTAAATTCTTGCCTATCTAATTTTCACTATACGATTTAGTAGACACTCCGTGAACGTTCTGCTATTAATACTTCGAATGAAGCAATCCTGGTCATATGCACCCACCCATAAAGGTTACCCAAAGGAGGCTCAGGGAACTCCCCCTCCCTCCCCCCAAGCTCGAGAAGGAGATTTTTTATCATGTGTCAAAGAAAAGTAGATTTAAAAAAAAATAATGGCAATTTCTTTAATAAACAAAATTATGCCACTCTCTAAATTTGAATCAGTTAAATTTGCGGAAATTCTGTCCTCTTCAATCAGAAAAATAATTTTCATTCGAAATTAGTGCTTTTCACTGATTTTTCGGCTAAAAATGACTGATTTCTATGTCAAATTGCCTCAATTATCAGAATAAATAAGTAATTTTGATTAAAAGAATCAGAAAATCTCGTAGGTACCTAATTTTTACAATTTTTCTTCGCTTCAATCAATGTATTATCTGCCTATTGAGAATACCCAATACCTACCCTGACTACTCCAGCGCCATTGAAATAACAGGTTACTTCATTTTTTCATTGAATTTTGACCACCCTTCCTCATTCATTTTCTCGAATTCTCAGCCCCTCCCTTACAGAATTTCTGGGGGCTCTTATGCCCCACCACCTCCCAACCGATGATGAAGTGAAACTAATCCAGAAAAATGAGTTTTCAACTTGAATTGCCATTGAAATGAAAATTGTTGATTATGTATTTAGGTGGTAGAGCCCACCGAAAGTGACTGCTCAATTTGTATTTTTTTCATATTCGTGCAGAGCCATGACTCCAAACTAATACACGAGTACCATGGTTTTATATAAATACAAACTCTTCCAAAATATGACTTTCGATGAATCTAATATGTGGAAGTCGCTTCAAGATATCTTCATTTCAGTACAAATATTTTCAGAGCTGATTTTTTTCCATTATTCCATTTATTCAAGCGTGAAAACTCGAAAACGTGATAGGTATCAGTTTTTACACTTCCTGAATAAAATAAGTAAAAGGTTCAGTTTTTCAACTGTATTGTAATCGAATCAATACTTTTTTATTTTCTTCTACGTAATTTTGGAATTTCGTTTTTCAATCTTGTAAAATTTTTGAGAAAATTTTCGTCGAAAATTTTAGCTGTAGGTAATGAACTATTCTTTGTTTTTGATGATCTTGCATGGCATCTTTTTTTTCGAAATAAGTAGGAATTCATCATTCGCCAACACCACAATATGATATGAAATCGACTATTTTTCTCACCTTTTTATTCCAATTCTACTGATGCATGATGTATTTTTAGTAGATGGCCAGTATCCTGAAAGTAGTCTACATCAAACTTTTGGTGATACTTCGTAAATAAAATTTTCTAGTTGAACTACAAGAAAGGTGCTTTGCATGGCAACCAACTGAACGACAAATAATGGTATCCTTACCAACGACAATGTGTTTGAACTTGAAAAGAAGAGAAGTAATGTAGGCTTCAGCACGACCAATTTTTTCGATGATCAACAACGATTTCTTCCCCGACAAAAATGTATGTTCAAGCGATAAAAAATTCTTTAATAAAAAAAAATTTTTTGATTTTGATTTTTTGCACAGATTGGCGTAATTTTTTCAAAAAATTTGTCTCTACTTTCTTGAAAACGTTATTTTTTGCAAATTTTTCATTGAAAAAGAAGGTATGATTTTCCAAAAAAAAAAATCAGTTTATTAAGTACTTCAATCCATTAATATTGAAAATATTCTCGACAGACTGACTAAGCCCTTTTTTTTTTATTTTAAAAAAAAATTAATGAGAATATTTTTCAAAATTTGGGGAAAAAATTAGAAAAGGGCTCTGTCACCCTACCCTGAATATTTTTTTTACATAGGTATCATATCCAAATTTCAACAAATTTGATTCAGTAGTCTGTGAGAATTCTTGCAAAAACCGTCATCAAACCTAGCATTTCTTCAAATTTTTATTGTACTAAAATCATATTCGTCCATTGTTTCATCTTATTACCTCTTTATTTATAAATCAGTGAAAATTATCGAAAATTACTGAGAAACAGTCAGAATTGCAGTACAGGACAAAATCAGTGAAAAAATTTTCAGTGAAAACAAATCAGTGTGAAAAATCACTGGAAAATCAGTGAAAATTCACTGAAAAGTCAGTAAAATTTATGAAATTAGCAGAAAAATCAGCAAAAATCTTTGGAAGATCAGCAAAAATTCGCTGAAAATCAGTGAATTTCGCTGCTTTTTTCCTGTGCTGCAATTCTGACTGTTCATCAGTGACTTTTCACTGATTCAGGATGAGAGAGTATAATCCAAAAAAAAAAAAAAACAGAAAATTCAAAATGTAATTTTTTTGCCTTATCAATTTTTTTGGGACACCCAATATAGGTAGAGCATCCAAATCAGTGTGAAAAATTACTGGAAAATCAGTGAAAATTCACTGAAAGGTCAGTAAAATTTATGAAATTAGCAGAAAAATCAGCGAAAATCTTTGAAAGATCAGCAAAAATTCACTGAAAATTAGTGAATTTCGCTGATTTTTTCCTGTGCTGCAATTCTGACTGTTTATCAGTGACTTTTCACTGATTCCGAATGAGAGAGTGTAATCCAAAAAAAAACAAGCAAATTCAAATCTTAATTTTTTTGCCTTATCAATTTTTTGGGACACCCAATATAGGTAGAGCATCCTCAGAAATAATAATTTTTTAACCAAGAGGAATAGCGACTTTGTGAGAGATATTTGGCAATGTTTTGGTACAGCCAATTCCAATTGGAGGTAATCACAGTAAAATTCTTGTTATTTCTGTCTTTCAAAGCTTTACCATACTCGTGCAGTAATTTTTTTTTTTAATTAGTTGTTTGTAAACTCATTGTAGTCATTGGTGAATAAAATCAAGCTCTTTTGGTTTTTCCTGATCGTCTGGAGGCTTGAAGATGGTTTACTCTTCAAAGTACCTACTGCGTAAATTTCAAGTACACAATAGGTACAAAAAATTTAAGGGAGGTATGGTATAATTTTTCTCAGTAGTTGAAATATTCATCATTTGAGGGGCTTAGTTCCAAAACTCACTTTTGCCAAAAAAAATCGATGTCGTTTTTTTTGCAGATTTCGATTCAGTATGAAAAACTGAACCAGAATCCGCAAAAAAAACGACATCGATTTTTTTTGGCAAAAGTGAGTTTTGGAACTAAGCCCCTCATTTATGTAGGTATATTGTAGGTACGTTTACTTTTTTTTTACAACAATTGTAATTTATTCCTATAGAAATGAAATTTTCCAAGACTCGAGATAGGTACTACTTTTCACCCAACCCAACTCATCGCTCATATCTATAATCAAATATAGTACGTACCATTACCGAATCGAAATTTCTATATCGTTTCGGATATAATATTTTTTCGATTGAATTTTCATCTTTTTTTCTGCTTCTGTTTTTCTCAATAAAATTCGTCGAAATTCAGGGTACTCGGTGTGGTTTTTCGTACTCCATTCGAAATCGTACACTTTTATAGAATACGAGCGACATTTTGGCAAATTATTACGCTCTTTTCGAGCCCGAAATTCCGTTCTGTATGAATAGAAGAGCGAAAAAAAAAACCTTATCGAATACCTCTCTATGGACTATTTTATGCTAGTAATTTTCTTCTCTTTCTCTCCCAGCGAAAATAACATCTCGTTGATATGCTTCGATTACTGAAGGGAAACATTTTCATTCGAGTCGATTTAGAAAAAATGCTAGATATTGAAAGTCGACGTGAAGAGCGAAGGCAGGGGTGTGCACAAAGTGTGTCCTAGCAAAAGGAAAAAATTGAAACGAGATCATGAAAAAAATTAATAGGAGTTCGTTGAATTGGTGAAAAAAATTCGGCGCTTGGAAGGTTCGCCGGGATTTGTATAATTTTTATGTTCGAGGGGATTTTTTTTGATGATATGGAAATTCGAATCAGAGTGTATGAATGGATTATTTTCATCGTTTTGTTTTCTCTATTAATTTTTTTGTTCAATTTTCGAATTTAATGTGGTCTTATTGGTCTTATGTGTAGATCCTTCTATGCCTACAAATTCTACATATGCACACATCTCGGTTGTAATTAATTTCGCTGCGATACACTCTTTCATTTTGGGGCGTAAATCTCTCAATACCGGTTGCAAATATTTACATTCTCGTCGGTTGGGTGAATTGCGTAGCTACCGGTACGTTTTTGTGTATTTGCCGAGAGATGCTGGTATATAGAGGTACGTGAACAGCTCTATGTAGGTATAAGAGAAATAAGTTATACACCTAACGCTCGGCACGTCAATCTTATATCTTTATTCGTTGTCTCCGGCTTAATTTGTGTAATAATCTCGAGCATTAAGGAATCTGTAGCTCGTTATTTACTTTGGAGAAGGCGTAAGTGGTAGGTACACGTCGAGGTAGTACGAGCTGCACAAAAGATATTCACGCGGATGAAGAAATTTCCAAACTAATTCGTACCTACCTTGCGTACTGCTCGTGTAACAACGGAAACCAAAATGACGTGTTATTTAAAATTACCCGGATTATGTGGGTTTGAATGTTATATTCGGAATTATCGCGCCTAACTTATTTATGCGAGTACGTTTCGGCGAAGAGTCGAGCTAGTTTCGAGTATTTTTTCGCTGAATCGACATCTTTCAATTTCAGAGAAAAAAGTAGTTACCTATGTTATTTATTTTTCTTGGGACATGAACTTTTTGGAAAATTTCGCGTGGAAATTCATTTTCAATGTAGCAAATATTGAGAAGGACACGCCGAGATCAAATTCTTTTTTTTGAAATGTATTTTCACTGTACTTTGAGTTCAATTTTTTTAAAATCCGGAAAATATCGCCAACAGATAGCCTTGTGGCAGTTGTGGCGCTATCTTCTTGGAAAATTAGGTATTTGAAGTTTATATGGTGAAAACTAAATAGCGACGCTATCTATACGAAGTTGTCTGAACTAAAACCGACTTTGAATACGAACTATACCAGTGGTTCCATCTACGTGAAGTTGTTGGAACTAATTGAAGTGCCTACCTACTACCTACTAGTGTCATTAATTCAGTTATAACGATACAAATGACGCCATCTATAAGAAGTCAATGGTACTAAAAAAAGGTTCAAGCGTCAAAATGTGTGAGGAGAACTAAAACAAGCTTATTTCATCTTCAATGAACTAGGTACACTCGACCGATCATCCAAATTTTCGTTAGTAAGTACTTCTTGTACTTATTCCTTTTCAGAAAGGCATACCTAATAATTGCAAATTGCACTTTCATTTTTGAGTCATTGAATTGTCCCAGACAAAAGAAAAGTTATTTTTTTAATTGTATAGGTACCTATTTTGAAAAAGCAACATCGGTGAAAAAAAGGGGCAAATTAATTTTTTATTCAACAAAATTATTCATATTATGACCATTCAAGTTGAATTTTCTTCAAAATGATGATATTTAGGTACCTATGAATTTAGGATAGAATTTAATTTAATGAACATGAAAAATGATGTTTCTGTGTCTTCTTAAACGCAAAGTGAAGATGTTTTTCGTTTTAAATGAAATGATTTCATTCATTCTCTCCCCTCCCTCCCCAAAAATTCAATTTTTCAATATTTTAACGGCGAAGTGACTTGTTTTTCAACTTTTGTAAAAATCCCCCCCCCCCCCCCATCTCCAAAAAAAACTTAATCATTCCTTCTGGGTAGGTAGAGGTGGAACAATTTATGAACATGATGCTAATTTTTTTAATTTAATAAAGATAATACTTTCTAAATTACCTATTTGAAAACTAATACGGTAATTACAGTACCTCGGAAACTTCTCGGTAAATTTCCTTTTGGTGATTTTTTGCTCCATTTCTAAATCGAAGGAACTACGAAGTAAGAACCCAATTTCATTAGAAAAATTGTAGGTATTGGAATTGATCATTTCATTAGAAATTGCACAAAATTTCATACGACGATTAAAATCCTACTATTTAACATCAAAGAGGTTTCAAGGATCATTTCGGATGAAAATTTTTTCGGAAAATTCAGTCATCATTTGCTATTTTGATTAATTCTAAGCCCCTTCAATTTTAATCTTGGGCAAAAACCGTCGAAACTGAATTTATTCGTCGTGTAAGTATGTGTACCTATTTTTCATTTTCATCATTTTCCAGTAATTTTTTTTATTTTTTGAAATTTGCTTTCTCAAGCCCTTTAATTATTTTGAATTTCAGCAAGGCGATTTTCCAAAGGAAGTTAGGGAAGTCAAACTTTTATTGATTTTTTCAAAGCTTGAGAGTTTTTTCAAGCGTCAATTTTTCAGTGAAAGTGTTCAGAAAAATAGCTAAATTGAATTGAATTGTATCCTAAAACAAAGTTCAATTCCTGTTTTATGTTCCTATCCTCAAACATAAGGTCAGAGAACAAAGATTCACTGACTGCAAATCCAACGATCACTTAACTGAAATGACTCACACGTGACTCCTGTTTCGTTCTTTCGATTCATGAGCTTTGAAAATTTTTTGCCAGCACCATTCTTTCGAACTTCAGAATTTTTCATTTCTTAATTAATAGCTATTAATTATTTTTGCCAAAAAACTGGATTTCAACAATCTTAGTCCAAATTTATTCCAAGAGTTGAATTTTTTCAACTCTAAATTTCTTTAATCACTTTATTTATTTATTTTTTCAAAATTGTATCCAATTTCCAATTTTAAAATTTTTCCAGCAGTAGGTAGAACGATTTCAAACTTCTCCAATTTTGATTTTTTCCCCCATTTTTTTTCAATTTCATGTTCTTGAAAATTTTTTCCAGTCATTTAGGCAGAAGAAATTTTAAAAAACACGAAGTTGAATTTTTCTTTAATTCAAATTCTAAAAAATTGAGAAAAATGTTAAAATTATCAGAAAAAGTATTCCAATTTGAAGAAATTCCAAGAAATATAAATTTGGAAAAATTTTGAGGAAATTCGAATTTAAAAAAAAATTACACTTGGAAAACATTTCAGTATCTGTTAAAAATGTTTCTAACCTGGATTTCTTCAAAATTTTTTCAGCCCCATATTTTTTAAAATTTCTTCCAAGTTTCAACTCGAAAATAACAGAATTTTTTCAAAAAAAGTTTTCAACTTCATGTTTTTCAAGATTTCTTCAGAACTCAATCAGTAATCAGAAGAAAATTTTTAAAGTAATAAAAATACAAGAGACATGAACCTATTCTTATTTTGTGTGGTTTTTTGATAAATTCGAATTAGAAAAATTTTGAAAAATGTTCATATTCAATATTCATGGAACTTCTGACAACCTCGGATTTTCCCTTCTAAAATCGCCACTGAATATTGGTAATAAACCACCTTATATGAAAATCCATGATTTTCGAAGTGGACCTGCTGTTTATTCCCAATACTACTCGTAGAAACGTGTTTTGAAACAATATTTTGAAACTGAATTCCTTCTTTTATTCAGAAATTTTAAAGATACCTAGGTAAGTAATAAAGAGTTGAAGAAAAAAATTGTCTGCCTTGCCAGTTTAGTCAATGATTTAGCATAGATTTTCACGAGATACCAGTGTTATTTTTGATGTTATCGCAATTTTAGATGAATAATAATGAAACGATCTTGTTGGTACACTACAATACATAATAAACATCCAGCATTTTTGTGGATTTTTTGGCTGGGGATTGTCTAATTTAAGAAAAAAATTGACCTCGATCCTCGATGATTCAAAAAAAAAAAACAAGCTACCAACTACTCGCTGGTCGCAAAAGGGTTTTTGCTTTTGCTATATTCTAATTTTTTTTTGTTACATTATTTATTCGACTGTTTGTCGTTTATAGGGGTCCGGAACGAAACGGAACGGAACGGAACTCGGAATGGCAACCGGTAAAAACCGGTAATTTTAATGCTTCATGACCGGAACGGGAACGAACTAATTATGTGACCGGAACAGTTAACAGAGACACTTTAGTTACGTTCCAATTTACCCTTACCGACTAGGCGACTACTGTTCCAATTCCAAACCTTAAATTACTAGATGAATTTCAACAAATTTCATCATTTTTTTCAAAAACTACTGAAGCAGGAATCCGGAACGGAACGGAATTTGGATTTGGAACAGTAACCGGCAAAATCCGGTAATTCATGATCGGAACGGGAACTATACCGTCTACGTCTAGTTTATACCACTAAAATTTTCAAAACTATGACCGGAACCATAGCTGGAACTGTACAAGAATCAAATTCATGACCGGAACAGGAACGGAAACGGTAAGGGTAAACAAAATTTTCCATTTTTCCGTTCCAGACCCCTGGCTCGTTTATCACTTTTTTCCTAAAAGCAGGGCTGTAATAACGGTAACGGAACGGAACAGACAATTTTGTCATTTTAAGAACGGAACGCAACAGAACAGAACGGAACGATTTTTGAGAATAGAACGTAATGTAACGGAACTGATCCATTTTTGTTAGCGTTTCGTTATATTACATTGTTTGTTTTTTTCATTTTTCTAATGCTGGAAAATTGCTCCTATCCTCGGGAACAGCAAATTTTTAAGCCCTGGTTTTTGAGAGAGAACGATTTTATGTGTAAAAATCAACAAAAAGCAAAAAAAATAGCTGAAAATTGATATAAAAATGCAAATTTTGGATTTTCGGAATCAGCGCCCCAAACCCCACAAAATTTAAATTAGTCAAAAAACCGCAAACCAGATGAGAGATAATTCAATTGAAAATTTCTTTCAAAAGTGCTGAATTTTTTTATGAATTTTTTTGCTTTGCGTAAAAAAAATGCAGGGCTGCAATAACGGATCGCGTTCCGTTCCGTTACCGTTCCGTTCCGTTCCAATTGTTCCGTTCCGTTCTTTTCTACCTCATTTTTTTACGCAAAAAGGCAAAATTCACTAAAAGATTCAGCACTTTTGAAAGAAATTTTTAATTGAATTATTTCTCATCTGGTTTGCTGTTTTTTGACTAATTTAAATTTTGGGGTTTTTGGGGCGCTGATTACAAGAATCCAAAATTTGCATTTTTTAATTTTTAAAAAAGAATCAATTTTCAGCAATTTTTTTTGCTTTTTGTTGATTTTCAGTTTTCACACCAAAAATCGTTCTCTCTCAAAAACCATGGCTCAAAAATTGCCGTTCCCGAGGATAGGAGCAATTTACCAGTATTAGAAAAATGAAAAAAATAAACAATGTGAGGAGCTTGGTATCAAAGTGAGACAAGCGCCAGTGACACTCTACGACAAAAGGGACCTTATGTGTCAGATTTTTTTTCTATTTCTTGTTCTCTAACTGTTGGAGAACAAAATCTGTTAAGAAAATTAGAAAACATTTTCTGACACATAAAGTCCCTTTTGTCGTAGAGTGTCACTGGCGCTTGTCTCACTTTGATACCAAGCTCCTCATGTAATATAACGGAACGCTAACGAAAATGGATCCGTTCCGTTCCGTTCTGTTGCGTTCCGTTCTTAAAATGACAAAATTGTCCGTTCCGTTTCGTTACCGTTATTGCAGCCCTGAAAAAATGAAGTAGAAAAGAACGTAACGAAACAACCAAACTAGGAACGGAACGGAACGGAACGACTCTGGAACGGATACGCGATCCGTTATTACAGCCCTGCCTAAAAGTCATTAAGCTTATTCTGCTTATTGCTAAATCATCATAATTTCAAAATTAGAAAGTTTAAATAGGTATTACAAAATTATAATTTTATATCTTTCTTTTGATATTGTCATTTCATTTTGTCATTTTCTCCAAAAAAAATACCAGTTTTTATTCACAATTTGCTCCCGCATCCAGTTCCAAAGAAATACGCTTCACTGATTGGCTAAAAGTTGAAGATTAAGTAAAGTGATTGCAATAGAACTTAATAATTTAATAAAATTTCAAACCATCAATTTACTTTTGGTAGAAGCTGAAAGTGAAAATAATGTAAGATAACGGAACGCTAAAACATTTATCCGTTCCTTCCCGTTCTCAAAAAAATCGTTGCGTTCCGTTATGTTGCGTTCCGTTCTTGAAATGCATGACGATATCAATCCAGTTTTGATTAGAAATATGTGGTTGCTACGAAAATTTATTGTCTCATTGTCTCGTTTTAAAAACGACGTAAAATTAAACGCCACGTAATTATTCAAGTCGAATATGAAGTGAAATTTCAAGAATCAATTGTTATGTTTGATTTTTTATAATATCGTTCGATAAAAATACACAGTGCATTCGGTAATTTCGCGTATTATTCGAAGTGAATTTCGTACTCGTTAAAGATACGTTGTTAAAAACATGTTTTCGCCTCGTCGCCTCGGTTTTTTTCACGTACTCGAATCAAATGGACATCCCCTCGCTGCTTCCACTTTCTTTTTGCCAAAATACGGAATCAAAATCATCTTCATGGAGTTCGGTAAAGTTATACGCAGCTGCGAATCCCTCCGCACATCTATGCATTTTACTTCAGCTCACCATATCGTACGTATAAATCTTGGTACATTTTAGGGGCACAGACCCTCGTCAATGTCAAAGAAACCAACGCGTTCGGTCTAATTGGTACAATACTAATTCGAATAAAAAACAATCGCCGTCCTAATTAATTCTTTAAGCCTTACCAGCCATCAATGGCTTTGGCATTTAGTCGCTATATTGCTTTTGTTACGAAGTTTACAACGTATAGTGTACGAGAAACCGAGAAGAAAAAATGCCGGAGAACTAAAGTTGCAAAAGTGCCACAAATCTCGATCTTGTCGCCGACGACGTTTTGTTATTTTTCCTGCTGCGAGAAAATTTCTTCGCGTTTTCTTTTTACTTTTTTTTTTCGCGATCATTATTTATATGTACGAATGTGTTGTATAGATACTAATTCAATTTTGCGAATGTGGAGATACTTGGCCTAGATATTTTTCTAACGATGATAAGTGCTTGATTTTTACCTGTTCGTTGGACGAAATATGATTTCTGAATAGAAGATGATACGAATAACCAGAAATGAATTAAATGTATCGTTTGAGGTGTCCTTTTCCTACGATGATGGCCTTGTTAGAGGATTAAATTTAATAGGCTCGCGAGATTCCTTTGAAGGATTCAATATTCGTGCTTGTTACTTATGGTGGAAATGAATTGAAAGAAAAATTATAAAAATGGGGTTCTCTATCGATCCAGACGAGAGACGACGACTCGATATTATGATGAAATTGCAGCCAGGGAATACGTTATTTTTTTGGCCAATATTTCAATTTCCAACGTTTAATCTACGTTGAGATATTTTTTCTCATTTCGAACATATGATCGGTAAACATTACGTATGATATTCGTTTCGCCGGCGTACGAATGTGTATAAATAAAGGACGATCTGCAACGCTTTTTTCTCCTCGAGACTTGAACGATATTCAGAAATTTCGCTGTCACTGGTGAAATATATTTAAACAGTCGACGAAATTTATCAAGAAAATCGCGTATAATAAGAAACTCGAGTACGTATTATCCCGACGAGCTACTTCGTCGCTCAGTGATGCTTTCACGGTATATACATAAATACACAGTGCATACAACGAGAATACCGAGCTATGTGTGCTGTGTAAGTATATATAAAGAAAATGATTAATCGAGATAAAAAGTTTCCTCTTTTTTTCCCTTCTCATCTTTTTTTTTTTCCTTCTGGGTATATCTTCGGGTTCGTTTCGTGTATCTGCTGTGTACCATAATCCCCTCAAATCAGAAACTTATTCTATAATCTTTCACACAGCGGATTACTTTTTAAAACACAGAAATATAAAGACTATACACGAGCTCTCGTATGAGTTTGTTTGTTTTTTAGACTTCGTCTGTGACTTCGGAACCCTATGCCGAGCGTTTTGCTTTCTCATCGCGGATCGGTTCTGTTTTAAATGAAGATTCGAATTGTGAAGATATTTTGGAGTTTGACTCCTAGTGGGCAATTGAATTGCGTTGAAATTTAACCTTATTTTATTGTAAATTTTGTTGGATGATAAAATACTTACCTTTTTTTTTTTTTTTTTTTTTTTTTTTTTACGGTAACTACATATAATTGGGCAGATGAGGGGTGAAAAATTGTGTTATTGTGCTGAGGAGTTGAATTTTAATTAATAAGTATGTACTTATTTGAATCTGCTTTCCTATGATAATCGCCACGAGTCATACACCAAGTTGAAATTTATGTACCTTTGGTAATATTTGACCTAATTTCGAAGATTCTTTTTGTTTTATTATGCTTTAGTGCTCATGTCAAAGCTGATTGTTACATTTTATTTTCGAGGGGTTTCTGTGGTTGATGAGATGGCGATGAAATGACCGGAGATTTTTTGACTGAAATTCCAGTTTCGAAGATTTTTGCCATTGAGGTGCAAAGGGCATTGACGGGTTCGCATAGAAAATCGGCCCCCAAGCGATCTTGGAAGGATACTTACAGGATATGGAGATACCCTATGGATACATTATTTCCCTCAATTTCAGACCCCTAACGTGAGTGGTTCTTGAGTAATGACTCAAAAGGTGAAAAATGAGTTTTAATTTCTTTCTCAGGATTGACTCAACCGATTTTTTTAAAAACTTGATTATAAGTGTTGGTATATATGTATAAGGGCTTTTCATTAAAAAAAAACGTTGAGTCAATATTTTGAGGGCCTCCTTACCTATGAGGGACTCGTGGGAAAATTTCAAAAAAAAAATAGTTTTTAGATACCTTATTAGTCTTAAAATATCATATATAACTTTTCCAGAATTTTACCTAGGGTACGCCATGGTCAAAATTGACCAAACCCAGAGCCACCTATCCTGTATTGGGAAAAATCGCAAAAATAATATTTTTTTGATAGATAAGTTTTTATTTTCTTCGTACTATCTCTTGAATCAGTGAAAAGAAAATAAAAACTTACCTATCAAAAAAATATTATTTTTGCGATTTTTCCAATAAGTACAGCATAGGTGGCTCTGGGTTTGGTCAATTTTGACCATGGCGTACCCTAGGTAAAATTCTGGAAAAATTATATGATATTTTAAGACTAATAAGGTATCTAAAAAGTATTTTTTTGAAATTTTCCCACGAGTCCCTCATAGGTAAGGAGGCTCTCTAAATATTGACTCAACGTTTTGAAGGGGAAGGGGTGGAGAGGGGAGCTGATTTTTTTAAATGAAAAGACCTTATATATACCAACACTTATAATCAATTTTGAAAAATAAAAACGGGCGAGTCAATCCTGAGAAAGAAATTAGAACTCATTTTTCACCTTTTGGAAGGAACACGGTTGAGTCGGAATAATTATAACACGGTTGAGTCGGAATATAACACGATTACACGTACTTATATCACCAAAACACTTCACAGTACACAATTCCAAATACACAGTACGAAATGTTGAAATCTAACATGAGAACAATAATCCGAATTCAATATGTAACACGCGGTAAACAACAAAAAAACATGATTAACATGATGTAATCGTTTACCTTATATTTATAATTTTCTGCTACGTAACCAACGAGGAGTTACCATTTGGCAATTCTGATTTGAAGTAATTTGATTGGTTGCAAAAATAGTAGCCGAAAATTATAAATACGGTGTGAATTGTAGAAAGGGGCACTGCATGTTTTTTGCTTTTTTTTGTGACATTTTTCAGAAGAACCAAAGAATAGAACAAACAATTGAATTTCGGGCAATTTCAAGAATATAGAGATGTAGAGGATGGGTTCTAGAACAATAACAAAAAAAAGAGATTTTCTGACCCATAAAACGGTTTTTAATATCATTATCGTAGATTACAGAATTCGCGTATCATAAAAAACATGCAGTGCCCCTTTCTACGATTCGTACCACAATAAGTGAAACGACAGTTCCAGCTAACCATCTATTTCTTGTGTGAGAAGTGAGCAAGAAAAATCTTCCTTCTTATCATTTTCTAGATGAAGGAAGACACTGACAGCCTGCTTGAATCGCTAAAATGTAAGTAAATTGTTCATAGTTCTTGCTTTATATGGTTCAATTATGAACCTGTTTACATGGATGAAAGCTGATTTTTTGAGGAGGGGAGGGGTTGCAGCGTCAAGGCGGTTCCAATCTTTGTTTGAAATTTTTCACGGACTGTTTGTTTTTTGCTAGATAAACGAGAAAATATAGGGACTTTTCTTGAATCGCGGAATTTTCACCGAAAATTTAAATATTTTTGAAAACGATCGTATCTTACGTTTTAAAAAAAATTTCGTTACTGCATATCTCGAATGCATCTCACTCGACTTTAACGTCGAAAAATTCAACCAGCCGAACTTGGTATTCGCATTTTTTTGTCGTAAGTATACTTTATCGCAATGGCAATACAAAAAAAATTAGTAAAAACTCTTTTGGAAAATCTATTTTTTTTAAAAACTTTTGATTTCGTTAGATATACATTGTGGTGAATCAAAAAAGTTGAAATTTTGTTTTGCAAATCGAAATAACGCGAAAAAGTTTCCATTGAGGAGACAGATGAAATATTTTTAAAAAATCAACAAAATCGATTGATACCTTCCGATCATGCAAGAGCATTCAATTTTTCATAAATTGCTAAAAGGTAAATACGTAATCGAAAATGTTTGAAAAAATTTTCAAATACTTACTAAAAATAATTTTGATCTTTTTCTTTAACAATTTAATGACTATCTAGACCAGAAAGCTCAATTTTTTTAAAAGAATCGATGCTTTTTCAAAACTTCTTGTTTTTTTAATTTTTACAATTGATTAAGCTATAGGTACTTTGTTGGTATGAAGTGAGACAATTTTAAAAATAGGTAGTTACCTATGAAATATTTATTCTTTCAAAAAAAATGAGCTTTCTGATCTAGATTGCCTGTAAACGAATACAAACATAAATTAAAATTATTTTAAGAAAATTGATTGCATTGATTTCTTGGCAATTCATGAAAAATTGAAACATCTCGCACGATTGAAAAACATTATTCGGTTTTGTTGATTTTATTTTTCTTTATTTTTTCTGCCCCCCCCCTCATGGTAACTTTTTTGCACTATTAGTATTCTCTAACCGAAATTTTAATTTTTTCGATACACTTTATAATCAAGATAAACCGGGAAAAAAGTTTCTTCGATTTCGGTCATTTTGTAATATCTAAGTACCATATGCTATGTACTGTTTGAGTGAGGGACCTACCGAAAATTTTTCCAGTCCACGCAGATTTTTTTGAGAGGGGAGGTTCATTTTCGAAAAAACTCCTTTTTTTCGTATTTGAACTATTGAAATCCCAATTTTTTTGAACGTGCTAGCACTGAAAATATGCATTTTGAGATGCTGAATCTCATGTTGTGTTTGGTTTTTTGGTTGGAGGCTGGCTAACCTTTCCTACTGGTCTTTTTGCTCACAAATCTATGTTTCTTCATCATTTTGAAGGAAATTTTCCAAGTTAATGCAAATTTGGTATCTTCTCAGGGAAAAATTGATGATTAGAATCTTTAACAATGACATTTATCACTCTCTACGTGCCTCTGAACAGTCGATAACGCCATCAGATCGTTTTTGATTTTCAAGTCCTAAAATTTATATTGGATGGAATGAAAAATAGTTTTTCTATTTTGCTCGGAAGTTTGCAGTGTGGTTTCCATTGCAGTTTGCACATCTCGGACTTTCAATTTTGAGTTTGCAACTTGATGTTGTGCGGTTACCGATGCATTTAACGCAATAATTCATTCAGTCTTGAAATCCATTCTCTCACCCATAATCTCTTTTCCTTCGATATTTCCTCACTAAATTCGCGCAATATTTCATCCAAAATTTCATCAATTAATTCATCTACTTACATTGACAGACTACCCTTAAATTCGGCAATTTTAGATCGCTCGTCCCTATACATCGTTCGGATGATTTTAATTTTAATTTTGATGTTTTCTTCGGTGACTTCGCCAAAACCGATTTCACGCAGATCTACCATTAACTTTTCATAGCAGTGGTGGAGAATATTTTTATCTTTATATTGCGCCAGATGGGCATCTCACAAAGGGTGATAAGCACGTATGGGATGTAGAAAAATTTCAATACTCCATAATTTGTATGGAGTCATGATTGAATAATGAACTGTAAAAAACGAACAAAGGAACACAATTTTTAATATATGTATCAAATTTATTATAAAAAGACTCAAAAGTTTCATTTCATCAGCTCTACCAAAACACATAAGTAATCAAATATTTTAAATCTAATCTTCAATCTTATTGGTTACCTACCAATTATAAATGATATGAGATGCTAGATCGCAAACTCACCAAATAAATTTTTCTTTTCAATCTCCCGTTATGTAACAAAAAACTGAATCTTTCCTGTTCGACTCGCGATCCATCAATTACTAAGCAATTAGATTTTTTTTCAAATGTCATATCATTTTCAAATATTTTTCGACCCTACAATATTTTATTTCGAATGAAATTTTTTCTCAACACTGAAATTTCTCCCTCCAATTTTTTTTAACACAGTTGTAAAAGTGTTAGAACTGAGGAAAAATTTCAGTTGAGATAAAAGTTCATTCAAAATGAATAATTCAAACCTGAGAAGAAAATTGGAAGGGGAAATTGCAGTGTTGAGAAACAGTTTCATTCGAAATGAAAAATTTTAGGGTTGAAAAATATTGGAAAAAGATGTGGACTTTGAAAAAAAAAGATACCTTTTAGATTTCCTCGTCGTGTTTACGACTTGGCCTCTCGTATAAAACGATTGCTTACCTACTCATAATTTTTCAATCGAGTATCTCAAAAAGTTGAAAATTTTCAATTTCACTTGCCACTGGCCGCAATTTATTGTCAAAACCAGCCAGTAGAAGCAAGTGAAAGAAAAGTGGACACACAAATCAAGTGTGTTCAATTTTACAGGACATAAGAGCACCCAGAAATTGTGCAAGGGAGAGGCTGGATTGGAGAAAAATGGAGGGGGAGGTAAAAATCAATTGAAAAATTCAATAATCTGTTATTTAAGTGTCAGTATCGTATTCAGAACATTTTCAATAAGCGGATGATACAAGTACACGAGCAAAGAAAAATAATTGAAAAATGTTGTAATTTTTGGTACAAACAATCAATCCACTGAGGTACTATCTAATCTGAATCAGTCAAATTAGGGTAAAATTCTGCTTTCTTGGATCAGTGAAATGAAGTCCACTCTATGTCAGTGATTTTTCACTGATCTTTTCGCCAAAAATCATTGATTTTTCTGAGTAATTGACAATTGACTGAGAAATCAATCATTTTTGACTGAAAAATCTGTGAAAAATTGCTGATTTTCACTAAGATTTATTTCATTGATTCAAAAAGACATGAATTTTTACAAAATTTAATTCAGATTTGGAGAATAATATGTTCGTCTAAGAAATGGATCCTCGAAATTTTTTTGAAAAACTATAAGTATTTGAAGAGCATTTTTTTCTGACATTTTTCTTATGAAATATTTCCTTGGCGAACTCAAGGGGGGGGGGTGCTTGAGATCCCTGAGCTCTCCCTTTGGGTGCGCCTGTGTTACTGGATCAAGTTACTCGACTGTACTTGAATCAAGAAAAGTTGATATGTGTGAACCTCGCTTTAGAGAGTAAACTTTTAGCTACATTTCAAAAATAAATCCATAGGCTACCTGAACTGGAAAATTTCTCATGCTCCACAGAAAACTCTTTATTTATTAAATTTTCCATTTACTTAGCATAAAAAATGTTCTAATTGAGGTGGGTAGTCGAATGGAGTTTTTTTTGAAAGACAGCTGAAAATTGGCCCTCCATTTGAATTTTCTTTCTGTACAATAAGAAATGATAGAAAGCTCTGAAATTGATTTTTCACGAATTGAACGAGCAATAAGTTCCCTAATTCATACCTTTGCAAACATTTTTCCTTTTCCATGCATTCGGCAATTACACGAATTAGGCATGCCATACTTTATACGTCCCTTCCTCACTTTTACGCCTGATTAATCGTGCATCGAAAATTGTAACGTGTGCATATTTTACGAACCCTTCTCTCCGCACAATTTTTTAATCATCTCAGAAAAAAGTAACTTTCTGGAATCAAAGCTCGCCAACTTGTCAAGCGAATTGAATTAAAAAATAGTCCAAAGATCTGTAGAAAAACGTTATAATGAGGAAAAAAATCCGAGATAAAAATCACTCTTCGCGAATATTTCTCGAACATAGTAATTATTTTAAAAGCTCGACTTTTTTTTTTCAAGTGCATAAACTCCATTTATCGCGTTCACCTTTGAACTACGCTACCATTTTTATCAATGCCATGAAACGAGAAATATTAGAGGATTTTTACACAAAAAATAATAATAACCAGTCAACGAATGGAAACTCGGGAGAAGCTGCGTAAACAAAGCTTTGATCATGCAGACTCCACTACGGTTCGTTGAAAAACTATAATAATTCATTTTTTTTTCGGCGGCGTGAAAAATACCGCCGTCGAATGAGCGTCTAGGGAGGTGAAATTACACCGTAAGTAAGTCGGCGCTTCATCTGCGGCGTCGTGGGACTGGGACCTTGTTTATTAGAATGATTCGACGAGAATTCCATACACAAAGCTCGGGTATAAAATGCTGAGAAAAAGAATTCCAAGTATAAGTCGACTTCTTTGGATATCCTTTTAGTAGTTTAAAGACAGCATCACAATAGCCGCCGTCGTTTGGTTTAAACCCCCCGTCCTTTTTTCGTCCTCCCCCCCCCCCTTTGGAAACATTCGGTTTGCTGCGTTTGAAGTTTTTTGCCCCTTTTTTACTCTGCTGCGCCGTTGAAAAGAGCTGCTGCATTATCTTTATTAAAAGAATTTGCGGTAGTCGCCGCGCCGACGTCAGATCGATAACCTATAAATGTCAATTTTAATATAGTTCTGGGTTCTTTTATATCTTTCTATACGTATGGGTGGTATTTATGTGTCATATGTGAAGGGATTCCTAACTCATCGGTCAAGAAATCGTTTCGGATTTCGGAATTGCAGCCGAGACTCGACGTGGTTTGTTTTGAACCCTTGTTCCGGGTAAAGGTGATGTTTTCGTCTAACCACGATTATAATTTATTTTCCAATCGAATAAAACTCTTAATTAAATACCTCGCGGACGTCGACCGAGCCAGAGACGTATTCGATGTCGACGATTTACCACCGTATCGTCGCTGGTTTTATAACTTATAAGTGCCATTAATGAGCTATCAAACTTCTCGATATTTCAGTCGCGTAATTATAATAATTATCGAAGTTTCCCGCAGAGATTTATTTTTCTTCGTAGCGACTTGAAAAGAAACCCTTTTGAAGTGAAAAAACTCGACGTCGTTATGGTTCAATGAATCGAAACAGACAGCAGAGAAAACAAAAAAATTCGCACGCACCAACTTTTTCGATAATACATAATTCTCAGCTCAACAGGTAAACCGTTGGAAAAAACGAAATTTACTCACGCATTTCGAATAAAATTCTCGAAATTTCAAAAACGTTCTCGATTCTCGAGCACTTACGAAGAGGGGACATAGGGTGAACAAATAGTAATCTGCGATGAGCTGAAAGTTCGCTATGTATCGTACATTTCATTAAAACCATTCGCTATGTTTGTGAATGCGAAGACGATCAAAGAAACCGCCAAAATTTTGTTTGAGTTGGATCGCGAAGAAATATGCTTTCATGCGAAATCGCTGCGATCCAGCAATGCTCGGCACCTTGATGAAAAAAGTACCAGAGCCTGTTTAGTTAAACTTGGAACGTCGTTGCCGCGAGAGAACGGATTTTCATATGCAAATACCAAACGAACAAACCAACCGATATTTTATTTGCTTGGTGCGCTTGTTGGTATGAAGTTCGAGTACGTGTTTGAACCTTGAGCAGGGAAAAAAACAAAGAATTATCGTTTTGGAGAATCGAGTATGAGTTAGAAGTTGTTCAAAGGGAATTGTGGAATTTGAATGCGAATCGAGTATTTAAATTAGGTAAATTTTATGGTGCTGAAATGTGCACATATATGATGAATTAATGATTGAAGATCGATTGTAGCGTAATGGTGGCATTTTTCTAAAGATTTAAAGGATTGCCACTCATTTGGTATTTATTTTCCAAGTTGGATGTTGATTTTGAAGATGATGGTACTATGCAATCAGCTCTTCAAAACAATAATTCCCCAAAAATTTCCTGCTTCGTGAAAAAATTTAATTCATGTTTGAACTTCTGCTTTACTCACTTCTCTTAAAATCTTTCCAGAAACCTCAAATTTTCTCCTTTCCTAATCTTTTTGTAAAAAATCTCATATTTGCTTATTGATAAACAGGGGAAGTTTTTCTCAGATCGACGTGGAAAATTAGTATTTTTCGCGCCGATAACGAGAAAAATTGTGAAAATATTCCATCGCCCGAGCATTTTTCACAATTTGAATTTTTTGTTGAACAGTTTTTCCATTTTTTTTCTTTTTTGAAAACTTGCGACACTTGAAGACGATTTTCTGAGGAGAGGGAGAGTTCTACGAAAAAAATTAATGGAACATAAATTGCAGAGCGTAAAATTCCTTTTCCTTAATGCCCGATTAGTTTTTTTTGTAGGTTTAGCTGTTGAGATATTTTAGTTCAAAATTATTACTTTCTTCTTAAGAGTCTTGGTTTTTGAGATATTTTCAATTGGAAAAAAAATTGAATTTTGTACTTTGAACTAAAATATCTGAAAAACTGAGCCCCTAAGAAAAAACTAATTGAACCCAACGGAAAGGAAATTTTCCGCTCTACAAATTATGTTGCATTTTTTTTTTTTGTAGAACCTTCCTTTTCTCAGAAAATCGATTTCAAGTTTTAAAAGTAATGAAAAAAAAAATAGAAAAAAGGTTCAACAATAAATTCCAAATTGTGAGAAATCCTTGGGTGATGGAATTTTTTCACTATTTTCCCCGTGATCAGCGATTTGCTCAGTTGTGGAAAAATGCGGCACCCAATTGAGCTTCAATTTATTTTTTAAAATGTTGTATGCCGAACTTACCAAAATATCCATGATGTCGACTATCCATTCTACAGTATAAAACTATCTTCCCGCACCAGAATTCATAGCGTTAAGTCGGTCAAAGTATTGCGACACTACATATTAAGCAAACAAAAACTCACTGTTTATTCTTATGGTTTGACTGCAGGTACACCACAGTTTTGAATGTCTCCAGTCTCAGATAGTTTTTAGCTCTCCACTGTGAGGAATCAGTTCAGCCGAATCACAGTTTTTTAAAAGCTGGAATGCCATCAAAAATTTGTTTCTGCCTATACATTGGTAACCATTAGAGATGGTAAACCTCCTGATTTTGTTCCTCCTAGGAGGAAATGAGTGATTGATTTCAAGTAATCGGAGGTTTTTCCTTTTGTTTCAAAACCTCCGATTGATCAATCAGTAGTTTTTTTTCATATGCGACTACAGATTGAACTACCAATTGCAAAAAAATTTTGTAATGGTTGTAAATCTCTGTGAAAAATGTTGTGATCTTGATTGTATTGTTTTCTATTACTCTTGATAAAATCACTAAACTCAAAAGAATCCAACCAAAAAAATGTGCTTAGGAGCTGGGAGCAATGCAGTTGCAATTTTGATGTAAAATTTGTGAAATTGAGAGCGAAATCAAATATTTAAAATCAATCGATTGGTTTGAAAAATGAATCGGTAGTTTCGCTAGTAAATTTTACTCAAAAAACCTCCTGGTTGCCAGAGGTTTCGCGTACTGGGAATTCCTCGTTCACAGGGAACAATTGCAACCCCCGATCCCTAGCACGAAGGAGGTTCAGCGGGTTACCTGGTATAGCCTCTCAGCCCGGGAACAAATTACACATCAATTCCTTCAGTGTAGTGTGTGTGTGGCCCAGAACATCTAAGCACTTATCAAAGTCTCACATTGAGGATGCCCAGTTTCTGATTTCATTCAAATTGAATCAGATACTTGAAAGGAATTAATTTGTTCCAAAAAACTTTTTAAAATACGTCTAACACTTCCTTTCAGTGACACCACAAAAAAAATTAAAGCATTTTTGCATTTAAAACGTCAATAAACTCCTTTCAAGTTTGAACTTCTTGTACTAAATACATACCCAAATGACGGGTTTGCATGGATATTGCATTTATGACATTGCAGAAATCTAATTCTTGCATGTCTCACACTCGTATAGAATAATTTATTAGAATTGCTTTATTCAAAATATACTTCAATTATTCATTCACACAAGATTAGTACATGATGAGATTTCAAAAAATTTTATCAAGAACACTATCACACAAAACATTGCAATCACAGCATTGCCTTATCACCAGCACTGTGTAGGATGGGTGTGCGCTGTTACATTCATTTCATTTTTGACAAACAGGGTATATACCAGCTATGTATCCATTTAGTGTAAGATTGATATATACAATTCTACCATTGGAGTCATAGGTATCATCTGTGCTTTTATCCCTGTTCTCCTCTTGACTTTTCTTGCTTTCTGTGTTATATCCCTGTGTTCCAAGATATCCCTTCTTTCCAAAGTGTCTTATAAATTTCCATCCATCATATCCCCCTTTCTATTGATTGCAATAAATTTTCTCTTCTTTTCATCTCACTTGAAAAAATTTGAAATTTTCTTACTTTAAATTGTAGAGAAAACGATGATTTTTCCGACCTTCGCGAGCGAGATTTTCTTTTTCAGGGAGGTGCTTGTGGAAAATATCGAGATGGGAGTTTAAATTTATGATTTTCAGAAAGTAGCTTTTCCGATCCTTCGGAAAATCGGGAAAGCTGCTAACAAATTTTATTTTCATGGAAAACTGTTCTGAGCCCTCTGATTAGCTAGACCAAATTTTCTTGCGTAATTTTGTGAATACATGATTGTAATAGATTTTTCCAAAGTACGACAATACATACGTCGCTTTAAATATGATATCGTTTTATTTAAGCGAATAGTAAAAATGTGATTTTTTGATGCTTTGGAAAATCTACGTTAACGAGTTTACATAGAAATTACTCGAAAAGAAAAACTCACGATTACGATTTTAACTTTGATTTATTTTCATAAAGAAAATACAAATCATGTATCGATCTTATTCCCAGCGATTTTAGAGGGTTATGACCTCTTTGTGATACGATTAAAACGATACAAACACGACTTAAGAAATAATGAACGAATTATAATTAATTTAGGCCGTAGCCAAGTATTATTTAACCTAACAGCCGCATATAAATATCTCTAAAATTAACATAAATACCACATTTTTTGAAATTGAAAATTTATTTGTCTCTGGTTGAAATAATAACCTTCAATCAAAGAAATTTCATTAAACCAATTAAAGTGGGGCAAAACTGGATGTTGAATATGCCCTCTACTGACCTGCAATATTTAATAAGTCACTTTCATTTGATCTCAGGTATCAACTCCACAATGATTGCTTTTCTGTGAGCCACTTATACAATCACTTTGTTAATACAGACTGTTTTCAGACTGATCACCTCAAAATAAGTACTTTAGTATTGAAACAATAAAATATTTTGGGGTCATATAATGCATGTATTTCATTCCGTATTTCACCACATTTGACTTCAAGTATTGTTGAAATCTGCAAGTGTCACAGAATGAAAAACATCTCATCCTCAAACAATTTGGTTCATAGCTGCAAAAAGAATTTTTATTGAAACCATCCCAAAATTCTTGGATTTTAGACAGCTTATCCATCTGGAATTAATTAGTTCGCCATTACTAATCAATAATGTAATCAAACCTCAGAACAAGGAGCAGCTTATTGGAATCGTTGCTCAGTCATAATAAGCCGGGACATCTCAATTCCGTACCGGTTGTTTGACTACACATCATCCAAATTTGGGTGACCAGATTGATGCAAGCAGACAGCCTGTAGTGCAGTAGCAGATTGCAATTTTTTTGGACATGAGAAATTTATAAAGATGAATAGGACATTAATAGTATATTACGTAACAGAAGCGGAAAGTAACCGATTAACGAGTGCGAAGTTTGAGGAGAGCGAGGAGAAGCCGAGCGACTTAAATCGTGCGAGTTGATCGAGTTACTTAACAATTCTGTTACGTGTGCTATTTTAATTTTATACGAGAGGAAAATAAATTTAAAAAATAGGCAAAAAATTGCGATTCATAACTAGTTTTGTTACAACTGATAACAATATTTAACAACAAAACATTTAGCGGCCATGTATTTGTCATTGCAGGGGGCGGAAAATAATTGTTTTCCGGTTGTTTACATTTATTTTCCACCCGCTCACGTCCGAGAGTTGAAATCTTATTTTCCAAAACAATAACATTGTAGGAAATGCCTCATTTTCCGATCGTATAAAATTAAAAACAATTTTTTGAGCTCTGGAGGTAATCGCCGAACCTCATAGGAGGGAGAAAAGAGGTTCAAAGGAGGGTTCAGCTCCCATTTTTCGAAATTGAACCATTGGTGTGATATTGGTATCACTTCCAAATGATTGAATCCTGCTGAGTTCAAAAATGTCATTACCTACTTTTAAAATCCAAGGTATAGTAGTCCCTCAACTGAGATTTTTCAGCTCATGTTTTCGCATTTTCCCTCAAAATTGCTTAAAAATTACATTTTTCAACTTTGCAACCAGTCGATCTTCCATGCCCATAAACAGATTTTTATTAAGATTTCTGAATTCTACGGGTTGCGCAAATAAACAAATGTAATTTTTAGGCAGTTTTGAGGGAAAATGCGAAAACATAAGTAGAAAAATCTCAAATTTGAATGACCTCTCTCTCTCTCGGGCGTTGAAAGTAATGACATTTTTGAGCTCAGTTCGATTCAATCATATGGAAATGACACCTAAACAGAACCAATTGCCCAATTTTGGAATATGTGGAGCTAAACTTCCCTTCGGACTCCCACCTCTTCCTTTTATGCGGTTTGACGATTGTATCAATGGCTCAAAAATTGTTTATGTTGTCCTTGCCCAACATACCAAATTTCATGCCTTTATCTTCATTTACCGTTTAATTACAGTTCGTCACTGGACTATTGTTTACAAAATTATCAACACTCCTTTTGTCAAAAAATCCCGTCTTTTATCATTGTCTGGTAACGTTCGACCTTCTTCTAACCAAAGCAAAAGATTTCCAACAAAAGGCGCAGTCACAATCAACGATCAGCTCTGAATTTTTCCTAGACTTCAACGTGTGCATGAGTAATGAATATTTTATCCAAAATTGATATAAATTTTCTTAATTTTGCGTGTGAAACATTTGACCGAAGTGCGGCTAAAAAAAAGTGCAACTTCAGGTTTAAATTCTGAAAAATTACTTTCACACGATTATGCTCGCATACAAACGTTTCAATTCTTTCATCTCATCTCCTCGAATTGCTTTGACGATCGTCTGGCAATTATTATCAAATTTCCTCATCTTGACTCTAACATGAATGAGTCTGTTTCAAGACTCGAAAATCAGTTACAATCTTATCAACTAAAAAAATGAAAATAAAAGAAACTAAATTACATGGAAAACCCCACCGCAATCTACGAGTAGAAGTTTACTGATGAAGAAAAAGCAATTTCTGATTAATAAAAAAAAAAAACAACCTTGATGGAACGATATCTTGGTGTACAAAATATCGGTGGAAATTAATTTCAGAAAACCTTCCTTTATCGAACGAATTAACCGTGAAAAAAAATCAAACGGGAAAGAACGAGAAAGAAACTAGAAAAAAATGGGTACCTATTCCGTTCGATAAACTATCTCACATCCGAGGTACATAATTCATTTGGAAATTATAACAAATAATAAGCTCAATTCGACTAATACTTCTTAATTTCGATAAGAAACATTTGTTTCCATTGCTCTAGATATTTTATGCTGATGACAAAAGTCTAAATCCCACTTTTTTGAGAATGGTTTACCCCACTAAAGCATAAAGTTTACACGATAAACGTTTAATAACGTAAAGATAATACGACATAGTTGTATGCCAAAGATATGTAATGTCTGTGTTGTTTAATGTAACAATTCCGAAATACTTGGTTCGTTCGAGGGTGAAATTAGAATGATTTTTCTCGTGGTGTTTCCCTTATGCTGTAAAATAAGGCGTTTCCTTGTTCCTCGTTCCTTGTGTCAGTATCAAAAAGGATATGAGATTTCGGTGTAAAAGGCTGTAGCAGCTTTGAGAACAATAGTCGGTCGAAGCAAGTAAATTGTAAAATGATGCGAGACTAAGATTAAAGAAGTTCTTGAGATGAATAGTTCTGGGTTTCGGTGGATTAGACTGGTTTTCAGCTTACCTGCCTTTTGCCATTTAGTCCCTGCGGTTAGCATGAAAAAAAAGGGGTACGCTTCACTTTTTGAACACGGGTTGAAATGTGGTTTTTATTTTAGTGTGACCCATAAGAAAATTTTCCAGAAGGGGACCCATCAAAAATTTCCCTTAGGGGAGGAATGAGGGGGGTTTATAGGGGAGGTTTTACCCCTATTTCTCCACATAAAGGGGTGAGGGTAAATTTGGTGTCATTTTCATATAATTCGACCCTCCTGAACTCGAATCTGCGATCAGTTTTCCGATCAAAAGTACAGAACTCGCACAATCGTACAATTTGTGTCGCAAAAAGTGGCCAATTTTGAGGAAAAATAGGTAAAATTACGATTTTTTCAATCTGGAGACCAGTAATGTTGATCAATTGGGGTTTGAAACAATTTTTTAATATAACTCGAACCTCCTGAATCCGAATTTGTTATTGGTTTCCAGATAGGAAGTGAAATACCTTTCGTGATCGTCGATTTTCGGTAGCGAAAAACAGTCAATTTTCGCTAAAATCGACTCGAATCTGCAATTTCTCATTTTCTGAGCCCCATACCTCGAACCAATACCGGTATGAAACCTTGTTTATATTTAATTTGAACCTGCTGAACACGAATTTTTGATTAGTTTCCCGATTGGAAGTGGAGAATTCTCACAATCGCGAAATTGGTGCAGCGCAAAATGCCCTATTTTTGCTAAATTTGACATGAAATTGCAATTTTTTTATTGTCAACCCCATACCTCGAACCAATAGGTACTGGTATGAAACCATTTTTATACATAATTTGAATCTCCTGAATACGAATTTTCAGTTGGTTTCCCGATTGGACGTGGAAAATTCTCTCAATTGTGAAAATGGTTTACGTAAAACACCCAAATTTTGCTCAATTTTCATAAAATTGCGATTTTCAATCTTCCCAAACCCTTTATGTCCTGCTGCAGTTTACGATATAAAATTATTTTTTTCTCAATTTCATACTTCAAACCAATACTGGTATGAAACCATTGTAATACATAATTTGAACCTCCTGAATACGAATTTTTAGTTGGTTTCTCGATTGGACGTGGAGAATTCTCTCATTCGCGAAATTGGTACAGCACAAAATGCCCTATTTTTGCTAAATTTGATATGAAATTACGAATTCTAATCTTCTCAAACTCTGTACATCCTACCAATTGTATGTTATAAAATCTCTTTTCACTTTATTGAAACTTCTTGTGCACAGAGAATGCAGTTAAAAGTTTTTCGGGTCTTAAGACTCCTGGGGCTGAGCTTTGACTTTTCAAAGTAGGGTCTTCCAAAAAAAAATCTGTATTGGGTAGGTAGTCGAGTGAAGCTAATTTAATTGATTATCAGATGTATTTCCAATGTCAGCTTTTGTTGGCCAATTGGGTGAAAAGAAATTTTATATCGTAAATTGCAGGAGGACATAAAGGGTTTGGGAAGATTGAAAATCGTAATTTTATGAAAATTGAGCAAAATTTGGGTGTTTTACGCTAAACCATTTTCACAATTGAGAGAATTTTTTCACGTTCAATTGGGAAACCAACTGAAAATTCGTATTCAGGAGGTTCAAATTAAGTATTAAAACGGTTTCATACCAGTATTGGTTCGAAGTATGGAATTAAGAAAAAAAGAAATTCCGGATTCGAGTCAATTTTAGAGAGAATTGGGTGTTTTACGCTACGTCAATTTCACAATTGAGAGAATTCTTCACTTCCAACCGGGAAACTAACCGAAAATTCGTGTTCAGGAGGTTCAAATTACTTACAAAAATTGTTTCATACCAGTATTAGTTCGAGATATAGAGTTGAGAATGAAAAAAATTGCAATTTCATGTCAAATTTAGCAAAAATAGGGCATTTTGCGCTGCACCAATTTCGCGATTGTGAGAATTCTCCACTTCCAATCGGGAAACTAATCAAAAATTCGTGTTCAGCAGGTTCAAATTAAATATAAACAAGGTTTCATACCGGTATTGGTTCGAGGTATGGGGCTCAGAAAATGAGAAATTGCAGATTCGAGTCGATTTTAGCGAAAATTGACTGTTTTTCGCTACCGAAAATCGACGATCACGAAAGGTATTTCACTTCCTATCTGGAAACCAATAACAAATTCGGATTCAGGAGGTTCGAGTTATATTAAAAAATTGTTTCAAACCCCAATTGATCAACATTACTGGTCTCCAGATTGAAAAAATCGTAATTTTACCTATTTTTCCTCAAAATTGGCCACTTTTTGCGACACAAATTGTACGATTGTGCGAGTTCTGTACTTTTGATCGGAAAACTGATCGCAGATTCGAGTTCAGGAGGGTCGAATTATATGAAAATGACACCAAATTTACCCTCACCCCTTTATGTGGAGAAATAGGGGTAAAACCTCCCCTATAAACCCCCCTCATTCCTCTCCTAAGGGAAATTTTTGATGGGTCCCCTTCTGAAAAATTTTCTTAGGAGTCATACTAAAATAAAAACCACATTTGAACCCGTGTTCAAAAAGTGAAGTATTCCTGTGCTAACCGCAGGGACTAATTGGATTAAATGATAGTTGGATTTTTCACATTTATGAAAATGTGTTAATAATTTCAACTTATCGAGCAAATGATATTTTTATGTTTGAATTGTTATGCCTTGTTCTTCAATTATGCGGTTAGAATTACTTCATTTTTCCACTTACCTGAAACAAAAAAAAATGAGAAAATTAAGTATATAAATAGAGTACTTCAGTATAGGTAATTAATAATTTCAAGGTGTAATTTGAATCGATCTTTCGAATTTTGGAGGTTTTGTCGCTTAGGTTATTTTCCTTTGAACACGAAATTTCCGAAATTTCAACCTCTCCAACATCAATTAGGAGCCATGGATATTGGACTTTTTTTTTCATGCAACTGAACATGAGATTACATGCTGAAAACGTAAAGAGATGAGGAGAAAGGAGAAATAATGAAACATTTCTTCTACGTAGGTACATAGGTAGATACTTTGTAACTCGAAAATTTAAAAATATGACTCAATTTTGATTTTTAGGGATGAACTGTGAATGAAGAGAGTTTTTCATTGAAAGTCAATGATTTTTGATTGATAATCAATGAAATTTCACCAAATGAAGGTCAATGAAGTCTTCTTTGGTTTTCTTAATTTCAATTCCAAGATATTGTGAAAAACTTTCAAACAAGGTGATGGGACTGATTCATTCGATGATTTATTCGAACTAAGTCGAAGACATCGGGATCACGGTGGGGGGGGGGTGGTCTTCCACATCTGACGAATTAAAAAAATATTTTTACGATGAATATCCTTCACTATCATCACTCACTCTTCCCACCATAATTATATTATCTTTGTTTTCCAAATTTGCAACATCAGGAACAATTGGTTCTGGCTCCTCAATTTGCAGATTAGAAACACGAGAGAATATGGCAGATTGCACGATTTCTTCGGAATCAATATTCTCGATATTGTTTAGAATGATATGTTTGCAGATTTCTGATTGAATGGTTTTCTTTGAATTTTTTCGACATTGATTACATCATTTGCATTGCTGATCAGGTTGTTAGACACCAACTTGGTGATTTCTCGTTGACACAGGTAGGCATCTAATAATGGCATTGAGCGCAATTGTCAAACAATATATTTTCCGAAGATGTCGAACTGATCTTGATCTGTACTTAAATTTTGTTGTTTTATAACATTACTCAATTGGTCTACCTCCTCATCCCTAAAAATCAAAATTGAGCCATTTTTTCAGATTTTAAAGAAAAATATGGAAATTTTACAATAACCCTTCATTTTTGTTTCGTTATTAGCATGTTATCTTGTATTAAAATCCATAAAAAAAGGAGAGGACTATGCACAATATAACGAAAACCGCGTACAAATATATCAACACCCCCCCCCCCTTAATCTTACGAAGATTACAACCTAAACATTTCTAAGTATAAGGATACATTTTCAAGGAGATTTTTAGTGCTCAATTTCACCCGATGCAGACGCATATAACTTAAAATTTTCCAACGCAATTTTTCTTCGATTCTTACCAAAATTATTTTAGACGCTTCAAAGTCGATATTGTAGCATCCCTGATCATTCAATTCAAAAATGTCATCCACCAAAACCCAATTGCACATAGCCTCTGACTGATGTCGGAGAATGATTTTGGGAATCTCATTTTTAGATGAAAATGAACCCCTAACATATACTTACAAGATTAAATCTCTAAAAAAATCTCCTGATTTCTTTATTTCATTGACCAAAGTCGATTTCAGATGGAAGAAAGTTGACTCATTTATACCTTATACATTCTCCATTCGAGAAATTCAGCATATCCGATCTCCAATAAACCCGGAAAATACATTACTTCAGAAAAAGAATCCATGTTTTTTTTGTTTTTTTGTAAAATGAAGAAAATTAAGAAATTACCCCTGGAAAAAGCTTAATTACGAATGATTTCGAAAAGAAAGAAACTTTTCAATTTCAATTTTTTTTCTCATTTTCCAGAAAGAAAAGGGGTTCCCTTAATAAATATATAAATTTTGAAAACAATAACATAAATATTTAAAAAATATGTATTCTATAGATAGGTAAGTACATAAGATTCCGAATTTTTTCAAATGTTACCCCTCATGAAGAATTTTTAAAAACGTCTGCGATTTGTTTCAAAGGCTCTGGTGTGATTTCAAAAAATAAAAAATAAGATTCAAAATTCGTGATTTCATTTTTAAGAGGGTGCTCTATAGGAGAAATTGATAAGGCAGAAATTAAGTTTTGTATTCGCGTTTTTTTTTTTTTTTTAGTTTTAACGAGGTGAATATGATTTAAATACGTAAAATCAAGAAAATAAAAGTATAGGAATTTTTCATTATATGAACTTATGAAATGTGAAAATTTGGATTTTTTTTTATTTGAATATTTTGCCATCGTGGTTTTTATTTATTAAAAAAGAGCATTGGCAGGTTTACATAGAAAATCGCCCCCCAGCGATCTTGGAACGCTACTTACAGGATATGTAGATACCCTATGGATACATCATTTCCCCAAGTTTCAGACCCCTAACGTGAGTGATTCCTTGAGTAATGACTCAAAAAGTGAAAATGAGTTTTAATTTTTTTCTCAGGATTGACTCGACCGATTTTCTTCAAACTTGATTATAAGTGTTGGTATATATAAGGGCTTTACACACAAAAAAATGTCAGCTCCCCCGTCCACCCCCTCACCCTTCAAAACGTTGAGTCAATATTTTGAAGGCCTCCTTACCTTTGAGGGACTTGCGGCAAAATTTTCAAAAAATAGTTTTTGGATACCTTATTAGTCTTAGAATATCATATAATTTTTCCAGAATTTTATCTAGGGTACGCTGCCGTGGTCAAAATTGACGAAAACCACATGGGAGAAATCGTAAAAAATTGGTTTTTTTTGATAGATAAGTTTTTATTTTCTTCGTATTATCCCTTGAAGCAATGAAAATGAAATATAAACTTATAAGTATAAAAAATAATATTTTTTACGATTTTTCCCAATACAGCAAAGGTGGCTCTGGTTTTCGTCAATTTCGACCACGGCGGCTTAGGTAAAATTCTGGAAAAATTATGTGATATTCTAAGGTATCTAAAAACTATTTTTTGAAAATTTTGCCGTAAGTCCCTCATGGATAAGGAGGCCCTCAAAATATTAAACTCATTTTTACCTTCTGAGTCATTACCCAAGAACCACTCACGTTAGGAGTCGGAAACTCGGGGAAATGATGTATCCATAGGGTATCGGTATCTACATATCCTGTAAGTATCTTTCCAAGATCGCTTGGGGGCCGATTTTCTATGGAAACCCGCCAATGCCCTTTACCTGCTTTCCATTTTTTAACAAAAATGTAAAATTACCAGCTTCGAGCCTTTCAATTTCTTAAATCTACCATAATCACAAATCACAGCCTCAATTTAGCTCAAATCATCAATCAGGCATCTTGAAATCCAGCATTTTGAAGACGTTGCAAAGCAGATAGCAAAGCTGAGAAAAAACATACCTTTCCTATAAAATTAAGGTAACTGTGGAAAATCACCAGCGATAATTTTTTTGTGATTTTTCACAAATAAAAGACCATTTCGAAAGAAGAAATTCAAAAATAATTGTCTATTTTTTCCAAACAAATTTGAAAATTATGAAAAAAAAGAGTGATTTAGGGGGTACCTATAAGCGTTGATTTTGATGGTGAAAGGGTATGAACGGATAAGGGGTGAATTTGGCCCCCGGCGCTTTTGGGCTCCTAAACACCTCAAGTCGTGTATATTGACTAGAAATAATTTTTCACAAAATTTTGGACCCCTACCCCCCTCTCTTTCGGAGCTATGGCCATTTTATTGCATCATTTTCAAGAATTTTTAATTTCAACGGAAGTGAAGGAAATTTTCTGTTCTTTGGCACAAAGTTACATCTGGTAGAGGTGTATTCATGATAATTTTTTCAACAATTTTGGTGCACTCCTTCATGTTTTTTCGGTCATTTGAAGTTTTCAATCGTAAAAAATACCATATAAGCGAAGAGCGACCACCCTGGAAAAATTCCTAAAAAATACGTTTTTTTATGTAGAATTTTACTATGTATTTGGTTTTGGCGATTTCTTTGAACTAAGGGCCGAAAATTTCAAAAAACCGTACAGAAATGTTGTAATTTTAGCAGATTTTTCAAATTTTGAGCGCTTTATACAGAAAGAAATAACCAAATAAGGAAACCAATTTCAAATTCGTGTTCAGCAGGTCAAAATACCCCGGTAAACACCCTTTTCGTAATAGTTTTGATTAAAATTTCAAAATTTACCTTTCTCACTGATTTTTAATGCAAAAAAAGTGAATTTCGAGACTTCGAGTAAAACGATCGCGAAAAACGTATTTTTCGGGGTATTTTGACCTGCTGAACACGAATATGGATTTGGTTTTTTTCATTTCGTCATTTTCTCATGTGTACTACCTCTTTGTTCATCCCCAAGTCCCCATTCACACGCTTTTCCTCTAATTTATGTATACTTATTTCAACGTCTTCGCCGAAATCCATCTGCTAAGACGTATTAGAGTTGAGAGTTTTTCAGATAGGGTTTAATTTTTGCCACTTTTTTAGTACGTTGATTTTATGGTAGTCCTAGAGTTGAAATCCTCTCATTTAAATTTCCAACTTCCTAATACTATTAATAGTGATGTTATTGGTCTTAAATGCGGTTATATTTTTGGAAAAATGGTGTTCTTGTGTTTTTTGACCAACAATGCTCCCCCCAATGCTCCCCCCCCTAGAAAATCAATAATGAATTAATTTTGTACAGCGCAACGAGATGCAAAATGGCAATTAAGAATATTTGAAAAAAAATCAAGCATCTTCGATGCCCTGCTTCTGTTTTCGTGAAATTTTTTTCAATCTCGAATTGCAATGTTGATTCTTGTGGAAAAATTTCAAAAAAATTATTGTTCGAGATCTGGGCGCGCAATATTGAAACTCATTGGCATGATTTAATGCCAAAGACATGGAAGATACGTGAAAAATAAATTCACCATCGCTCCTCTTGGATGGTTTCTGTTGCGAAATGTGACTCAAAAAATTTTAAATGGAAAGATTTTAGTTTCCGACTAATTTTGGGTCGTAGAACACAAATATGACATTAATTATTGTGTATAATAATTTTCTTGCTCGAGAAACCCGATTCAAACTTGAAAATGAGGACGTTTTAGGGAAAAATGACGAAATGAAAAAACCAAATCCATATTCGTGTTCAGCAGGTCAAAATACCCCGAAAAATACGTTTTTCGCGATCGTTTTACTCGAAGTCTCGAAATTCACTTTTTTGCATTAAAAATCAGTGAGAAAGGTAAATTTTGAAATTTTAATCAAAACTATTACGAAAAGGGTGTTTACCGGGTATTTTGACCTGCTGAACACGAATTTGAAATTGGTTTCCTTATTTGGTTATTTCTTTCTGTATAAAGCGCTCAAAATTTGAAAAATCTGCTAAAATTACAACATTTCTGTACGGTTTTTTGAAATTTTCGGCCCTTAGTTCAAAGAAATCGCCAAAACCAAATACATAGTAAAATTCTACATAAAAAAACGTATTTTTTAGGAATTTTTCCAGGGTGGTCGCTCTTCGCTTATATGGTATTTTTTACGATTGAAAACTTCAAATGACCGAAAAAACATGAAGGAGTGCACCAAAATTGTTGAAAAAATTATCATGAATACACCTCTACCAGATGTAACTTTGTGCCAAAGAACAGAAAATTTCCTTCACTTCCGTTGAAATTAAAAATTCTTGAAAATGATGCAATAAAATGGCCATAGCTCCGAAAGAGAGGGGGGTAGGGGTCCAAAATTTTGTGAAAAATTATTTCTAGTCAATATACACGACTTGAGGTGTTTAGGAGCCCAAAAGCGCCGGGGGCCAAATTCACCCCTTATCCGTCCATACCCTTTCTTCCAATTTTTATTTAGGTCTAGACACAACTTCCTGATCCCCTTCCCCTCAAAATTCAATATTCGAAAAACAGTACGAAACGACCCACTCCTATTATGAATGGTTCAACATTACTTAGTTCTAATATAATAATAATACATTAAAGTAAAATTATTACGAGTAAGTTTCGCAATTCGGCGAATATTACGTATTTTGATGGTAATACTATGTATCCCAACGGTATGGAACGTGGCTCACGATACATCATATGTACCGCTTTGGTGCGAGTATGTGTGCTGTGCAGCCACAGACGATGTTTAAAATTCCGCAGATTTCTTCGATAATGCAATAACAACGCTGCGCTGCGAAAAACTATACCGAAAGTTTTCCACCGTCGTAAAGATAATGTTTTAAATCTAATTGCGAGAACTGTTTCCGAATACAACACGTTTATAAAACGAATAACCGTATAGGAAAAAGGCGATAGGAAAAAACACTCTTTCGCATAGGTTAAGGTTACCAGGGATTTAATAGTTTTAATATTTTAAACTCGGGTGTTTTGGATTTTAAGGGATATTCCTTCGGAGCAACTTTGGCGATAAAAATTACCGCAGGGTTTTGTTCTAGTCGACAGATTGACTCATTGACGGATACAACTGGAGCCATTTTGATACGTTTTTTCCACTATAAAGCCTCTCTCTCGCTAAACATAGCGAAGCAGATCCCCGTTCGCCTCGACCTGCCTATCGGTGAGTTTCTCTGTATTGGGATTCGATTGTGTAAAAACGAATTTATACTGTCGTTTGAGGTTTTTTTCTCTTTCCTTTGCTCCTTTGCTTTTTTTTTTCTCACTATTTCTTATTCAGCTCGAATATAGTTTTGCTTTTTGAGATTTTACCGTATTTTTTCTGTACCTCTCTGTTTCGCCGCTCAGTTCGTCTGTTCTCGCGTATATGGAGGCTTCGACGAGTAAATGCCTTATCATATTTCCCTTTTACGTCGTATTGATTGTACGGGTTGTACGTATAAGCGAATATGATTCTGGGTAGTTTTCTCTCTTCGAGCGATGAAATTCAATTGGAAAGGTGGTTACGAAAAGCGCATTTTCAATCGAAAAAAATTGCTTCGATTTGTTTCGAGTGTACTACGACTTTCGTTCGTATCCTACATTTATACGCGTTTAACCCTTTTTTCCACTTTTATCGCGAAAACAAACGCATGCGGTAATAGATTTACGAAAGGACTCGACGATGGGTTTATTAGCGTCGAAGGTGGTTTTAATTGATGTTACGAATGTTTCGATAGGGATTGAAAGAATTTTCGAATGTGGGGTTCGGGTAACCTTTTTTTAACGATATAACAGGTGTTTTCAATCTTGAAGTTGGGTATTTGAGTTGGAACGAGGTTGAATAAAAATTAAGGTTTGTGAATTGTAATGTGTTTTTTATGGGGTTGGAGAATGGATTTTGAAACATTTCGAGTTGTTTGAAATGCTTGGCTGTTGTTTCGAAGGAGATGGATAGAATTTTTAAATTACCATTGAAAAATTTCTAATTTTTTGGATCACGTTCTTTATACTTACGACGCGACGGCTTGTTTGGAATGCAAAATTCGAAAAAAAGATCACGTGACCTTACCAAAAGTTAGATCGAATTTTCAATAAAAAAGAAACGAAATTTTATTGAAAATTTGATAGGTGGAAATTTCGGTGTAAAATTTGGAGCCGAAACAAAAATAAATCGAAAATACACCATAAAAAAATATCCAAAATTTCAGGTACTGACGTTTATTTCTCGAATTTTGACGAATTTTTGAAGTTTAAAATTACCTACCTCATCGCCAAACAAAGTATGAACATTTCACCTTATCAACAAAAAAAGCTAAAATTTTCTATATACCCCATTTTCGATTTCCCAAATCGATTGGAAGTGGTTTTGAGAGGTTTCGAAGTCTACAGAAAATTTTGGAATTTTCCAGCACTGGAGAAAAGCTCATAAAAATGGTTCGTATGAACTTCATCACCCATATTCTCGGATCACCCATATTGGTGACCTATTTGATCGATTAAACACAATTTCCCAAAATTCGTAATTCAGGATCTAAAAGCATAAATTTTTTGGCAAAAAGTTTCCCGGAAAAATGTGAAGAGGTAGCTAAAAGTTGGTATAGATACCTTATTTTCGATCAAGTGGGTCACCAATATGGGTAATCCGCGATTATAGGTGCTGAAGTTCATATGGGCTATTTTTGAGGGATTTTCTCCAGTACTGAAAAATTCCTAAATGTTTTGAAGACTTCAAAATATGTAGCTCGAAACCACACCCAATCGATTTGAGAGGTCAAAAATAGGGTACGTATCAAATTTCAGTTTTTTTCATTGATAAGATCAAATTTTTATATTTTGCAGGGCGATGAGGAAATCTTGAAATTTCAGAAATTCGCCAAAATTTAAAAAATGAATTTCAGCACCTGAAATTTTGGATGTGGGGTTCTTTTATTATGTACTTACTTTCAAGGAATAGGCGCCGACTTGCCGACTCCAAAGTCGGAGTCAAACTGACTCCAAATTGAAGCCGCAGTCGGAGAGTCAAGGTCAAAGATTAACTCCGGAGTCAAGGTGGAGTCAGAAGTAAGATTTCTTCCTCGACTCCGGAGTCAAGGAGGAGTCAGGAGTCAACTTTCTCCCTTGACTCCGAAGTCAATTTTTTGGCTTTTCCCTATTTTCTGCTTACTTTCGATTTAATTTTGTTTCATCATCTTAAAATTTTACTTTTAGTTGGCGATGAGAGATTCAGAAGCTTGTCCACAGGACGATAATATGGGATCTTGTGACTCGAATTTCATAAAAACGTTGAAAAAATAATTAAATCATTCTGAGAATTCAGGTATAACTTTCTGGACACATGATTTTCAAATGCAATTTCTCATATTTTTTTTTATTTTCAACTTCAAACAGTTTTTCCTGAATTTTAAGAATGAGAATGCATTTTGAAATATTCTTTCAATTTTATAAATCAATTTCAAATCTTCATAAGCGCATACGGGGGGGGGGGGTGTCAGGTGGCTTGAGCCCTTCCCCTTGAGTTCGTGAAGCAGTTTTTTCATTTCCCTCGCTTTTCTCGGGCAGTAGGTATTTTAGTGACTATTTCGATAATAAGCAAATCACTCTCTAAATTTTGAATCAGTTAAATTTGCAGAAATTCTGTCTTTTTTAATCAGTGAAATAATTTTCATTCGAAATTAGTGTTTTTTCACTGATTTTTCTGTTAAAAATTACTCATTTCTCAGTCGACATCCCATTTATCAGAAAAATCCGTAATTTTGTCTGAAAAAAATCATAAAATTTCGTAATTTTTACAAATTTTCTTCACTCAAATCTGTATAATGTATTATCTGCCTACTGAAATACCCTGACAACTACATCGCCGCTGAAATAACAGGTCACTTCATTTTTTCATTGAATTTTGGCATCCCCATTTTTTTCTCAAATTTTCAGCCCCTCCCTTACACAATTTCTCGGTGGGCTTATGCGAACCTTTGATGAAATGGCCAAACTCATGTTATAACCTCGAGAAGCAATTATTTCTCCCCACTATGATCTCATTTTTTTTGATACGCCTAACCTCATTCAAATTTTCTTCGTATTGTATAGGCACGTGGTCCATTCTATTCTTTGTTTTCTGAAAAATAACCAATTACACGTGTGTATTAAAAATATACGTTCCACCGTTGGTTTCTACATTCTCGTTTCTTGGTTCGAGGCACGCCTGCCTGTATACGTATTGTGAAGCTTACAACTTACGCGAGTAATTCACAATGGCGATGGCGAACCGTTGGTTGCCAAAAATAACAATACACATCGTGTTAGTATTAAATCACCTCCCACCGTATAATTCTTATTTGATGAATTTCACTCGCGTAATTATCCATGGCACAACGTTTAAAACGTATCATTAATCATAAGGTTTTTTTCTCCTTCTCGCTCTCTCTTCTTTACTGGAAAATTGGAACACCCACGTTCAAGGTAATGCTTTAATGTGATGCTGGCTGTGGAATCCTTTATGTTCCTTTTTTCTTGCCTTTTTTTTCCCGAGCAAAAGAGGTGTATGTTAAGTAAGTTTAATGTGTACGCACGATTCAATTAACGTGGGATTATTTTTCGCCCGGATTTAGGTGAATTAAATTATGCGGAGTTGAATTTAAAAAATCAGAATCGCTGCTACGTAATGTACATTACCACCTCACACATGAGAGATGCACCATCGGAAATTTTATGGGAAAGTTGCTCAAGGAGAGCTCTCTTGGTCTGAGACATCGCTTAAATTTTGGGAAACTGTTTTGAGTTGATTCTCCTATTAGAGGATGCAAAATTTAAAATTTTTCTACCTTGCTATTGAAAAATAGAGTTTATTGTGTGACTGTATTGTCCAACTTTCCCTATTGATCCCGCAACTCAACATGTTCCCCAAAAGGACATTGGTACACGTGATAATTTAATTAGATCTTGAAATTTAGAAAGACGGAGTTCATAATTCTATTTTAAATCCAAAGCTCTTGTTTCGTTTGAGCTTCGCAATACAATTTTCCAATTCAGAATATTTAATCATAATCATCAATCAAACTTTAAATGAAAAAATTGAATAATTTAAACCGAAATCTAGATATACAAATTCAGATCACAGCAGCAAACATATTCCTTCTGTGTCACACTTAGTGAGATTCACTAAATTTGAATTTCCGGTGACTGGTTTGCCAAAAAAAAAGGGCGGAGGGTGACTGAACGCTGGGACGCTTCAAACTTCAACCCTTTAAGAATTATTTGCTGGCAAGTACTCTTTGAAAAAAAAAAATTATATGCTATACAATTTTTCAAAAAATTTTAGATTGATGAAAAAAAAAACGAAAAAAATGAAAAAATCACAAATGACCAATTCAAGTCGTAGACCTTCTAGGAAATAAAAAATGAAACAAAAAATGTAGTATGCACATTTTGCCTATCGTGATAATTGAAGGGGCTATTGAAGTTTGAAATAAAAATAGCATTTTCTCTCAAAGCAAGTTATGTTTTTCGCTTTGGTGAAAAATTACTAAGCAAAAATAAATTCACTATACCGTAGTGTATTTTATTCGTCAATCATCAAGATATCGCGATCATAAATTTTTCTCTGATAACAAGCTGGAGTATACCCTTAAACGTTTTTGCAGCTCAATCCAGATTCGTCGGAGAGCAGCTTTTACTCGTTTACCGAGGCTCAGCTCTGCGATCTTAATTTCTGTAGCGGATTGCTCCTGTTGGAATACATGCAATATCGAATATAAATCGGGTAAACGGATTCGGGATTTTTCCATTTGGGATAATGGTATTCGGGGATTCGGGATAATTTTTTTCAGGTAAAGGACGTTCGGGATTTTGAAATTCGGGGACTTAGATTCGGGCAAATGTCCGGTAACCAAAATTTCACAGATTTCTTCACTTTTGTCTGCTTTTAATTTTTTACTTTCTTTATCTTGAGGTTCTTCCAAACTCCTTTTCTGTGAATCTACTTCAAAGTTTTCAAATTCTATCATACAACATTTTCCATCAAAATCTCCTTTTAAAATTATATCATTTCTATCGTTCAACATAACTACTGTTTCAGTGTCTTTTCAATATTAAACCGGATGTCCATCATGTGATGGGCTATTGCATGGCCAACTATATTTTACAGGCCATGTTGCTAATATTTGACAACAATGCAGAAAGACATACTTAGATTACGTGCATTGGTTTATATGGGAGCTTTGCAGTTTTTCGCTTATATCTTTTTATAGAAGCAGTTTAAGAAAATTTTCGTAGAATAATTTTTTGAAGAGAATTCAATTATCTATCAATCATAAGTTCGTAAACAAGAAAATCGCATAATGTTTTTTTGGATTCGTTCAGATTATCGCGAATTACAGCTATTATTTTTTTCAAAAGTATAGAAAATTATATATCGTTGGAAAGAGGATAAAAAATGCTACATTTCGTTGACTGGAAGTAAGTACTTACCATGCCTACCTATCATACGTTTTGAAATAATTTAATTTGAACTTTAGAATTGAATTATTTCAAAACGTATAATAAGTAGCATAGTATTTCCAGCGAACGAAATGTAGCATTTTTTATTACTTTTCCAATAATATATAATTTTCTATACTTTTGAAAAAATTAATAGCTGTAATTCGCAATAATCTGAACGAATCCAAAAAAAACATGCGATTTTCTCGTTTACAAACTTATGATTTAGTGAAATCCAAAAGTAAATGCACCATCCGATAGATAATTGAATTTTCTTCAAAAAATTATTCTATGAAAATTTTCGTAAACCGCTTCTATAAAAAGATATAAGCGAAAAACTGCAAAGCTCCCATATAAACCAATGTTAATTCATGCCTTTTACAACAGCCAAATCAACGTTGCCAGATCGAGTATGTTGGCCTGTAAAATATATAGTTGGTCATGGCTATTGTTCTTCGGATGTTGCTTAAGGCGTGTCCTACTTCTGTTTCACAAATGACTAAATTTTCACAAATATTCATGGTTGGGGTCTGCATAGCGATGTCATGGCTGATTTAATATTTCAAAGGTATTGATCTATCGAAGATAGTGATAACTTGGATTTCGGTGAGGTAGGAACTAGGTACTTTTTCAATTTTGATGTCATCAGCACATACCATCGGAATAATAACGCTTAATACTAAGTGGATCATCTGTGAAAAGAAAATACTATAATTACTTCCTAATTTTTGTAGCTAATAGTTCCTTATTTTATGATACTTAATAATTTTATTATTTACTCACGAAGTCAATTATGTTTCTTGTAGTTAGATTTCCCCAAAAAAATGGTATGTTGAAAATAACATTATTTTTTAGCTTCGGGCACCCTTGTCCAAATTGAAACAGTTCAAATCGTTAAGTTCCATTATGTCAGATGGAGATGAAAAAATGTGTTTTGGATCTGTTTGCACCATACTTTGAAGTCTTTCTGTTGGATGAGTGGACTAATGTCAAGAATTCCATCAAAATCTGATTTGAACGACACCCGCTCTTATTTCAAAATGACAATGCAATTTATTATGGAGCTTTGCTCTCTTTTGCTGAAAAGAAAATTTTATTCTTTAGGTATATTTTTTATTCCAAGTTATTTTTTATATTTGCCTCTTTTGAGTTTTTTTGGGTATATATGCATATATTTTTACATTTTAAAATCGAACGATAAAAAGGTCATGTTCAGGGTTTTTCGTCATATTTGGGATTTTGTCACACTCGAGTTTTTTAGAAGAAGTACATTGTGGTCATGTGTCGATGGCATATGGGACATGTTTAATGTTGCTTGGCCCATGTCCCCATACACTTGAAACATGCACCATGAGTGCACAAAAAATCCGACTTCTATGGCGTCATCCATACAGATCAGACATTCTTCAGTGTCCACTGCATTGTCTTCTTTATTCTCATTGACTGGTATATTGTCCCAATTCACATTTATTGCTGCAACATCTACCTCACCATCTTCTTGGTCCCCATCCTATCTGGCCCATTCATGCATTTCATGGAGTACATTTCTGGGTAAGGCACATCCTACACTTCCGCTACCTGTTGTTGTGCTGAGTCTAGTACTGGTGCAGAATTTCTTCTTTGTTTTACATTTCCATACATACTAGTACGGTCAATTTAGGTTTTTACCCCAAAAAATCCCGGAAATGGGAAAGTTCGTAATAAGCTGATTTTCTAGCCTGCAATGTTCTGGAAATTTCTGACTGAAAGTATTCAGGGTACCCGATTGCACTGCCTCCAAAACAATATACAGGCTTTTTTCATACTCGAAGGAGGCGAATAATTTCAATATATTTGGATGTGAGAGTCTTTTCTGAATGTTTATTTCATTGAGCAACTTCTGCTTGTCACATTTCCGTACTATACTTGCAACCTTCAGTGCACAAGGGAATCCTGTTGTTTTTTCTTTCCCTCTCCATACTTTACCAAAACCTCCTACACCAAGAACATTTCTTTTCTGGAAATCAAGAGTGTGTATTTCAACATATCCGACTTCCCCTAAAATTGGAGAATATTTTGTCTCCTTTTTTGGTGGTGGGGTGGAGAGGGGTACTAATTTTGGGTTTTTGGCTATACACTGAAAAAACTAAAAGTACTAGGTCCCCAAAAAATACGGTACTCAGTCCTATAAAATATAACAATCGCCTATCATGAATGAAAAAAGAACTCAAGCATTGCGGTGATGTTCACAGTACATGAAAAATGTAATAACCAACACCCTGACAAATAATTATAATTTTTACATTTTTTCTATGTACACTGGAAAAATTAGGAATGTTTTCTTTGCCTTGAAGTAAGGGAATAGTTACTGTGCCGTGGTACTTGGTACAAATTTGTAGATATTATTTGCATTGAGGGACAGTAATGATTACCCTACTTAGATACTCTCTTTACCTTGAAGTATGGGAATGGTTACTGTGCTATAGTAATCTTCACCATGGCGGAGCAGTATTGAATACATTATTTACAGGAGTGATACGAGCAATAAAAAATCGAAAAATCAACACGAATTACCCAGAAATTAATTAATAAAATGATTAAGTAATAACAAATTGAAAAAAAAACAACCTATATACCGACAATCGTATATCTTCCTACATCTTTTAACCCAACTACCTTACGAAATTGTACTATTAAATTTCCCTGCCTACACGGGGGATTGAACCTATGACCCTAACATTTCCTATTCTTAAAACTACCTAACTTTGAGCGCACGGCTACAACTGAACATACTTCGATTACTCATTCAACGCGCATATTACTCAATTTCACAAATTTTGTGTAAACAAAGGAATTAATAGTTCTTATAAATTTTTTCCAATGTTGAAATTTGTGTTGTAAAATTTTTCAACCTTCATCAGGCCAAATTCAAATGGAACCATAATTTTTGGTAAATTTTTGAAATTTAAAAATTATCTCATAACCCTACCAGAATTTACCTCCCAAAAAAGAGAAAATTGAATGAATAAAATTCACTCAGTGAGTGTAATGTTTTAAGTCTGTTTTATTCCGACAGGTAAAATGCTTAGGTATACAAATACAGTACTGCCAAGTCATGTGTCATGGCCACAAATAAATTTCAGTATAAATTAAAATTAGCATATATTAATATATATCGAGGGCTAAGAGCACAAAGGTTGTATCTGCCATAAAAAATATTTCGAAAAAGTTGAAATTGATAAGGCTTTCACAGTGTTGTAATTTTTTTATTTTACGAAATTTCTTTTTCTGTAGTAGCTGTATAGTATGCAGCAACTGCAGAAAAGGGAATTTCGAAAAATAAAAAAATTACAACACTGTGAAAGCCTTATCAATTTCAACTTTTTTGAAATTATTTTTTATGGCAGATACAACCTTTGTGCTCTTAGCCCTCGATATACTTAAGATTTTTTTCAAAGCGTCATTACTGGTTTTTGGTCACTTTTTGTTCAAAAATTATATTTTTGAAACAAAAAATCAGCATTTTAAAGAATTTCCAGGAAATTTTCCATAAAAATTATGAAAAGTGGGATAAAAATGCATGTCTTGTGATGAAAATCGCGATTTTAAAATAGTCACATCGTAATGGACCGTATTCTCTCTTCGAATGACCATACTAATATTTTATCAAAATCATTTTGGGAGAGAAAAAGTTCAAATTTTATTTTTAAAAATGATTTCGGTACCATATTATATAGCTTCAGCGATTCTTTATATGTATCACTCGATTTACTTTTCTGAACTTTGAAATATTACGTAAAAAGAGGTCGAATACTTTTTGATAATTTTCTTTTCCTGAACTTATTAAATATATCTAGGTACTTTTTTTGAATTGATATTTTGAATACGATGCGAATACGATGCTTTAATTTTCTTGAAGTGTTATTTGAGCCAACGTTCATCCAGTGAAATCAGTTCTTAAATAAAAATTCAAGAAGCTAGTACATTTTTTTCCATTTTTTTGCTACCTCAACAGAAAAATCCTTTGTTCGTGAAAACAAGCTCTAGCAATGATAACGTCACCCCCCATCTCAGAACAGAAAGGTTCACAGCTCGAAAAATTTTCATTTTGCGCAATTTTGGCACCAATTTAACATACCGGTGGAAAGCTGCGGAGCGTAAATTTCATCATTCGTATTATTTATATCTTTCGCACACGAAGCAATCCCGACGTCGAGCTGAGTAGGCGCAGGTTAGACAAACAGTCGAAACAAAGTGCTGCTGAAAATACGCCTCTTAATAAGTAATATTTCTTCGTTGTTTCGCAAATTGCCAAAAACTCGCGAAATTTATTTCGAATCGAATATGGCGTTGTGAAAAAAGTGAAAAATTGACGCCCTCGTGTCGATATTCCCATTCTGTTGAGCTTCGGTGCAACTCTCAATTTGGGATTTTCGAAGAGAAAAACTGGAGGCGTTTTTGGATCGATTTCCAAGTCGTCGTTTCGTTCGCAAAAAAAAATTCAAAAGCGTATGGCAGAATGAGGGAAGGAGGATATGCGGTGGTCAAATTGATATATCCGGCCGATTTAGGTCGTAGACCTAAGGTAAGGCGGATTTTTTAATTAAATCGTCACCGGCATTTGAGCTGCCGAGGTATCCGTAGGAAACTGGCCAAAGGTAATAAATCAATTGGACGAGGCATGGGAGAGCAACGTATAAAAGGTGGAAAAGAAAAACAAAATCTTAACGTATACGTATAACGAAGGAGCGTTTACCCTTTCATCGGTCTATATGTCGATTTACCTGTTCGGCTTTTTAAAAACAGGCCGGGTATAAATTTAAACCTTTTCGACGATGTTTTTATAAACCATAGATGTAGGAAGGGGAGTAAAAGCCCATGGAAATCGTACAAGTATCGAATTAAAATTCACATCCGAACGTTAATGATTTTCAAATACCGAGGTATTTCTATTTTCGGGCGCGAACGAAAGGTTTAAGGTACTTTTCCGTTTCGCTAGGTGTAATATATGGACTATAAATTTAAGAATCGGTGTTTTCATTAAGATAAGCAGAAAATTACTGTTGAAAGAATGAGTTCGCCGAATAGCATCGCGCCGACGAAACGAAATTGTTGATATTTTTCGTGTTATACGAACCTGGTTCTCGAAACAAATGTTTTTCAATTTTGCTTTATACCGGTGGGGAGGGGGCGGAGGTGGTATTTTGTTGCTCGCTGATGCCTGTTTTCGCCGTATATACGCAGATTCTTTAAAATACTTTTACCCTTCTGTGTGCTGGAATTCAATTTGTCAGAGATAACCCATCTTAAAGGGCGCTGATCCTGATTTATCCTTTTTTTCTCCACTTGGTGTGAAACTTTCGTCTCGTGATCCGCTAGCTTTATTTTTCCCTTTAATAGGATTTTTATCTTGGTGTAAGGCAATTACCAAACATTTGTATTTAATTTTTTTCTGTTGTTTTACACAGAATTGTACGAAGGTGTTGTTGAGAAACACTGGTAGGTGTAATTTTCTTATACGAGAGGAATCCGAAGGAGTACGATGGAACGGGCCAGATGGATATGTTTCAGGGCCAGATTCGATTACTAGCATGAACTAGCTGACATGTGTTGAAGATGTGAGAGAGTGCTTTTTGAGAGTATTGAAGGTGTTTGATGAAAATAGGTGTTTTCTCTTGAGATAGAGGAGTATGGATGGTTGATTTTTTCATTTAATTCAATTAAAACTGACGATTCATTTTTTGTGCCAAGTAGGTACCATATATCTTCAACTTGTACCTCCCTTTTTTCGCCTAATGGTGTCTGGTGTTTTGGTGGGATTATTGAGATACTGAGAATGAACCAGTTTCGAGGGTAATTTTTCGAGTCATATGAAATATTTCCGCTCGACACGAAATTTAATTATTTTTAATGAGCATAATATTGAACAGCAATTCGGATTCGAGTGAAAAAAAAAACTAAAAATTACTTCAATAAACTAAAAGTGGATAAAAGAAAACAAAGATTCGGATTAAATCGATAGCCAATTATATCTACAGTATAACACAAAGTCTTGGTCACTTGAAACACTTCTCAATATCTCAGACCTGAAAAGAGATACCAAGACGGTTCAAAGGGCAATATGTTCTTGGCGTCGAGGACATTGAAGATCGATAATCAAACTTTCATCCAGACCTATAGGGTAGGGGTAGGGTGGGCCGAAAAATGAAAAAATTTTGATTTTTGAAAAGTTACCCCCTGCAAAAGTTGTTGACTGGATAGACTAGGAAAATGAAATTAAAAAATTCAAAATCGATTCATATCTTCAGATCGCGCAAGAGCCTTCAATTCTTCAGAAATTGCCAAAAATAAAATATTTTCAGAAATATAAAAAAAAATCATTAAAATGAACTTTAGAGCTTATTCAGGGACTATTTAAAGCAAAAAGCACACTGATTTTTTCAAAAAAAGTCGCTTTTTGGTCTCAATAATCACTAAATAAGCTCTTAAATTAATTTTAATTAATTTTAAATTGTTTTGACAAAATTTTTGAAATTTTGGATTTTTGGCAATTTTTGAAGACATGAAGGCTCTTGCGCAATCGGAAGATATGAATTGTTTTTGAAATTTTTTATTTCATTTTCCTAGTCTATCCAGTCAACAACTTTTGCAGGGGTAACTTTTCAAAAATCAAAATTTTTGGTTTTTCGGTCCACCCTACTATAGGGTGTCTACAAATCGAGAAACCGGTTTGGGTCAAAAAAATGAATTCCGGTTTTTTATTGAAACAAAGTCTACACACTGACGCGATTAAAATGTGGTAAATATGCTTTCTTGAAACCGGTTCAGCAGTTTTGAACCAGTTGTCAATAATATCCAAAAAAAGTGGAGAAATGAAAAAAAGTTTGAAACAAAAGTTGAAGAAAATTAAAAAACAAACATTTTTTGTTACCTTGCTTTTTTTCCACCTTGCAATGGAAAGAAGTGGGCGTACAAAAGGTTTGAGTACCTATAATTTTAATTGTTTTTCTAGCCATAAGTCTTCATTTCTAGATGGAAAAAAATTACAGAACGTAACATTTTCAGTTTTTAATCCTGTACAACTTTTAATCTACACTATTATTGATATCTTCAATTTTTTCAAACCGGTAGTTTCTTCGATGATTTTAAAAAATTACAGAACGTAACATTTTCAGTTTTTAATCTTGTACAACTTTTAATCTACACTATTATTGATATCTTCAATTTTTTCAAACCGGTAGTTTCTTCGATGACTACAGATTTCCCGTTCCCATACGTTTTACGAAGACCGTAACGACCGTGCTGCTAACCATATATATTTCCAATAACGAAACCGCGTACATATATCAACACCCCCCTTAATCTTATGAAGATTATAAACTAAACATTTCTAAATAAAGAAATACGTTTTCGAAGAGATTTTTAGTACTTAATTTTACCCGATGTAGACGCATATAACTCAAAATTTTCCGGCGCATTTTCTTTTTAGCCATAACTCTTCTCCATTGCTAGATGAAAAAATTACAGAATGTAAAATCAAAAATGTTCATTCTTCAATTCTCTACAAATCTTATTTCAAACTTTTTTTTTGATATCTCCACTTTTTCATAACCGGTTATTGACTTGGTCATGGAAGAAACTACAGGGTTAAAAAAATTGGAGATATCAAAAAAGTGTGGGATAAAAATTGTCGAGAATTAAAAACTTGATATTTTATGTTCTGTATTTTTTTTTTCCATCAAGCAATGGAGAAGAGTTATGGCTTGCAAAACAAAAAATTATACAAAAACCTTTTGAACGACCACTTCTTTCCATTGTAAGATTGAAAAAAAAGTCATGTAACAAAAAATGTCTGTTTTTTAATTTTCTACAACTTTTGTTTCAAACATTTTTTTAATATCTCCATTTTTTGGATATTATTGACAACTGGTTCAAAACTGCTGAACCGGTTTCAAAAAAGCATATTACATTTTAATCACATCAGTATGTAGACTTTGTTTCAATAAAAAAACCGAACTTCTTTTTTTGGATTCAAACCAGTTTCTCAATTTGTGAACACCCTACAGGTCGGGCTGAGAGTTTGATTATCGATCTTAAATTGTTCTGGATGCTTGGAACACACTTCCCTTTGAATCGTCTTGATATCTCTCTTCAGTTCTGAGATAATGATGAGTGTTTCAAGTGACCAAGACTTTTTGATTATTTATGATTTGCCAACAATGGACATATGTGTTCCCCAAGATATCAATATTTTTGATCAAATCCTTGGCTTCGCTGTCTAACAAATTACTTAGGTATGCAAACAAATATTTTTATCGAAATTGCTAGTGTTTGGTCGATTGTGTACGGTGAATAAGTTCTTAAAAGTTATCCAAGTGCCTGGTTTACTAGAGCATTTTTCTATTTTAGGTATTGGTAGATTCTTCTTCAGGTCAGCCCGGCGTGCTATAATTCAATTTCTTAATGTTTTGTAAAGTTTTTGAAATTCCACTGCTTCTATAAGAAGATTTGCATTATCCTCAAGTTCACATTTGATTGACCATTCATCGTACTTGATTTCAAATTTTATAATTTATATAACTCTTCTTGGAGGATTTCATCGAAATCCGCTAAAGGTTCTTCAGATTGTCAAGTTTTCATGGAGGACTCGACAAAACTTTCAGTTATTAACACGGGTACTAGGTAGTTGATTTGTTGTTCATCGCTGGTATCTTCTTCCAATTCGTGGTTACAGTTAAGGTTCAATGGTGCATCACCATTCTCTGAAGGTATTGATGAATTCGAACGTAAAGACATTTTGATATGCACAGCTTTGATCAACAACAGAGACACCATCGAGCGAGAAATTCTCACTCTTCGACTCCTTCTTCAATCCAGAAAACGTCGAGAATCTGTTCATTGCCCAATACTCGTCGCAATTAGCACATTTCAATTTCATTCGAACGTACTTTCGACAATGTAACTCGAGCGATAAAAGCACGTAAGCACGCCCTAAAGAATTTCGAAGAAAAGCTCGAACATAATAAAAATCAATTTCGCAACTTTCAAAGCCCTTCGGCCACCCCTTCTCTGCAAAATTTTTAACTCTAGTCGTCATTCACACAAAAATTCGAACCATACAGTGGGAGGGAGGAAATAAAACGCCCGAATGAAAAAAAAATCGCCAACCGTTCTTTTCACGTAGGTAATTTCAATAGTTATTCCATTCATTCCGACTCTTCAGAAACGTTCACGAATCGAGGAAAAAAATATAGAGAAAATGAAAGCTGGCAAATTCCTTCGAACAAATCATCTAAAAATCAAACGTATGTACCCACTTTCGGCTTCCGGCTCCGCGTTCTTTCCATTCTCAAAGAACGTAACCGAGACTAAAGAATTCGTTGAAATTTGGCAATTTCACGCAGTTACCGTACATTTAAAATATTTAAAATGGAAATACATTAACTATATCGAATGGTGCTTATACCACAGCGAGGAGGGCTTTTTGTTCAGCACGCGTTCGGCTCGTAAAGTTGAGGAGTTTTTTCACGCGTACGTAACACCTTTTAAAGCGGCGAATCGTGTAACATTCGAAAGATGCAAAAAATAAAGTTTTTTAAAAGAAGATCTCGGCGAAAATGTGTAACAACATCTTCCGACTATTTTCTCCGCATTCTATCGCCGTGAACTGTATATGTTTCGGCGAACAATATTCAAAATTCAAGGCAGCCGGTGCGGTGCTATATGGAAGAAAGTTTATTCAAACAAATACGCAACACATATTGCCAATATCTAAACACGTTGGTGTTTTTTTTCTTCCCTTCGTAGGTACCGCCGACTATGTTTCCCCCTTTTATACTTCCGCACTCGCACACGTACGCTATTTTGAAAAATAAACAAACGTATATGGACTTGGCGAGTATAAATGATATCGAAATTCACTCTTGGGATCAATTTTTATACTCGTTACTTTTCTATACGCTTTTCAACTTTCATTATACTACAATCGAAAAGCAAACAACTTTTTCTTTTGTAAATATAATAAAGAATATTAGGAATTATTTTATACCACTTTTAAACTTCATTAGAACTGTTAAGTGCGTTTCAAGTTTTATCGTAAAAAAAAAAGGCAGGAAGAAAGTTTTTCGGAATAATGATGATTTTTTCCTCCCTTCGTGTTACCCTGATGGTCGATTTGTTCCGGGAATATAATGCTGGTAAATACTAGAGTCGTTTTAGTACGTACACTCGAACAAATCGTTCGATTTACTATAAATGTGTGGGTTTGAACATAGGTAGATGTGGTACCTATTTTCGTAAGGAGTAATTATTTGTAACATCGTTTCTGGGAAATTATTAGTAGGCAGATGATGCTTCCAAATCGCAATTCCATCAATCAATAAATAGAGCTATAATGAAGCAATAATATCAGTGAGAAATAAGTACAATTTCCACAAAAAAAAAGACTCATGATCATGATTATTCTAGTGTATGCAATTTAGAATTATTTTGAGAAAATAAAAAATTTTTTAGCCAGCAAAGCTATTATTGCGGGAAACTTTCGAGAATGGTTGCCTGATTAAACACAAAGAGTACCCTCCCCCCGGCTCATAGTGTTTCACAGTGGCGTACCCAGGGGGTCCAGGGGGGGGTCTGGACCCCCCCCCCCTTGGCGTCAGAAACTTACGTGAAAAAGTGCCTTTTTGGAGCATGAAAAATCTAATTTTCTCAAAGCTTCGCTCGGGCATGAAAGAAATCACATTTGATAATTATGTATAATTATAGTCAGGAATTTATGTAAAAAATGCCTTTTTGAAGCATTAAAAATCAAATTTTCTCAAAATTTCGCCCTCGCTTCGCTCGGGCATGAAAGAGATTACTAATTCTATAAACTATTTGAATCAACAATGCAAAAAATAGTTCCCTTTTAATATTCCAAGTCTCCATACCCACTTTGCACCCTCCCCAAAAAAGCTTCTGACGCCAATTCTTGGATTTATTAGGTATTTGTATTGGCTTTTAAGGCCAAAATAATTAGTACCTATGTAGTACCTATGTAAGTTGTTTGTTCCAAGATTACATTATCATCAGTTTTTTTCCTTAAATGTGCTATGCAAATCGCATGAAAATTTAATAAAGTTTGAATTTTGTGTTTTTATAGTAAAAGGAAATTTGATGGGGGGGGGGGGAGGTGAACTTACAATTTCTCAAAAATCATGAAATTTCGGACCCCCTCCTTGAGAAATTTCTGGTTACGCCACTGGTGTTTCATATAAAATTTTAGGGGGCCAAAATTCTGAAACTTGGTAAACGGGGGTTTTTGATGGTGCTGAATCCGTTTTTTGGTCCATTCGACTCTTAAAACCAAAGGGGAGCTTAATGAGTGAGGGGTAAAACTCAAAATTTTCGAGTTTATCATGTGAGGTGTCAATATATTTTGATCTCCCGAGTCCGAATCTGAAGTCTGTTTATTCGATAACTCAAAGGGAACTGAGGGAAGAGGGACAAAACTTGAAGTGTTCAAGTTAATCGTGTGAGGTGTGAAAATATGTGCTTGTTTTGAAGACTAGACAACTTCTATGACGTGAAATCATCGATCTTACACTAAATGGATACACAGCTGATGTATATCCTGTTCATCAAAAATTACATGAAACGGCACGCATCCGCGTCTTGCGCCGATGATAAGACAAATAATGTTGTTTTTGGCACTGTGTTTGAATAGAATTTGAAATCACATAATTAATTAATCACAAGCAAAATAATACCAAAAACATTTAAAGAAACTAATTTTATGTATTTTTAAAGTCACCTCACTTTAATTGAATGAAATTTTTGTCAAAAATTGTTGATAAATCAAAAATTCGGAAATTTAGATACAGGGTGTTCACTCGATTCGGGCATACCAGCGAGAAAATTCTTTCTCTCTCGTTTCCCTTCTCGTTATTCAATTAATCGAATGACGTGAACTCAACTTTAATTAATGTTGAAAAATTGGTTACTCTCGGAAGTTATTTTTGAAATGAATTACAACTCATATTATTTTCATATTTATTTTTACCATCATCATATTTTTTGCTATCGAGAGAATTTTTTCGCTGGTGTGCCCGAATAGAGTAAACACCCTGTAACTCCTATAGTTCGAAACAATAATCCTCGATGTCAACAAAGAATTTGCCAGCCACTTGTTTCTCCTGTCCCGATCTCAAGTATCCAATCAAATGATGAGAATTTTGAATTTTTTTTAAAAATAGATTTTCAACCTGCGCAGTAATCGGCGCAAATTGAAAATGCCGATACCAGTCGCTAAATTTCTGACGATGAAACACCCATAAGACCCACTATCCGCTGTGTATCCATTAAGTGATCGATGGGTGAAATCGACAATTCAAGTAAATGTTTTCAAATTACAAGTATACAGTTATATATAAAGCTAGTAAATCGGTGGGTCACCGTGGGGCAAAACTTTATCCAAAAATTCCTTCCTTGAAATGTTTACTTCCACGTGGTTTAGTTACATTTTGCCCATAGTTGCCTATTTGTGAGAAAATGTCACAATGGTACCTCAAATGGCACTTGAAAATTTTGAAAATGTCAGATTTATGAGGTCAAAATACATATTTTTGACACTCCACGCGATAGATTTGAGAATTTTGAGTTTTTGCCCCTTCCTCCTTCAACCACCTTTGGGAAATAAACGGATTTCAGATTCAGATTTAGAAGCAACCTCATACGGTAAATTTGAAAACATTTCAGTTTTACCCTTCTCGCCTCACCCCCACTTTAGGTTTTCAAATAGATGTGTTTCAGATTCAGATTTAGGAGGTCGAAATGCATATACTTTGACACCCCACGTGATGAATTTGAAAAATTTCAGCTTTGCCTCTCCCCTCTCCCACAGCTTCCTTTGGGTTTTCGAATAAATGCACTTCAGGTTCAGATTTGGGAGGTCAAAATACATACATTTCGACACTTCACATGATAAATTTGTAAATTTGAAAACGTTTATCCAAATTCCAAAGAATTGAACATTTTCAAAATTTTCAAGTGTCATTTGAGGTACAATTGTGACGTGTAGATATGAAAAAAATTTAAAACAAAAGTTGTAGAGAATCAAGAAACAATCATTTGTTAATCCATAACTTTTTTTTCCATCTTGCAATAGAAAGAAGTTGTCGTACAGAAGGCTGGAGTATAAAATCTTTCTTTGCAAGTTGATAACCAGTTATTAAAAAGTGGATATATCCAAAAAATTGTGAAATAAAAGTTCTAGAGAATTAAAAACTGAACATTTTACGTTCTGCAACTTTTTTTCCATCTTGCAATGGAAAGAAGTTATGGTTCAAAGAATTCGAGTATAATATTATCTTTTTTAAGCCATAACAAAATATGCAACGCGAAATGTTCAGTTTTTCATTCTCTACAACTTTTATTTCGAACTTTTTTTGATATCTCCACTTTTTTGAAACAAGTGCAAAATGAACCCAATTTTTCAATTTCTTGGGTGTTTTTTTTTTTGAATTCGATAACTAATTATCAAAAAAAGATTGAGATAAAAGTTGTAGAGAATGAAAAACTGAACATTTCGCGTTCTGTAACTTTTTTTCTATCTACTTTAGCAATGGAGAAGAGGTATCGCTTGAAAAATAAAAAAATTATACTCCAACCTTTTATACGACACTTCTCTTCATTGCATGATGGAAAAAAGTTATGCCTACGCCTCATCTGATTCCTCATTCACATTGCCACTGTCAATATATTTTGTCTTTTGGGTTACCGGACATTTGCCCGAATCTAAGTACCCGAATTTTGAAACCCCGAACGTCCTTTACCCGGAAAATATCATCCCGAATTGGCATTTGCCCGAATACCGCTATCCCGAATGGTAAAATCCCGAATGAATTTACTTGAATTTTGAAACCCCGCACAAAGTTTTCCCGAAAAATATTACCCCGAATCTAAAATCCCGAACAAACATTTCCCCGAATTCCATAATGTCACACAGTGTAATCTCAAATCCATTTACCCGAATACAGACATGATTTCAGCAGGACTGTCCAAACAAATTTTCGCAGAAATTTTTCCACAAAAAAGTATACTGATCTATTTTTACCATAAAATCAATCCTAAATTAGATAGAGAGGAAAATCTGCTTGGGGGTGGAACCTTCATTAAAAAATTAGCAAGAGCCGGCGGGGGGGGGGTCACTCTTGACCTGCTGCCACTACATTGATGACAAATATCACTGAACGGGTTTTTTTGTGCCACCGAATTACCTACTTTTTCATTTGAAGGGGCAAACGTTTCTGAAAAAAGTTTTGGTCGCCATAAATTTTAATTTTTTGCCCCTTAAATCCAAAGGGTAGGCAAAGTGTTGTGCACGAACCAGTAAGGCATAAATACACAAGTACCATATCTGTCGAGTGACGATTTTATCCCTTTCACTTTTCATTCAGTGAAAAAAAAAATTTATCAATGAACACGAAAAATACATATTTTTTTCTAAAATTTTTGCCCCTTCAAATAAGAAAGTAGGCAATTTTTCCATCAAGAGAAATGAAAGGTTGAATATTTATGTCAGAAGTTAAAATTCCGTATCAAACTTTGGGCTAGCGCTAGAAAATTAATTGGTAAATGACATTTTTTTAAGTGTGGTGTCGCAGGGTTAAGATTATTTAGAGGACCATTTTCGACAGTTATCCGCAGTAAAAGTTTTGCTCGCTAAAAATGTTTTTTTTTTTTAAAAAAAATAGGTTAAGATAGGTAGGTAAAGATACTACATTGAGTTGAAATTCGTTACTCTTATGATTCTTTGCTTCATTTTTTGTGTTTATTTTTCACGAGGAGAATAATTCAAATCAGTAATATCTTTGTGGATTTCCTCAGCCATTTAACTTTGAGTTTGCCACTTTTCCTGATGTAAATCTTCCCAGATAAGCAATCACAAACATCCTACAAAAATTTATTCGCAGACGGACTGAGCTATCTGCAAATATTATGCACTGCTATTCCATCACCGTCCAACCATGTCATACCAGCTCGAAACATAAAGTAACGCGAATAATTCAAATTATAATTTAATATCCGGTAATCATCAGTTTTTATCTTGCTTTTAAAAAAATGGAAGTAAAAATACACGATAAACTTGGTCCATAACAACCTCCCTTGTTAACGGCTGATGGAACGCCATCGAATTTCAGCAATTCGACCTACTTCTTCGCTTTTCGACTCTTCCTTAGTCAAATCAACCGTCCTCTGTTCGCGGTATCTCGTTCCATCGTAAAATTTCGATAAGTTGACGAGTAATAAAGCTCTCGCCGGAGAAAAATGGTGCAGAAAAAATACCAAGCCGAGGGTACAAAACTTCCGACGCATTATCTTTTTACTATCTTCATACTGGGTGAATTATTCTCAAAGAATACGCCGAGTTATTTGCCACTAAAATTCGCAAAACATTTGTAATGCTGATAAAGAGACTCGTCTGTATAAAGTTACACGCTTTAAAGTTGCAAACTTCGCGATCCTCGGAAGAGTTCTGTTTTCATATTTTAAAAATTATTAGCAAGCGAGAGCAGCCGGAGCGGCGGAAGGGTGAAAAAATCCAAATCCTCGTGGCCACGAGGGAGGCAGAAGTGGCGAGGAGACTTTTCGCCTCGTGGGATAAAAAAACCTTGACCGTAATTAAAGGGTGCCAGAATGGTGGATGTTTTTTCCCCACTTTGTTATCACGGAGGTTAATTCGTTAGCTTTGAAGTGTTGAAAGTAATTTAGAGAGTATTAAAGTTAGAAATTACTTCGCTTTGATGCATCGTTTGTTTACATTAATTTGATAAGTAAACGTAAATATTCTCACGAGAAAATTTCAACTTGCCCCGGAACGAGGTGAAATTTACAACTTTAATTATAAATCCATTTAGATGGATTTTTCGCTCGCGGTATCCGAGTACATAAGTTCTGCGCCATGAATCGGCCGCACCACCGAAAGCGAAAAATCTGTGCGATTTTGTCGCGTCTTGAGATAATATTATTTTTTCCAAACGATAAGAAAAATTTTCCATAATAGATTCCGGTCTCGATGATTCAATAGAGGAAGCAATTTAAAGTCTAGGGTATTTTTTTCCCTCGCTCGGCGTATAATATACTCTTATATAGTTTTATTTTAATCCGATGGCGCAAAATCATCAACAACGAAATGTTTTGCATTAATTGTACGTTAGAATGCTTCAACGTAATCCGGGCGAATATAAAAACTTTGGAAATTAATTCAAAATAGACCGTTAAAATGCTGCTAAAAAAAAAAGCAAAAGAACTTGAGTGAAAACTTTTTTCAAAGAAGAAAATTCCATTAAAGTGGTATTCGCATGAAACCCCGAAAGCAATGTTGACTTTAAAAATTAAATTCCTGATTACTAAAATTAGTTACGACTTCTCGGAGTCAACTCATCCGTTAAAGGTTAGATACATATAAACCATTGCGCGCAAAAAGTTCATTTTTAAAGTAATAAAAAAAAAAGTTTTTTTTCGGAGCGACTTTGATGACATAAAAACGGTTTCAGGTTTTATAAATGAGACAGTATTGTTAAATTTGACCTTAGATCGGTTGGGAGCGGATGGAAAAGGCTTTCTGTGGGCTTGAAATTTTAGCTATATCGAGAGCTAAGAGTGGTCGTGGCAGAGGGGTATTTTACGACAAATTTATATGTTTTTTAAAATTATAACTCCGGTTGGCGTTTTTTTCGACGAATTTTTGTCGAAATTTTTTTTTCCACTCGAGGATCGAAAACCATATAAATTTTATGTACGCAGTTTCTCGTGAGTTTTCGCGTATTGAACTCGCCAATTTTTATGCGGAGACGATGGTTATGATGAAATGGCTACTTGGCTCCTTGTCTAGAATGATGCTCGAGTTTCAGGGCTCGATGCGAATTTTCATCGTTGAATTGACGAGTATTGGTCGTGATGAGCTGGAAACTGTATGAGAATTACATGATTTTTTCGTTTGTGATGGTCTGCTTCGAGAATTTTTTCAAATTCTCTCGGTATTTTTCTAGTTTGAAATCAGTGATTTTTTTCAGTCTAATATTGCTATTTGTTTTTATTTGAAAATATATTATAATAATATCAAGTAAATTACACAAGAATTTTCGGATCTTTAAATTTTGTAAAATATTTCAAAATATTCCTAGTTGCCAAATTTAAAGAAGCGGCCCTGTAAAGCACAGCAAATTGAAAATAAATTATGAATTTCAGACTGAAGTTGATTCCACAAAATCTTGAAAGAAAATTTGAAGTTTTTTAAATTTCAAATGAAAAAATTAATTATAGGTATAAAAAAATGTTTAGAGAAGAATTAATTTTTGATAGGTACAGAATTTTTCAAAAAACAAGAAAAATCGACAATATTGGGAGCTTAGGTATTCGGTATATCGAACCGATATGGATTACTGCTAAAGTGCTAAATGAAATAAGTTTCCAAGAAACTGAAAGATGCGCACTGAGAGATTAGGTATTATTGAAAGAAGACCGACTAAGAAGAATTAATTTGAAATTCTTCATGCAGACCGATGCATAATAAATGTCGATGAAACTAGATGGTCAGCATAACCATTTGTACATAGGCATGGAAAACTTATGGGCGACGAAGTCTTTTCACTAAAAAGAAATAATGCAATGAAATGTAAATCCAATCATATTCATTTTCAGCTATTGAAAATGGAGATTTATCCACGTAAAAAAGCAAATAAGACCAAAGTCGAAAAAAAAATTGAATTATCGCTGATTTTTAGTTGAAATTCATTTCACTGACTCAAAAAAAACAGAGTCTCGTCCAATTTCAATGATTTTTGATTTTAAAAGTATCTACTCAATTAAAAACTCGAGCGATGCTCTCTCATTCTTGATGCACAGTCAGTATTACAGCAGAGAAAAAAATCGAAAAAGAAATTCTACAAAATTTTTGAATTGTAACATATTTTGTACGAGTACCTACCCGGATTTTCTGCAAAAAGTAGGTATAAAGCATGAATTTTTAAAAACATTTTCTGTGCTGTAAATCTGACTGTTCACTACTTCTTATCCTAATTCAGAATGAAAAAATGAGCTGCGTAGTCGTGAATTTTTTTTACATGAAATAAGAATTTTTTTGGGTACTTACTCAGAGACAGAGACATTGTTCAAATAGTAAAAAAAATAAATCATGAAACTACTCAGTATTGAAATATCACGAGTATAAATCAAATTTTAAAACTCAAATTTTTTTTCATGAAAAAATGTTTTTGTGATAACTTAATAATTTACCGACGTTTCGAACTGTCATCTGCAGTCTTCATCTGGTATCTGGTTACAATAAATTTAAAGATAACAATGAAAGTATGAACATAGAATAGATAAACAAATATTAAATTGCTAGCCGATAAATTTCGTTAAAATTAGAAAGGTCGGTTTTAAAATTAATGGAGTTGGGGGTTTGGTTAATAAAGATACACTTGAGAATTTTTCTTTTCAAAATATTTTTTTCAAATTTTCAAATTTTTATGTTATCAAAATCAGAGGGGTTTTTTGACAAAAAATGCTTTTAAAATTTTTTTTGAACATTTTACCCTAAAAATTACGTTGCCAAACATTTTTCGTGTTTACTCATTTTGAGGAGCGGCCGTATCACTTTTTCGTGTCTTTTTTTTATATGTAATTATGTTTAGTGAAAAGTTGATTTTTTTTCGAAAAACGCATGGTGTCAACATCTACTCACATAGTTTTTCAAAAATTGAGAAAAGGTGGAAAATCGCCACTAATTATTTTCATGAGTCAATGTATTCGTTTTGTAGGTAAACAAATCAATTTTTTTACAGACTAAGTATCTGAAAAACATAAAAAAGTGATACCAAAAACAAGAAAAATAGCAAGAATTTCACTTTAGTACCAAAAAAAAAAACAGAAAATGGCAAGAATTTAAATTATTTTCATTTTTTTTTGAATTTTCTAATGGAAGCACAAAAAGGGAGTTTTTGAGGCAAATTCAGACTAAGAAAAATTTCATGAAAATTGCAAGAGAAATTTAGAAAATAGCAAGAATTTTCCTTTTTCAGATTCAGTAGACCCCACAAATTTTCCAAAAAAAATCAGGATGATCTCTCCCCCCGGCAAATGTAATTTCTGTGTTAAAAAAGGAGAGGAGTGGAAAAAATTTAATGAAAAACTTTTCTTGAAAAATTTGGATCCACAAATTTTTGCGTTGTTTTCCGCACTCGTTCTCACCGATCTATGTCAAAAAATGAAAAAAAAAACAACAGTTCAGTACCTACTATAATTTTGGACATGATGAAAGTCTACTTATCATAAAATCAGAAATTCCCCCAATTAAGTAATTTTATTTTGTAATTTTCAAATTTCTGAGTCTCATTTTTATTATAGAAGAAATAGAGAAGAGCTGATCGATCAATCACCTGCTCATGAAAATTGAAAATAAAATCTGAATTTGAAGTGAATTTAGCGAAAAAAAATATGAAGTTTATAATAAATAAAACAGCTTGGAGGTAAAAAAAAACCGCGAAATTTAGGAAAAATCACGAAATTGAAAAATCGACCAATAATTTATCCCCTTTCAGTGATTACTTGAATTTTTAAAAATAGTTGTGACGCATCCATACTTTTTCGTAGTATTGTTATCCATTTATATTACCTTCTTTAACCAATGTCTGTGATAATTTGATTGATTGTCTAATTTTATTTCATTGTTTGCCTAATCTATGTGATTTTGTCGAATTTTATTGCATGTTTTATGGAAAATACAGAAATTCAGCTTTATTTCTGCCTATTGCATGGAGCTGCTGATTTCATGCATTGGGCAAAAAAAATCAATTGGGCGTAACATATTTGTATATTAAGGAGGCGAATTTTAAAAAACATATCCCCTCCCCTCCTTTCCCTTCTTTTTTCCCTTTTCTCCGCTTTCCTTCTCTTTCAGTTTTCAACAAAACACTGGTCAGTTCCTATCACAAGTATCGGTAATACCTACTTGGAAAACAATAAGGCAACTGTACATGAAGTTGTTTAAAGTTATACTCTCGCAGACTCGCGTATAAAACGTATTTGAACTTGGGTGCAGAGAAATATTACATTCGGATGATTTCTTAGTGAAGCGATAAATTGCATATAGAGCCATTCATTCGATATATGAAGCAAATGTAGCGTATGTTTGTATATAAAATGTGCTATGTGCTGTGTGTTTACTTATACATTTAACCCGCAATCGTATCTCTCTCCATGAAAGTATCTGTATACCATGGTACTCACTCAGCGCAGTTATACCCACATACAAGTTGTCAATGTAACATTAATCGCTTCTTCTCGTTTATATGGTACATATAGATCGAATTGGCGTCGTTGTTTTCACCTTTTAATATGCTGGTGTGTCTTGATCGCTACTCGTATATCTGGTACGGTGACGATAACACGGCGGTTATAAATTCGAATCGTTTATCTGTTTGGTATTCTTTCGAATTGTTATGTAAAAGAGATGATTGGCGATATGGAAATTTTGCTGGGATGGCACTGTTTTCGACGTCGTCGTTTGCAAATTTTAGGTAATGGTAAGTTTTCCGCCAGTCTTGATGGAGATTAAGTTTTGAAGGGTAAACGTATTTACTTTGTTCGAGTAATAGCTGTTTACAGTCTCGCTGGGACTATTCAATTATTAAAGGTGACCTGTACTTATCATTCATTTTGATAATGTGCACAACTTTGCAATCTCATGCTTCGTATTGCACATTGTAGTACGAGTCGAGTAACTTGAGATAGATGAGTAAAGTTTTGTTTGTAGATTTGAAGATTTCAGTCGAGTGAGCTAAGCATATGTATTTTGCGGTAATCTGAGATTAGCCTTATTGATTTGTTTGTGTAGGGGTTTCATTCATTTTACTGGTTATTATAATTACTTTCCGAATTCTGGATTTATGGAATCTGTTACAATTAAATTTTTGTGATGAATAAACACTTGATAGTGGTGAATTTACATATCGCACCTCCAGTGCAATAACAACACATCTAAAAAAAAATGAACTTCTTTATTTTTGATGTAAATTGAAAACTGATCGGTCAATTTTTTTTGAGATGTGTTGTTATTGCACTAGGGGTGCGATATGTTGACAGTTTTATATCTGGTGGGGGGGGGGTCATCTTGTCTTTTGGCAGCTGCTTCTGTATTATCATGTTTTCCTCACGGATTTCTACGCTATTGATGAAATTTTGTGGCCTTACATTTGTTGATTATTTGTGAATGATGTATTTGATATGTATGGCACCATTTAATGGGATGAATTCTACACTAACTATTATATTTTTTTCTGTCAGGTACTGAAAATTGTTCCATCATTAGATTGAAATGATTCAGAAAAACTTTACAATTTTCTTAAAAGCCTTCTTCACATTTTCCTCAAGAAAATTGATACTAGTACCTACGTATCCAAAAATTTGGAAGTCTTTGTGATCGATTCATTCTCTGTTTGCGGAATTTTGCACAGTTTACCCACCCCTACGCTCAATCAAACAATGAGAAAACCAATATGCTTCGTTGATTTTGACTTGGTGAAGGTTGATTTGTTTCAAATATTTCAGCATAATTGCTTTATGATGAGTAATAGGTACCATATTGTGTAAGAAGGCATATTTCTTCAACATTACTGATGAAAATCAGCTACATATAATTTTTTTCCATTATCTGTGAAGATTTCTCCACATACTTGGTGTGAATCAATTTTCTTTACTTGAATCTCAAACTCAGACACTTGAGTCATGAAATCCAACCCAAATTATCTATATGGCTGTGACAGGAATAATGTACTTGAACTTCTTCAAAATATTTTTCATATACATACCTACTTTGTTTATTCAATTGAATAATGAATGAGAAAAAAAGACGTGATAAAGTTGATGTTCTTTATTCTGGATATAAATGATATTTGTGGATAATAAAAATGAATGGGGGAAAACGGATTGATCAGGGATATGAACATGAACATAAGGTAATAATAATAAATTGTGAAATCACTAATATAAATTAAAAATGGAAATGTGAACAAAATTATTTAACATCTTGGTAGTTGAAAGAACATAATAATAGATAATATGAAATAAAAACTAGAACCATGATTTATGTAGAAAAAAATAAACTATAAGTGGCCAAACATAATTAAATTTGGTAGCCAGATTATTTACATGCTCCCCTTGGTCAATCATACTTATCAATTGCAATTGACTATAGTCACAACAGTCACATTCACATTTGAATTTTTTGGTGATTTTCACCCTAGACAGGATCATCACATATATTACCAGGTTGTTGCATGCCCATGTTTACTTGCTGAACAGCTTTTCCATTTTCAAGTTGGTCCGAAAAGGAGCGCAACTAAATACCAAGGTACGCCTGAGGCACTCAATACTTCGAGGATCTTCACCCATCGAGCATGATCAAACACACCCAGAATATCTAATCTAAGGCCCACAACTAAATCAAAAGTCAATTAAAGATTTTTGACAGCTGATAGTATGGTGTGAATCGCTAATTCTGTACTCTTTTCTGGGTAAAAGCCGAACTGCTGCCCGCGGAGGGACAATTTTATAAAAGGGCGGATTTCTTTTTTAATGATTTTCTTGAGGCTTTCCTTTTGCTTCCTCAGCTGTATCATATTATTGTGTGTTACTATCTTTAGAAAATCACACAATGCCCATCCTTGATCTTGAATGTATGTTAGCATTTGTTGATCAGCGTTCTATGTGAGACAATATCAATTTATATACAAGCAACTTCAAGAATTTACTCTGATAGAATTCTCATTCAAGATATTTGATAATGTGCACGTTTATGTTTGCTGCATCAAGTATGGCATAAAACATCCTCATTACTCATTTTTTTTTTAGTGGAATAGACAGTGGATTTTCTCTTCACCAGGAAATCAAATTGATCAACTCCACTTTTCTATGCTTTGTGATCTAATATTATATTAGGTTTGTTCGTGGCTGGATCTATTGGGTTCGAATTATGTGAACTACTCATCATCAATATAAGTTTCTATGGTTTGAGGATGGATGAAGCCATCATCATATTTCTTTGAAACGCAAGACGTGTAAGCTACGAGATAGTTCTCTAGTATAGTGGCAAGGTTGCATGAGTTATGAGACATAACTTATTGTCTCCCATAAATTTTCATCTATGGTTCCTAATGCATTAAGTGTACCTAGTAGAAGCAGTTGCTTACCACACATATTCTACATCCTCCGCTTGTTGTTTTAGTAGTAGACCCTTCTTTTTTTATTTCAGTATCCAAGTATGGCATGTAGTTACAGAGGTCCATATATTCAATTGAAAGATAAAATTACCTTATATATATAAAAATTCTAGGCCCTGGGAGATCATACCTCCAAAATTGATGAAATAGCACACCATGTGAAATTCACATGTGATGAAAGTGTAAAGCATTGCCTGGCAAAACTAGTTGCAATGGTATTTATTTTGGTACATGAACATATACTACTATTTAGAGACACCCCCCCCCCCAACTCTGAAAAGAAAGTAAAACACATTATTGAAGCTTATACCTCTTGAGATTCAACTTTCAATTTAGCCCCCTGGAGACTCAACTTTTGATTTACCTTATTTTTCATTTTCAGAAAGTCCAATGAAGGGGATAGCATTAAACATGTAAGCTGTCAAACAATATCCTAAAAAAACAATTCCCTCGGTAGCTAACTAACTGCTCATCTATTGTACAATTTTTAGACAGTGAATAATATTGAACGCAATAATTTTATATTAAAAGGTCTCAAATTTCTCTAACTGCGGTAAAGTTATCGTCTTTTACTTTCAGAGGTCTTTTGGTTTTGTCATCAATTGAACCTGTGCTTTGACATAGTTGCCCTAAAAATGGAGGAACCAAATTCAACTGACCAAATTTTACTGAAATCGTTGCATAGAATGATAGGAAAAATTGCAAAAAATTTGTGATAAATATACCTACACTTTTGCCTATCTTAATTTTTGAATGGGTTGCAGTGATTAACGATTTCAGTCAGATATTTACGTACAACATGAAATTGTGGGGAAATTTAAAATCACGGTTGTCCCTTCAAAAATAAAAATAGGCAAAAAGTGTATACAGTATTACGTCAACTGTAAACACTTTTCAATCTCTCAGAACTGAGAAGAGATACCAAGACGGTTCAAACGGCAATGTACCTATTCTTGGTGACGAGGTCATTGAAGATTGTTAATTAAAATTATAGTCTTTCCTACAGGGTGTCTATGAATTGAGAAACCAGTTTGGGTCAAAATATAGGGATCCGGTTTTTTAATTGAAATAAAGTCTACACACTGACACGATTGAAATGTGATATGTTTTTTTGAAATTTAAAAAAGTAGAGATATGAAAAAATGTTTGAAACAAAAGTTGTAGAGAATTTGAAAATAATCATTTTTTGTTTCATAACTTTTTTTCTATCTTACAATGGAAAGTAGTTGTCGTAAAAAATGTTTGAGTATAATTTTTTCATTTTTTTCTCTTTCAAGCCATAACTCTTCTCCATTGATAGATGAAAAAAAATTACAGAACATGAAATGTTTTGTTTTTAATTCTCTACAACTTTTATTTCACACTTTTTTTGATATATCCATTTTTTAATAACTCGTTATTGACTTTCAAAAAAAAATTATACTCCAACCTTTAGTGCGGCAACTTTTTTCCATTGGAAAATGGAAAAATAGTATGGAACAAAAAATGATTTTTTTTCAATTCTCTACAACTTTTGTTTCAAACATTTTTTCATATCTCTTCTTTTTTTGATATTATTGACAACTGGTTCGAAACTGCTGAACCGGTTTCAAAAAAATAGATTACAATTTTATCGCGTCAGTCTGTAGACTTTATTTCAATAAAAAAAACGGACCCCCCCCCCCATTTTTTGACCGAAACCAGTTTCTCAATTTGTAAACACCCTATAGGAAGGACTAGAAGTTTGATTATCGATCTTCAATGTCCTCGTCGCCAAGAATACATTGCTGTTTGAACCGTTTTGGTATCTCTTCTCAATTCTGAGATATTGAGCAGTGTTTACCGTTGACAAGACTATTGTGTCATGCTGTATACCACAAACCACAATTTTTTTGCAATTTTTTTTTTCTTCCTTCCAACATACCGGAACTAACGATATTAGTAAAATTTAAAAAATATATATATTTTGAGAAAGTTTTAAATCACTGTAGCCCCTTCAAAAATGATGATAGGAATAACGTGCATACCACAACTTTTTTTGAGCGATGCCTGGACAGAGAAAATTAACAGGAAAAACGATTTTAATTTTATGGGAGAGGAAAATAAAATTATAGAATTTCACAAAACTTTTAAAATCAAAATTTAAAAAAAATAATGGATTAGACTTTAGAAACAGATTATGAAGTATAACGCTAAAATTAACGCAATTCGAAGCCAAAAATAAGTGTATACGAATTGTTGAAAATAATTTATAATATGTCATGAAAAATTTACTTACACTTCACTTTTAAAAATTGTATTGTTTAACGAACGTTTCGAACGGAATATCGTTCATCATCAGCGAAAATAATATGTAATACAGATTTTCAAAAGCCTCAATTCATAAATAGGACTCATTTGGATTACACCTACGGAGCAAAGCCCAACTGCAGAGTAAGAACAACGACGAAGCGTCTATAGTATATTTTTCATCCTAAGAATATTCAACGATAATGAAAACAATCAATAAATGAAGCAACTCGTGCTTCCCTTCTTTCCATAATCCACTGAACAACTGATGCTTCCAAGTCTCTCCGACTGATAAAAATTGAACTCGATTAAAAATGAATAACTCTCGTACAACACTCGACCATTAATAACCCCCAAAAAAATCTTCCAGCTTACCCTCGCCCCCTCCCTATACAAATTCATTTACAGTCTAAATTGCTGCCAACGTCAATTCAACTTTCCTCGCGAATTTTTCATTTTCGCAGTCCAACTCGAAACAATTTCTCCTACAACGCGAACGCCAACTTTACGTGTATTCCCGAGCAACAGTTTTCAATAAAAATAAAAGAACGAGAGAGAGAGAAAGTGAAAGAAAAAAGGGTCGGAAGTGGTTGAGAAGATAAAACAAGATTCCGGCTCCCGTGAGAGGTAAAGCCGATGTAAGTGGATGAAATTAGTATGTCTTGTCAAAGTTGCCTTTCCACGGGCCGCCTTTAACAAATTAAACTTTTCACAAAATATTTGCAAGTATAAAATCCCTTACCCGTGCCATCCTCGATTCCGCACCCAGCCTTGTGTAAAATTTAGCCGCTGTAGCGCGAGATTTTCGCAAGCCATCGTCGTCTTATGCGCCTACTTATACTTTACGCATTTACGTACCCTTCCTGCCTTATACCCTCTTCCCCTGTAACATCGTCTTAACAAAAAAGCTCCACCGTGAAATTTCTGCTGCCGAGCTCTCTTTAATCATTCAAGTGGGGAATTTCACGTTGATCAAAGATTTGCAGGCGGCAGTAAAACGTTTATATTGTCACAGGTGCCAAGATATCATGTTTCGTTTAATATCCGCGCGCAGCTTTGAGATTAATTTCAGCAGAGTAAAACGTCAAATCTTACGCGGCTAAATTTAGATTAATTTACCTACTTGCCCCGGCTCCCCTACTCCGGCCCTCTGCACTCTCGAGGAAATTTTTACGTAATTAATAATACCCTCGGAGGGACGGAGGAAGGGGGCCCGAAAACCATACCGAATCAGACGAATTGCATTTCCAAACAGATACTTTGAAATTTATGTTTGAATTATTGAACGAGCTGTCCGAAGATTTGAACGTAAATTCACAAAGGCAACGAATTTTCAATATTTCACGGTTCCAACGAACCTTTTGTAGAAATTAGACAGTCGAGGGAGGAGGGGTCGAGAAAGCAAACAGCTAATTTTTCGCACCGAAAGAACCGACGTACAGGAATAGAATCCACGACCCGGTGGGTTTTTCTGGATAAAAAAAATCGTACATTTTGTTCACCAGGCCAGAAGAAAAATAGCAAAAAAACCTTTTTTTTGCTCTTTCGTTGGTGGCAAAAAAAACGAACCGAACGTACGCCAAAATCGAGAATTACATTATGAAACCGATTATATTATTGCGAAATATCCCCTCCGGAGTTGCTCCACCTTTGGTACGGTTTCTATGTTTTTTTCTTTTCGTTTTTTCGTTTTTTTTTTTTTTTTTCGAAAAATAATTTACGTTATTAAATTCCTGCGTGCATTTAAGTCACGACGAGTATGAATTGTCAGTAAACATGGTCGAGGATTGCGTTCCGTTTTTTTCCCATCCCGAAACACACATTCCAAGCTCGTAAACGGAATTTTTCATTTTTATCCATTATTTTGATATAAGGTCGAAGTTTACCTATCCCCGAGTAATTATGGCGATAAACGAACAATAAAAAATATTTGTAACGAATACAACACCGCGAATAGAACGGACCTCGGATACCGACGATATTCCGTTTTCGAGCGAGAAAAATAGCTCACGAACACACATGCGAGAAAAAAAAAGTTTCAAAAAACAATAAAAAAAGCAAGGCGCGAGAAAAAATACTCGGTTCGCGTTGTACGACGTATACAAAGGAAAAAAGCTCGCCGCCGATGCTGGTACCATCCCCGCTCTCTTTTTCCCAACTTCAGCACGTATTCCGAAAGATATTACACGATTCGGATCGACGTGTCGAGCTTGAAAATTTTTTAACGAGGAATTTCGTTATTGAATCGGAAAACTGTATAGGTTTAGGTGGAGGTACGCCCGAGTATTTTTTTTCACAAAGAAGTGAATTTTATCCTAAGCTGGTTTGAATTTCTTATACGAGTGGATCGAGGGTGCGAAGGGAATCCAGTACATTCTGCTTAGCCCACTATATCAACCTCGTACCGCCATCCAGACCGAGCTATTACGTGGTAAACGTTTATACACGAATCGAACTTATACTCCGGTTTCGTAATCGGTGGTATTATACGGTATGTGAGGATGGAGCAGGAGCACACATCGTTGTGCTCACGTAATCAGCATCTTATTCGTACAATCTCCTTTTCCTGCGTGTAGGTGGTTTATTTATGTACCCACGCCATCCGACGACGACGACGAGAGCTAGGTAAACCTGTGTATGTGTTTTCTGTTTTATTAACCCTTTCGAATGACCCTTTTTGTAGTGGGTTTGCAGATCATTCAACGGTAAATGTCTACGCAGAGTTACAAATGTTTGTAAACCGGGTGAAGGATTTAATTATCAGTTACGTGGATATATTTTTTCGCCAAATTGGTGCTCGTTGAGGGTGGAAAATTTTCGATTGCTGTGTTTAGAGATAAAATATGTGCGAAGAGCTTTTTCAAAATGAAGGAAAATTTTTGTGGGTTTTAACAACAAATTCTGTTATTTAAAAATAGGTACGTACGTCATTGGTAATGATACATTTTCCTGTTATGAAAAAAAAAAAAAAAAAAAAAAAAAAAACTCATCAAGACAAACTTGGGAAAAAATCAGTGACGTATCGATGGGGGGAGGAGAGCTCCCCCCCTGAGGAAATCGTTTACTTGTAAGTTGGGAAAATTGAACATTTCAACACATCAGTTGGGAAAATTGGACAGTTGGGATTAATTTTTTTGATGTAAAATAATGAATAAAATGGTTATTTTACAAGTTGGAAATCAACAAAATTTTCACTTGTTCCAACTCAAAATTGGTAATTTTCCCAACTCGAAAATTGTAAACTTCCCGACTCAAAATTGGTAATTTTCCCAACTCGAAAATTGTAAACTTCCTGACTCAAAATTAGTAATTTTCCCTACTCAAAATTGGTTATTTTTCCAACTCAAAATTGGTAATTCTCCCAAGTGATGAGTAAAATGGTTACCTAATACCTATTCTAAAAGTCGGAAATCAACAAAATTTTCACTTGTTAGTTGGGAAAATTAGTCATTTTCCTAACCTTTTCCAACTGAAAATTGATTATTTTCCCAGCGAAGAATTAAACTGTTGTAATTTATGTTTTTTTTAGGAAAAAAAATGATTAGTTACCTTGTCATTTTAAAAATTTTTACTCGTCAACTAAAAAAATGTTATACCTAGTTGTATTTAAAAGAGATTTTTCCGCATTTTTCTTCAAAATTATTCCAATTAATTTCATTGTTCTTGTTCTCCTTAAAACTTATTTTTGATATAATTGAAGATTATAAAGATACCGTTTATTCTTGAAGGTTCGCGTAATAATAAACAAGAGATAGAAAAGATTATTCCGAATAGGTCGAAATATATAAACTTTAAATATAGGTAGCCAATAATATGTCGCGTTTGATGGCCACAAGTATTTTTAACCCTTCAACAGATATTTGAAAATATTATATTTCTGCTTTATTCATTTTAAAGTAGAAGCAGTCGATTTTTCATTGAAGTTTATTCTTCCAAAGCACTATTTTACTGCACATTCAATTTGAGGTTTTCTAAAATTTTTGCCCTCGCAATAAAAATTTGGGGTAACCAATGAAAATTTTATTCAGATTTTTTATCTCAAAAAGGGTCTTAGTGTAATGGGCAGTAAAAACTTCAAAAGTTCACAAAAATGATAAAAACTAATAAAAAAACAAAAAACCTCACGTGCTTTGAGAGAAATTTAGTACCTAGTACCTACATGTAAATTTTAAGAAATCAGCCAGAAAAGTTTGAAAAAATTGGTTGGCAAATTTGAATCTCACCCCCTCCCCCGGAAGTCTGATATCGGCTATATGTAGTTGGGAATTTTGAAAATTTGAGTTGATATTTTCACCTCTCCTCTCCCCCCTCCCCTGGGAAATGCCTTCGGTACGTCACCGACGAAAGTCTCGGGAGAAGGGGGTGAAAATGAAAATTTTGCCGGTCAATATTATTACAAAAGCAGAAATTTTCCGAATTCTGATTCATATTCTTAAAAAAAAGAAGAAATTTGCCAAGTGGTTCTTAAAAAAAAAGAGAAATTTGCCAATCAGTCGTATTGAAATTTGAAATTCAAGAACTTCGTCCTACTTTTTTTGTTGTTGCAAAAATTTTGATTGGAATTTTTAGATTTTTGGCGGAATTTTATCTCATTTTTTTGTAGATTATAAGATTAAAGATGTACCAGTACTTGATATAACGAAATAACTCAACGTACACCAAGTCTAGTGGTGAAAATGATCCTTTATTGCACTTATTACTAATGCACAATAATTAAACGTAATTTGTACCAGACGTAATAACAATCAACTTCGCGTTACTACGATTTAAAACATAATAAACAATACCTACGCAGTGCCCTACCTACAACGTAATTACATTCGCGTAGTGCACTACTGACAACATTCTCAGCCAACAACTGCGCTATCTGGGCGACTCACAAGTCCACCAGATAGGTAGGTGGCGCAAATACCTACCGTTACATTGCCCCTCGAAGGTCACAGGGTCCAAGCACCCGAAGGACTTCGACGAAGTGACCCACAAGCGACCGCAACGGAGGTACGCGCCCCTTGCCCCTCGGAGACATGAGTAGCCCAGGACACCGTGACGTAAATCACTAGCACAGTTGCCGTTACATAACCGTATATCGTAATTCTAATCCTAGTTATATTTTCACAGGAACTCAGCTCAGATCTGAAACTCTTCGCTCGCCGAACCAATCCACGTAGACGATTATCGTACCCTTTTCGTTAGCTGACCAATCGTTCCGTATTTCAAAGTAAGTTGTACTCATTATCACTGCAAAGAGATTTCTATTGTCGTATAACAGAATTGTAGTCGATAAAGTGTGCAAAATCGTATTTAACGTAATTTCCGGTGGCTGCATACTGTGTAGATTTGATTTCTTCGTAGGTAAATCGTATATTAAGTCGAAACCATTTAACGTCGTAATCCATGCTGCGGCCTTTTTGTGAGTTTGGGAGATCTCATCAAATTTTCCTACGATGGCCTTTAGTTCTTTCCGCACGTGAATTTTTCTTCCATGCACCCACATAATCAACTTTTTCAATGTCGACACCAGTGCGTGCATTTCCTTGTCAAGTATGGTGTAACGTAGTTGGTAGTCTTTTAGGACGTGGCTGGTGTGCATTATAATTGCATCTTCGCCGTCCACTTTTTGGTACAGTGCCCCATGGACCGCTGTGTCTGACACCAAGGTGTCTAGGTAAAATTCCAGGTCGTAGTCAGGCGGTGTGAGGTGAAAATCGTTGGAAAATTCAGCCTCCAGTCTGTCTACTGCGATGGTATGTTCGTTTGTCCACGAGAACTTTGTGTCCTTTTTGGTCAGCTCGTTCAGCGGTCGTAATATCTCCTGGTACTCCGGTATGAATTTTCGATATATTCCTGTTAGTCCTATCAGTTGTTGTACTTGGCGTACCGTTTTTAATTTCAGGATGCCATTTTTTGTGTGCTTCTTACGGAATTCCTGCAGGTTCTCTATCTTTTTGTTTTGCTTCTTAATCTTACCCGTGGTTAAGTCGAAGCCAAGATGGCTGGTTGCCGTTTTGAACAGTTCAGTTTTATTAGCGTTTAGGCGTAGTCCGTATTTACGTAGTGCGTCCAAAATCGCCTCTAAGTCCTGTATTTGCTCTTCCAGTGTTTCGTTTCTGACCATGATGTCGTCTACATACTTTGAGATGCTTTTTCTCCTGGGTATTACTCGGTTTACCAGCTTCATGAACTCTGAGGATGATATGTTTAGTCCGTACGGTAGGACGTTGAATTGGTATACCTGTCCTTCAATTTGGAATCCCAGGTATTTTCGATATTCTTCCGCTATTACCAGTTGCCAGAACCCGCACACAAAGTCAAGGGTTGAGTAAAATTTGGCATTTTTATGGTCCGTAATAATCCGTTCGAGTGATGCTGGCTCATTATAATCCGGAAGAAGTTTTTTGTTCAATTCTTTCGGATTCAGGCAGGGACGGATGGACCCATCCTTTTTAATGGCCAGCACCACCTCATTAATAAATTGCGTGTCGGAGGGCGATATCGTCCCTTCCTCCAGCATAATGTCTAGTGCTATGTACAGGGCTTCCTCTATTAGTTTTGACGGCCTGTAGTTTCTTCCTCGATAGGGATTCGTATCTGCCAGCCGTAATTTCACTTTTTCGCCGTTGTATCGGCCTGGTCTGTCGCTGAATACGTCGTGGTATGGGGCTATTCTTTGGAACGCGTCCACCGCTTCCTCGTAGGTGGCCATTTTCTCTTTCATAAGTTGGCACAAATTCTTCCAAAGTTTTCTCCTAAAGATTTTTGGCGATTGATCGTCATAGCTCTTTTTGATTTCTTCGGTAGATGAGCAGCTTTCTAATGTACGCGTGATTTTGGGCATGTCTTTTTCTAATGAATTTATTTTCGTAATTTTCAGCTTATTTTCAAATTCTTCCCGCTTCATGAAATTTAGCCATTCTTTTTCTTTTCCAGGTGGATCACAATACGCTGAGTTGTTTTCGAGTATTGGCTGAATATGAAGTTGTTTCATCGATGTCCTGCCTAAAATGAATACCTGGTTGCAGTCATCTAGTACATAGAACGGAGCTCTTATCGGATACGGTCCAAATTTCATTTTGACGACTATCAAGTGGTCTCCAGTGTCCACTACTTTGTTGTCCGCCACCTGTATGCGTATTGGATCTGTTTGGCGTAGGTATCTAATCTCATCTGCATGGTGTTGAGCCAAAAATTCTGCGGTGTCTTTCGACATGGCGTTTGGCTCTGCCCCAGTATCGAGTTGGGTAGGTATGGGTTGATCACCTACCTTTAGCGCTACAACACATGTGTTGGCTGACTCATCTGCTAAATGTGCCTGTATATCACTATCATACTCGTCGCTATTGTTGCCATTCCCATGCGTGTAGTTTAGGTCGTCGTCTGACGATGCCTCTTCGATCGTAACCGTATTTTCCTTCATTTTGTTAGCAGCATCAATGACTTTTATTTGCGGATTCACGTTTCGCCTCATCTGATCAATAATCTGCTGGGTACTGGTTGCCCCATTTACCGATGGAAAATTGTCAGGTTTTGTGAAATTGTCCCAGATTCTATTCGAGATTTCATTAGCATTATCTAGCCTCTTTCTGTCTTTTTTCCGCTATTTCTTTGAGGGGGGTGGGGATCTTGTCCCATCGCCTACTACGCTTTTCTTTACCCGTAGTATCTTGCTTTACTAGATAGGGATTACCATCTTCGCCTATTATTATTTCTTCTCTGCTGAAACGTGTCTACTTGTTCATTCTTTTTTTCTTTCTTCTTTCAGCCTGACGCATTCACAGTACTGGTCGTACTCACACGTTGTATTTGCTGGAAAATGGAGTCCTTTGTGTGATGTGCCAAATAGTATTTTTTGTATTCGTTTGACCAAATGAACATCTCCGGCTTAGGTATTATATTATGATCTCTATCTAATTTAAAATACCTATCATCTCTTTCGTTTTTCTTAATAGCGATTTGGGAGGGAGTTAGCCATATGTGTACGCCTTTCGCTCGTTTTAGATTCCAAAAACATTTTCCACATATTTGTTATATTTGTACACGTTTACACCGTCACTAGGTTTTTTGTACGGTTTTATCATCGGTACCAGTGTGAAGATTTTTTTGAATCCTTTTTTTTCAAAGCTTCAATCGTCTTCTCCATCTCCTCCATTATTATTTCCAGCGGTTTTGTCAACGTTGTTTAGTTCGTAATACGCCATTGACAACAATGCACATTTTTTTGAATATTCAGCTTTCGTAATCTCCGCTCTGAGCATAGCCAGAGGTATTTGGTCCTTTCTATATGGCTTTTCCTCTAGACCTAACATTCTCGCCGCGAAGCAAGCCACTGAATCACCCACTATTTCTATTTCGTCCCAATTTAGCGTGTTTTGGGCGGTCTGGTGTTCATTGGCCATTGAGTTGAGTCGCACTGATGGGTGCCTGTCTATGTTTCGTTTTTTGACGGTGTCTGTGGTGATTCTGGCGGCGTTTCCGTTTCTTGTTCCACCTCGACACCCATTGCGTTGACTTTCTTTTTGTCATGTTCGTATTGCTGTTGGAATGGCGGTTTTTCTGAGGTTGGTCGAGGGTGCTTGAATGGTCTCTGATCATTTTTCACACCGTCCTCCGGCTTTTTATAGTCACGGTTATCTTGGTTTTTCTTGTATCCGTAGTTCTTCGGGGACCTCGGAGCATGCTTGCTCGTAATCTGCGCACGTACAAACACGTCTTCATCTTCACCCATGCGCTGTACTACGTCTCTCATTAGGCGTATTATGTCACCTGGTACCTTCACCTGTTTCCATTCCATTTGGTACGAAATTTCATTCGGCAACTTTCTACTGAACATGTGTACCAGTTTTTTTAATGTCATGCCGTCGCATTTGCATAGGGTTGCGTGCCATTTTTCCATAATGTGAGCGATATCGTCCGGCGTGCCTTTGATTTCTTCTTTATCACAGAAATATTCTCGCGCAGCTTTCTGTTTCGCTTCGCTCCAAAATTTTGCAATAAATTTTCTTCGTATTTCATCGTAATCTTGCACACCTAGCATTTTCTCTAACCAGTTATCCGCTGCCGTGATCTTGACCTGGCCTTTGAATAGGGCTGTCTTGTATTCCGGGGTCATTTTCGCACTTTTTGTATGGTCATCAAATGCTTTTAGGAACCAGTGAGGATGGTGTCTATTTTTATCCTCGTATTTAATTCTTGCGTTGTCTAGCTGTGCAGATGTGATCAGAGGTGTATGATCTACGATGACGTTTATCGCTGGCGTCGCCGCTGTATTGGTGGCTGCTTGCATGTTGTTTCTATTATTTTTCTGCAGCTGTTTTAATTCCTCTACCATTTTCATGGTTCCGTACGCCGCCGTCCTGATTTCGCTGATCTGTTTTCCTTGATTCGTAATTCTCGTATCCACCCCTTTGTTTATTTCTCTTTGTTCCAGGTACCTAGTTTGCGCCTGTCTCGTGAGGTGGGTATTTTGGTCGACCAGCTCCTCATGTTTTGTTCCAGCAAACGTAATAAAGTTCTCTAGGCTTTTCTCGATGTCGTCAGCTCTCACTTGCGCCTTTATATGCGTTTCCCTCTGATTTTCAAACAGTAGGTCTTGATTTTTTAGACAAGTCGTAGTTCTCTTATCCAGATGTTTTATGGCATCCGTATGATTTTTAACCATTGCTTCTGACGATACTAACCTCTCAAACATCAAGTTGAATTCCTCTTGGGTGATTTCTTGAGGTTTCGGGGGTTCTGTTTCTCTAGGCCTAGATAATATATCCGTAATTTTCGACTCCTCCTCTTCTTCATATTTTAGAAACTCCGGAGCTCTGAACATCCTTTCTTTAATTATCTCAGATGTCGTTTTTTCTTTTGTTCTAGGCTTTCCAGGTGCTCTCAACATGCGTTCGTTGATATTTTTACTTGTTAACGTGTTCATCGGCGTTGGAATCGGCGTAATTCTTCTCGACATGTGCCTATCTCCGTTTCCGGAACTCTCCATGATTGATTTTTGCACCTGCTGTCTATTCTGAGTCATATTATGCGTTCTGGACCGATTTTGAAGATCACTTATTCTCGTGGCCGTGTTTTGTTTCATCACCGGAATAGAATTCGTCTGCTGGTGCGTAATTAGCACATTTTCGATGTCCTCATTTGCGTATTGGTGAATTTGAGCTACTGCTATCATTGGCTCCACTTTTGTTTCTAGGCCTGGCGTAAAATTCGGCGAATTGAACATGTTGAATTGCTCTGAGCGCATAGATACGTTTGGCGTAGTTTCCAACGATGTATACGGCTCAAAAGTCTGGTCCAGTAGATCTTCTTCATCTTTGAAGAGTTCGTAGTCGTCATCGTAGCAGAATTCAGCATCCTGGTCCAGTCCATTCCTGCCGCCTTGCTGCTCGCTGCCGGATATTTCCTCCTCTTCGATGATCTCGATCAAGTCATCCGGATTTTCGCGTAATTTCAGATTCGTGTTCTGAGAGCATTCCCAGGTGTTTAAAACTGAGGTATTCGCGAAAATCGGCTGGGTAATCATGTTTTGGTCCTTGCACATCATTCGACCTAGGTTCTTCCTTTGTTCCTAGTCGCGATGTGCTAGGCTGAGTTTGAGTCGTAATTCGCGGAGTACTTGCGGCGATCGAATTTCTCTGTTGTAAGAATTGTTCTTCAAACGTGAGGATCTTCGATTTCTTGCGTTTAGTACCCCTTTGTGTTTTGTTCACGAACCTGCGTGTACGAAACCCAAGTCCGATCTTCTCTGCAGCCTTTGTCTTCGCGTCGCGTCTAGGCTTGCTAGGCTCGACTTCGGCGCCGGCTGCTGGGATTTCTGTGTGGTTTGGCTGTTTGTTTGCCATTTTCGTAATTCGCGATGTACTTCGTAGTTCACTTCGTAATTGTTGAGAACGCGAAAACCACGCGAAAATACGATGGTTTAAGGGTCCAAGACCAAAAACACGAATATTCAACGATTCTTACCTTGGTAAGTTTGAGTCGTAATTTTCGGTGCAACGGACCAGTTTCCGGGCGCCAATATAAGATTAAAGATGTACCAGTACTTGATATAACGAAATAACTCAACGTACACCAAGTCTAGTGGTGAAAATGATCCTTTATTGCACTTATTACTAATGCACAATAATTAAACGTAATTTGTACCAGACGTAATAACAATCAACTTCGCGTTACTACGATTTAAAACATAATAAACAATACCTACGCAGTGCCCTACCTACAACGTAATTACATTCGCGTAGTGCACTACTGACAACATTCTCAGCCAACAACTGCGCTATCTGGGCGACTCACAAGTCCACCAGATAGGTAGGTGGCGCAAATACCTACCGTTACAAGATCATGCCATTTTTTGAAAATAGGTACTCAAAAATTTGACGGCGCTCAAAATTCTCAAAAATCGATCAAAGCAAATTTTTGCTCAAATATTTGAATTTTTGGTGAAATTCTACCACATTTTCTTAGGTGCAACATTACTTTTTTCAATAAGACTTGAAAATTGATCTGATTTTGGGCTCGAAATTGCTCACAAATGCTCAAATTAAATTTTCACCAATATTTTTGTGCTTCTCGTGAGATTTTAACCCATGTTGATAGGTCACATGCCAATTATTTGAAAGTACTCAAAAATTAGCCTGTACTTACTCAAAATTCTTGAAAATTACTCAAAACATATTTTCCAAGGTTTTGGTGAAATTCTACACCATTTTCGTGGGTCACGCGTAAATTTTTTGAAAATACTTGAAAATTTGCTTGATTTTGGGCTCAAAGTGCTCAAATTTCATTTTCACCAATATTCTTATGGTGCTCGTAAAATTTTAATAACTCCAGTTTCCGAAATTTTTTTGATAAACTAGTTTTGACAAAAGAGGATGAAAACGTTGCGTTTTCTCAACTTTGCAATTTGACCACAACCTATTATGCCAACCGTTTTCTATAAACTTTGGCTTAATGGGTATGGCATGAATCCATGTAGGTATAGTGCTGAGTGGGGTGTTTTTATCCTGCAAACCATATGACGCTTATAGAGCCATTATTGAGCCATCACGGCCAAATTTCACAAAAAATTTCCATTCCGAATACCATCACGTAATTTTTACAAGTTTTTGAGACTGAGATGATTGTTGGGATGAATTTTCATCCCGAAAATCATCCAACGAATTTTCCGAGTTATTGAGGCTGAGATGATTATTGGAATGAATTTTCGTCACAAAAATTTTCCCACAATTTTTCCGAGTTTTTCAAGGCTGGGATGAATTTTGGAATGAACTTTCATCCCAGAAATCATCCCACGATTTTTCCGAGTTTTTGAGGCTAGGATGATTATTGGGATGGATTTTCTCTCCAAAAATCATTCCCCGAGTGTCCAAGGAAGTTGGCACATATTTGGAGTGAGGGGAGTATCCACTACCGAATCATGAAAAAATCTTTTGCTCTCGGTCAAGTTTAAAAAATGGGGGAAAAGGGAGTTTTTAGGCTGCAGCCCCTATATGCAAGGGCAGAAATTCAAAATACGCGTTGTCGGAATTATGGGACCCATCATACACATGAAAAGCCAACATATTTTTTTTGTTTCGCAAAAAATCAAATGGGAGGGACATGATTTGAATTTTAGGGAATTTTTTTTTCTTTTGTGCCAAAATTGTGCAAAAATTTAAAAACAAATGAAACCTAGTACAAAAATTTTGAAAAAATGGAGTCTTTGCCCTAAAAAAAAAAGTTTTTTTGCCAATTTTTCTATCATTTTTCTAAGCTTTTTAAAAAATTCTCAAAATGTAAAATTCCTCAACAAATTCCGTGAAATTGAGGAAAATACCTCCTCAAAGTCAAGGAATTGTAAAGTTCGTGAAAAATTGTAAAAAATTTTGAAAATATCGAAAAAATATGAAAAATCACGCATTTTTCTAGGTCAAAGCCTCTATTTTTCTTATTTTTTTCAAATCTTTCACACTGTCTCATTTTTTTCAATTTTTTCCCAATTTTGGTTCAGAACACGGAAAGGTAAAAAACAATCGATTATTCGATGTCGATGTAAAACTAATCGATTAATAATCGCCCAATAATATTTCCTCCACTGAAAAGATGTGTGAGATATTTAAAGATGTAGCTTTGATTAATGGGACTTTGATGGTTTCAATATCATCATCGACCGATTCAGGCATCATCTTCCGAATTTTTATTTTGCCAAAAAGACCCAAAAAAACTCAAAAATCTGGTAAAAATTCACCGAACGGTAAATTTTTTATTGGTAAAGGAAGGGCTGGTTGAGCTGATGATCTACACTGTCGCAGGTTACCATAAACACTGTATAAGTATACACCACAGTAACACCCACTACTTTACATTTTAAATAAGCCAGAAAAATACGGAACGCCGGCGCCGATAAATTTCCACCATCGGCGTGAATTATCGTCCGAAAACGAATAAGTACAACAGGATAGAGGTACAGCACGAAGGAAAACCCTCGTAGGTACCTAGTTGAACCATAAAAATACTCGAATCCGGGTTTCTAACTGATGCGATGGGAGGCTGGTCCCTTCTCAACCATTCCTGTCTGTGTACGATTTTCAAAAAAAAAAAAAAAACTAGACGCATTTACATCGCAATTAGAGAATAAAAATCTGAGATAAAAAATCTTTTCGAGGATTTAATGAATTTTAGTAATCACTTTTGAGCCTTTCTTGCTTTAATCTTTTTTTTTCCTCTTGTATTTTTTTCACGTTGTGTAATTTCATTAACGCGTAACAATTTTAATACCGTTTCAGTTAAATATCAAATGTCGTATAATCACTTGTTTCTTTGCGTTTTACGTACGCCGCCGGCGAATTCTAATTCCAAAGCTAAATTTTTTAACTTCTCTTTTTCTCATTTTAAATCTCTTGTTTATTATCGTATTTTTTTTACTTAACGTTCTCGTCCCCGGCTCCATCTCGGTATAGCTGGGTATTCAACTCTTTCGTCTAAATATATAAGAGAAGGTTTTTTTTTCCTGGGAAAGCAGAAACAAACACCCGGAGTAATTAAAAGTTACATTTCTCTCGACGACGTTTCTTTTCGCGGAAATTCAATTAAACCGGAATGCAATCAACAAATCCGCGTTAGTTTTAATTTCTATATGTTTGTATTATCTGCGTGCTGTGTTGGGTTTTTTCCTTCTTTTATTTTTCAAGATTTAGATTTACTGAGTAGAGGAAAACGATAGGGGGGTTGTGCGCCAGGAGCGTCACTTCACCAGTATTTAAAGACGTTTACTTTGATTTTTACCTTTGCCGGGGTGGTTTTTTTGATACGGCTGCTCGAGGCTGTACTCTCTGGTTTCATCGTTTATTTTTACCATTTGATGGGAAATTTAACGGACCGTGTATCAGGAAATTGGAAGCGAGGATCGAATTTTTCCACCCAAGCAATTTTTACCCATTGGGGTTCGAGAGTGTATTTCTCGATTATTATTTCTTTTTCGCTCGCACGTACTAGGCGTATACGCGAGACGTGTGGTTAAACGAGCTTCTGCGTGAGATCGAGGGTCTCGTGTTTCGTGTTTTCTGCAAAAATATGACCTAATTTTACGCAGGTACTGTGGTATACGAGTAACCTAAGGGTTATCCGGATAGCTGCGGAGAAATTTTCGCGACCGTGAAAATTTGGTTGGGTGGAATTTTGTAATCTAATTTGACCGCGGTGAGATGAATTTCGCAGAAAATTTACCTTCAGAGGTGTGCATGAGGTATTTTTAGACTTAGCCTAGTTTATATTATTGATAGCGTATCTTTCGGACGTGTTTATAGAGCGAGTTTCCATTTTGGGAGGGGGTTTTCTCAAATGGTGATTGACTGTGATTGTTGAACTTTTTGATGAAATGAAAAAAAAAAAAAAAAAAGCAGTTTACTTCATAACAGTGAACAATGAGTTTTTATGGAGTAGATAACAACCAACTTCATTTTAGTACACAATGCAATTGGTTAAATTCTATATTGTAAACGAAAAGCTGATGGATTACTCGAAATACGAGATTTTTTTATTCAACGGAAAGATCCTCCAACTTTCCCTTCAACACCTCCATCGCCATACGTTCTCCAATTTGAGGTATTCCTTCTTGTTGGAACAGCATTTTTTGATTATAATACTCACTCAATTTGAATCAGTCAAAATTTATTGATGAAATAGACAGAATTGAATCACTGTAGAAAACAGTGAAAAATTTACTGATTCAATCTGCGAATTTTCATTTTTGAATCAGTAATTTTGTCTTCAAATACTGAAATGAATCAGTGAATTAAAATTTTTACCAATTCAAATTACTGATTCAGTCAGTAAATTAAAATTTTTTACTGATTCATTTCAGTAGTCAAGGAAAAAATTACTGATTCAAAATGAAAATTCACTAATTGAATCAGTAATTTTTCACTGATTGGGAGTCAAATTTCACTGATTAACTGTAGAACTAGCATAATTTCACTGCCAATCAAATACTCAATTCTGTCTGTTTGAATCAGTGATTCTTCAGTTTTTGACTGATTCAAATTAAGAGAACATTTTCGGGCGTATTCGGCGACAAACCCCACAGCTCGCCATATCGATTATTCATTTCTTCCCAGAATGCTTCTGTCGCATTTTTTCCTGATTTTTTCCCACCATAGTTTTAGTTTACTATGGATTCGAAATTTTCAACAAATCATTGCACTTAACGTCCGAATACAACGCATGTTCATTGCTCCTTCAAATTTCCATTTTTCTGGATCAAACAGAATATTTTCTCTTTGTTCGGTTTGTATGATCACTACGATGACACCTTCCTTTCTTGGCAAGCAAGTTTTGCGAGCCGAAAAACCAAAATGTTTGATCTTTGAATTTTAATACTGCGTAAAAGACGAGAACCGGTGAGACTAGAAAAACAATTTTAAAAAAATTCAAAATCGATCATTAACAGCGCGAGAGCCTTCAATTCTTTAAAAATTGTCAAAAATTCAATATTTTCGAAAATTTGCAAAATAATTCACAATTTTATAAAATAAATTTTCGAGCTAGTTTAGTGACTACGTAGACCAAAAAGCACATTTTTTTTAAAAAAATCCATGTTTTATAGCTTTTTTAATTCATTATAAGAAATACGCTTCAGCCAATGTAAAAAAAAATTAAAATGTTATAATTTTCTCAAAAATTGTGCTTTTTGGTCTAGATAAAAGTCACTAAATAAACTCTAAAATTAATTTTAATAAATTTTGAATTTTTCTGAAATTTTCGAAAATATTGAAATTTTGACATTTATCAAAGAATTAAAGGCTCTTGCGTAATCGGAAAATATTGATCTATTTTGACTTTTTTTTAATTTTTGTAGTCTCCTCAGTCCCCGGCTTTTGCGTGGTACTTGAACTCAAAATCAAAAATTCTGGTTTTTTGGCCCTCCTCAATATTGGTCCTCCATTCACACAGGATTTAACGCCTCGATATAGTTTATGCCTTCCTTATTAGGTTTTCAAAATTATGAATTCCCCAAAAAAATTACAAACAATATCTGCCATCGCGTTATTTAGTAGCACTTTCGGATATTCTTCGGCGATGATCACATCCATGAAGTCTTTCCACTCTGGAAGGAACGTGTTCACCGGGGGCTTGGGGACGTCTTTAGAGGGTATTTCTTCATCGAGTAAATCCTGAGTTTTAATAACAAAATTTAATCAACGAAAATAATTTATAGTCATAAATTGTTTTTTCATAGAAATGAGAAGAGTATTTTTTTCTGGTGGTTCCTGTCTTCAAATTCAGGATTTTTGGTTTCCAGCTCCCAAAATTTTCCCAAAAACTGAGAAAACGATTCCTCTTATTTTTTGTTTTCCCTCTACGTTTAAAAAAGATAGCAAAACAATACTTGATTCATTTCAATTCCGAAAAAAAATCGAAAAATAATTTTTCATCTCAAAAACTTAAACGTACCGGATCATTTATGATATTTGAACCTAAAGGGAGCCTGTTCTGAGGAATGCAAAGTCCTCTCAGAAGGGAGTAAACATGATGAAAATCGTTCTGTAGCCCTCAAAACAGGCTTCTTCCGGGTTCAACATACCTACATCATAACTGATCTATAGTCTGTTCCAAATAAGAAACGCAAGCCACTACCCGCAATACACGAACGATTAGGACATTCGCGGTTATTTTGGTATTTTGGTTTTATGATATTATTAATACCTAGATAATAACAACTACTTATTCAACTTAATCTCGCAAAAAAATTCAATCTTGTTTCAACTATTTTCAGATTATTCGCTTAGCGCCTTCAAAAAGTTTGCGTTTCTTATTTGGAACAGACTATAGTATGTTCATATATGAAGTTTTTAAAGCTCCAAAAAAAATTTGTGAAATTGATTTTCTTCAAGCTGAAATTGAAACGATTGTCATGCAATCCTTTATGAATCCCCACGAGAGAATGGGGGCGTTTTAGCATTACTTTTTTTGAACTTAGGGGGGAAAAATTGAAAAAGAGGAAATATTTTATCATTTTTTAATACAATTTCTGGAATTAGGAGCAAAAAAAAAATGAAAAAAATTCCACCAAGTTGAGAACTACTCTAGTTATTTTTTAGGTCTACTGCCTGTTGATTATATCTTGCCACTTTTCGCAGGGTTACCAATGGGCAAAAAGTGCCAAGTTTTAGGGGTTCTTGAAAAAAATTATCCAAGAAATAATCAACCAAAAAATTTGTTTTCCTGAAAAAATTGAACGAAATTCTCAATTGCCAGTAATCCATTTGTTACTTTTTCGTTAATTGAGAAACTCTGCACCACTTTTTGACTGCTGGTGTCACTGCAAAAGTGTCATGAAGTAATCGACAGACCAGACAGTGAATATTCAATTTGTTTGGTGAATTTGAAAATATGATTCTACATCACCAATTTCTTCATGTTCGGTAATGTTTGACAAAATTAATTATTAATTTTTGTCAAACATTATTGAATTATTCAGATTCATCAAAAAATCTAATACCCTTAGGTACCTAGGTACGTTTTTTTTGCATTTCAAGTTGTACATTTAATGAAATTTTGTTCTCTTTCCCCTCGAGCATTGCGCAACACATTTCGTAAAATTGATTGCAGATCAGTTTTTTTGAGAACATTAAAAAAAACTCGAATGTTGAGAAAAAAATTGTGCTGCCCTTGACTATCGTTCCATTAAAAACAGACCTTCTTTCTACTCTAGTTTTCAGACTTACTTCCAGACGATATCGTTTCATCCAATAGAAATAATCGTGGAGTAGCACGACTGCACGATGGTATCCGGCTACCCCCGCAAGAGGGTAAAAACCACCCTCAAAACCAGTTTTTCGCGTTTTCCGCAAATTCCGTTAGATTTGATGATAGGATTTAAAGTACCTACCTATTTCTGTGACATGCAGAGGATTTTGTTTCGATGTTTTTATGGTAGAAAAATTGTGAGGGGCAAGTCTTCAGGAGAGATGAAGTCATTGCACTTCTGCCGTAGAGTTTAAAATTTTCAATAATTGAATTTTGCACCTTGCAGCAGTTAATATTATATTATTTACTTTAGGTTGATGGCTGGAGTCTATATTTTCAATGATTCTGCCCTCTCACCTCCCTCTCCCTTCCCCCTCGAATCAATTTCAGTCTGTTTTTGATTATTGAAAAATTAATTATTATTTCAGAAAAATACGTAGAAGTTACGAATTTTTTAATCAGATGAATGATGACTTTTCAGTGATTCGTTCAATTTATCGATAGATGGTCCTGATAATTTCAGTCCAACACCCTTCAAATTAAAGTAATTCAAAGTTTTCATTAGTCAATTAATGGAATATAAGAATGCACATTTAAAAAATTGTTGTGACGTTATTGATCTTTTTACATTATTTTATGCCCGGGCTCTCTTTTCCTAAATCTTTGAAAATTTCACCTTTCATCATGATTGGAGGAGAGAAGTTTCTAATCATCTAGTCAAAATACGAGATTAAATTTAATCTAATCGTCTTTAAATACCTTCCACCTCTGTTCAGCGTTCAGCTTGGAAAAATCGTAAAAAAAAAAGGTCCTAAAATAATACATATTTTCTTGCATCGATGAATTTCCCACTTGTATATTTCACCATTGATTCGATAAAGGTAATTATATCGAGACGTATATTTCGCTCGACTAATTCCCCGAATAATAAATATTATTGTGAATTTCGGCGTCTATGATCACATCAAAAACACGTGCAAATTACAAGGTTAACCTTTGGCGGTAAATAATAATGAGATTAATTCGAACCTGATTTCTATTCCCGTATTCTTCACCCTGTCTTTTATGTTCTCGGTTGCCTTCTGTTTGTTGAATTTTCGAAAACATATTCGACTGCGGCACAACGATGGCAATCGTATTTGTTTTGAAAACTCGACACAGACGAACGGAGTAAAAGAGATGGAACAATCTACGTATGTGTAGATGTACATTATACGTATATCGTATTTACTAATTTCATTATACATCTACATATTATACCTACCTACTACTCGAATTTGCGAGATATACTCGTCACAATCACAATGAAGTTATAACCACGGTAGATTTGGGTTGGTTGTACACGTGGGTATAATATATGGGTTAATTTTAGATTTATTCGAATTAACGCCATTGATGAAGTTTATCATTGATACCCTCATACAATGACGTACGCGAACATAAATAAGGAGGGTGAATTTTTGATGATGTTTTCGTTGAGATATCTACGTTTAAAATGAAAGAATTCTCGATTGAGTTGAATTAAGTGAAGGAAATGCAATTTTTACGATACTTATTTAATATGGAAAAAGTTGGGAAATATTAAATGGATTTAATTTTATTCACTTGAAGTAAAATAGGTACCTATTGTTGGTTGTAATTAGTTCAAGATGAGATTTCAACCTTAATTCATTTCTCAGAACGTAATAAATTTTAAATCGTTCATTATCCGTATCGAAAGTGATTCTTCGGACGTGTATCATGAAATCAGTTCTTTCGGTAATGTGACCATAGGCGCACCCAATGAGAGGACTCAGGGGACTCGAGCACCCCTCTTCAGCTCATCATGAAGATTTTTTATTATAAAATGTGACCCGTGCAGAGAAAAGGTACCTAAAGTCGGAATTTTCAAAAATGAGTTTTTTAGCTAAAATAATAAAGGAGGCCATAAGGAACATATTGAGACCTTGATGAGCATCTAAGATTGATTTTTCGCCGAGATAGAGACATTTGAAGTTGGGAAATTCTCGAATTGCAAAAAAACAAAATTCCGGAAAAACGTGTTCCAAGTTTTTACTCCTGTTTTTTATGTATCAATCATTAAAAAAGCTGCCAAAACTACTTTTTTATGACGTCCAAAATTACCTTAGGAGAAGAAAAAAATGAAAAATCCACCATTACGATGCGTTTAATTATGAAAAAAAAAAAATTCTGTACAAAACGAAATCCGGTTTTTCATGCATTTATCAATCATCAAAAAAGCTGCCAAAACTACTTCATCGTACTAAAATTTCACGAGAAATTCGTTTCTGATGTCGAAAATTACTTACGGAAAGAGGAAAATGAAAAAAAAATGCATTACAAAAAGAAATCTCTTTTTCTTCAGTCGGTTTGAACGTCATTTACACGTGTTCTAGTAGGTTATTCGAAGTGAAACTTTGGTAGCGGATGCATAAAGGTCTAATTTACTTGAAACTGCAAAAAAAATGTTTGAAAAAATTTCCCACTCGTTGTTTTTTGGCTTTAACGCAAAATTCAGTTTTCCGACTTTAGGTACCCTGTCCCAGCACGAGTCACAAATGTCAAAAGGAAATGCTTTTTTTCTTTTCAAATTATGGGTTTTCAAAAATTTTCAAAAAAATTTCTCATTTTAATCGATATACATATTTCTTGCATGAACCTATTACTCGATTTTTGAAAAATCGGTGACAAAAGACCCATCTTTCATCCCACGTTTCGAATCAAATTTGAGAAATATGAATCAAAATGCAATTGTGATTATACGAAAATGATCGTCTCGACGAGCAGATTCCAAAAATGACCTAGTTTTTGTATTTTGGACAATTTTTGACCAAGTTATTGGCAATCCTTAAATCTAAATCAAGTCAATCTTAGTGAATTCAATCTTAATCCGTTTTATAAGGATTGAAAAAACAATTTTTCAAAATTCACAATTTCTACCATTTTTTAAGGTTATTTTGGTATTCTAGAACAAGAATCATGAAAAACCAAATAGTAACGAATTTTTAAAAATTGTCATTTTCAATCCTTCCAAAATGGCTTAAAAATGAAAAATTTTCAAAAAGTTTTATAATATTTCCATTTGAAATTTAACGTAGAAAAGACTTTTATCGAATCTTTTATTTCGGTAGAATACTCGAAATTCTAAGGCTGGTTTTACTCTCTACCCCACACAAATTAATGTAAAATTTAGCTTTCCCTCAGTTTTTTTAAGTTTAGATGTGAAAAACACGACACAAATTTGGACCAAAATGATCATAATGAGAAAGACGACCTAATATTTTTGAAAAATGTTGAAATAGAAAATTTATAAGTAGTATTTTTTTTCGAAACAGTACTCTCTCATTTCTGTATCAGTGAAATTTATCAAAATTCACTGAAAAACAGTCAGTATTGCACCACAGTAATAAATCAGTGAAAATTGTTTCACTGAAAACGCAGTGATATTTATGAAATTCCCTGAAAAATCTGTGAAATTCTTTGAATAATCAGTGATAAATCGGTGAAAATCGGTGAATTTCACTGATTTTACCTGTGCTGCAATTCTGACTGTTTATCAGTGATTTTTCACTGATTCGGAATGAGAGAGTACTTCTGGGAGGTCAAATTTAGATTTTCTCAGATTTTTTCTTGTTTTATACTTTTTTGTAATTTTTTCTCAAAATTGTTTTCAATCTTGAAATTTTTTTTGAATTTTTTCCAACTCTAAAATTTCTTCTCCAATTTTTTTCTACATTCAATTTCTTCGTATTTTTTTCGAACTTCCGATGGTTGTTTCCAATTTTTTTTTGAACTGTTAAATTATTTCCGAGGAATTTAAAACCAGCTTTTTAGAATTTAAAGTCGGCACTTAATGATTTTGAAAAAGTTGTAGATTGGATAAAAATACTGAATCAAAACAATGAAAAAAATACATATAACATTGAAATTTCAACTTTCTGAGAAACAATTTCAAAGTTGAAATAGATGAGATAATTGAAAAAAATGTAAAGGTAAACAAATTCTGAGAAAATTCTAAGTTGAAAAAATTTTTGAGGAAGATGAAAACTTTTAAGAAAAATTGGAAAAAGTTGGAAGAATTCGGAGTTGATTTTGAGCAAAAAATGTGGAGTTGAAAAATTGATAAAAAAATCTGAGGATTGCAAAAAAAAATTAAAACACATCCTCGTAGTATCACCTGGGTAACGCTAATAGACTGAAAGAGGTTCGGAATCAACTGGTACATACCCTGAGAAAAAATGGGAATCACTTCGTACCTGCGTACCTACCATGAAAAAAAAAATGGGAATCAATTCACACATTTCTGAATTCCGGGAATCAACTCACCAACTCTCGAATTGTCAAGTATTGCCCGATATTCGCCCTTAATTCATGCAGTGAAATTGCAAGCAGGCACTAGTGGGCTTCTTTGGTCAATTTTTTTCCAACTAACCATAAAATATTAGACTTTTTTGTTTAAAATACACATCAGATGACATCGTAGTTCATAAATTTTCATACGAAAATTTTTTAATAATTTTTGTTTTCGAAGTTTCGAGATGAAAAAAAAAATACCGTCGAAAAATTTCTCAACCTTGTAACAAATCCAAATAAATGAGTTCGTCGAGAGTTTTGACTTTTGACTGGGGAAAATATCAGATGAAATAAATGAAAAAAATTAACCCAGACTTGGAGCAGGGAAATTCCATACAGCAGTTTATCCTCCATATTTATATTATTTATTACATTTTTCAGTCTATTCACATTTTCGAAGATCTGCAATTGGAATAAAAATGATGAATTTGACAATCACTGGTTTGACTGGGATTCGTAAAAATATTTGAAAAAAAATCATTTTAAACCATGTTTCATCGCAGCTGGGAATTTTGAATTTTCGACCCAAAAATATTTCAAAAATCGAGTTTTTCATCGTTACTCGTTTTTCTAAAAATATTAAAACGAAAAAAAAAGAATTAATGACTGAGAAGAGAAAGATCCGGGTGAAGTATTCGTTTCATATTCAATCTCCCTAACACAGAACACCGCCGATAATTTTCGTTTCTCGAGATTTCGCACCATCGTCTCATACTTTTCGTTTCAATAAGCCAAAAAAAACTTTCGGCTATGTCTCGATCAATTATAACGCTGGATATTTTACCATTTCTCCACACCGTCCTCACCACCGAAATCGGGAGAGGAAATGAGATTGGTGACTCATTTGAATTTAAAAACAGCCATTAAAAAAATTTATCGTGTAAAAGTGACGGAAGCGGTAAATCATAAGTGATTTATTATCGCCAAGATGGCTCGGCTCAGTTTCGTCGCAGCCATTAAAAAAAACATCTCTACCGGTTCGCAAAAGTAGAAAATTTCTCGCCATTTCCAACGCTCCAGTTGGAATTGCGCGAAAGCAACGCGAACTGAATAATAATCGTAATTCATTTCGGCCCTTCGAAAAATAATTTTTTCCAAGTATTTAAGTGTAAAATTCCGTACTCATGGTGTACAAATTATCGTTATGTTTCCTTTCCTGCTGTCATACGATATCGTACCATTTGGCGCGAAATCTAAAAGACGTCTGGTGCATTGCACGACCGAGCAGCGGCACCAAATAGCGAGATTTTCTTACGCCAAAGTACCTAATTCAACGAAACGGCACCAATCAGCTTTCTAGCTTTAGAGCTTTTCATCACGACGACGCTGATAGCGGCGTCGTAGGTTAAAATTATAAAGCAACTTTGGCCCGTGGCTAGGATTATTTAACGAGCAAATTAAGGTATATGGCGGAAATGCACACACAGCTCAGCTAAGATACTCAAATATTTATTTACGCTGATGCCGCCGCAGGAATGGAACGTCGAAGGGTAAAAGCGAAAATTATTCTGTAGTATTTCGCTCTTCCCTGCTCGATCTCTTTGTACAATCGTTTTTGAAATTTTACCAACCCTGTAACCGACACCTTTGCGCTAACTTTACCTTTATTATATAGGTATTTATAGTCGCGTATCTCTTTGCCAGCGTTTATAGCTCGACTACGTGCAAAGGCTTTTGACTCCTAAGACGCGCAGGTGATTCGGTTAATTGAACGGTGCCGTCGGTTCGGCGGCCCTAAAATACGCCTGGAATAATTTATTGGACACATCGGTCTGTAAAATATCTGTGCTCGTCCTAAGAGGATATAAGGTGTATGCAGATGCATTCCCAAGATATCCTGGTCGTTTCATCGGCCAATAAAACCATTTCCAAAGCTGTAGCTTTTGTTTCTGGTGAAAAGCTCGATATAGCCGGGAAATCTGCACGGTGCGAAAAAATTACTTAATTGGTTCGCCGTAGAAAGCATAATCTCGGCGAGGATGCGCTGCTCGGTCGATAAATAAATAGGTGCCTTCGATATGTGTTCGCAACAAATACGACGAACCCATTAAATACGTATTTCTGCTGGCTCCCCGACGCCTTTTTTTTTCCACGCCAATGGCACCACGTACGATAGGAGGAAAATCATAACGGAGGAAATAACAATAAAAACTAACAACTTTTTATCACCATACGGGATCACGCGGACGATAAATCGTACTCGTAATTATTTTCTCGCGACTCGAAACGACACCGCACATTCTGAGGGGTAAAATTTTCCAGGCAAAAATTCAACAGCACCAAAATTTTTCTCACTTACCGGTAAAAAATAACGGTAACAATAGATAAATCATTTTCTGCGATGGTATGCCAATGATGATTGGAATTTTTCACTTGGTTTAAGCCATTCGTCACTCGAAAACCGATACGAACTCGAAACCCGAATGTAACATAATTTATTTACCAAAAAAAAGTGATAATTTTCATGGCTAAATTTTCGTCGGAAAAAAACGCGAAAAATAAAATTCGAAATTTTGGTTTTCGCGAAGTTTTTACATTACGTAACGATTTGGCGCGGAGCCGCGACAAAGGTCGAGTACAAGCCGAACACTGACTCTTTCAAAAGCATACTGACGATAAGATGCGACTCGAGAGGCGAAAATTTTGATGAAATACATCAGCGGCATCTGGCGCGCGTCAAACAATTTAACACGTATCGCGACGCTCGGCCCTTCGGAGCGGCTCCCTGCCCTCCGGGATCCTTCAGCCCCCCTGTGCCATACCGGTGTCTTGCACGTCGTAACCCTTTTGGCGACAAAATGGCAGATATTAACGACGACAATATCATAAAACCGGAAATGAAATTAATTATTTCGCTGCGCGAATACTCGGACGGTAATTGAAACGAGGATTTTTTTCAACTCCGAAGCACGAGTGAGCCGTTGGTTTTTCTATCTTTCCGGTTGTCTAATTCGATGATTTTTCTGATTGCGGAGGGGCAAGGGATGTGATTTTTAAATGGGTAGTTGCTAAGGAAATTTATGATGCGGCATCTGTGGAAAATATTGCCGATGGTGTAAATTGTGCAATGCAGACGCGGCAATTGGAATTTTCCCGTGTATTTCTGACTGTTGTTAGGTGAGTTGATTCCCAAAGAAATATTCGTGTAAGAAGATAGGTGGATTGATTCCCATTTTTTCAGAGAATAGACGAATTGATTGCCATTTTTTTTTAGTATGTACGAATTGATTCCCAAACTGAAAAAAAATGAGAAATGAAAAATAAATGTATTTAAAAAATGAATGACAAATTTTATCCAAAAAATAATAAATTTTATCCGAAAAGAGATGAATTATATCCAAAAAAAAGTAAATTTTATTCAAAAAAAATGAATTTTATCTAAAAAAAAATAATAATAACGAAACACCATTCACAAAATTGGCAAAAGGGTATAGCCAGATAAGGGGTGGTTTTTCCCCCAGTCCCGATTTTTGATCTAATGCTCCCAGATTGTGTACCTTGATGAAAAAAAATTCTGGAAAAAATTCTGGGCCCCCAACCCCCTCCTTTTCGGAGCTATGGCCAGCTATGGCCATTTTATTGCATCTGTTGAGAACAGAGGCGTGACTAACGGGGGGAGGGGGGGTGCGTCACCCCCCCAGACGATTCCAAAGTTGAGAAAAGTTGGGAAAATCAGGAAAAAGTGGGAAAATTGGGAAAAGTTGGGACTTGTCCCAACTTTTCCGCAGTTTGAATTTTGGAAAGTGGAAAAAATTTAAGAAAATCACAATCTCTAATCAAATTTTAGGAAAACTGGGTACAATTGAGATTTTCAACTTTTTTCCAAATTGTCCCAACTTTTTTGAAGTTTGGATTTGGGAAAGCTGAAAAAATTGAGAATATCACAATCCCTAATTTGGACTTGGAAAATTGTGTGAATTTGGGATTCCCAACTTTTTCCCAACTTATTCCAATTCTCTCAAGTTTAGATTCAAAAAAGTTAAAATTCCCAAGTTTTTGAAAAGTTGTACTTACTTGGGAACGTTGAAAAAACTTGAGAATATCGAAAAAGTTGATTGCAAATTGTGTAAAATAGCTAAAATTTCGTTTAAAAAAACATTTAAAATCACAAATTTTTTATATGGAAGTAATAGAAATTTTTCAAAGAATAATCTATTGAAAAAATAATTATTTTTGTTTTAAAAATCACTAACTTTTCAAATTTTAGCCCTCGCTTCGCTCGGGCATATACCAAACCTAAAAAAGCCAATGTAATTACTTAAGAAGTATGAGTTGAGGACTTCACCTATTAATTTGAAAAATGAAAAAATTTCAGCTTTTGTATATACTTTTTCTTCAAAAATTTTCGCCCTCGCTACTTACAATGATATGAACACTCTCATCTTCTATCTCAGACAATATTGAATACTTTTTGAAGGGGAAAAAAAATTTCCTTCTCATTTATTATTGGTTTTACAGGCCTCAGACAGAAATCAGTTTTTAAATGGCTGTCCCCTATTTTCACGCTTAGTCACTAAAGCCACCCTTTTTCGCCAAATGATCACTATTGAACCCCTTTGTTTTTTTTTCAAGACACGCTTTTCAAAAATCTTTAAGAAGGAATTCAAAATAGTGGTTCTTTTGCTTATTTTAGCATACATTTTTCAAAAAAAAAAAATAATTGCCCTCGCTTCGCTCGGGTTAAAATATTACGTTCCATATCTTGCAAATTGTTTTTTCTATTTGTTATGATGTCAGTGACCACGATGTTGAAAACAGAAAGCAGGAATAGAGAAGAATTCGAAGTATTGGTCACATTTTGGAAAATCTCAATGAGAGAAGTGTGTTGAATTTTCAATTTTTTGAAAGTCTATTTTCGCTAAAAAATTTTGCCCTCGCTTCGCTCGGGCTCAACACATTATTAAATCTGTATAAATCTTAAAAAATAATTATCAATACATATGTTACCTAGTCTAACCCTTAGATTTTTTTATTTACTGAAACAAGGTAAAAATTGCGATGGCTTGCGTGCAATTTATGAAAAGTTCCCTTTTTTTGAAAATGTAACTAGCAAATCTTTTATTTTCACCCCTTCAGACTTTTGCCTAAGTTTCGTCTCTGTCCATATCACTGCCTCTCAAGGCTGCATTCAAGTTGAAATGTGAAATTTTGTCAAGTGTGTTTATTTGTTTTTTTTTCACAACACCTGGGCAGCCACGATAAAAATTACCTAGTTGGGAATTTTTTTGGGGAAGTAGGAAAAATAGTTGGGAATTTCTCGGAAAATAGTTGGGAAACTTTGAGCCTCACCCCCCCCCCCCCCCAGAAATATTGCTTCGTCACGCCTCTGGTTGAGAAATAACTAAGCACCAACAAAATTTATTGAAAATTATTAAAAAAATGAAAAGGAGACAACTACGAATTCGAGAATTTATTGAATACAGTCGCGAATATAACAAACTAACTTTATTTGAACTGGTCTGAAGCTCAACTTCATTCATTTCTGGAACCTAACGGGAAAAGAACAAAAGATTTCCCGTTAGAATACTATTCGCCAATTGTAAAAAAAACTAAAGGTCTACTACTGTCAAAACGTCATAAATTACTGATAAATTTTGCCTAAGGCGTATTGATTACTTACCATTTTGAGATTGGAAATGCAGAGAAAAATCGATCAGCGAGGAGGCAAAGGCAGGGATGAAGTCGGAGAGGTGAGAAGGTAGCCGGAAAGACTGATTTAAAATATAAAACTGAGAAAACAAATTATTACGTTCGGCGAGAATATGCAGGCGAATACAAAATGTTCAAAACAACAATGATATCAAGATCCAAAAGGTTACAGAATAGACGAATGTAAACATCACAAATTTAGTGGCCACATAATTGTGGAATATTTCATACTTTGGCGGCCGAATAAGGGGAAAGAATTTTCCTTTTATTAAAAAGGAAAATTTCGAAAATTATAAATTTTGATAATTTTCGACAGCATCATTTTCAAGAATTTTTAATTCCAACGGAAGTAGGTCAATGAAATTTTCTGTTCTTTGGCACAAAGTTACGTCTAGTAGAGGTGTATTTACGATAATTTTTTCATCAATTTTGGTGCACTCCTTCATGAGGCTTTGGCCATTTTAAATTTTCAACTGTAAAAAAGACCTTGACAGCAAAGTTCGACTAATTTTTGAAAATATCCTAAAAATGTGTTTTTTGACGTAGATTCACGTCACGTATTCAGTTTTGGCGATTGAGGTGGCGCAAGGGCCGAAAATTGCAAAAAAAAAAACCTGTAAAAAAAGTTGTTATTTCGGCAGATTTTTTCAAATTTCGAGCATTTTATACGGAAAGAAATGATCAAATGAAAAAACCAATCCCGTATTCGTATTCAGCAGATCAAAATACCCGGATAAACACCCTTTTCTCGATCATTTTACTTTAAATCTCGAAATTTAGTTTTATTGTCATGAAAAATCAATGAAAAAAGTGAATTTCGACATTTAAAGTAAAATGATCGTGAAAAGGGTGTTTATCCGGGTATTTTGATCTGCTGAATACGAATACGGGATTGGTTTTTTCATTTGATCATTTCTTTCCGTAGTCCCAGTTTTTTGAATGCCGAAGGCCATGAAATGTTAACAAATTAGGTATGAAACGAATCTATGGACTTCTTTGCCAGTTTTTTCATCTCTAAAGAACCGATCATACCAGTTGAAGCGTTGGTACATTCTGATGTCGGCATTCAGGGAAAAATCTAAATAATGAAATTGAAAAAATTCAAGATTGGCAGAACAAACGATCAATATAGGTACTCTCTAATTCTGTATTTTTGAATCAGCAGAATATATTCAACTAAAAATTAGTGATTTTTCTCTGATCTTTCAGTCAAAATTAGGTACTGATCGTTTCTCACAAACTGGAAAGTGAGTGAGAAATTGGTGTTTTTTGGCAGAAAGATCGGTAAAAAATCACTGTGTTTCAGGAAAATTTGTTGCACTGGTTTAAAAAGGCAGAATTCCATCAAATTTGACTGATTCAGATTTTCAATGAAATTTCTTTGAAAAGTCATGTTTGAAAAGAAAGAAAAAAATTTTTCTCATTGATATTTTCATGATTAGTATCACAATATTTTTTCTTTTTTTTTTTTTTTTATCATTTAAGATCATTCAATATTCCAGAAAGCAGCACGCTAAGTAGTAAACTAGCTAATATAAAGTCACTAACTTTATTTTTTGCCCATTTAAATATTGATAAATATTCTAAATTTAGGATGGTTCGTAGTTCCATACACCCCACAACCCAGACACAGTCAACTTCCGCAAGTTATACCCCTCATTTCATAGCTCAACTGAACCATGTTGCGTCGCCCGAATAACATGAAACCCCACGGCGCGTCGCGGGTATAGCGCTGAAGGCACGGGGCACAGTGGGCCAGGAGACCCCCAAAAACGTTCGTTTTCTGCGAAAAAAAATTGTCATGGATCAAGTTGGCAACACTGCTAATCTGTTGTTAGATATTAGGGTAGCACGAAACGAGTAGCGCAATTTTGATTTTCGTCCCCCCCGTCCCTTCCAGCACCCGCCAAAGTTGACGATGTGCAGTCAACTAGTTTTATCTTGTTTATGGGGTGTTTACAAAGCAATATTTTTCTGGTTCATGTTAATATTTTTGAGATGTCAATTAGTGCAAAATGATCAGAAAAGTAAGGGCTATTCAGCCATGTATTTGGTTTTTCGATTTGAGAAATGATAATTCATCATAACTCTCGAAAGATGTCCATATTTTTTGCAAGATTTTAAATGGTTTTTGGAATAAAACTATACTTTCCCAGTCGGCGTCAGTGTCCGCTTATGGTTTTTAAATTATAGATTTTAGTGTCCTGAAACCGAATCCGGTGTTATTTTTTGCACGAACTTGCACGATTTGTTTACACGGGCAATTTTCTGACAGAAATAAGTAAAAAAATCCATGTTTTTTTTGAGAGGGGTTCAAATTAAAATTCGGTATGGTATGCTATCGTGTCGTATAATATATCACCATATACGTTTTTCGAGGTCGTAGATTACGAATTTCGTACTCAAAAAAAATTTGAGTAGGAGGGGTGCAGGAGGGAGGGGTAAAAAATGAATTACACCATACTATCGTGTAATATGTCAAAATATATGTTTTCGAGGTCGTAGATTACGAATTTCATTCTCCAAAAAATTTTGGAGTTGGAGGAGGGGCAAGAGGGAGGGGTAAAAAATGAAATTTCACAATACTATCGTGTAATATGTCAAAATATATGTTTTCGAAGTCGTAGATTACGAATTTCGTACTCAAAAAATTGTAGAAGGAAGGCAGTAGGTGGGGTTTAAATTTAATTTTCGCTATATCCTTACTCGTACAATTTTTTTGAGGTACAAAATTTGTAATCTACAACCTGTTGAATGTATATAATTTGACATATTATATGTGCATTATCATTGTGAAATTTCAATTCCGATCCCTCCCTCACTCCAAAAATTTTTTGAGTACGAAATTCGTAATCTACGACCTCGAAAACATATATTTTGACAAGTTACACAATATTATTGTGAAATTTCAATTTTTACCCCTCCTCGTGCCCCTCTTCTCACTCCAAAATTTTTTTGAGTGCGAAATTCGTAATCTACGACCTCGAAAACGTATATTTAGACATATTACACGATATTATTATGAAATTTCAATTTAAATCCCTCTCTCCTGCCCCACCCCTCACTCGAAAATTTTTTTCTCTTCAAAATTTGAAATCTACGACCCCAAAAACATGAGGTAAACATTTCTTGAACGTTCTTTCGGGGTTTTTGAGCAAAACGAACGTTTTTGGGGGTCTCCTGGCCCACTGTGCGGGGTAATGTACAACATTAAACTTCAAAACCAGTGGGGCACGTGTTAATATGAATGAATCGAGCTGACATTTTTTTTACATTATGTTGGGACATAGTCTAACAAATTTCTGCCCGGTACCGATAGGAATTCGAAAGTTGAAAAATAAGTGCCACCCTAATATACATATTAAATGAAAAAAAGCCAAAAGGAAGTAAGCTCGAAAACACTTGGCAGTAAAATGGTAATTTCTAACAAAAAGATAGAAGGAGAGAAAAGACATTGAATTTTGGGCAAAAAAAGATCGAACCTTCTTAAAGGAAAAAATTACACGTAAAATATAATTTTTCATGCCCATTTTCCCATTTTGAAGCCTATTTGAGGAAATATTCACGTAAGTTTCGATAATTTCAAAAAAAAAAAAAAAAACTGTAAATGTTTGAAAAATGAGTGTTTTTTACCCTTAATTTTTGACCAAAGAAGTGAGAGTTTTTGAAAAAAATGAACCTTCCTGATGGGAAACTACACGTGGAACAAGATTGTTAATAACCATTTTCCAATTTTGAGGCTTATTTCAGAAGGTATTCTCGAAAAACCGGTTTTCAGCAAGCGTTTTACTCTTCTTCTAAGGGTTGCGGAGGGTTCCTGGGGTGTCCATTTTCTTTACATATTCGATTACGTACCAACCATCCAATAAAAATTCATCACTGGTACTTTTTTTGCATTCTACTGAACTTGGTTTGAGTTTGTGTGGTAATTTTCTTTTGCTGGTGGAGAGGAAATTTTTTTAAGAGTTTTTTTGAAGCAAAAGCACTTTTTGTTGAATTTTTCTAAAAATGTCCATTTGATCACTGAAAGCTATGTTTTTAACCAAGATCACCATTTCACTCTTGATTCGAAATGAAAACAAAAACCATTCGACACTAAAATACATTTGAAACGCGTGTATGGTATCTTTCTCGAACAATATAAATCGCATACCGTACTTTTGCTTGCATAAAACCTGGTAGTAGCCAGAAATAGCTACTAAGTTCTTTCTGGTCAAGATTTGTACCCTAATGCATTCAGATTACGAACGACGTACACAAGCTGCGAGTCAGTCAGTGTTTGATAAATCACAGAAGCAAGAAAGTGTTTGGTTTCTTTTTCGAATATAATCTCACTTTGATATTTTCCAGCTTCATTTTTCAGCTTGGAGCGTGAGGCTCAATTTTTTTTGAAGCCGTTCCCGCTCAACGTAAATTTCAACACTGATTTTCGTCAAAATCCAGTTTTTTTCAACCCCTCCCTCCATACGCATGCACATTTCATGAGTTTTATAGTTGAAAACCCCAACTGCCTTCGTTTAACCCGGATTTAACGTATACCAGAAGAATAAATAATTGAAATTCCGTGATACTTTTTTCTTGGGAACCTTGGCGGGAAAACGGTGGAAAACTAAAATAAATAAATCCACGTTGCCAATTTCTATGGTATTTTAATAGGACGCGAGCAACCAAAAAAAAAAACTAGCGAAAAAAAAAATAAAACGCGATCGCGAGACGCATGCAACGACGGTGTGACACGATGAAAATGAAAATCGCTCGCGGAAAAGCAACCCGATTCGTTCATGCCGAGAGGAGAGAATTGCGAAGTCCCGTATACGCTTCGAGAAAGAGACGAAGCAAGGTGCGGAGTTGAGGGAAGGGTTAAAACATGGCATTTAACGTTTTTTATTGATACGAATAAACGCTCAGAGGATCTATTATCTGCGAACACGATGATAATCTGAAATATATAGTTTTGGCCGCGTATAGATAAATGGCGCTTGTTCGATTTCGTTTTGATAATTCACATTTTATTCGTCGGGTATGTAAAGGTCGGCGGAGACGAGAGGGCGATGGAGGCGAGCAGCGCGGAGCAGATTCTGAGGTATGGGACATTTCCTGGGAGTGAATTTCCATTCGAACGACGACAATAGTCGGAATGCAATTAATCTTACCGGTGCGACTTTTATTATTCACGGGGGGTTCTTTTTAAACGAACGATGAAATTCTACATGTATAAAATACTGTGCCACGAATACGGGGCCGGTTCGTACGCTAAACGGTTTAAGCAGGTCGAATTCTGGGGCCAATCGATGGTAGCAATATGCACCGGGATACCTGACTGGTAATTATATTACGACGGTGAATTTTATAAGCTGATGGTGTAAAATTAGTTGGTATTTGGTATTACGAGTATAAAATATAAGCTTATTGGACATATCGGGCAGCGCCTTGGTAATTGCTGGACGTGCGGTTAATCAACTCTTTATTAGATTCATATCGCACGTAGGCGCCTCTTAGTGGTAGATGACCAGGTCAGCATCGATGACGTGCTGTGCATCCGTATCGAGGGTCTGGCGAAAATAAGGGGACGTCGACACGACATCTTCGGCTTGACCAAACCATCGTTTAAACGAATGGTTAATAAAGGAACACGCGTCGTCGTGATTTCTTGGTCGGGTATAGGGTGTCACAAAGTTGTTCGCGCTCCTTCCAACCGACGAGTAGGCAACTCATTCTGAGCTTGGGTGTGTATGTTTGGCTAGTGGCGTCGTCAGAATCGAAAATTGGGGGGGGGCACAAAAGGGCCCGTGTGTTGGACAACTTTTTTTTGCTTTTTCGAAATGGAAAAGAGGGAGGGGAGGGGGAGTGGAGACTGACTTTTTTCATCTGCTAAAATGGGGAGGGGGTAAAAAGGAAGCCTTTTCTGCCCTTTTATCTCAAATAGATCATAGAATTGTAATTTTGTTCATCGGGGCCAGAATTCCCCCCTGACGACGCCTCTGTGTTTGCCTAACAACCGAATTGCTGGGGCTAAGTTATGCTCTTCAAAATAATTTTTCAATTTTTTTTTTGTATTTTGTGGGAATTTTTTAATTTCTTCATTAATAATTTTTTTTGTCAGAAAAAATGTGATGAAATTTTTGTCATTTGAAAAATTGAAAAACAAGGGTACCGTCTCAATAGTAAACCTCTTCAACCGGTAATAGTGCAACACATACTGAGTCGATGTAAGTAGGTTTGCATGTCATCAGGATTGAAGGGACAGAGTTATACACATAGATTTTTTTTTAATTGTTTAGCATATTCAACTCTGATTACATGGACAACTATTATGGATAGAAAATTATGGTTTGAACCAGGAGAGAGAGTAAGAAATTTCAGTGCAGAATCCAGAATGTACTAGGCTCATTCTATGTCAACTCGACCAGGTTTTGACCTTGGGTCTTCCGATTTCGCTCAAATTTTTTTTACGAGTTCTCCTCGATGATCTAATGAAGAAATCACCGTCATTCCGATCCTAATCCTTCAGTGGGCGGGGGTGGCCCTTGTAATTTTCGTGCAGTTGGGATTTTTTGCGAAATTGCTCAACTTTGAAGGAGCATATCTCGAGATTGGTTAAGTCTAAGATAAATCTGTTTATGCTGTTTTGTAGAGAATTGAAAGGAGATTCAAAATTGATAATTACTTTTTGAAAAATTCAAAGTTGAGCTTTTGTGATGGAAGCTCAACTTTCATGATAAGTACAAAAGATGAAAGGCCCCATTAAAAAATCTGAAAACATTACTATGAAGAGAACTTTTAATGTATTTTTTAACTAATTACTTTTCAAGGTGGGATCTCAATACCCCTGGGGGCACAGGGGTTCTAAATTTTGGTCAAAATTCAAAAAAATGGAAAAAGTAAAGTAATATATCGATTTATACTAATTCGAAGGCGCTGAGTTCGAATATGTGCTTAGTTTTTTCGTTCGACCCCTCTGAACCCCCTATCAGCCCCCTAATGAGGTCAAAATTCAAAAAAATGAAAAATAACGTATGACGCACAGTGAGGCAGAATGAAATTTAGCGCGTCAAAAATCCAATTTTTGGGTTTAGGGGGGTTTTCCAATGTGCTGAATCCGAATTTGGCAATATATTTTTTTTCAGAGGTCACATAAGCCCCCCAAAGGGGGAGAGAAATTTGAATTTCTCAATAAAATCGTGTTTGGTATCGAAATCATAGTATTTCAACCCGCTGAATCCAAATTTGGCATAATTTTTTTTTCAAAGGTCACGCAAGCCTCCCAGAGGGGGAGAGAAATTTGAATTTCTCAATAAAATCGTGTTTGGTAACGAAATCATAGTATTTCGACCCGCTGAATCCAAATTTGACATAATTTTTTTTTCAAAGGTCACGCAAGCCCCCCAGAGGGGGAGAGAAATTTGAATTTCTCAATAAAATCGTGTTTGGTATCAAAATCATAGTATTTCGACCCGCTGAATCCAAAACTATCAACGTGTAATTAAGTATAATTATGTGCTTATTGTACAGAAATCGTAATTAAAGAAAAGAAAATCCCATACCCTTACTCTAACCCGACCTCCTCCCACAATTTTTTTTATGTGAAGAGATTGATTTAAGCTCAAGAAGAAGTTAGGTTAAAAAATTGACGGTCAAGGGGGGCATTGAAGGGTCAAATTCAAATAATATGCAAATATTTGAACTTGGTGTCCTTAAAAACCAAGTAAACGACACATTACAATTATTTCCCATTTTTTTTTAAATTTTGACTTCATTAAGGGAACTGATAAGGGGTTTCAACGTGGTCAGAAGAAAAGGTACATATTCGAATTCAGCGCCTCAAAATTAATAAAAATCGATATGTTACTCCACTTTTATTGAATTTTTGAATTTTCTCCAAAATTGAGGACCCCGTGTTCCCCAGGAGTGTCGAGGTCCCATTTTGAAAACTTTATGGTAGAAAAGGGGTCTTCATTGTGATTTTTTCAGATTTTTTAATGATAGCTTCATGTTTTGTACTTTTCATGAAAACTGAACTTTCACCACAAAAGTTCAACTTTGAACTTTTCAAAAGGTGAACATCAGTTTTGAATCTGCTGTCGATTCCTTTTAAAACCGCATAAACAAGTTTACCTCAAATTATAACCAATCTCGAAATATGAACCTTCAATGTTGAATAATTAGGCAAAAAACACAATAATATTGAGGCCCATCCCCCGCCTTGAGGGTTAGAAGGGAAATCGTGTTGGTTATGTAAATAGACCTTCAAATATAACTCGTAACAAAATTGAACAAAATTGGAAGACCCTACTTCATTTTGAGTACGAGTTTATGTAAAATACCCCATTTTGCAGATAAAAATGGGCGAAATTACACCCAAAGGGGACGTTGGGGGAAAAGTTGTTCATCAGTACTTAATGTACATACTTGAAGGAGTTTAATGCCGCAAGAAACATCTTGGACGAGATTGGACCGGAAAAGTTGATGACCATAACATAAGGCGAATTTAACATAAAATTGTACTTACTTCTTCTCCATTTTGCTCAAATCCATATCACATAATCAAAAAAATAAAAAAACCACACAGTAGCTGATGAAATTCTCTTTCAAACGATATATTAGAGTTCATCAATACAACAAAACCATCATGCATTAATATATGACAAGTAAAGATATAATAATATCTTGTTTACAATGTAACAGGCAACGTCTTATCTTCAGTGGCGTCAGGCTGATAAGATGATGACGTACAGTCATGAAATTCAGGGGAAGTAGTAGTTAGGGTATCTTTGACATGTGGCCAAAATTTGGCCGCGATTGAGAAACTTTTTTTTTTTTGATTTTTGACGCGCTAATTTTTATTCTGCCCCAGTGTGTGGCTAACCTCGGGTGCCGTATACGAAAACTTGGTAACTTTCAATCTTGAAATAAGTACGTGTACAGTTTTGCTTTTAAATAAGTACTTCTAAAAGATTTCGATACTACAAAATTTAATGCAATAATAAAAAAAATAACAACAAAAAAAAATAATAATACAATAACATGGAAATTTGAACCCACACATTCTGTGATCAAAAAAATTATAAAAAGTTTTCTAAAGGTAACTATATCACAAATTGTGCTACCGCCACACCGCCATTCGACGAAAGGAGCTACGATTTCTTCCAACTGAAAATTGTGATACCTCGACACCGCCGTTTGAGGAACAAAGCTATGATTTCTTTGATTTCTTCACTTTTCACCAATGGATGCCTGAAATGTATAAACATCGTTAGAAGGGCATTCATACGACTGTTATAAAAATATGAAAAAGGTGACTTATGGTAAACGTGCTGTCGCAGCGCCTCTGGTGTATTGCCAACGTAAGCACATTTTTTGCATTTATGCACCGCCGGACTTCTTTGGTGAGTTTTTAAATGTTCGATGAGCTGACCTCGAAGGTGGAAAACTCGTGGGCAGTACTGGCACTTCCATCGCCTGCAACGTCCATTCAGAATTATTGCGTGAAAAAACATAAAATAAGTTTCAACATATATATTATACTGATGTGTCTTTTTTATCCAATTTTTTTGCCGCTTTTTTCAGCTCATCTTTACTGTGCTTGCGTAGGTGCCATTTGTACGTATAGTCCGAAGCAAACAGGCTGCCGCAAACCATGCACTCTCTATACGCATCGCATGCAGTGCTCGTTTTGCTAATATAGTCTTTCTGTTCCGAACACACGTAATTTTCCAAACATTTTTTTGACTTGAACTGCTTCCCTCAAATTTTGCATTTACTGAAAAATAAAATTTAAAGAAAAGAGTTCTTTAAATACTCATCTCTTATGAAGTGGATGCCTTTCAACTTACATTTCAGGCTTCTTGAACTCCTTCGATTTCCTAGCCTGCCTAGTTTCGGGTAAATTAGTCTACAGACCAAACAGCAAAAAGTGTTCAACCACTGTCCATTTTTTGGGGCAAAAAAATTTACCAGACATAATGTAGGAACTGGTTCAGCATTCCCAAAAACGGCAAAAAAATTTTCTAACCCTGCACATAACAGGGGAGTGGGTCAAAAGGGGGTATTTTTGAACCTAGGTCCTGGCAAAAAAATTCAAGTGAGGTTCGATAGAGTAGTGTCCCCTGATGCCGAACATGCATTTTTTTTCCACTGCACACCTGCACAATACCAATTTGGGGCCTCTTAAATGTAATTTTTGGTTATTTTTGGCCTTTTTTCACCCTATTATGGCTCTATATCCTCAAACGTGAGAGGGGGCAAATTTCTTTTATCATATTCCGTTAGACTGAATGTTTATACGCCCTAAGCTGCAAAGTTGATCGAATTAAACCTGCAATATTCGAAGTTATTGAACTTTAATGTTGAGTAGGTATGAGTTTTACTCAAATTTCAACTTTGCGATTTTTGTTTCAAAAATAATTGTGCGACATATTAAAATGGGCTAAAATCTCGCGCTGGATCCAAAAATGACGATAATTTTTTTCCATCACCCCCCCCCCCTGCACCCTTAATTAGCTCCCTTAAATTTTTTTTCTCATTTTAGTGGTGCGACCTATCAAAATGGGTTAAAATTTCGCGCCGGATTCGAAAACGACAATAATTTTTTTTCATCTCCTCTACCCCCACCCCTAATTAGCTCCCTTAAATTTTTTTATCATTTTAGTGGTGCGACCTACTAAAATGAGTTAAAATTTTGCGCTGGATCCGAAAATGATAATTTTTTTTCATACTCTCTACCCCTATCCTTAGTTAGCATCCTAAATTTTTTTCTCATTTATCGGTGTGACCTATTAAAATAGGTCAAAATTTCACACTACATTCCAATTGACGTTTCTACTCGATTTGATAGGTATGTAACATACCTATAATTCGAATATGATCCTAATAATATGTTTGAAAGTTTTCGTTTAGTGGTCGAATCATCATTTTTTGTTCTAAAACTTTTTTCCGTTTTTGCAGTGGTTATGAGATAATTTATTCAGAAAAGTGAAATTCATCATTTTTAATGAAATTATTACTCATTACTCACTGCAAATGAAAAAAATTGTAGAACAAAAATTTACGGTTTTTCAATCCTTTACAACTTTTGTATCAAGATTTTTTTTGTATCGTGATTTTTTTTGTATCTTGATTTTTCACTAACCCAATTGAGTGAACAAATTTAGGAAACGTAAAGATACGAGTTTTCGGTTTTTTGTTAATTTTTTAGAATACGTGTAAAGCCATTACTCATTAGATACCTACTCAAATTCTGTTGAAGCATTATATTTTTTTATAACCTAAGTCTAATTTTTTTCTACATATTAATTAGGAATAAAATGTGGTGTGAATTGTAGAAAGGGTCACCTTCCGCGTTTTGAAAATTTTTTCTGGAGAGGGCTAAAAAACAATTATTTTTGTTCTGTTTTGTTTTCCCCCCCTCCTGGCAAATTTCGAAAAAAAAGCATAAGGTGCCCCTTTCTACAATTCACACCACAAATTAAGTGTGGTCTCGAGACTAAATTGAGAAAAAAATTTAAGGGGCTAATTAATGGTGAGGGGAGTTGGAAAGAAATCATCATAATTTTCGGATCCAGTGCAAAATTTTAACTCATTTTAGTAGGTCGCACCACTAGAATTATAAAAAAATTTATGGAAGTTAATTAGGGGTGGGGGTAGAGGAGATGAAAAAAATTATTGTCGTTTTCGAATCCGGCGCGAAATTTTAACCCATTTTGATAGGTCGCACCACTAAAATGAGAAAAAAATTTAAGGGAGCTAATTAGGGGGTGCAGGGGGGAGATGGAAAAAAATTATCGTCATTTTTGGATCCAGCGCGAAATTTTAGCCCATTTTAATATGTCGCACAATTATTTTTGAAACAAAAATCTCAAAGTTGAAATTTGAGTAATACTCCTACTTACTCAACATTAAAAATCAATAACTTTGAATATTGCAGGTTTAATTCGATCAACTTTGCAGCTTATGGCGTATAAACATTCAGTCTAACGGAATATGATAAAAGAAATTTGCCCCCTCTCACGTTTGAGGATATAGAGCCATAATAGGGTGAAAAAAGGCCAAAAATAACCAAAAATTGCATTTAAGAGGCCCCAAATTGGTATTGTGCAGGTGTGCAGTGGAAAAAAATGCCTGTTCGGCATCAGGGGACACTACTCTATCGAACCTCACTTGAATTTTTTTGCCCGGACCTAGGTTCAAAAATACCCCCTTTTGACCCACCCCCCTCCCCTGTTATGTGTAGGGTTAGAAAAATTTTTTGCAGTTTTTGGGAATGCTGAACCAGTTTTTACATTATGTCTAGTAATTTTTTTTGCCCGCAAAAAAAAAAAACAGTAAAATCAACTTCCCGAGCACTTTTTACGGTTTGGTCTGTAGACTAAATCTTTGGAATAGCTAGGAAGATGATCTGTTAGTTATAATCTTCATCTTCATCAGATTCAGCATGATATTTCCGCTCATCTTCCATGAGCAATGACTCAATGGCTTGCGAAATTACGTAACGTTTCTGAGTTTTGGGTTTCCTCAAAGATGAGATGAATGGATCTGAGGAAACCAAAAACCTATTCATCAGATCTTGTACGTTGTGAAGCCTTGTGTCAGTTCGGCTTGACTTTTTATATTTATTTTCAAACACAGTTGACATGGAATGAGCCACTAATGTGATCATTCTTTGGACAGGTCATTGTGTGAGCACTTGAAAGTGTTCAAAAATCTACAACTTTTCACAGTTTTTATCAAAATAATCGAAAATTTGTCCTCGTGACCGATTAACGCTCAGTGGCAATGAAATTGCCAACCTTGAAAAGGAAATTTTGGCAGGAAAATAGCAAAAAGTTGTCAAAATCTCCACCAATGAAAAAACCTGATTTCAAATTGTCATTGGCAATTAATTGGTAAATAGTTGGAAAAATTTTTACCAACTATTTGCCGATGTCAATTTAAAATGAAGTGTTTTCATTGGTGGTGATTTAGCCTACTTTTGTCAGAATTTTAAATTGTCAAAATGTTGACAGGTTTTTTTTGGTAATTCAATACATTTTACAATAAAAAAGTTTAATTCAAACCATAAAGAATGAACATTAAAGTTTTGAAAGAAGTTTTTAGAATAAAGTAAATTCGTAAGAAAGGAAGACACAATTTCTTTTGAATTTGTGTGAAAGTTTCCTTCCTCTGGTGGAGGGGAAATTTTCTTCAAGGTTTTCTGGAGAAAATGCCTTTTCATTGTACTTTTCTGAAAATGTTTATAATTTTTTACTTGGAAAATTCATTGGAAAATTTCAGAGAAGATTTTAGGAAATTGTGAAATCGAACATCGTGTAAATCCGTTTGAGTTCTTGACGCAGAGTATAATTTCAGTAAAAATCGAATGGGGGCCATTTTTACATCACTAATTGTGGAATTTTTATCTTTAAATACTGATACAACTACTTTTAGATCTTCATCCGAATTATTGGGAATTTATTTGCATGAAATATTTCATAATTTCTTAGCAAGAAAAATTTTACGAGTTTCTCATACTAGTCACAAATTTGAAAATTTCACACTCACCATTTGGAAAAATCTTCAGAATTTTTCCTGTTTGAACATACCGTTATGAATACTACCGTTTACATGCGCGATTTGAGGTGGCCAACTATTACTTAACTCGCCACACTCCCGACTCCGAAAAAAAAATATATATATCAAATTGAAATTACACGAGAAAAAAATTAATTATATAAAAATAAAAATGAAAACTATTTTGATTTTAACAATTTGAAGAAGTCTTATTTGAAATTACTAATTTTCACCAATTTTTCCAAAGTTGAAGAGTCAAACCTCACCATAAGGAAAAAATCACAATTTTGAAGACATTTTAGACGACGAAGACGAAGGTTCGACGTTGTCTTTTTCAGATTTAGTCTCAACTCACAAGCAAATTTTTGTAGACTTTTTTTCTGGGGTCGAAGACTGTGGGTACTTCGGTTTTTTTACTTCCTTGTTACTCACCAGAGCTCTTTTTTTCACCGTTTTTTCCCGCTCTAATTCATTGCATGCTTCTTAACTGCGGCCGTCTTATGGGATTGCATTTATCACATAGAATTTCGAACATAGTTCAAAATTGCTATCTTCATACTGTAATTTGCTGAAAGCGATGGTAAGTACATTTTGAAGGGGCATTTGTCTCTAAAACCGAGCAGCTTGTTCTTGGATTGTAAAATTTGTAAACGGATTGTAATATTCGCCTCAGTTTGCTATCCCACCTTGAACATTTGCAAAATGCAAACCATACATAACGTGAATAAGTGGAATTACTTCACCATTTTTTCTTCTGGTATAATATTAGGTATTTTATTTAAGAAAATAAAATCTTTGTTTTAAAACCAATTTCCATTAATCTATAATTTTGTAATGAAAAAAGTAATTATTTCACAAATTAAAATAAATAAAATAAAGAGAAACTGTGATATTGTAATGCTAGAAGTAAAAAAAAACTAGAATAAAAAAATCTAGTGTTCAAGCCGACAAGTGTCCAAAACTTCCACCTGGCCAAATCATGCTCCCTCTCCCCTACACTCATCCTAGTTCATTCAAAATATTAGCCAAAAATTTCATCACTCACGGATTTTTCACAATTTTAATTTTTTGTTAAAGATTTTTTAATACTTTTTTATAACTTTTAATAGGTACCTATTTAAAGTCAATTTTCTGACAAAAGGAAGGGTTCAACGAAAAAAATGAATGGAACATGAATTGTACAGTGTAAAATTTCTTTTCTGTCAAGTCCAATCCGTTCTATATTAGGAGGCTTAGCTTTCCAGATATTTTAGTTCAAAATTCAAAGTTCGGCACATTTAATTTATGGAAAATATCTCAAAAACTAAGCCTTCTGGAAAAAAATTTAGTTAGACTCTACAGAAAGAAAATTTTACGCTCTACAATTTATGTTCCATTCATTTTTTTTTTGTCGAACCCGTTATTTGCTCAGAGAATTGACTTCAGCTGTCAAAAGTTGACAAAAGGTGTAAAAAATTGTTCAACAAAAATTAAAGCGTTTTTTGCTTTGAAGCAAAAATCTTAGAACATGGATATGTCATATGTTATTATTCTTCAGGATGTTCATCAACTTTTCATATTCAACATGATCAAATACTTCTTTGTAGTGTATGAAACAAGGAAATGATTACAATTTTTTCCTAAGCTGAATTTTTTGAAAATCGTCAAGAATAGACAAAACCTAGAATAACGATTTTTCTTCTGTTATTACTAATTCAATAGCGTTGTCCGTTTATTATGATCCATCATAGTTACGAGAAGTTATTCAGTTTTAACATCAAATTCGGTGAATAAAAAATATTTCTTCTACTTCCTCATAAACTTGACCATCCTTTTTCAAAACCTTAAAAGAAGAATTAACTAAGAGAACTAATTAATTATTTCATTAAATCAGAATATGGTGAATTGGTGGTTTTGTTTGTTGTTAAATTTTGTAAAGAGGAATTTAAGTCGTTGTAGATATCTTCAAATGATTCTTGATTTTCGGTTCGTTCTGTTGGTTGTGATTTTGTCGTGTGATTGTATCGGAAAATGATTTTTTGTTTTTGATTCTCGAGGTAGACGTTTAAACCATTTTTCACCAATTTTGTTGCCATGATCTGTAATAGAAAAAATGTTGCAGGTTATTTAGTTTTTTACATTAATGGTTTTATAGCTAATTGTTTACCTGATTCGTTAGTTTGATATATCCGTGGTTTTTTTAAATGTTAGACGAGATCATTCCTTTTATTTGTGAATTGAAAATGCTTCTCAGAAGGTTTTCCGGAAAATTTTGGTTTCCTGAAAAATAATGTTGATTAAAAGTTTAATGTCTGTATATGAAATGTGTGATGTCTTGGACTTACCCTCGAAGAATAACGTAGTAACTTTTTTGTTCTGATTGTCGAAGGTGTTCAGTAATCTTTTTAAATTGATATGGTGTTCGTTCAATGGTTACTCCATATTAAATTTTCAAAGTCTCAATGCTCTTATAACCGGAGTTGTGGCTGAACATGTGACGCGATCTCACGGTTTTGTATTCGGTTTTTTACCCAACGAATTTTCGCTGATTTTACAAAGATTTTAACTGATTTTTCAGTGAATTTCATAGATTTCACAGACAAGTCAGTGAATTTTCATTGATTTTTCAGTGATTTTTCTCACTGATTTATCTCCAATGAAAATTTTTTCACTGATTTTCTTCTGTGCTGCAAGTGATTTTCGATAATTTTCACTGATTTAAAAATGAGAGAGTACCTATGTAGTGATTTCAAATTAACGGATTACAATTCCCAAACATGAAATTTAAGAGCATGATTTATCTGACCTCTTATACTAGGCACAGGATGTGATCGAGAATATTCGATCAAGTATTGAGATACCTTATCTCACTTTCGGATTAAATTTTTGGCTCTGTGTATCATCATACAATCAGCGATACATGTATTCAAGAACCTTAATTAAAGAAATTAAACGACGTTTTATTGAATTTCAAATTTAAATTTTAAGATTTGAGCTTTTTAATTAAATCAGATTGGTAGAGGTACGAGCAACGAGTTGATTTTGTTAACAGACAGTAAATTTGTTTCAAGAAGTCAAGTCTTTTCACCACCTGCCTACTCCAAACAGTGAGTGAGTGAACAGTCATTGAGTTGTAATCTTGTAATATCACAATGTCGAAGAAATTTATATTTTCGTGTTTAATTTCGTATGTTTGCCTAGTGTTTCACATATCATTAATTGTAAGTATAGGCATCGTTTTCTGTCGCTTTTGTACCCAATCGTTGTAATTCTTACTGGTATGCGTAGTACTAGGGTGTTTCATGTCGCTTTTTTTTTGAAATTTTTGAAGCCTTGTCTTTTGATTTTGTTCCATTTGTATAAAAAATCAATAATGCTTTAAAAAAATAGAATAAAAAAATTTTAAGGGATGGCGTTTTAGAATTAAAATAATGTGAGAAAAATCAGGTGAAAATGAAATTATTTCATTATTTACACAAAAATATTTTTATTTATCAAAATGTACCTACAGTAAAAATAAAATTTAAAAGTGAATAAAATTAAAAATCATTTTTTTTTAAATTTTAATTACTTTTTTTCATCTTATTCAGTGACCTCTAACTTTCGAGTACCGCTATCAGTAGATCAACTTCAAACCAAAAATAAAATTTGACGCACCCTACACTATGGAGTTTACGTTGGCCTCAAATTAATATTTTTTATCGTTTGAAAAATATACAATAATTTTGTTTTCAATCATTAGAAATTTAAAATTTGAAATTTTTCTTTGAAAATTTTGTACGTCAGTGCAGCCAGTTGCTAATTGTGATGTTCCGATGTCTTCAAATTCGAAAAGTATTTCTATTGATTGGGAGAAAAAATTGCTCCAATCACTTGACGAAAAAATAATGGATTCGAGTTCATAATATCAGAATATCGCAATTGGCAACTGGCTGCACTGACGTACAAAATGTTCAAAGAAAAATTTTAAAATTTAAATTTCTAATGATTGAAAATAAAATTATTGTGTATTTTTCAAACGATAAAAAAAATAATTGAAGTCAACGTAAACTCCATAGTGTAGCATGCCACGATTTGTAACTGGCTGCACTGACATACAAAATTTTTGAAAAAAAAATCGAAATATACTTTCAGTGATTGAAAAAAAAAAAACATAATATTTTCAGGCGAAAAAATAATCAATTCAAAGTCGATATAAATTTCCGTATTTTGGAATTTTATGATTTGCTGTTGGCTGCACTGGTGTACAAAATTTTTCAATTTTTTGTTCAAAATTCAATTTTAGTGGTTGAAAAAAATGTTTGTTCACTTACTCGATGAAAAAAAAAAAATCATTCCAGCTTAGTGATAATTTCATATTATTGAAATATTGCAATCTGCAACTTTTCAACCCCCTGGTAGCAGTCAGAATTTTGATCGGAGAAGGATGGCGATGGTTTAGGGAGATGTAGAAACTCAAATCGCATCTTTCAAGTCTTACTAAGGCTTCTCACACAATTTTGATTGGCTAAAAAAAAAAACGCGTTTTTTTTTTCAAAAGGAGGTGCACACTTTGAGTACCTACCTCCTGCTACCCTCCCCTTGCCCCTTGCGGGCTCAGAATTTTTTTGTGAATTCTCCCACTCAAAGTAAACCACCGCACCAAATTTGGTCAAAATCCAAGATATGTTTTTTTTTTCGATCGTCCATACCCTAATAGGTATACTTAATTTACAGTTTGACTTATGAGAGTACATAATTTATGGTTTTAGAATGCTACAGTCATTGAAAAGTATGTTTTGGAAGAGTTGAAAAGGCAGGGATATGAGAAACCTCCAGATGATGTCGAAAATTGGAAGGCTGCTTTTCGTTCGTTGGCACACGAAATTTCGACTTTACGTTCTAATTGCACCCGCGACATCCTTGTCATGAATGCAACGATCGACAAGTTATGTCTGCATTATAGTAGTATATATAGCAACTACTCCATCTTACAAAACAGTTTAGCTGTGCTGCGGTGAATGCCACTATTTATTGGGAAACCAATTATCACCAAGCAACGGGCTATTTTGATACTAAGAGGGGATATTGAAGACATCGAGGATACTTTTAACTCGGAATTTCCATTTCCAACGAGACAAACAATGCTGGACACCCTCAAAAGAAAACAAAATAAGCAAGTTAAATTTCCAGACATGTTCACCGAAGATGAAACCAAATTATTGAAAGATTTAAAACCGGAAACGAATATACACACACTGAAGTGGCTGTATTACCTTTCAAACTGTGAGACTACATATGCAGAAAATATTCGAATTTTTTTTAAGACAAACAAAATTCTAGCATTACAAGTTTTGCGAGTTGGTTGGTTCGATATATGAAAAAACTTGCCACGGTATCCATCGAGCCGGTGATTCTAACACTCTCGACTGATGCGATCATCAGCGGTTTGAAGTTATACGGTATTCGAAATGAGGGCATGTTAGAATGTGCAAAATATTTGTTTCTTACTAGCAGAAGTTCCTGGAGTTTTACCCAAAGCTCCCACCACCTAATCTACCGCCAGCCAGAGCACAAAAGAAACGAAAGTCATCTCAGGATTTTGACATCACTGAACTCGGCATAATCATTTAAAAAATGTATTTTTAGTTTACTTAACTTTATTATTGAATTTTCGTTGCAAAATCACAAAAATGTAAAAAAAAGTCATATGAGGTAGTAGGTATAGGTACCTATCACTCAGTGAATTTCAATCGTGATTTATAAATCAGACTTCAAAATTATATTCATCCTTCATTACTTTATGAAGATAAAACAATGTTATCTATTTTGATTTTTGAATTTCAACTTATTTCAACCAATGTCGTAACAGAATAGGAACAAAAAATCAAATTACAAAAAACCCTAGGCACCTACGGGGAAATATTGAGAAATATGAAGTGGAAAAATGTTTTAAAAAAAGTTGAAAAAATTTGAATTGAAAAATTTACAATTGAAAAAAAAATTCAATAGGAATACTTCGGTATTGAAAATTTTTTCAACTTTGATTTTTCATTCAAATGGTCTTCAATTTTTTTTTTGTGAAAATTCTTCAGTTTTTTTCAATAATTTTGAAATTTTCATCAATTTTTTAGGGTTCTGGTTTTGGTCTCATTGTGTTTCTCTGGGAAAAAACATACATATGATAAAATTTTTTCCCAACAGATTGCATCATTAATGGTCGAAATCGGCGGTGGTCCACTTTAGGCACTAGTCCAAATTAGGGCACATGTACAAACTTCTCTGACGTAATGCATTACTTGCGCACAACACATTTTGGTTAAAATTAATCACATGTGTTGGTATTTTAGATCTGTAGATCTCATGACATTAATAGCTTTCGCTGGTGAATTAACCTGTGCTCCACTTAATTTTCTTACTTTTTGATGTAGTAAAAAGTTTTTCAATTTATATGGATAGAAAGAATGTCTTGAAATACATCCAGCATGTCCTATTTTGTGTTTAAAATTTCTATGATTTGATAAGTTCACCCTCGCCTCATTCGCGTCGAATAATTTCAACCATTCGGGAAAAAATTAAATGAGCCAAATTCGAAAAATTGGTTCGGGTGCATGTTGCACGTTGCATGTTGCAACGCGCTATGTAGGAATGCTCTAAACGAATGATCCAAAAACCAATCCACATATATACAAGGCCTGAGTGCTGAATAATGACGTCATCAACGTGGGTAATTTTTCCGTCGGTACATGGTAATTTTCGCTCATTCACACCGATTCTGTACGTTTTTTGTTTGTGTTTTCATCATGTAAACAAAAACTGTACACAGTGTGAATTTAGTGAAAAACTTGTGGTTAACCAATCAGAAAATAACCACGTTGATGACGTCATTGTTCAGCACTCAGGCCTTGTATATTAGGAGGTTTTGATTGATTCCCATTTTTTTCAGGGTTGTCACGAATAAAACCCCAGTTTTTTCTCAACAAAAATTACTTTGACCTCTGAATTTTTGACTCAATTTTTTCCAATAATTTTTTTCTCAAGTTTTTTCAATATCAAAATTTTTTTTTTGAACCTGTGATTTTTTCTGATTATTTTTCTGGAATTTTTATTCAAATTTTCTTACTTTCAATTTCTTTGTATTTTTTTTTGAACTCCCAATCTTTTTTCCCCAATAATTTTTTTTTAGTCCAATTTTACAAATTGAAGTTTGGTACCTAAGTTAGATAAGACGCTTACTTGAAGATTTGGTGTTTTAACTGATTCAAATTGGATTCTGAAAATATTGCAATTGGACAAAGTTATGAATTTGAAAACGTCACAACAAACTCCACGTTTCGTAGAAATAAATTTTGAAGTTGCAAATGAATAAGGACATAATTAAAAAAAATAAATTGTTAGTATGTCAATGCTGTAATAAAAAGGATGATTGTTTAACAAAACGACCATTAAAAATGAACTTTTTTTGGCACCAACTAACTAAACATAACAATTAAAGTAGTTCATACTAAAATTAAAACTCTGTTCAGTTAGATGAGCTAATACGCGTACTTAGTAACTAGGTATTCGACTAATCTTTCATCACTGTATCCTATTCACTTACTGGTATCTATTATCTTCCTTGAGAAACACCTTTGGGACTAAGAGATTTGCGCAAGTTTGATTATTTTCTTGAAGTGTATACGTACAACACGCTATAGAGGAGCAGTCGAGCGCGCGCTACTATGATGAAGCATAACCCCGCAGTTCTCAGAATCCAGTTAAGCGCAATCGCCCACCCACAGCAACGGGGTATCCGGCACATTCACATTTACACGCAAAAATGTAAAAAAAAAGATCGTGTGTGGTTGTGGCCGTGTGGGTGAACTTACGTCTACAAAATAACGGTATACAAATGTTATTATTTAATTCGAGGAAAATGTGAAAATTTGAGTTGAAACCACGCCATAGTCACAACCCTTTTGAAAAATAAAAGGGTGAACCCCCTCTGGATCATCCCCTCTCCACGCGCGTCTCGCATGCACAGACATCTACCACCAGAGGGTGTCAGAGTTGTAGGGGAAATTGCCATGGGGCTTCGCAGACGGGCGTTGCGGTTTTCGAGTGTAATTTTTTTTTGACAATGCTTTGACACACCAACTTATAACTCTTGAAAACCTAGTGGACATACTATCACACAGACTAAATAAGCACATTTTCTAAAAAAAAAAAAATGATAGGTGACTGCTTACACTCTGCAACTCTCTTCCAAAATGGGCGCCTAAAGTTTTTACAAACGCCACACTACTACTCGACGAAAAACTCGAGTCAAATAATTTTGAAACAAAATTTGTGAGGGTTCATTGGCCCTTACATTCCAATTTAATAAAAACACGACTTTTTTTATTTATGTATGTCTTACATCGGTGAAAACGAAAAAATATGAAGTGTAATAATCACAGCTTGCTTCTGAGCACGAAAATGAGCCTTGCTATTGGTGGGTCTGAAATTTTCTTCCTCCTGTCAGACATTTTTCTCAATTATGATCTCAACGTGTGGGGTAGCATTTTCTCCCCAAACCCCTCTTGGGCCCGACAACACCATATCTTATCCGGCTCTACACGTTTCAAACAACCAGTTTCGAGGTCGACCTGCGTTATCAACCCACCTAAAAATTCGAACCGCTAGAAAAATTAGACTATGCGTTTGTTAGTCCAGTCATTTTAGGATTTAACCCCCAAAAATTCAATCTGGGATTTTTTTTAGCGTTTTACGTTCGTTAATGGTCCACTACACAACATAATAAAATGGACACCCCACAACCCTCCGCTACCTCCAGGGGAAGGGTAAATGTCTGCTGAAAACCGGTTTTACGTGAATATCTCCTCAAATAAGCCTCAAAATTGAAAAAATAGTCATGAACACTCTTGTTCCATCGCGTATGATTTCCTATCAGAAGGTTTTTTTTGTTTTTTTCAAGAACACTCACTTCCTTGACCAAAAAATTAACGGTAACAAAACACCTATTTTTCAACAATTTTACAGCATTTTTTGAAAAAATCGAAACTTTTGTGAATATCTCTTCAAATATCGCACATCACAACTGGAAAAATGGTTATGAACAATCATTGTTCTACGTGCAATTTCCTATCAGTGACAGGTTCGTTTTTTTTTTGAAAACACCTACTTCTTTTTCCAAAAACTAAGGGTGGAAAAGCCTTATTTTTCCAATATTAACAGTATTTTGGAAATGATGGAAATACGAAGCTGAAAGTACCCAATCGAGGTTGGGGAAAGAGAAAAGGTACCTTAAACGCGATGTTATTGCTTATAGTGGCGATACGAAAACATTTCTTTGCGTCGTTAAGGATTCACGACAAACGATAGTTTCAGCTTCGTATTTCCATCATTTCCAAAAAATACTGTAAATATTGGAAAAATTGGCGTTTTCCACCCTTAATTTTGAGCAAAGAAGCGGGTGTTTTCGAAAAAAAAAAAGCCTGTCTGTTAGGAAATTACACGTTAGAACATGATTGTTCATAACCATTTTTCCCATTTTTCCATTCTGAGGCTTATTCGAGGAGATATCACAAAAGTTTCGATTTTTTTTCATAATTATGCTGTTGTAAATTGTTGAAAAATCGATGTTTTTACCCTTAATTTTGGCTCAAGGAAAGTGAGTGTTTTTGAAAAAAACAAAAACTTCTGATAGGAAATTACACTTAGAACAAGATTATTCATGACTATTTTTTCAATTTTGAGGCTTATTTGAGGAGATATTCACGAGAAACCGGTTTTCAGCAGACCTTATCCTTCCCCTGGAGGTAGGCGAATGGTTATTGGGGTTGTCCATTTTTAGTATAGTTGTGTTTGTGTAGTTAACCATTACGAACCTAAAACGCGAAAAAAAAAACATCAAGATTGAATTTTTGGGGATTTGGTACATTTTTCTGGACTATGTCGCACACGCGCAACCTACTTCCACCTTAATATCATCGAGTATGCACGCAGTGACGTTGTGAGTTGGGAAATTGAACCTTTCAACACATCAGTGGGAAAATTGCAGACAGGTGGGATTAATTTTTTTGATGAAAAATAATAAATAAAATAGTTATTCAAAAGTTCGGAAAATCAACAAAAATTTTACACTGTGTTCCACTCAAAATTGGTAATTTTCCCACTCGAAAATTGTAATTTTCCCAACTCGAGAATGGTTAAATCTCCAACTCAAAATGGTAATTTTCACAAACTCAAAATTGGTCGGTTTATTATCCAAGTGTATGAGTAAAATATGTCAGTTGGGACGATTAGTATTTATTTTTTTAATGAAAAGAATAAAATAAAATGGCCCGCACCCCTATTAACAGTCGGAAATCAACAAAATTTTGTACTTTTTCTGTTGGGAAAATTTGTCATTTTCCCAACCTTTTTCAACTGAAAAATTGATCATTTCTCAGCGAAGAATTATTCAAACCGTTGTAATAATGCTTTTTTGAAAAAAAATATTAAATTACCTGCAATTTAAAAATTTTTCACCTCGTCAACCAAAATTAATTTTATAGTTCTGTGTAACTTGTGTATTTAAAAGAGATTTTTCGCACTGTTTCTTCAAAATTAACCAATTAATTTCAATGATCTTATTCTCCTTAAAACTTATTTTGATATTTGGAAAATCCCAATTTTCAAAAGCTTCGGCTCGCTACGCTCGGCCGTGATATATTTCTGCTTAATCATTTCAAAGTAAGAAACAGTCGATTTTTCATTAAAGTTTATTTTTCCAAAACATATTTTATTGCACATATCAATTTGAGGTTTTCGTAAAATTTTCGACCCTCGCTTCGCTCGGGCCAAATCCATCTACCCTATTTTTACATGAAAATTACAAAAATTTTATTGATGTAAAATTATAATTTTTCTTCGAAAACTCAAAAACTATTTCGTATGTTTTTTCAACTACAATGACATTGCTTGTAGGTTTAAAAAATAATTGTTTGGAGCACCTAACACAATGAAAAATTTATTCAGATTTCTACTCAAACAAAGGGTCTTATAGTAATGGGTTGTAAAACTTCAAAAGTTCGCAAAAATGATGAAAACGAGTGAAAAAAATCACAAAAAACCTCAGTGACTTGGGGAAAAATCAGTACTCTGCATGTAAATTTAAGAAATCAGTCGGGAAAAGTTTGAAAAAAAAAAATTGGATTGGTTCGCAAAAGTTGGATTTTAACCCCCCCCCCCCTCCGGTAATTCTGATATTCGGCCTATATGTAGTGGGAATTTGAGAAATTTGAGTTGGGATTTTCACCTCTTCTTAACACCTCCTGGAAAAATGCCTTCGGTAGTCACTGATCGCACGGCCTGAACGTCGAACGGTGCCATGCAAACCTGAAAAAAAATTCCACAGCATAACTCATCTCCTGCAGTTTCAAAAGGTCAGGAAAACATATATACACGACTCCGGATGAGTTGCCATACTCGCGGTTGGAAGAACGCCACAGTCATCTATGAAACACCCTTGTATCCTTAAAAACACAGATCGCGCAACGTTCGCGGTAATATAACAAGTTGATTAACAATTTAATTAACGACCTATGGCTACCGCTCATTTTCCGCCAGCCTTACGGTATGCTATATCGATTAGTCTACCACGCGGTACATATTATCCTCATAGCTACGAATTTATTACACGGACGTAAACCCCGCGCCGCCTCGGTTACTCGTAATAAAAATAATTTACCGGTTCCTCAGCCTCGGAATATCCTCCGTCGTATGTTTCTTCTAAATTTTGTTTCATTTCAGCCGACTAGAAAGTCTGCTAATCGACGTTGTTAGCAAGTGGACTATGGAAAAAAGAGGAAGAAAGAATCTAAAACCTTTTAAGCAATATGAAAGATAAATATCGTCAGATATAGTAAATGTACAGCAAATACTCGTAAATCTATAATTCCACCAGCATTGATACAAAACTTGGGTATCCACTATTGGTCTTTTGTTTGACAATATCGGTGATCGTTACGGATTAAAATTTTCACCCTCGGCTCGTAAATCCTATATGTAAATGTACAGCAGATAATAAGTATGTAATGTTACACTAGGTAAACTAAGAACGGGATAGCGTATGTGTGTGTGATTGTAGACGACGCAACGACGGACAAATAAAGTAGGCCCCACACCGATCATTTATTCTAAAGAATTTCATTCCATTACATAAACACCCATTGGGCGATTTGTGATGGTAGTCGCCATCATTAAATCGTTACATTAACTAGCATTGATAAAAATATACCGTAGGTATAGAAAGAGAGAAAAAAAAAAACATCAACTCGACAATCATTTGAAAGTTTCTAAATAACAATAACGCCATCTGAGATGTAAGCGTATTCGCGATCTATGCGCTACGTAAAGCCGTGCAAAAAAATAACTCGAATATTAAATTAAATATTATTGTAATGAGTGAACAATTTACCTGCATGCCGTTTATTCCTATCAATTAGGTCATGCTATAGGAATTGAGTAGTGTGATTCTGGTGAATCAAACAAAAAATTGGACTCAGCTTTACGCTCGCTTGAATTTTTCAATAGCCGAATGGAATTCGATTTAAAAAAATTACAATTGCTGGATATAAATTCTCCTAGAATATAATAACCTTTTTTTACCTAATAGGTCGTAGTGGTAGACCGGTGCGGAAGGACTTTTCGATGCACTACATACCAGGTACAAGCAAAAAAAAAGGAAAAGAAGACAACATAGAAAAAAACTGGCACTTTACAGAGTCTTTTATCCGCCGTTTTAAATAAACTAGAGAATGAATACGCAACCAAGTAGAAACCTAGCGAGGTATCCAATAAATACGTCAATGTACTCTACCTACTTCAAGAGAATATAGCCAGTGAGCAGTTTTTTAGTCCTGCGACTTGCTGTACCTTATGACTGTAGGCAAACGTAATTTTCAGTATGATACAGAGTCTTGGTCACTGAAACATTCTCAATATTCAGAACTGGAAAGAGATACAAGACGTTTCAAACGGGCAAGTGTTCATGGCGTCGAAAAACCATGAAAATCGATAATCTAACTTCAGCCCGACGTATATAGGGTAGTCCACAATTGAGAAACCGGTTTGGGTCAAAAAAATGGGGGTCCGGTTTTTTTATTGGAAACGAAGGTCTACACACGACGCAATTAAAATTGAATATGTTTTTACTTTGAAACCGTCAAGCAGTTTCGAACCAGCTTGACAAAAAAATATTCAAAATAATGGAAATATGAAAAAAAGTTGAAACAAAAGTTGTAGAGAATAAAAGACGATCAATTTTTGTTGTGAATAACTTTCTTTTCATCTTGCAAATGGAAAGAAGTTGTGTACAAAAGGTTGAAAGAATAATTTTCTCTTTATTCAAACCCATAACTCTTTCATTGCTGGAAAGGAAAAAATTACAGAAACAAAAACATCAGAGGCCTTTCGAAAGCGCTATGCTCGGGGGGGGGGGGTGAGACTTTCAATTTTCAACATTCTCCAACTTTTGAAACTAATTTTTCCAAACGTGCCATTGATTTTTTTTTTTTAAATTTAACCTGTGACTAATTTTCTCAAAACATTGCGGAAGCAATATTCATTAAAAATTGATTTAGGAATAAAAATACCATTTTTTGGCCTAAATTTAAAAACAGAATTCAAAAGAATAATGACAAAAAAATGTTACAATCTCGAATTTTTTCCCCGACCAATTTCATTGTAAATGAAAACCCTTTGGAAATGGTCTCTTGTCTCGCGTGAATCAAGGGTGAAATAAATTACAAAAATTAAAGTTTAATAAGAATATTTTGTACTACACGTAGCTTTAATAGGATAGCGATGAGAGAAATGAAATTGGCCCCGAGCTAAGCGAGGGCGACAATTTTAGAAAAACCTCACAATTTAAGGTGCAATAAAACAATTTTGTATTAATAAACTAAATGAAAAAAATTGCGCTTTTACTTTAACCAAAAGAAATATGATAAGGCCGAGTACAACGAGGCCAAAGCGTTTGAAAAATGTTGATTTAAACGTCAAAAATGAGTTCAAGAAGAATGAATGTAATTAAAGTAGTTGAATAATTTTGAGGAAAAATGCGAAAAAACATCATTTTGTAGGATTTGAAGTAAGTATTTTAAAATTATAAAAAAGAAAAATACAGTACGGCGAGTGTTTTTGCACCTTTTTTATTTGGGAGCTAATTTCAGGGATGGGTTGAAAATGTGATTTGGAATCGTGATTTGGGGAGTAATTTAAGTCTGGATTATGATTGCGAAAGAGGTCCTCAAAAAATCGTTATGAGGACTTACTTGCCCATCGGCCTCTTGGTGAGACCTGCTTAAATACATATATCTTACTTGGACCCGTCTGAAACCTAAAAGTATACCTATCTAAAAATCAAAATCACTTTGAGGAAAATTTAAAAAAACTTGAAATCAGTTTAAAAATCAAAACGTGAATTACTTCATTAAAAAGGTTCTAAAATCAATAGTTTTAGAAAATTGTGTAAATGAAATAATTTTAAAAACTTTACAGTTATATTTTTTAAATGGAAAAAAAAATTGATTTAGCCCGAGCCCGAAGCAGAGGGCGAAAGAAATTTTATAAATTCTCAAATTGAATGTGCCAAAAATAGTTGTTTTGAAAAAATAAACTTTAATGAAAAATGAGACTGCTTCTACTTTGAAATGATATAAAGCGAAATATACCATGGCCGAGCTTAGCCCTGAGTGGCCGCAGCTTTTTGAAAAATTGGATTTTCAAATATCAAAAATAAGTTTTAAGGAGATAAGAACAATGAAATATTTGGAATACCTACTTTGAAGAAAATGCGAAAAAAATCTCTTTTAAATTCAAGTACAACTATATAAACCAATTTTTGGTTGACGAGTAAAAAATTTTCAAAATGCAAGATAATTAATCATTTTTTTTCCTAAAAAACACAGATTTATTACAACGGTGTAATTCTTCGCTGGGAAAATGATCAATTTTTAGTTGCGAAAAGGTTGGGAAAAAGACTAATTTTCCCAACTCATAAATGAAAAATTTGTTGATTTCCGACTTTTAAACAAGGTAACCATTTTATTTATTCATTTTTCATTTAAAAAAAAATACTAATCGTTCTTGACTGACATTTTTAATCCATCATTTGGAGAACGACCAATTTTGAGTTGGAAAAATAACCCAATTTGAGTAGGGAAAATTAACCAATTCCTGAATTTGTGGTACGAAAGTACCAATTTTGAGTCTGGAAAATTTACCATTCTCGGTGGTGGAAAGTTACCCAATTTGAGTTCGAAACAAATGAAAATTGTTTGATTTCCAAAGTTTAAAATACTTAACATTTTATTTATTATTTTCATCACAAAAATTAATCCCAACTGTCCAATTTTCCCAACTCCAAATTTCAATATTTCACAACTTTCTCAAATTTTTTATCACTCGGGCTTTTCTGCCAACTTTTTGCCAACCTCACCCAACTTATTCCAAACTGGAAAATGGACTTGGGGGGTGAACACCCCCCACACCCCCACCGTCGAAGGCCTCTGAAAAAAATGTTCAATTTTCAATTCTCCACAACTTTTATTTCAAAAACTTTTTTTGTTATCTCCACGTTTTGATAATGGTTATCGAGCTTGGACTAAAAAACCCGAGACTAAAAAAACTTTGAAAAAAATTGGAAAAAATTTTGTACCAGTTTAAAAAAATGAAGAATATAAAAAAAGTTTTGAAAATAAAAGTTGCTATGAGAATAAAAACTGAATATTTATGTTCTGTAATTTTTTCTCATTCCATCTATAGAGAAGGGTTATGGCTTAAAAAGAAAAATATATACTCGAGTCCTTTCGTACCACTAACTTCTTTCGCATTACAAAGATGGAAAAAAATGTAGAAACAAAAATGTTTCATTTTCAATTTTCTTACAACTTTGACCTCTAAAAACCTTTTATTCATATCTCCACTTTTTTGGATAATTATGACAACTGATTCGAACTGCTGAACCGGTTTCTCCCAAAAAAACAATATCTAAATTTAATCGCGCAGTGTGTATAGACCTTCATTCCAATGAAAAACCGGACCCTCATTTTTTTGACCAAAACCGGTTTCTCAATTGTGGACCACCCTATACACGTTGGGCTGAACGGTTATGATTACCGATTTCAATGTTCTCGAGCCAGGACGCATTACCGTTTGAACCGTTTTTGTATCTCTTTTCAGTCGGAGATATGAGAAGTGTTTCAAGTGGGACCAAGACTTCTGTGTATACTGTATAATGGTATATGATTTTGAAAATAATTTTCGAGGTAATCTATCCGACTTTGGGAGCTGGAGAATAAAACGCTTGCTAACAAGAGGAGGGGAAATTCGTTGTAGATGGGCGAAGTTAACAGAAACAAACTTTGGGTAAAATTTAATGGGTGAAAATGAAAGGGGTATGCACCGTAAGTAAGCGTCAGGACCTCGAATGTCCATGCCAGCGTGGACAGCAAGTCATCCCGAAATTAATCGTTCTTTGGTAGTGCTCACGTACAGCTACCTAAAGTCCTTTGGTCTGACAACCGTGATTGAATTTCTATTCTCTCTCCTTAATGCTAGCCGTTCACTCTCCCACACCTTACCCACACATCTGTTCTTCGTGTCAGTGTCGATATTTCCGTAACAAGTAAGTTGTATCTTCCGACAATGCATCATAATTATATTTAGTGTGTTCGTTTTATATAGTGTTACAATCCTGCCCTACACTTGAAGAAAGACTGTAATAGGCTATATCTTTGCCAATCTTGCACCGTACTGCAAGGAGGTAAACCCAGCTGAAAATGAAATTTTGAGCTCAAAATCGGAAAATACATGTAGTGATTTTGCATATTTTTCAACAAAATTGCAGTTTTTTTTCTTTTTGGATGATTCTAGGGATTTTTTGGGTAAAAAATGAAAAAATTTAGTAGATTTGCACTGTTTGTGAGGTTTTAGTTTGTGAGGGACTCCCCCCCCCCCCCCCTCTTGTCAGCGTGACATTTTTCTCAAGATATTATAATTTCCCGCCAATTTTGCTTCATTTTAGATTCTAACAAATCAACAAAAGTGATTTTTAGGACAGAAATTTAGTGCTTTTTCAATATCAGTATTGGTAGCCTTGCAGTTTCTTAATGCAACCCTACAGCTCGTCTCTCTTTATAAAAATTGAGATGCAACTGAATTGCAACAAGACAAAAAAGGTATCTCAGATCAGTAGCCACAACAAGGAAACATTGTAACCAGAACGAAAACGACCCGGTCCCTAAATCCCATAGGTATACCGGCCAAAGCAGTCAGTCATCGTAAAATGATTTTGAATACCGTTGATGCAATGGCACGGTTTTTCGTCAATTAAAGATCCATTACATAGGTACTACCTACAGCGAAGCTACGGCATGCGGAATCGCTTAAACGAATACGAGTAAAGTAGGTAATTACATAAACAGTGCCCGTCTAACCTATGATTACTTCTGACTCGATGTAACATTAAATAAAAACATAATACACTCGCAGATAAGCAAAGGTTTTTTAGTAAGTGTCATAGTTTACGTCCTCCACTATCTACGCGATATCCTTGTCTATGTTACGCATGGATACTCATATTGTCATGTCATACCTACTCTACAATCATGGCTGTGGCACGCCCATGGGGGGATTTAATAACCTGAAGCCACCAAAGCTTGTCGAGCATAATCACCGAAACATCACAGCAAAACACTATACCATTTGTGCATTTTATCAAGATTGGATTTTCCAGATTATTAATTAAATTTTGAATTTGTGGGAATTAGTCCATTTTGGAATTCGTCTATTTACAGACTTTAAAATGAAAAAGTAAGTACTACAAAAGTGTGTGTGTGTAATCTAGCACGAAATTAAAATATAAATATATAGAATAAACATACATGCAAGTTTCGACATTCAACGACAACAGGTCGTAATACTACAGTACGACATAAGCTAGAGTTTTTCGAGTTTATTATTAGATTTCGCGATCCATCCTTGTCTGATATCTCAAGATTCCCTTCTTGATAAAGGCAATCTTTCCTAGTTCGATGTATTCTCTGACATAATTCCCAAAATAAAAATCCCTCAACTGTCGTGTCATATACTGCCGCTGATAAACTAAAAGAAAATATATATTAATTTAGGAGGCACGCAGTGACATGGAAAGTTTGTGAAAACATATTTAAGTGTCAACATCGTAAATTTTGATGATTAATTTTATGATAAATTCATCCCTTATTTGTCAATAAAATTACAGGATGTTCACAAGTGAACTTTGATAATGTTTGACGTTTTGAAGATTACGGCATTCTGATGTGTCAAAAAGAGTCATGCAATGTCGTGTGTGGGCATTTTAACTACAACTCTTGCTTACTACTTTTGCATGCTTTTTGTACCCAGGCTATGTATAATAAACCAAAAACTGCCAAAATTTTTTTTCCTTTTTTGCGCATCGTCTATGATGAATGAAATTCTTGTTCCTGTGGCCTTGACGAGCTAATAACAGTAGGACACAGTAAAGTCTTGGTAATGACTAAGATACAATTTTCTTCCAATACTCCGGTGCAGTAGTGTAGAACGAATGCTTATCAAGGACCGGTTCAAACGGCATGTTGTGTTTCCGTGACATTTATATTCGAGGATCATTGAATATTGTATTACTTCCAAGACTTATGTCGAACCCCCCATCCGATGAGGGAGAGTCACCAAATTGAGAAACCGTTTGGGTCTAAAATGTGGTCCGGTGTTTTTATTGATGAACTTGAATTGACGTCTAAGCGCGCAGCTGGCCGCGATTAAAAGTGATATGTTTTTTTGAAACCGGTTTCAGCTGTTTTGGAACCAAGTTGTCATAGTAATCCAAAAAAGGGGAATATGAAAAAAGTTTGAAACAAAAGTTGTAAGGACGTAAAAACTGAACATTTTTTGTTCGCATAACTTTTTTTCGCACACCCTTGAAATAGAAAGAAGTTGTCGTAGAAAAGGTGTGAAGTATAATTTTTTGTTTTCCAAGGTCATAACTCTTTCTCCTCGCCAGATGGAAAAAAAATTGAGGACTGTAAAATTTTCATTCTTTACAACTGTGGAGGGCACAGGTTTTTTTGATATCTCACATTTTTTGAAACCGGTAGTTTCTTTGGATGATTTTTTTTCGAAGGCGATACCCGGTTATCAAAAGGAAGATACGAAAAAAGTTTGCAATAAGAGTATAGCGAATTAAAGACTGAACATTTACAGTTCGTGTGTGTGTGGTCTTCAACATTGCAGGGGGAGGGATGTGTAAGAAGTTAGGGAGGGGGAGGGATAAAGTACCTGGAGGTACATTTTTTCTGGTTTATGCCATAACCGTCCGCATTCTAAATGGAAAATGGGTGCATGTCACGAATCGTGTTGGAGAACGAATGAAAAAATGGGGAAGTGGGGACGATATCAGCGAGAATTTATTTCGCTCTAGTAATTTTCAACCAAGCAAAAACAGGAAGTGCTTTGGAAAGAAAAGGATATGTTTATTTCAAACCTTCAATCGCCCCTTCAATTATCAGATAGGCAAAATGTTAGTCACAGAACGGTCCCCCTCGAAATATGAAGGTAAAGGGGTCTATTTTTTTGTCGCCGCGACGCGAATATCAAAATTCCGATTGCTGGTGCCCGGTTTTTGAAACTGGTGTGGCCTATGCGAGCGTTTCGATTTTACTGGTTTTTTAACATGTGTTTTTTAAATGAGGAAATTTTTTTTCTCGAACAATCATCATTTGTTGTGACCTTTGATATAGTTTCGTGTCGAGAGAAACAAAAAATATGTATACACTGTTTTGCCTAACTCAAGAATGGAAGGGGCTCGATTTTTTTCATTATCATACACTGCCCCTTCAATTCTTGAATTAGGCTAAAGGTGTGTGATTCATTATGTGTTTTTGTTTCTCTCGACACGACTATCAATTGGTCCCAACAAATGATGATTTCCGAGAACAAAATTTTCTCCATTTAAAACACATGTAAAAATCCATGGTAAATCGAAATTTCGATCTCATAGGCCTAAACCAGTTTTCAAAACGGGCACCCAGCATCTGGAATTTTGATATTCCGCGTCGCGGCTACAAAATAAATCCCGTTCATCATTTTCGAGGGGACAGTTCTGTTGGACCCTCTCCATCTTAGGTGGTGACATCGAAGTGGGGTCTTTTCTTTCGTCTTTTCGTGTTGCGTGTGTACTATTCAACAAATACATAGTCAGTGATGCAACACTAACGATAACGTGGATAAAACGAAGGAAATGTGGTTAAAACAGAATGGGATATTGTTTTTACGCATGTTTTGGTGATGGTTTTCCATAGGGTTGTATTTTTCTTATTTATTCAGACCTGTAGGACATATTTAGGTGTCGACTTCATTGTTTTGTTATCTATCGTATGTAATATTGTTCGTGTTTTGTTATCAATGATCACTAGCGTCCAATGCTATCCGATCATGATTGATAGGGATGAAAAGCTGATTGTAATGATGACGTTCTATTCTAGGGGGGCGGTGGGGGTAGCGTGACAACAGAAATTCATTGCGATTAGATATGCTTTCGTGCTAAGTCTTTAATGCGTGTTGGGTTCAGTGATGCGGTGAATGTGATTCACTTATAGTCCAGTCAAATAAGAGAAAAAAAGTACCGAACCCTGCAAAAATTAAACCCCGAAAATTTTTCAACCCCTACAATAATTAAGGGGGAAGTTATCGTATATTACATTGTCCCTTATCTCCTTCTAAACTTTGAATCTCCACGATGCGAAAAAGTTCCACCAATAATATTTTCAGCATCTTATTTTAATTATCAATTCATTTAAATATTTATTTATTTATTTATTTAAAAATTACAGACATCAAAAAAAGTGTAAATTGAAAGTTGTCCAGGATTAAAAACTGAACATTTCTCATTCTGTATTTTTTTTTTTTTTTTTTTTCATCTTGAAATGAAGAAGACTTATGGCTCGAGTTGAAAAACAAAAAATTTTACTCAAAAACATTTTGTACAACCACTTCTTTCCATTGCAATATGGAAAAAAAAATCATGAGACAAAAAATATCTGGTTTGATTCTCTACATACTTTGTTTCGAACATTTTTCTTATATCTCCATGGTGTGTGTGGAGAGGATTACTGCAACTGTTCGAAACTGCTGAACCGGTTTCAAAAAACATATCACATTTTAATCGGGTCAGTGTGTAGGTAGACTTCATTTCGATAAAGAAAACTGGACCCCAATTTTTGACCCAAACCGGTTTCTCAATTTATGAACGCCCCATAGGTCGGGCTGAAAGTTTGGTTAGATATATCGATCTTCGATGTCGTCGACGGCACACCAGTTACACGTTGTCCTTTGAACCGTCTTGGTATCTCTTCAGTTCTGAGATATTGAGAAATGTTTCAAGTAACCGAGTTTTTTTTTCGAATTTGAGGGTACTGGTAGCCCTAAATTGGATTTTTAATTGGAAATGATTTTTAACTGAGATGTTGAGGAACAACTTTTATGGGAAAATTTCTTTCTGGAACCCATAGAGGAGGTGCTAGGGTGCTACACGCGTTTATAAGATGAGTGATGGATCCTCGAAAAAGGGGGAGGGGAGAAAGGCCGAAGTATATATAATCAAAGAGGCCTCTGAGCTAATTTTTTTTGTTTCATCGCTTAGAGCATGAATCAATCATTACTTGCTTTTCATAATCTGAACCACGCAACCACAACTACACGTTACGTGAGGATTGTGGTACGTATCTATACTAGCAGTAAACCTGCCTCGGTGGACGTACGACATTGGACTAACGCCACGACATTTTGATTTTTCGTTTTTTTAGCGCGATAGGTTACCAAAATAGCGCCAGAAAAAAGAGAACGTTCGCGACAACATTGAAAGTGAAGATTTACCGTCCACGCACGGCCGTACGGACGCGCCCGCCTCGTCGCACCGTAACCGTCCGAGATAATTAAATAATAAATTATGTTAAATACGACAACGTCGACGACATCCAGGATAGAAGCGAACGCAGACTTGAAGAACGGTAAAAACTACAGAAGCGCCTTTCGAGTACGGGCCGAAGACAAATTCTGAAATAGAAAGAACACCGGTGAATAAGCATTTCCATGCTTAATTTAATATCGTTAGTAGTCAGTCATCGAGAAAACGGTTTGCCCGCCGAACTCGTGCAATTAGGTGCGCCTGCGTACAGAAGATGAAACGTTTGGAAAAGTGGCAAAAATTCTCAATTCGGCTTCGGCATATTAAATGCGATACCGATGATCGAGACTCGCGACCGGCGACTGCGCATCCAACAGTCAACGTAGACGGACCTATTACCCATAGCTAGCTACTTTTACCTATAGATACCTAGACTTAGGTAGACCTACAGCTGCAGCTGGAGACAGAACTGTTGAACCGCGAAGGTGAAGGCGAACCCGCAATCTACCTAGATTTACGATTATAGCGTGAAACTGATTTCACTAAAACAAGCTTTTGCTTTTCGATCTGAGGCCTCGAAGACCTGAATCAGATTCTGTCGTATGTCGCGCGAATCAACCATCGCGTGCTCTTTGTTTCGTTCTTCGTTGTCGTATCGATTGACTTTGACTTCGGCGTCGCGACGCATTGCGGCCTTCCTAGCTGAGAGGATTCGGCTCATGTGGTACGTCGACATGCTGACGTTGTTGTTTCGTGTGTCTCTCGCTCTTAGGTTTTCCCGGTTCTCAAGTTTATGTTGTTTCATATATTAGTTATTGTATGAAGAGGAGCGACCTGCTTGGACCGAAGTTGGCGTGCACACGTACACATCGCGGTATTACGTGCCTTTCGCAATGTTAAAAAATATGTTTACGTAAGTATAACGTAATCAGTCAACGTATTCGCTTAACAACATTGCACCTTACTCAGTAGCAACTAGCAGCTACGCAGTCCTTAGCTGGCTCACTAAAATCCGAATCAGTCGAATTTGGTAAAATTCTACTTTTTTGAATCAGTGAATTGGGAAATAAAGGGTATAGTGTAGGCAAATAAGGAAATAAAAAAACATTTTTAGCTAGCTAGTGCCACCTTGTAGAGGAGCCCAAACCTTACCTCTGAGGAAAGTTTGAGTATTTTTCCATGCATGAAGTGCGAGGTACAAATTTCCAAAGTATAAGACTTAGGTTCTTAATACGATTTTTCAATTTCTGCTGAGTCATGCCAACTGAGTGCCAAAAAATCGATATTGCCACGTTGCAGAGGTCCCCAACTGTACTTTGACGAATTTTGTCAGAAATTTTTCTATGCATATATTCCCTGAGAAAAAACTTTATCCAAAATATGAGTTTCTTAGGTTGGGGGGAGTTTAATTTCTGTGACTCATGGCCGACCTTAGTGCCACCAAACTCGATAGTGCCGACCTTGTGTGTTGTGGACGCCCAACGGTATGTCGGCAGCGACGTGTGTCAGATTTTTCATGCATAGATTACAGAGAAAATTTTGTTAGAGGCGTTGTTCTTTGTGATGTCTTGATCATATTTCTGCTGGACATCCCACCTTATATCGGAATCTAGCATAGAAAATTCGTCATAGTTACCATGTTTTTTAGTCCTCTACAAGGGGGCACTATCGATTTGTCACTGCAGGGTCGGAGGCATGAGTCTCCTGAAATTGAAAAACTTCAAAAAAACTCTCTTTGACTAAAACATTTTGTTCTCAGATCCTATGCATAGAAAAATTCTGAAAAATTCGTCAGAGGTACAGTTTGGGGTCCATCTTACTAAGGGCGGCTAAACTATCTGGTGCATGGGTCTGCAGACATACTTTAAAATAACTCTCAAACATGAAACGTATACGCATTATCTTTGGAACATATTTTTTTCGGTCAGACGTTCTATGCATTAGAATAAGCTATCTAAACATATTCATCCGATTACAGGTTTGAGCGTCTCTACAAGGTGGCAGCTACGATTGATGGCACTCAGTTTGGCATGACTCAGCAGAGAGATTGAAAAGTCCGTGTTTAAGAATTCCTAAGTCTTATAGCTTTGGAAATTGTATCTCGAACACTCCCTATGCCTGGAAAAATAACTCAAACTTTCCTCAGAGGATAGGTTTGGGGTCCTCTACAAGGTGGCACTTATCGATTTGATGGCACTCAGTTGGCATGACTCAGCAGAAATGAAAAATCGTGTTTAAGAACCTAAGTCTTATACTTTGGAAATTTGTATCTCGAACTCTATGCATGGAAAAAATACTCAAACTTTCCTCAGAAGTAAGGTTTGGGGTCCTCTACAAAGGGTGGCACTATCGATTTGGTGGCACTCGGCTCGGATAACTGAGGCAGAACGTATATTATTGTGAGATAGTGAATTACCTGTTGGAAAATCCCCCCTCTCCCCTTCGTGTACATGGGAAATTATCTTACAATGGTGTCAGAGGCATGGTAAGTGTTGCCTTTGAGTGTGGGATCACTGGGAGTGAAGAATAACTTTATTTTTACTAGTTTGAACTTATACATGCACAGTGGCGTCGACAGAATGGAAAATTGGGAGGGCACAAAAGGGGCCATGTGTTGGACAATTTTTCTGCTTTTTCGAAGTGCAAAAGGGGGGCTGACTTTTTTCACCTGCTAAAAAATGGGGAGGTGGTAAAAGGACGCATTCTCCGCACTTTCGTCTGCAATTAAATTTAAAAAAGTGTTATTTTTGTTAGTGCCCGACCCGAGCGAAGCGAGGGCGAAGTTTTGAAAAAATTGGATTTTAACATGCCTTAAAAAGACATTTTTTTCATGTTTTAATGCTTTGAAAAATCCCTATTTTGATGTAACTGTAACGTAAATTTTATAACACACAACATGAATTGGGGGGGCCGAAGACGGGGGCACAGCAGAACTTTTTCCGGGGGGCCTGGCCCCCCCGGGCCCCCCCTTGACGACGCCTCTGTACATGCACCTTGTAAATTTGCTTCACCAAATCCAAAGACGAAGATCATCTTGCAAGCTAACTTCACCAACATATTTTTTCGTCACATTGAGAATTCAGTGATTTTTTCAAGAAATATCATTAAAAAATCATTGATTTCTTCTGAGATAGATATTTTTCAGATTCAAAAAGACAGGATTTCTCCAAATTTTACTGTTTCGGATTTAGAGAGTGCTCAGGGTGGCCATTCTTGATATTCTTTATCCGAGTTATTTATGCTATTCACTCACGTTAATCAAAAATCATCGCTATTCACGTTATTTACATCAATGCTAAATACAATTTTTTTAAATTCAAATTTTTAAATTTAATGTTTTTTATTTTTTCACGCTGGCTTTCAACCCTATTTCCCTGAAATTTCATAAATTACCAGCTTTCGACGTAACAGAGCTCTTTTCTTATAAAGAATCATTTTCAATTGCACGTGTTTTTTAATTTCTTTCTTTTTTCGTAAGTACAGTACAATTCTTTTCGGGGCATTCCGAACATTTCACAAACAATCATATCTTAAAAGTGGAATAAAAATTTGAAAAAAAATTTTCTTCTGAAAAATCGTTTCGTTTCAAAGAAGTCTTGGGGGGGGGGCAAAGCGTTAAGCCTATTAGGGGCAGGGGGGGATATTTGTATCATGTAATAGAATAACCAGATCGCATAGCCGTGACAAGTTCACGATAAATATAAAATACAAGTGAAAATAATTCACGTCTGCGTCTCTTCGGCACGGTGGCTGTTGCTGGCCACCAGAGTACCAGCGCTTCCAGCACATCCAGATCAATACAACCTAGCAAGGGCAGTTTGCATTTCCTATTCGCGGCGGCGTTACTCGTGCTCCGTAGCTGGTACGACCTATTATGTGAATGTGGAATGACCTTCGAGTGCGCACTTCGACCACGACCACAAACCACAACAAGACGATTCGAATCAGCCCATCAACCTCGTACTTTCATCATCGGTATCTCGTGTCCGGTGCGGACGCGGGCGCGGCGTCCTCTTCCAATATTCGTTGTCGTAATTTACGCAATACAGGCCACAGGCTACTCACAATACACGTACAGTATACCAGATACACAAATACGCAAGCGTACGCATCGCTCGCGGCTGAAGATGTACATGGTCCAATTGTCTGCCAATTTCCTCCTGCACGTCACGTCAATAATCCACACGTGCTTTTGGCTTCGTCTTGGCAGCTGGCTTCCACTGAGTGTTCCATGATTCGCGAGGAAGTGGCAAAGGTGTCGGAAAATAGGGTACAAAGGGTACATTGTAAACCCCTCCAATTGGTAGTAAGGGGTACTAAATTATCAAGTAATCCCATCCCCTTCTCCAATTACAACAGGTGGGAATCTTCAAAGTATTAAAACGTGGAAAAAATGTATTTTTTGGACTTCCCCTTCCTCGCATATGTATTCAAAAAATATTTTTCTCACGAGTAAATTGGCCTCCTAATATTCTTGGCCTTTCTGTGCCTTTTCAAGAAATTTGGTTAGATTCGTCACTGAAAAGAAGTCATCTGAGTGAGACCAGACGAAAAACGATTTGCGGAGACAAATTCTTGAAACAGGCTCTTTTAACATACTTAACCAATGAAAAAGATCTGTTGGGGAAAAAAATGTAATTCTTGTCGAACATGGGAACAGAGGCCGGTGTAAAATGCTGAAGTTGAGAAGGTCTAGTATGGTTTCTCATTTTTGAATCAGTGAAATTTATCAAAAACCACTGATAAACAGTCAGAATTGCAGCACAGTAAACATAAATCAGTGAAAAAATTTTCACTGAAAATAAGTCAGTGAAAGAAAATCACTGGAAATCAGAGAAAATTCACTGAAAACTCAGTGATATTTATTGAAATTTGCTGAACCATTGTGGGGAAGGACAAATCTAAAAAAATGAACTGTTGAGCTTTTGAAGCCTTTGGAGGTAAGAACTCTGCTACTTCAACTCCCCCAACTCCTTCAATTTCAATAATCGTAGATTCTTCTTCACTTAACGATTTTGAAACATGTTTAAAAAAAATTGTTTTTTCGGAAGGAGGGGGAAGGTTTTCCTTAGAAAAGAAAATTCTTATTGGAATTGAGAAAGAATAAAAGATTGATATCACTCTCATTTATGATCAGTGAAAATTATCGAAAATCCCTGGAAATGCAATCAGAACCGCAGCATAATAATAAATCAGTGAAAAATTTCATTGAAAGCAAATTGTGAAAATGTTGGAAAAATCAGTGAAAAAATCCAATCAATTTGCTGAATTTCCATGTACCACCGACCGTAATTCTGAGTATGTATCAGTAACTTTTCACTGATTTAAAATGAAGTAGGGATAGAATCAAAAATGTTGTTTTTTTCATACGCTATGTGAATCTTGATACCTATAGCACTACATTGGTTTTTCTTTCGGGAATATTCGTTTTTTTGTCAATATCCGCGAACTACAACAAAATACGAAATTATTGACGAAATACACGTAAATGGCAATTGCGAATCATCATGAAAAACCACAGTGTGAGTCAGCTGTCCAATTTGAATGAAGCACAAAACATAAGGGCACCCAAGGGGTGTGCTCAAGGGGCCCAAGCCTCCTCCTTAAGCTCGCCAAAGAATCTTCTCATCATAAAAATCTATAAAGAAGTACTCCTTTTACATCAGTTTTCACCAGTAAACTAATTTCTTAAAATGCCGCATATAACTTCATTTTATCTAAAAGAATTCAGAACGCCTTAATTGCAACAAACTCCCTAGTAGGGTGGGCCGGAAAACGTAAAAATTTTATGTTTTTTCAAAAAGTTTACTCCCCACAAAAGTTTTTGGCTGGGGGACTAAAAAATAACAACAAAATTTAAAATCGAATCACATCTTTCGATCGCGCAAGAGCCCCCTCAAATCTTCAAAAATTGCTAAAAATTCAAAGTTTCAAGAATTTCGAAAAAATTAAAAATTGATTAAACTTAATTTTTAGACCTTATTTAGTGACTATCTAGGCCAAAAAACACCTTTCTTTTTTGAAAAAATCAGTGTTTTATAACTTTTTTCAATTTTTCTTCATAGGTGTGAAAAACTAGGAAAATTTTTAAAAAGCCATAAAACGTGGATTTTTTCAAAGAAATTGTGCTTTTTGGTTTAGATAGTCACTAAATAAGCTCTAAAATTTATTAAAATCAATTTTAATTTTTTTTGAAATTTTCTGAAAGAGTATAGCCGGTTAAGTATAGGGTTTTGGCCTTGGAAACCGATTTTGACCGTTCCTACCCTAAAATGTTCCCCTAATCTGGCAATCAAGTTTGAAACCATTTTTGGACCCCAAGCTCAAGTATTTTGGGGGAGGGGCTAAAATGTGTGTTTTTATTCATAATTTTTTCATTTTTTGCCAAATGCAAATAAAAATTTCGCGTTTTTTTAGATAGATTCTAGAAGGTTAAGAGAACCCAAAAAAAATTTTTTCGAAATTTTTGGGCACTTTCCCATCAATTTGACGATCAAGGGGGAGGGGGTTGTGGTGGTGGTTCAAATGGGAATTGGACTTCAAAATCGTTTTCAGAAGGTCTGATTCATATGAAAACGACACCAATATCGGTTATTACTTTATTTATTACAACGACCACAGGGGTGGGGGAAGGGGAGGGGTAAGGGAGGCCAATGGTGTGGGCCCTTTCTCACAATGTTCTGTGGTCCTCAAAATGAAATATTTTTGTGATGATCGACATTGGTAACTAGTTTTCCAATTACTTGTGCTGGAGGTATTTATTTACGTGAATTTTGAGTATTTCACCACGCGGGGGTTAGTTTTTATTTTTTTTTGACAATGTTCCACATGTTCAAAATTTTCAAAATTTTTTATGGTATACTTATGGGTAAACAGCACTTCTTTTGAGGAAAAAATTCCATTGCCCTTTGACCCTTCATCCCAAAGGGGGGTTCAAAATTTTGAAAAAGGGCATAACTTGGGGGGAAAGTGCCCAAAATTTCGGGAAAAAATTTTTTTGGGTTCTCTTAACTTTCTACGAAGCTATCTAAAAAAACGCGAAATTTTTATTTGCATTTGGCAAAAATGAAAAAATTATGAATAAAAACACACATTTTAGTCCCCTCCCCCCCCCCCCCAAATACTTGATCTTGGGGTCCAAAAATGGTGTCAAACTTAATTGCCAGATTAGGGGAACATTTTAGGGTAGGAACGGTCAAATCGGTTTCCAAGGCCAAAACCCTATACTTAACCGGCTATACTCTTTTTGAATATATTGAATTTTTAGCAATTTCCGAAAAATTGATGGCTCTTGCGCGATCGGAACTTCGGAAGATATGATTCGATTTTGAAATTTTTTTGTTATTTTTCTAGTCTTCCCAGCCAACAACTTTTGCGGGGGTAACTTTTTGAAAATCGAAAATTTTGGTTTTTCGGCCCACCCTATTCCTTAGTTCAATCAATGCATTAACCAACATAAAAATACTTCAAATAAAATTGTAAGAAACACCTAAGAATTAGCCCATACAGCCAAAATTTCTGATATCCAAGTTATTCTTGTTTGGTCCCCATCCCACTGTGGAATAGTAAAACGAATCAATTAAATCATGTAAACGATTTCAGTGACTAAAATATACAAAATTTTCCGAAAAATTTCCGAAATTTACTTCTAGGGAGTGAAAAAAATTCATAATATTTTCAAGCGAAAAAGTAATCAATTCAAAGTTGGCATAAATTCTGTATTTTGGAATTTTACGTTTCGCTTTTGGCTGCACTGGTGCATAAAATTTTCATAATTTTTTTTTTCAAATTTACTTTCAGTGGTCGAAAAAAAATTTTTGCTCAATTACTTGATGAAAAAAATCATTCCAGCTTAGTGAAAAATTCATATTATTGAAATATTGCAATCTGCAACTTTTGGACCCCCTGGTAGCAGTCTGAATTTTGATCGGAGGAGGACGGCGATGGTTCAGGGAGTTTTAGAAACTCAAATCGCAACTTTCGAGTGCTGTGACGGCTTCTCGCACGATTTTGATTTTCTAAAAAACACAAAAAACTGTGTTTTTTTCAAAACGAGGTGCACTTTGAGCACCCCCTGCTCCCCTCCCCTTGCACCTGGGGGGCTCGAATTTTTTTTGGGTAGTCTCCCACTCAAAGTTAACCACCTCACCAAATTTGGTCGAAATCCAAGATATGTTTTTTTTTTTCACTCCACCCTACTACACAACCGTTTATAGCCTGCTGGAAAGCTACGTTGTTTTCTGATGGCTCAGGATGAGAGACAGGAGCACAATGCATATCGATGCTCAAGTTGTAGTCGCAAGATTTTGCACTCGTCTTGAGAACAACCCTGCACAGAGAACAGGGGTTCTTCCCAAACCAGAATATGTTTTGGGGGGGAGGGAGATCTACAAAAGTTGGAAAATTTTCTCTTCATCGCGAGGGCCTTTTCAAGCCAAAATTTGGTCCAACAGGTTCCCCTGATTTTCCCTGCATGGCCTTACTTGCGAACTCCTGATCTTAATTCTATGAATCAACGAATCTTTCGCGATCGAATTGACGTTTTTTGACAATAACATCGATATCGAATGCAGCAGCTATTCTTAAGGCTGGCAGAACTCATGCGTTGATCATGATTCATGAAATATGGCAATTGGGGATTTCTCTGGGACGCTGGCGCTACGGGAATCCACAATGTCACAATTCAGTCTTAATCGCGCTATCGGATCGATTGCAAAACAGCAAAAGAAATGTGTTAAGGCCGTCGAGTCGCTCGAATCGGACACCGGAGTGCATCGGCCAAATCCTGCTCAGCTTCGGCGGCCTCAACCTCAACTCTTCCCGGTGCGAACGGAAAGCAAAAGCAACGATTCCCCGTAGCCTCTAGCCAGTAGTCACACATGAACACGCGCCATAGGAAATCCCCAATGTGTCGCCGTCCAAGTTGTCCACGAGTCGAAGAGTAAGCTACAGCGTGTCGCTTCGTATCGCCTTCTTTCACGCTTCGGCATTCGGTTCTCGCTCTTTCTCTCTCTCCATTATGACATATTATGCCATTGGTTTTATGGCGCGAATCGTGCAGGTATTAACCGGCATCTAGCTGGCGCGGCGCGGTGTAGGCCGTGGCGATGGCGCGGCGTTCGGCTACACTTCGTGTAGATATATGTACGTAATGTGCCCGCTGCTGGTACCTCTACCTGTACCTACGTAGGTGCTTCACGTACGAGCTGTACGCGAGACTATACCCGGCTGCACCCTGCATCTTTTCTGCTCATTTCAAGTTTACCTATCGATAAGCGTCAACGTGAACGTCTACCTCTACGTAGTACGTATTCGATTAATTAACTTTGTTTCGGTTTCGGCTCCGCCATCGACCCAGTGCATGCAGTTCGAGTTCCGCGATTAAATCGCGTCGCTGCGCGTTTCAGCACGTGTTCGGTGTTTTCTTTTTTTCGCGAGAACGTTTACTTTCAATTTTTCTGAGTTTTTGTTCTTCCATCAGTTGGTGCGATATTTGTGGTTCTGCGGGTTTCAAAATAGTCGTTAATTGGATACATTTAGCGGCCGGTGTTATCAACTTGAAATTTTTTCTGTTCTAAATCAGGTAATTATGCTAGATTATGCCAAAAATTCCAAAAAAATTATGCTAAATTTTTGATTCAATCCTTGATACAGCTCAAATTTACTTGGGAAAAAAGTATTCCAACAGTTGAGTTGAATTTTTTCTATCAGCATTTACTAAATTCTGGAAAATATGTGAAAACAAAATAAGCAGTATAATAAAAAATGCAAAAACTTTTTCAAAATTGTTCTAAAAAACGAACGAACGTGATGAAAAAAATTGAAAGAAATTCTTATTCAGTGATTTGTGGTCTCTTTGGCATAAAATCTGCCAGCAATTTCTTAAGGGAGGGGCTAGATTTGAAAATCATGAGCAGGGAAACCTAAAAAATTGAATGAAAAAAGTCCATTTTGAAAATCTCACATCAGAGAGTTATAGAGTGGGGGGGGGGGGTGCAAAGAGGAATATTATAACATTGATAATTTGCTCTCAAGTGTTTGAAGATTTCAGAGACTTGGTGAAGTACATTTTTTCGTTTTTTAATTCGACTGTCAAAAGTCAGCAGTGGCGTCAGATAGTGGGGTACAAGATGTGCATTGCATTTCCCCTCTCCATTCCAAATTACATTAGATAGGAATTTTCAAAGCATTAAAACATGAAAAAATCAAATTTTTTCACAGCTTTGCCCTAGCTTCGCTCGGGCATAAATTCACTCGAAAATGAGGAATTCGAGGTGACAGTGCAAAATTCCCTTTTACCCCCTCTTCCTGTAATCCTGCTGGTATTCCAAGTCTCTATACCCACGTTGCATCCGCCCAAGAAAAAGCTTCACTGAAAGTCAGAATTTCAAAATGGACTATAGTTGTTTTTCAAACGAACACTTCAATTGAAAAACTGTGAAATTTTTGAAATAATTTTTCGAAATATTGATGTTTCAAGAAAATAGAGAAAGGAAAATACTGCCTGAACAAAGCGAGGGCGAAAAATTTTGAGACATTGCCCTTGAAAAACAAAACGTAACATTTCTCTGTGTTATTTTCATGAATTTTTAAATTTACAATCTGAGTGAATGTAATAGAATAAATTGGGGAAAAAATGAAAAAAATGTGGGAAATTATTCCAAAGTTGAGAACCAATTATGCCAAGGATTATGCTGCGCTGAATTCGAAAATTTTGATGCTAAATCGACCTTGCAGTTATGCCAAATGTTGATTATTGAATCGGTTCCAAAAAAAAAAGGTCACCACCTAAGAAAAAGTAAATTTGGTCTATTCAGTGTAACAGTTGACTGGTCCTTTTTTATGAATAATCGCTATTATTGGGATTATATCTAGGAGGGGGGGGGGTAACTTCTCCTTACTCCCAAAGAATTTTTCAGTATTCAGTTGGGAAAATTTACCATTTCTACCCATGAATTGAGAAAATTTATCATATTTTTCCCAGTTGGAAAAACTGAACAGTTGTATTTTTATGTTTTTTTTAAAATGAAAAAATAGAAAACGACGATCATTTTATGTAGAAAAATTTGCCATTCATATCATCAAGTTGGAAAAATTTAGTTGCCATTCATACTAAGAAGGTAATCATTTTCCGAGTTGGAAAAATTTTCATATTTTCCGAAGTTTGAATGAACATTTGTACTTTCATAATTTTTTGTAATGGAAAAGAGGAATTAAATAATTATAGGCGCATCCGAGAGAAAATTCCCAGATGGATTCACTGGGTTCGAGTCTCCCCCCCCCCTCGAGCTCGACAACAGCAAAAATGTCAAAAAAAATGCATTTTTTGCTTTTCAAACATGATTTTTTGAATAATTTTTGACCTCTATTTCACTCGGACAGTATTTTAGTCACTCTGTTTTCTAAAAAAACAAACAAACAGATAACTTTCTAGATTTAAATCAGTCAAATTTGATCAAATTTTGACTACTTGAATCATAGGCGCACTCAGAAATTTTGCAGGGAAGGGGGCTCAGATTTTGAAAAAATGGGGGGGGGGGAATTCAATGAAAAAACTAAGTAACCTGTTATTTCAGTGGGGTTGGAGTAGTTGGGGTATTTTCAATAGGCAAATAATATATACCTACAGATTTGAGCGAAAAAACATTGAAAAATGGCGAGATTTAATGATTTTTTTAGTCAAAATTACTGTTTTTTTCTGATAAATGGGACATTAACTGAGAAATAAGTAATTTTTGACCGAAAAATCAGTGAAAATCGCTAATTTTCACTGAAAATTACATATTTCACTGATTAAAACGATAGAATTTTTGCAAATTCAACTGATTCGAATTTGAAGGGCGGTACTTATGTTTATTTAAGAAATAGTTACCAACTAAAATACTGCCCGAACGAAGCGAGGACGAAAATTGTTTTAAGAATCATACTCTTCTTTGACATTTTTATGATGAAAAAATCTCCTTGTCGAGCTTGGGAGGAAGGCCGAGCCCCTCTCCACCCTCCGCTCGGGTTCATCCCTGACTTAATCACGAAAAAATCAGTAACTTTGACCAAAAGATCAGTGAAAAATCACTAATTTTCAGTCAAGATTATTTCACTGATTCAAAAAAGTACTAAATTTGAAGAAATTTTGCCTACAGGACATATGAAAAAATCAGAAATTTCATCTGCAATTTTGATCCAAAGATCAGCAGGCATATTTCTTTGGTCACTTTTTAGTGACTTGGTCACTTTTTTCATCAAAAGTCACTAAAGTCACTTTTTTCATCAAAAGTCACTAAAGTCACTTTTTTCATCAAAAGTCACTAAAGTCACTTTTTTCATCAAAAATCACTAAAGTCACTTTTTTCATCAAAAAGGTCACTTTTAGTGACTTTTGGTCACATGTCTCTTTTTTTGCTGTTGTTTTAATAAATTCTTCAAAAAATTTCGCCCTCGCTTCGCTCGGGCCCAATAACCACGTCATTATATTAGTAATCTCCTAATGTTTCAAACTTCCCATGAATTTATTTCTTAATTTTAGGGTCAAAATCCACGAAATCTATATCTAGCCCGTGTCATGCCAGCTTTCCATTTTGTGTTAAAAATACTTTAAGTATTAGGTAATGCTCACTAAACATCTAACAATTTTATCCGTTCCAACATGATTTTTCATAAAAAATTTCTCCCTCGCTTCGCTCGGGCAGTAACTATTCATCTTCTTTAACATACAGTAAAATAACTCGTTTTTAGACATTTTTGTGGAAAATTGCTTTTTTTTTAGAATTAAAGACGTATTTCCTTCCGTGTATAAAATTTTTTCTGTAATAAATTTGATCTCGTTGATTTTTTTGTATGTGGGGGGGGGGTGTCGAATTGAGAGGTAGATACTAGATATGCACCTAATAAATAAGTCGCTAAAAAAAAGTCGCGAAATTTGATTTTGAAAAATCGGTAGACACACTGATATTACATTTTGGTGGCGTTGTAAAATTCTTTAGACAAGTCTAGAACATTTTTTGGCCAGAAGCTTGGAAAATTGGTAAAAATTGAGAATGATTGAGAATTTTTTTTTCTTTTAATCCGTGAAGCATCAAAATTCAAGAAAAAATGGTGACTTTTTCATTTCCAAAGGGTCACTAAAGTCATTTTTTTTGGAAATTTTGGAGAGAAATGTCTGGATCAGTGAAAAATCACTTATTTTCAGTCTATCATCAGCCTTCTGAAAAATGCTCTGACTACACCTCCTCCACTGAAATAACGCATTACTAAATTTTTTCATTGATTTTCACCCTCCCCCCTCCTATTTTCTCCAATTCTCAGCCTCTTCGTAGCATAATTTCTGTGTGAGCTTATGTAAGTACCTAAATGATAATTTTCTGGTAGGAATTGTATCATTTGTACCTATTCAATCCATATTATCCTAAAATAGGAGAATTGAACAGTGTTGTTTTGTTCTTTTTTTTTAATTTATAAAAAGGTGATTAAATATCTCAAAAACTTTTTCGGTTCGCTACACTCAGCCGTATTGTATTTTTCTTTCAATGGTTTTGAAGTAGAAATGACCGAATTTTCATTCAGGTTTATTAATCCAAAACATCGTTTGATTGCACCTTACATTTGAGGCTAAATTGCCACCCCTACTTCGCTCGAGCCAAATTCACTCCACCCTTCAACATGCACATTGAAATTATAATTTTTTGAAATTTACCGCCCTTGCTTCGCTCAGAACAAATACAATTTCAAATGGGGTTTTCATTAGTAGATAATTGAAAAAAGCATTAGCAATGAAGTGAATGAGGGGGAAAAGAGGTCAATTCCTTTGAAATTTAGCTCGGTCGGCAAATTTGTGACATGCATTCACGCTCCCAAAAAAGTCAGTCTGTTTCGTGCCTGAATAAATTGATTTTCAAAACCTTTAATTTTGTTCGCCGGAGCTTCCTTCTACATGAAATTTAGTTGGGTTGAAGTCCAGGTTCAGTATAGGTTCGTAGTAAAAATATGAGCATTGTGGGAGGATAAAAAAAAAATCTTATCGATGTAGGCGCCATTTATAGTTGGGAAAAGTGAAAATCAGACTTGGAATTTTCACATATCCCCCCTCCCCCCTTGCCGGAAATAATACCTCCGGAACGTCACTGGCTGCAGTGCATCGTACTGAATGCATCTTCCCAGCATCTCAAGTTCCCATCAACCCGAAATCATATTCGTATTTTTCTGGCTGTATTCCCAACTACCTGGTAGTTCTTTAATAAGAATCGCAACCGCACAACCGCGACGTCCTTGCGAATCGTCCACTCATCCGGCGCCGCTCCGCATCCGTGTCACTGTATTTATGCAGCATCAGCATAGACCTGCATAACTTGTAATCGACTTTCGCTCGCATCGTGAAATAAACCTCCGATGATAATCTTCGGACGACCGTTCGAGGATTCCTTCATTATGCAAGCGTAAAATAAGCTGCTGAGGTATTGAAAAAATTCTCCATATCGTCCAGACCGCGGGCCCAGTAATGCTCTTAGGTCACTCTCGCTCCTCGCTCCTCGCCAATCATCGCTCACATGTCACATGTCAGTCGTAAATAAGTACAAATACCTACGTATAAATTCCAGTACCTACCTACATGCGACGTTGGAATTATGTATCGAGTAGCACGCATGCATTGTAGTGTAATTCTGAAAAAAAAAATGTAAGCATATTATAAGAGATTCGAAGCGACAGCGAGTAAACACTATCGATCGAATCGGTAGGTATAGGTGGGTAATGGGTGTGTCGCAATTGGCGTAACTGGTTCACGAATCTCGACTGCCTCGCTCACTTGATCGTTTGGCGTAGCGTCGTGCAGGTAATAGGTATCGTTAAGTCAGAGACCGTACCGCGTACAGAGTACAAATGTACAAGCTACAAGTACAGAATACGAGTAAACAGAGTCTGTCTCAGCGTCTGTATATCCTATCGACTTCCTATGTACGGTTGTAACCGTACGTCATGCCGTAAGGGAGCGATGGTTTTAACATTTCATTACCTAATCTTTATTATTCAATATAAAAAGAGAAATTCTCCGTCGTAGGTAGTAGGTATTCGCACTCGTACCGTCGCGTCGCACTACTGACACAACTTGCACACCTAAACGCATAACGTTTTTACGTAATGAAAACAATACCACCTATAAAAATTGTATACATCGTTGCCGCCGAGCAGAGTGAGCTCAATTAAAATCATCAGGGCATCGGGGTCGCAGTACAGTGGCGTACACCGCGGATACCTACAGCAGTTGACATTTGACATTTCCATTTCCGCTGGGTGCGATCTGGCGATTGAGTTGGGTCAGAAGGTATTTTTCATAAAATGGCCAGCTATTCGTAGGTTGAAGCGTATAGCGAGTGCTTCTTACTTTTTTTCGGATACGGATGATAGGTGTCAGATGTGACGTGCTGTTGTGAGGCGACGGCCAAGGTCAGCATTGGAGGATGGTGCGGCTACGTCATAGAGTTGGTTTTCACGCGACAGGCGATACGATATGCGGATGCGATGGGTCAACGACGGCTACGAGTAGATCCTGCGCCTTGTGCTGGCTTGCGTGTTCGAATAATGAAAATTTTAACCTTGTGCCCTTGAAGCAAGGAGGTGAACAAATTCTATAAAGATCATCATCGGCTTGATCAATGGTCAAAATCTATCTTTCGATGCGACGATTTTGGCTAGTTCACGATCTTCGTAACATGTAAACCAAGCTCTACTCTCTCATTCTGAATCAGTGAAGTCACTGATAAATAGTCAGAATTGCAGCACAGAGAAAATCATCGAAATTCACTGATTTTTCAGTAAATTTCATTGAATTTACTGACTGTTTAGTGAATTTTCACTGATTTTCCAGTTATTACCGACTTTTCTTGAAAAGTCAGGTACTAAATTTGTTGCCGCGGTGAGACTGGGGGTCGGGGGTGAGTTTTCTTTGCGTTTTGGGTCATTAGGAACACGATTATACCATTCGTTCAAATTCACCTTTCCTTATATATTTATATATATATATATGTATATATATGTATGAAATTTGTCCTCGATTAAACTCCGAAACTATGAGGTTTGAGAAAAATCTGAAAAAGTCGCGCTGTTGGGGCATTGCTGAACCTGTGAGATTTTAAGTTTTATCGAAATCGGTTGAAAAGTTTTTGAGAAAAATGACTTTTTGTGATTTTTTAATGAATTTTGTGTGAAAATAGCGTTGCCTAGAAGCAATTCTTGTCCGAAAAAAGGCCTTCAGGGTGTCCAAAAGAATATAATGAAAATGCATGGCAAAAATTATTTAACCAACTTAATTGAAAAATTTTAAATCTGGTGTCAGTCCTGGTCTATTACCATTCGAATGTACATAATAGTAGAAAGGATCCATCAAGACAGGTTTCTTCAGGTTACGAATTCATCATTTCCGGTTACCATCAACTTTGAAAAAAAGAGGTCTTCAGGGTGTCCAAAAAAATTGCAATTAGAATGCTTAGCAAAAATTTCGTAATCAACTTGATTGAAACATTTAAAATCTGACGTCATTCCTGATCTATTACCATTCGAATGTACATGATAGTAGAAAGGATCCATTCGAGATGAGCTTCTTCAGGTTACGAATTCATCATTTCCGGTTACCATCAACTTTGAAAAAAAAGAGGTCTTCAGGGTGTCCGAAAAAAATTACAATTAAAATGCCTAGCAAAAATTTCCTCATCAACTTGGTTAAAAATTTTTTAATCTGGCGTCATTCCTGGTCTATTACCATTCGAATGTACATGATGGTAGAAATACAAAACCCCTCGATAATTATGATCTTATTGTAAAAGGATTTTCGGTTTATTGAAACATGCAGTTGAAAATTTATGCAGATTGTTCATAAAAAAAAATTGTTCAAGTCTTGAAGGTTTTGTTTTTTTACAGTTCTTTGGAATTAACTGTCAATTTAGAATTCAAAAACGGAATCGGCAAGAAATTGACTAAATTTTGAATTAGAATATGGGCTCAGTTTTTCAACGGATCGCAGTGAACTTCCTATCACCTCTCCCCCCCCCCGGGCCGATGAGGTGAAAATTCAAAAAAAATGAAAAATAACATGTGACGTGTCGTTTGTTGGGTTTTTGAGAGAACTGAGTTCGAAAATATGCTCAGTTTTTTATCCGATTCCTCTGAGCCCCCCCCCCCCCATCGTCTCCCTAAAACTAGGAAATTACGTGGATTTAGGTTAATTTTGTATTCAGTCATTTTCATTGTATCAAAATGAACCCCAACAAATAGCTATTGATGACAAAGATGATTTCTTTGTCAGATAATACATTTTGTTGAAAAAATTCATGCATAAAAATACGAGAAAAGTCGGTTACCTCACGGTTTAGGCGTGAGAATTTTTTTTCACTGTATTCACTGATTTTTCACTGATTTTTCACTGATTTTCCTGTAAATTTCATTAATTTTACTGACTTTTCAGTAAATTTTCACTGATTTTCCAGTGATTTTTTTTACTGATTTTCCAGTGATTTTCACTAATTTTCCAGGGATTTTCACTGATTTGTTTTCAGTAAAAAATGTTTACTGACTTTCTAGTGATTTTTCACTGATCTAGTGAGGTTTCACTGATCTTCTAGTGATTTTTCACTGATTTTCAGTGATTATTCACTGATTTTCTAGTGATTTTTCACTGATCTTCTAGTGATTTTTCTCACTGATTTGTTTTCAGTAAAAGAAATGTTCACTGATTTTCTCCTGTGCTGCAATTCTGACTGTTTCTCAGTGATTTTTGATAATTTTTACTGATTTATAAATGAGAGAGCAGGGGTGGGCTAAATTAAAACGTCATTTTCGATTTAGAATTCGATATTATAGGGAAGTCCCAAACGACGAGGATAGTCACCAGGAGCCATGTGAATGAAAAATTTTTCAAAGTCATCGAGCGAGTTATTGTAATATTTCTATTTTGACGGACTTCATTTCTAATATTTTTCAAAAAAAAATTAGAAGATGGCTTATATGTAGGAGTTGAGATACCTCTCATTTTGATTTTTGAAACTAGGAAAAGTCACTGATAAATATCAGAATTGCAGCACTCAAAAGAATAGCAGAATTCTTTGATTTTTACTGATTTTTCAAAAATTTTCACTAATTTTTCAAAGGATTTTATTAACAAATTTCACTGATTTTACCGAGTTTACACAAATTTTTACTAATTTTACTGATTTTGTAGTGAATTTTCACTGTTTTTCCAGCAATTTTTTCATTGTTTCCTTTTTGTGGAATTTTTTATTGATTTAGAACTGTGCTGTAATTCTTACTTTTTTCCTGTGATTTTCAATAATTTTCACTGAATTATAAATGGGAGAAAAAAAGGCAAAAATTGAAAAATTTTTGAGTGCTGTATCGAAACCTCCGAATCCATTTTTAAGATTTTTTGAAACCATTCTGAAACCAGGACATGTTGTGGGCCTCTGGGGGGGGGAGAAGTAAAACCATTATACCTTTCTATCCAGTGTAGCAGTTTCAAAGATTTCTGGGGGTCAAAAAACAAACATTTTGATTTCTCACTTGAAAATATTTAAATTTTGGCCCTTTACCTCAACCCATGTGGGGTTCTTTTCAGTTTTTTTTTTTTCGGAAAAAGGACTATAGAAAGTAACTAGGTCAAAAAACGAAGATTGTAATACCTACCTCATTTGATGGTTTTGAAAATTTTTCAATTCTGATCAATCTTTCTTCCTTTCATTTGCCTCTTTTGGTTTTTATGGGTCAATGATTCCGGAATTGGCTTCATTTCTATTCCAGAGACCCAAAGTTCTCATTGTCAAGTCAAGAATCAGAATAACTTAATAAATGGATTCTAGAAGTCAAAAATTCTGCATTTTGATACCTCACTTAAAAAATTTTCAATTTTGACCCCTTACCTCGTCTTGATAGGACCCCATTTTATTTTTTTGGAAAATCAACACTAATAGTGAACTCGGGAGGTCAAAAAATACGAATTTCGATACTCCGATCGATTCTTAGTATTGAGTAATTTCTCAATCTGAATCAATTCCTTTCCTTACTTCCATGGTCCTTTTTCGTTTTGTTCTTTTAATGATTCGAGAAATAAAATTTCAGAAGTTTAAAAAAATACTTGAATATAGATACCACACTCAATATTGCTGGATTCTTTCCCTCGAACCCCCCCCCCCCCCTCCGTTCCTCTGGGTCCAGGTTTAAATTTGATGACAAAATAATCTCGAAATTAGGTTCAAAGACTTCAATTATCTTCTGGAGTTGAAATTGTAATTTTTTTTCCTGGAAGTAAGCACCTATTTGGAATATTTTTAATTATATAGTTTTTGAACCCCCCTCCTCCTCCTCCTCCTCTTCCTAAAATTTTTTATCAGTCTTACAGCTTGAATTAGTCACACAAGTTGTGACCATCATAGAGAGCTAAAGGTCTCACCTAATCTTGCCTATTCACGTCTATCATCCGCAATCCTGTGGAATAGCTCATTTTGGAGCATACCTAGATGCTTGAGAAATTGTCCATCCATCTTGGTTTATTCTTGCCCCCCTTTTTCTATTATCTAGAATTTGCCAGAGAGTATTTTTTTGACCAACTTTCCCCCTTTTGTTGTGATATGTGACTCATCCAATCTTATTTTTTTTCTTTTTTGCCATTTTTTTCATATTTACTTAATATAGTTTTAAAACTTCTTGAAAAAAAATGTCAATCAGTCTCGAAAAATTCACGAACGCCTCAAACCGCAAATCCGAAAACTTCGCCTTTGAATTGATGGCTTCAGAGTAATTTTGAATTTGCGTTATCACTATAAATGATACATCATATAATTCCTAATCCACTTGAAAAAATAATTTTCCAGTCTCTAAAAAATTATTCTCATAATTTGGAGGAGGGTTCAAGCACAAACGACCGGAGTTTAAGCACAAACAAGCACTAAAAAAGCACAATCCCAACTTTCGATCCAATAGGTGACAGTGGGAGTGCTGCCATTTCCCTTACCTCCCACAAACTTTTCCCCTTCACTCGGGAAGGGTTGAAGCCCAAATTAGCACTACCTAAGCACAAACGAATAGCCCTGCTATTGATTTTACGGAGGGAGGGGAGGGGAGGAAGTGGTTGGACTGGCGAAATACATTTGGTAATTTTCGAATGGAAGCTACTCTCTCATTTTTGAATCAGTGAAATTTATTAAAAACCACTGATAAACGGTCAGAATTGCAGCACAGTAATAAATCGGTGGAAAAATTTTCACTGAAAGCAAGTCAGTGAAAGAAAATCACTGAAAATCAGTGAAAATTCTAAACAGTCAGAATTGCAGCACAGTAATGAATCAGTGAAAGAAAATCACTGGAAATCAGTGAAAATTCTCTGAAAAATCTGTGAAATTTTTTGAATAATCAGTGAAAAATCACTGAACACCAGTGAATTTCACTGATTTTTCCTGTGCCTCACTTCTGACTGTTCATCAGTGATTTTTCACTGATTCGGAATGAGAGAGTGGAAAAGTCTTGTAAGCGTGCTACGCTTTCCTCAGTAGGCCTAAGCACTGGGTTCAACTTACATACCGCACTAGGGTCATCGCGATCCTCTACATTGGTAATTCTGATTTAATTTCACAGGTTAAACGATGGTAACGAGTATTCACAAATCCAGTTACACCGTTTTGGCGACCGTCTTGTTGACCGTTCAAGGAGCGGTGGTACCTCCTCCTTGGGCTGATCCGACATTTAATCCTTGCGCATCGCAGCCGGGTGGTTGGCAATTGATTTACTGGCCTCCGGACAAAAAATGCTACCGAATATTCACCAGAGGTTATCCGTGCCCGGAAACGATGGAACTTAGCCCGGGTCCGGATAAAGGAACGCCCGAATGTAACTGTCCTCCTGGTACGGCACAGAGCGCCAGAGATTCTCGGTGCTACTCCTTGTACGAGAAGGAGCCCTGCGACGACGGAGAATTTTTCGCACCGACAAATATCAAGTAAGAACAATAAATATAGGTACGATATGTATCTTTGGTGTGTCCTCCGCGCTCTCCATCCGTCCATCCGTCCGTTCATCATTTCACTCCGTACAGTGCACACTTTTACTGGCGTACTTAGAAGTACGTCACGCGGTACTTTAACGCAACAGCGACGTTTTGATTGTCGACGCGTCTTCAATTGTTCAATTAATTTACATACAATGCAATGCACGCGCGTCGTAGGTCGCGCCCAGTCGAATTATTATGTAACCGAGCACTTCAGCGGCTCCGCGCCGAATCCGGGGTGTAATGAACTTGAATCGTTCGTATTTTTTTTCTCGATTCGTTAACGCTCGCATGTACGAGTAATGTTCATTTACCGTGGTTATATTACGTTCAACTTCCAACACTACAAATATAATACCTACGAATACGTAGACGGTGGGATTTACCCGGGTATGGGTAATTAGGTACTAGTTGGCCAGTAAGGTAACTCCTCTTCAGTTGTTCGGAGCGCCATGCAACTAATGAGCGTTCGGTTTTCAATACGAATACCTACGTACGAATAAGTATCTTTAGCAAATCGAGTATTAGGTAATCCAAAAAATAAGAAAGGTGAAACCATTTTCGAGGGTTTTTTTTTGACATTAGCAGCAACGTCTCATTCAACGCTCTGCTTCTGAAGACCCGAATATTTTCGAAGAGCTCCGACCGAGTGGATAAATGAAAAAAGTTTATCAGAGGTGCGGCGAATCTCCCTAGATCTACGAGGAGCGTTCTCCTAACTGCTTTCCAAGGCCTCTCTTAATTGAACGTTTTTTCCACAATGTTTCACAAAAACATCATCAACCTGAATTCTGACCTCATTCGATCGCTTATTTTTAATTTTTTTATTTCGTTTTAAAACACATTCGTGTCTCAAATTATTTCGGGCTGATTATCTCAGAAAGACCAATTCGAGCTTTATTGTGTCTCGAAAATAAATTCGAATTCAAACACAAATGTGCCAAAATGAAAATTTGGACGATTTTTCAAAAAGGAACAATTTATATACATGCGTGCTCCAAACCCCTAATTTGGACATAATGTCCTAAAGACTGATTTGAATTTTGAACACGAGAGTTCTAAAATAACAATTAGTATGGTGCCTCAAAAAGAAACAATTTTGAATTTGGGTTCAAAAAAAATTGAGCAGAGATAAGGTCCTGGACAAGGTTGCCAATCGAGATTTCGAAAAATCACTATTTTGGCCAAAAAAATGCATCATTAAAAATTACTGTAGCCAATTTGTTCAAAAATGATTTTTATCACTGAACTCATCCTTGAAAAATATTTTTCACCATTGTATTAATCCTCAAAAATCACTTATAAAAATAGGTAAAAAAATGTCAAAAACGCCAGAATTGACTGTTTTTCAATTTTTTTTTCAAATACTTTTTTTCACCAAAAATCACAAAAGTCACTGGAAAATGAGAAGTAGACCTGACAAACAGTAAAGAATCTCCAAAATCACTGAAATTTCAAAAACCACCAAAAAATCACTAAACCTTTTCAAAATCTGAAAAATCACTCATTGAGATTGGCAACGCTGGTCCTAGTGTTCCGAAAATACTAATTCGAATATGTGACGCCGCATGCGATAAGGGGGCATTGCCCAAAAAATGCGTTTTGAAAAAAACGTGTTTCAAGTTTTGAACGTGTTTTTTTCTTTTTTATTTGAATTTGGAGGACCGACGGGATTTTTTTCTAGTTCTATGTGACCTTGACACATTCCAGCGTCATTTCGCCGAAATATTTGCGCGCATCGGCCAGTCATCGGCGACATACAATTTTTGCCCCCTTTTTTTTAGTCAACTCAAACATCATTATTTTCGTATTTCGAATGGAAAATTCGATCAGGCGATGGCTTTACTGAATTCTACATCGTATTGTATGCAAAAATAAAGAAAAAATGAAAAAAAAATTTGATCATTTTTAATTTTGAGGAATTTTTTCCCCCTTTTTTTAGTGCACTCAAAAATCATTATTTTCGTATTTCGAAGGGAAAATTCGATCGGGCGATGGTTTTACTGAATTTTACATCGTATTGTATGCAAAAATTAAAAAAAAATAAAAAATTTTTTTTGAGCACTTTTGATCATTTTTGATTTTTTTGCCCTTTCTAAAAGCCATTTTCCAACGCTTTAAAGTCGAGTAATTGAACTGGCGATATTTTTATCGGATTCTACGTGAAATTTCATAGAAGGATCAATCACTAACTCAAAACTCATTTTTTTGGGCAATGCCCCCTTTTCGTATGCGGCGTCACATATAGTGTCCACAGTTTCAAGAGCTGTACAATTATTCTGTCGTGTTGATCACAATATTTGTTGGAAAATTTTAAAAATGGGCATCTCACTTCTCAAGAATGTAAATATGCCAAACGTACCCCTAGTCCCACATACAGTTTATTCCACAAATCTATCGATTAAATTGTCAATTGTAACGGATTATTCGACTAAAGAGCCAATAAAAATTGAAATCTGTCGCAGGAAATTGAATAAATTTGGGGAAAATCGCCAAAGTGTTTGTATCGAGATGAAAATCGTTCAAAATAGGTACCTATTCAAAATGTTCACTTGAAAACCTAGAAAAGTCCAGGCATTTTGAAAACCTGGATAATACCAATCAAATATCAATCAATCAAATAAATTTATTTTTTCAAAATTGAACATACTCAGTTTAAATAATACCCATTTCAGTGCGCATTTTGCGCGAGGGAAGAATAGAATAAAGCTGGGAAAAATCGCAGAAATATTTGTATGGAGATAAAAATCGTTCAAAGTATGTAGATATTCAGAGTGTCCACGTTCTAAAAAACCTAAAAAGTCAAGAAAGTTTGAAAGTCTGGAAAAGTCAGGGAATTTTGAAAATGCTGGAAAATTCGGGGAATTAAAAAAATGAAGAAGAGTCGAGAGATTTTGAAATTTTTGCTAGAATTTTGTAAAAATCTAGAAGGATTAATCATCTGGAAAGTGTTTATCTGCTCATTTCATCACTCTTTTTTAAAAAAATGTTGCCATTGCTCTTACCCCGGGCGAAATTCTATTCCTTAATAGATGTGACTTTTTTATTTGGCATTTGTTAATCATATTAGGTGAACAAAAAAAATGATATTTGAATGCATGTCTTTGTCCATTAAAATAATTATGAATTTTGCTGAAAAAATTTTCCCTCGCTACTCTGGGGCGTAATTTACTTTCCTTCATTTTACAAAGATCATAAAAAGGTCGTATAAGTTGAACAAAAAGTCAAACTTTTGATCAGAAATTATAAATTTTCCCAATTTTTTCCTTTGTTTACTAAATATTGAAAATGTCCCTTTGAAATGTTTTTAAAAATTCCCATTTTTTGGTTTCAAACATACTTTTTCAATAAAATTTTGCTTTTCAAAAACAATCAAATAAAACATTATCCAATATAATTAATCAAAATTGAAATTAGGAATTGAAAAAAAAAATTACATATGTGACCCGTGCAGGGAAAAGGTACCTAAAGTCGGAATTTTCAAAAATGAGTTTTTGAGCTAAAATGATGAAGGAGACCAAGAGAAACATTTTGAGACTTTGATGAGCACCCAAGGTCCATTTTTCGCCGAGATAGAGACATTTGAAGTTGAGAAAATAAGAATTCAATAAAAACAAAATTCTGAGAAAAACGCGTTTTAAGTTTTTACTCTTGTTTCTCATGTATCAATCATCAAAAAAGCTGCCAAAACTACTTTCCGATACTGAAATTTCGCGAGGAATTCGTTTCTGACGTCAAAAATTACTTTAAGAGGAGAGAAAAATGAAAAATTCACTATTATGATGAGTTTAATTTTGAAAAAAGCTGCATTACAAAGAGAAATCCTTTTTTTCATACTGTAAAAATTATCAAAAAAGCTCTCAGAACTTCTTGTTTGTACTGAAATTTCACGAGGAATTCGCTTTTAACGTCGAAAATCACCTTGGCAGAATAGGAAATCGTTTACATCCATTTTCGATCATTTATATATCAATATTCTCCAACAAAGCAATATTTCAGAAATTATGTATTACTCAGTAGGTACAGTTGAATTTGCACACACAAATCTATGGGTATTTTACTTTATTTTTCTAGTCTGGAAGAATCCCGAGGCTCCCCTTACCTACCACAGACCGCATTTTGCAGCACATGCACATTTTTTTAACGTTCCGACTTTAGGTACCTTTTCCTCAGTCGGTTTGAACGTCATTTAGACGTGTTATAGTAGGTTTTCCGAAGTGAAATTTTGGTAACAGCTGCGTAAAGGTTCGAACCACTTAAAAACGCAAAAAAAAATTTTTGAAAAAAATTGCCCATTTTTTGTTTTTTGGCTCTAGTGCAAAATTTTGTTTTCCGACTTTAGGTACCCTATCCCTGCACGGATCACATATATTTTACTTCAAATGAACACACTTTTTCAAGTACGAGAAAAAATTGTGGTAAAAATCAATTTCACTGTTTGAGAACTTTACTTGAAACGTTTAGAAAAGGGTACAGAAGGAGAAGTATGGTGTTTTGGTCCTCAAAAGGGATTTTGACAAAACCTACCTCAAAAGGTCAAGACGAGAAAAATTGTAATAAAAATTTTGAGCCCCTAGGCAAGTGTTTTCGAGGGGGGGGGCACAATGTGTTTTCCGAACCTAATTTTTTCGTTTTTCACTAAATGTGGATAAAAATTTCGTGATTTCTTAAAATAATTCTAGAGGGTTAGAGGAACGCCGAAGAAATTTTCAAACTTTTTTAGTCATTTTTCGCAGAGTTATGGCGTTTTAAAAACTTTGAGCGGCCATTTTGTAAAAAAGTTTCAAAGGTACGGTCACAATTTTTTTTCCAGAAAATGTGTTATTCAGTATTAATTATACCATATAAGTTTCAATAAGTTGGAGTTGGTGCAACATCACCAAAAAAATGATGAAAACTGACCATGTGACCAACTGACCATCTGTCGTGTTGAGCCCGATCGTTTATGTCACATTTCCCACGACGTTCTCGTGGAAAGTGCAATGTTCACGCGCGCTATTGTCAACGAATGTCGTTCTAGTCCAGTGGCAGATTGCATTTTTTCGGGCATAAACGCCAAATGATGATTGAGGCATGAAATTTTATACAATGAATAAGGACACCATGAACATTTTTTTGAGCCCGGTAGGTCATCGCCAAACCCATAGATGGGGGAGGAGGATTCTTTGAAAAACCTTGAGAATTCATTTTAAACCTCCTTTTTTTGGGAAACGCACGGATGTCCTCAAATATTATCACGTGACCGAATTCACCCCCCCCCCCCCATCCATCATGTCTCATAAATATCACGTGTTAAAGGTCTGAAAAATTTGGAAAAATTAGTCTGGAAAATCTGAAAAAGTGAGGAAAAATCGTTTCTGAGATATTGTGGACACCCTGCTATTGTAAAATTGATCTTATCTGCTCTTTACCAGCTCGTCAACTGTACTATTTCCTGAAAAAACGTCGAAATACGACTAAAATGGTTGAAAATCATGAGCAAATGCCTACCTCTAAGTGTAGATTCAAGTGCTAGGTACAGGAACCATCGCACTTGTTCCAAAGTACTTCTACGTTCGGCTGTTCAAATTATCAATTGGTTTACCTATCGTAAAAAATTTTCGGGCTCATTTCAAATTTTTTCATACATTTTTTACGACACGACGCGACTTTTGCCCCCCCCCCCCACAATATTTTAACCGATTTTGCGCCCATTATTCCAATCACTTTTCTTCGACAATAACGTAAATTCGTTTTCTACTATTAATGAAATGACCAGAACAGGTCGAGGAAGATGGGGAACGTGTCAAAAAGCCGAATCGTGCGACGAATCGGGCCAGTTACTGTGGCCCAAAGACGGACGCTGCTATCCGAGAAATAGTCGAGGTCCTTGTCCGGAAGGTCGTTTGTTCATCACGAGCGCCGAAAGCGCCCTGATTGGCAAATGCGGCTGCGAAAATTCATCGGAATTGGTCCAGTATTATTGGACGCCTACTGGAACATGTCACGAGCATTACACAACGGGACCTTGTCAAGAACGAGGCGGTTTGTTTCTACCAGGTGCGGTATGCGGTTGCCAGCCAGAATTACCGCATTACCACAACGCGACTGCGAAATGTTACCAGTTAGGTTAATATATTTTTATTTCGTTTATCTATTTTTATTTTTTAATATGCGTGTAGGGTGCTGTGATAATACTCGTCTAGCATTCGTACAACGATAGAGCCAATTTATCAAAGACAATTTGACATTGACGTTGTTAATGATACGTGTAGGTGGAATCGGACCGTGCCCAGCCGGCCATCAATTTATAGTGCCTACGCAAAATGCCGATATCGCCGGCCCCGGTAATACCACCAGATACGCGGAATGCGTTTGCAAAGATGGACATATCAAATGGTTCGGAGACGGAGCTTGTTATCGTCCGTTCACCAGAGGACCTTGCTCACCTGGATACATTTACAGCGTCAATACTACGGTACATGCGAATAGCGATAGAAATGGTGGTCTGTAGAAGCCCAGCCTTTTTTATAAATACAATTTTTCTCCTTTTTTATGGTTCAGGCGACTGGAATGGCCATAGGATGTGTACCATTGCCTTGTCCGGCGGGAAAACTATATTTTCCCACAGGTAACGGTTGCCATAAAGTCGGTACCCAAGGACCATGTCCGAATGGTCAAGTAGTTCTGTTTCAAGACTCGGTGAAAACGTCCGTAGACGGGATTTCGTACTTGGGGATGTGCGGTTGCCCTTCCGCTAGCGAAAAAGAGTAAGTAGAATTGCGCAGAATAACCGGCTGTATTTGAGTTGATCCCAAAAAAACTTTTAGTGAAGAAGGACAGTTGAATTTATTCCTACATTTCCTACTTTTTTGATTAATTCTGATGTTTTTTTGAAGCCACACTCGAATTGATTCCCTCTGTTTTTCAACCGATTCCTACATTTTTTTCGGATTGATACCTACCTAAGAAAAATTAGTTTCCAATATGTTGAAAATGATAAACCTGCGAATGAAAAACATGTTTCAATGGAATATTGGTGCTTTACTAGTCAGTCTCTGTGTAAGATGTTTGGCCTCAAAGTATGATTCTCGGGTGTAGATTTCATTTTGCTCAATGTTGATGGAGGAAAATTCAGAAGATTGGGTTGACTACCATGTACAAAGAGACAAGCGAGACAACAAGAGATTGGAATTATCTGAAGTATTTCTTCAATTACCTATCCCCCCCCCCCCCGAGATGTCAAAAATTCTTCAAGAAAATTTGAAATAAAAAATACTTCTCCAAAAATCCAACAGTTCAACAACTACATGTTTGTAATAGTTTTCACAAAAAAAATTCAGTTCCAAAGTTTTTTCATTTTATTGATATTTTTCTCAACTAACAACTCTAAAATTCCATTCTTTGATTTAAAAATTTTTAAGAACTTGCAAAATCCTCCCTAAATTTTTTCATCTCGCGTTTCTTAGAAATTTTTCCAACCCAAATTCCAAATTTTTTATTCTAAAAATTTTAGAGTAGGGAAAAAGAAAATATTTTAGGGTCGAGGAAACAAAATGCCGAATTTGAAACATTTTTTGAGAAGGGAGTTTGTTCATTAGAATTATTGAAGTTTGGATTTCAAAAAAAATGTTAATAAAGCTTCAAGCGTTGAAAACAATTTTGAGATGAAATTTTAGAGATGAAAAAATTTTAAGAGAATTTCAGATTAAAATTTTGAGAAAAAATTTCAAAAGCAGAAAAAAGTTTTGGAAAAAAATTTTAGTGTTGAAAAATATATTGAGAAAAAATGTCTAGAGTTGAAAAGTGAGTACCTACCCATACATGTACTCTCTTATTCTGAATCAGTGAAAAGTCACTGATAGTCAGAATTGCAGCACAGGAAAAATCAGCGAAATTCACTGATTTTCAGCGAATTTTCGCTGATTTTTCAGAGAGTTTCACTGTTTTAACAAATTTTATAAATTTTACCGTCTTTTCAGTGAATTTTCACTGATTTTCCAGTGATTTTTCTCACTGATTTGTTTTCAGCAGAAAAATTTCATTGATTTTCTCCTGTGTGGCAATTCTGACTATTTCTCAGTGATTTTCGATCATTTTCACTGATTTGTATTTGAGAAAGTATATGGGGGGCATGGGGGGGGGGGGTGCCAGAGTTGAAAAAATTTCAGACTCGAGAAAAGAATTGAAGGAAGAAATTTCAGAGATGAGAAGAAGGTTTAGATTTGAAAAGTATTATGAGACAAAGTTTTTCGAGATCACAAATATCTTCAGAAAAAGATACTCTCTCAATTATAATTCAGTGAAAATTATTGAAAATCATTGAGAAATAGTCAGAATTGCAGCACAGGAGAAAATCTGTGAAATTTTTTTTACTGAAAATTAATCAGTGAGAAAAATTGCTGAAAAATCAGCAAAAATTTGCTGAAAATCAGTGAATTTCGCTGATTTTTCTTGTGCTGCAATTCTGACTATTCATTAGTGACTTTTCACTGATTCAGAATAAGAGAGTAGTTTTTTGAGCACTGATACAGATATGAATCGAAAAAAAAGCATATTCTGGATTTAAACTAAAATTGACGAGGTGATTAATTTTGAATGAGAGACCTACAAAATAATTTCCGAGTCCCCCCCAGCCGGAAGAAAGACGAAACTAGGGGACCTCAAAAGTAATCATTCCTGAAAAAAAAAAACGTGGTTTTACCACTTTATGGTGGTGCCACATTTTCCTGTTTGACTCGTGTACTTTTAAGTCCATATTATTTTCAAAAAAATTTCAACTCTAATAAAACTGTTTCTGCATTCTCAGATTTTTCTCAACTCTGATACGAGTATTTTTCTGAAGATATTTTTTATCTCTAGAAAATTTTTCAACTCAAATAAATTTGTTCACAACTCTGAAATTTCTTCCTCCAATTTTCTTCTGAAGTCTAAAATATTTTCAATCCTTGTATTTTTTCCCGAAAGATATACCTAGGTACTTTTCAACTCTTCAGCATTTTTCCTCTGTATATTTTTCGTCACTAAATTTTTTTCTCAAACTTTCTTTCTACTCTAGAAATTTTTTCTCAAAGCTTTAATTTTTTCAACTTCAATGAAATTTTTTCTCGGATCTTAAAATTTCTTCCTCAAAGATTTTCTTCAGTTCCTTCAATTTTCATTCTATTACCTAGCAATCGTATTATTGTAAGTGCATTGTTTGAGAATCAGACCTCAAAAAAGATTGGAATCAATTTGATTATGGATTCAAAAAAAGTGGGGATCATTTCGAACAGTTTTCACTTTTGGGACTCGACTCAACAATTTCGAATAACCACCCCACTCCTTTTCTCGTGGACACACTCGTATTAATAAGAGAATTTTACTATTTAGCACATTTTTCCCATCGCTGAGTAAATCGGACAACGATACGAGCTGCTTGATCAGCTCGGCGAGATCTGAAGATGTCAACTTGGTTAACGGTCAACTAGACATGAAACACAAATCGCAGGACGCTTGCGGTAACAAAAGAGGTACCATTGCGTGGAGCGATGGCAGCTGTAAACAATTGTACAGTCAAGGGGCCTGTAATACCGGCGAATGGGTTGTACCGGACAGAAGTAAAGGCCAACGAAAAGGCAGAGGGTGGAAAATGGGAAAATGCGAATGCAGACCGGGCTATACAGCTTCTACCGACAATACCAATACCACCGTTTGCCAACCACCTAGCGTTATTTTAGCCAAGTTCCTGAATAACAGAACTGAAACTTTATCTGTTAAATCCGAAACCAAACAAGTTTCTATTCCAGTTTCTATCGTCAGTCATAGAAGACAAAACGAACCGTACGAAACTACCCATAATATTCATTTTAAAAATAATTTAAATACTCGAAATGAACACGAAACCGAACAGTATAATCATCAAGATAAGATTCAAGCATTTAAATAAAATTTAATTTTATTGGCCCGTGTTACTGTTTTCTGCCCATCGCGGTTGACCTGTCAAATTAGAACTTTTTTTCTAAAAAAGATGCCCGAAGGTGGAGCGAGGAATGATTTTTTTTGATAAATTTTTAATTGAAATCATTCACGAATGAAGGCATTGAGAGTTGACTTTGCTTTTGAGATGGCGCAAAATTTGACGTAGAACGAAATTGAAATTTGAAACCAGGGTTACAGTTTTTATGGATTTTTTTTTAATTACCGTCCCTTGTTAACAATAAAGCAAAATATTGTTTTCGGCGGTTTTTTCGAATTTGAGATTTTAATGGAATTACATGTTTTGAGGTGCAAGAAGTATTTTGAAACTATTTCGACTGATTTCTGTAATTTTTAAAATTGATCAAGCTGGCTTTTGATGTCGGTCGCTTCAAAGTTGAAATTTGTGTTCTCATTGACAAAAAAGGTACGCTTTAACTTTATTGAATGTAATTTCGAGTATACCTTAAATAAAGAAAGCTCGAATATTTGATATTTTAACAAAAAGTCATCAACTGGAAAAACCATTCATGGTCCTGCTCATAAATGATAAATGAATGGCAAAAACCAGTACCTAAATAAAAGTTGCTTGTGTTGGAATATCGGTTTTAACATTAAGCCCTACTCCAGGAACTGCCCGCTGCGATTTTAAAGCTGCTTGAATTTCTTGGTATCCGTAAATATGTCTCTTTATCACGAGGTGGTTTGTTTGATTTTTCTTTTCCATAAGTGAGGTAAACTGGGGAAAGGCACACGTCGCGTCGTCTTCTTCTAGGTAATCTTCGGACCACCATAACTCTTAATCTGGTGCTGCAAATTGGAATGTTATTTTTTTCAATACTTCTCCAAAATTGTGCTTTACTTTCCGGAAATACAGGGTGGCTCAGTTGAGGTGTGAAATATTGAAACCTCATATTCTACTTATCAATACGAACAAAAAATGTCATATTCATCATGGGCCCAAAACGCTTTCTTTCTGAGATATTGCCGAGTAAAGAACTGGAAATTCGGCAACGTTGCGCATCGCGACGCCCTTAAAATGTTGCGTTTAACGAGACGAGCGTTGGGGTTACTTACGCGGAAGTTAATTACAGCGTTGCCACAAAATAAATTATGCTGAGATACCCTCCATTTTTTTGATTTTTTAGAAAAAAATTTTAGGCGGAATTTTTTTTATAATAATGAGGAATTATGAGAAATCATTAAATTCGATTTTTATTGTAATTTTGTGGGATGGTCGAAATTCGATGAATTGATTACTCAGCATCCAATGAATAAAAAAAACATAAATTTGGGTTAATAGGTGTTAAATAAGTAGTACTACCCCTAAAAGTGAATAAAATATCAAAAAAATGATTTCTTGTTCTTGTTCGACCATTTTTCTGGTACAGAAACACATTTTTTACTTTAAAACACTTACTTATGAACCAAAAAAAAAAATTGGTATACGTTTCTATAGACCTCCTTTCACTTTTTCCACCACCTACCCCCCGAAAATTTTCACCGCTAGAGCAAAAATTGCCAATTTTGGGTGAAACCTGGGCCCCTTTAAAGGCGAATAACTCAGTAATGAAGCGTTTATGACCCATCATGTATATAACATTTTTTACTCCAAATGATAAGTAGAATACGTGGTTTTAATATTTCACACCTTAACTGAGCCACCCTGTATGTCGAATACTTTCTTTGGTCAAAGGTGTGCTAAAACACTCGCATTGGTTTATCGAATGACGTTGCCTGAAATTATTGAAAAATCACACCATATTAGAAGAGTTGGAAACATTCGACGTTTATCCTTACAATGAGTATCGAGCCGAGAATTTTGACTTCTTACATGTCTTTAGGCTGCGGCTTGGTCATATTTTGAATTCTGCATGCGGGACGTGACGCAGCCGCCCGAAAGCATTTGAAGGTGCTACCTCTTCAAATAATCTGAAGTGATTCAGGTGCACGCAGATTATATCCCAGCACATAGTAGTGTGTAACTAATTTTTCCATGAGCTCGTTCACAGAAACGACAGCATTGTAGATGACGATTTCTTCCAAATATTTCCATAATTCTATCCAAATAATTTGAATAATTAATTTACTCATAACAAATTACATATATTTTTTAGCATAAATTTATATGTACCTTCAAGGTCAAGAGAAGAATGTTCTGGTTCAGGCTCGAGTTCTTCAACAACTGGAGGTTCTAGAATAGTTATAGGCTCAGGTATGTATCGTATCGAGCCTTCGGAAAGTCCAGCATCGGATTTAGATTGAGCATCAGTATATTTGAATTTACCAATGGTTGCGTCATCAAGAGTAGCGCAGCTTTCATCATTTTCTCTTTTGCCCTGTACCAATGATTCATCTTAATGTTATGCCTTTTAATTCTCAAATACTTCTAGGAAAAATTACTCACTAATCTGTTTGTGATTACCAAGGTGTAAGGTTGTAAAAAAACACGTATCTAGATTGTTTCCAAATTCACATGCTGGACTGGAAGGAATCAGGTGTGAGGATTGCATTGAGTACCTATTCAAATTTTTTATTTACATCTGGATAAGGTCTCGTTCAAAATAAATTACGAATGATTTTGAAAGTACATAGTTTGCGGTTTTTTTTTTTACAATAGTACCACTTCTCGATTACACATGAACAATTCAGAATCGTATGAACTAAATTGAGAACTGTTCGATTCATACGATTGTATATTGTACAAGTTCAACTTTCAACGTCGTCGGTTTTAAATCATTTTCAATTCGACCCCCCCCCCCCCCTCCAAAAAAAAGTTTGTTAGAATCAGATATTCATCTGGCGGAACTTCTAGAATAGCCACTGAGAGAAAAATAGTGAAATTCTTAGGTAATTGTTTTTTATGTTCATTGTAGAAGAAGCTACAATTTGCTACAATGTATGAAATTCTTCAATTGCAGTCCCTTTTAAAATGAAGATAGGCAAACATTCTCACACGGAATGAACAACAAAATGACCGAACTATGCGCGATCTCATTCATTTTTTTCGGTATCTTCACCAGCTGTTAACTTTTCTCAACTTCAATAAATTTTTTCCCCGCTAAACTTTCTCCCTCAAAATTTTTTTGAACTCCCAAGATTTTTTTCAATTTCTTTGATTTTCATTTTTGCTAAATTTTTCTCATTTTACTAATATTTATCTAAATTATCAACTATAAAATCCTATTCGTTGATCTTAAAATTTTTAAAAACTTGACATTCTCTCGATTTTTTCTCACATTAAATTTCTTAAAATGTTTTTCAACCCAAATTTTTGAATTTTTTTTTTATTCTAAAAATTTCAGAGCTGGAAAATAATTTGAGAAAAACATTTGAGCTAAAAAAAATGGAATTTTGAAAAAAAATTCAAAAACTGTAAAAATTGAATTTTGAGAAAAAAATTTGAGAAAGATAAAATGAAAACTATGTATTTTTGGAAAAAATGCAGGAGTTGAAAATTTTTTATACCTACCTGAAAAAAAAAATCGGAGGAAAAAATTTCAGAGTGGGTAAACATTTTATTCCAGATAAAAAAATTTAGAGTTGAAAAATAATTTGAGAAAAAATATTTTTGGAGTTGAAAAATATCTGGAGAAAATGAAATCAAGAGTTGAAACTATTTTGAGAATCGAAAAAAATTTTGGGATTGAAAAATTGTTGATTTCGGTTTCAAATTTTCAAATCAACATTTTGTTGTTCATTCCGTGTGAGAATAGACAGACCCGGTTTGATCGAATCTTATAAAATTCCCCCACCATTGGAATGGAGGCCGAAATAAAAAGGTTATACTTATTTGACACTTGCTGCCCCCCTTTCCCCGGTTCCTCGGAATTTTTCTTTTTTTTTCATTTTTATCACTAATTTTGATGGAAAATTTTATCAGGAATTAGAAAAGGTTAGTTCAAGAATCATACGTTGATCAAGTCTTGGAGTGTTCTCGAAGCGCTTGAACCTTGAAAATTTAGAATGATACTGGATGGAAATGTTTCAAAAAATTTTAAGACTTGCTCAAGTGTCCCAACTTCAAAAATTTGTAAATTTTCATTTTATTTTTTCAAATTTTCAAAAAATTTGTAATTTGGGGCCTTTTTTGGCATACAATTTAATTTTCACAGATCCCTCTACCGTCCCCCCTTCTGGAAACCAAGTCTGATATTGTTGGTGATTTTAAGAGAACAAACGAAACAAAAAGAATTCTTTTATTTGTATCTTATTTATCGAAAAGTTTTTTTATACAGATTGCAAGACTTCTACTGTTTTTCTTTTTTCAGTATTTACCTACGAAAAGACCAGTTCTCTTTTTCATATTATAAGTAAATTGAGGGTAAATGGAAGGGAAACGTATATTTTACTATCCGTTTTCATGATCTTTTGTTCGTATGAAAAAATGGAAAAAAGTGATTCTATTGCTTTCAGTTCTTGTTCATTTGCATGCATTCTTCGTTTTTGATTTGTTTGTTTTACTTCTCATTTTGTTTACAACACATCCCATTGTTCTCTAGTTTCTTTAAAACAATGTTCAAAAAAGATAAATAAGTCTTGATCGAAAAATCATTAACATGGATGCAAATTTCTATAAGTAATGAAGTAATTATCAAATTTTTTCTATTTATGACGATGATATAGGAAAAAGATCAATCTTAAATAATGATAATTTAATAAGGTGTAGGTATTTTGAAACTTCACAAATGACAATGAAATCGGCGGTGAGGTAAAATGTGACAAAACAATCAACACAGGACAAAAAAAAACCATGCACGCAGAAATTTTTACACTGGAAAATTTTTTATTATTACACACTTATGATTTAATTTATTTACTGTTACTTGGTGAATTTTTGGCTCTTAAATAATAAAACGATGGAACAAATACGAGACGATATTAAAACGCGATCCATTCGAAGTGGAATAAATAATACCAAAAAATATGACATGGATGATTCATTATGATTTATAAACAGGTAGGTAATTAAATTCATGCATCGACTTCGACTTCTTCCTTTACCTTTTCTCCTTTTTTCGACCAATCTGGTTTTTTCTGTTCGATGATAAAAAACAAAAAAAAAAAAATATTAATAAAGAAAGAATTTCTCCAATCAACCCTCTTTTCCCCACTGGGACATCATTACCTCTTTGTCTTCCTCTTCTAAGGTAAATTCTTTCTTTTTCACAACTTTCAGTTGATTACGGAAATTAAATTCGGCGGCTTTCTTCTGCAGCTTGGCGAATTTGTTTTCGTATTTTGATACTTTTTTCAATGTGGGTTTTACGCTGCAAAAAAAAAAGTAAAATGATTGAAATCGATTGGAAAAATTCGAAATAATCCCCCTCCCTCCTCATCCCCCGAATACTTACAATTTTCCTCTTAAGTCATTAACTTGGCTGTTCAAGTCGGCGATCTAATAAACAAAAATCACATATTAGGGTGTAAATTGAAATTAACCAATTTGGCCATAGCTAGAAAAAATTCCAAAACACAATTTGAAGCTTAACGTACAATGGCTGTAAGCTTGGAAGCAGGTGGGGATGAAATGCGATCGCATAAGCAACAAAGAACATGTTAGAAGTTAATGGGTGATGTTATAAACTATAAAATATAATTTACAAATTTAATTGAAATTTTCGATTTTTTGTTTCGACGAAAAAAGGTATCAACCAAAGTGACTGACTAGTGAGGTGCACTGAGATAGAGAAAGATACGACATAAAATTTTCAAAAAAATATACTAAGTAATATTACGATACAAAATATATTATAAATCGAAACGGAATGTAAATTACTAAAAATGTAATTAAAATAGGGAGGTATAGGTAATTAATTGTACAGCTATAAGAATATCACATGAAATATTACACATTACTCGGAAAAAAAGAAATAGTTCAGTTGACTTCGTCATACATCTATGCATAATTTTTATGGCGAACATTCTCTGGACAGAGGATGCTGACCAAATATTGAAGTAATTTTTATCATCGAAGACTGGAAAATATCCATAAAAATCAGCCTCTTCACAGATCCCTAAAATGATCTCCAATTCTAAGAAATATTACATTACACTGTACAATATTCAGTGCACCTACGAGTGATAATTTCACCCTCCCCCTTTCTGGCTTTCTCAGCTTCTTTCAGCTGGTAATCTCCTGAGTGGAAAAAAAACTGACGATATATGCAACCACTTTTAACAAAATCTACCAAGCATCGTATAAGCGCAGAATCTCTATTAAGTTACCAATCTACCGATAATTTCTTTTTAGGCCAATTTTTCGTACATCAGCTGAAAGTTATTGGGATAATTTCAAGCTATGTACAATACTGTTATTTGCAAACAATACGATTGCTGGTACCACAGTTTTCAATCAGTTCGTTTACTATGTTCTACGTAGTCATTACTATAGCGTTAAATCTACGTATTTATAAATCAATGTCTAATAACAGCGTTGTAGGAAAAGGACCAAAAAAAATTCCGATATTAAAGCTAAACGTATAAAATAATTTCCTAGCTTAATACGTAGATAACTTAGGTATATTTATTTCTATGTTGAATCGGTTGACGAGTAGAGAGTCAGATGTACTCGAGTATTTAGTGATCTGGAAGGGTTCTACGAGTCTCGAGAATATTCACCGAAACATTATTTTATTGAAATTTTCAAATTAATACGAACAATTGGATAGTAATTTGGAGATGAGATGAATTTTATGAAATAATTTCAGGATCAGAAGGTCAGAAAAATTGCCCAAAATTGGAGCAATTTTGAAGGAAAAATTTAGGGGTGATCTGTAGTCCAGGCATTTTAGGAGTTGACCCCCAAAAATTAAAGCCTGATTTTTTTTTCGTGTTTTACGTTCGTAATGGTCCACTACTTAACATACTAAAATGGACACCTCCACAACCCTCCGCTACCCCCAGGGGAGGGGTAAACGTCCGCTGAAAACCGGTTTTTCGTGAATATCTCCTCAAATAAGCCTCAAAATTGAAAAGTAGTTATGAACAATCTTGTTCTACGCGTAATTTCCTATCGGAAGGGTTTTTTTCTTTTTCAAAAACACTCACTTCCTTGACCAAAAATTAAGGGTAAAAAACACCTATTTTTCAACAATTTACAGCATTTTTGGAAAAAATCAAAACTTTTGAGAATATTTTCTCAAAAAAGCCTCAAAATGGAAAAATGGTTATGAACAATCATGTTCTACGTGTAATTTTCTATCAGACAGGTTCGTTTTTTTTCGAAAACACCCCCTTCTTTGCCCAAAAATTGAGGGTGAAAAACACCTATTTTCCAATATTCACAGTATTTTTGGAAAAAATCAAAACTTTTGAGAATATTTTCTCAAAAAAGCCTCAAAATGGAAAAATGGTTATGAACAATCATGTTCTACGTGTAATTTTCTATCAGACAGGTTCGTTTTTTTTCGAAAACACCCCCTTCTTTGCCCAAAAATTGAGGATGAAAAACACCTATTTTTCCAATATTCACAGTATTTTTGGAAATGATGGAAATACGAAGCTGAAAATATCCTTTTTGAATCTTTACGACGCAAAGAAATGTTTCGTATCACCAATAATCACCAATAACATCGCGTTTATAGTACTTTTTCTTTCCACAACTTCGATTTTTTAAATGCAGTATTCAATTTCAATAACCTCCCTTATAATTAACGGTAGGGGTTGAAATTTTTGCGGTGACTTTTTTTTGGAATACCCTACCAGCATGTATAAAAAAATACTCGTTTTGGGTAAATTTAGCTTCGTATTTCCATAATTTCCAAAAATACTGTGAATATTGGAAAAATAGGTGCTTTTCACCCTCAGTTTTTGGGCAAAGAAGGGGGTGTTTTCGAAAAAAAACGAACCTGTCTGATAGGAAATTACACGTATAACATGGTTGTTCATAACCATTTTTCCATTTTGAGGCTTTTTCGAGGAGATATTCACAAAAGTTTCGATTTTTTCCAAAAATGCTGTAAATTGTTGAAAAATAGGTGTTTTTTACCCCTAATTTTTGGTCAAGCAAGTGAGTGTTTTTGAAAAAGAAAAAAACCCTTCCGATAGGAAATTACACGTAGAACAAGATTGTTCATAACTACTTTTCAATTTTGAGGCTTATTTGAGGAGATATTCACGAAAAACCGGTTTTCAGCGGACGTTTACCCCTCCCCTGGGGGTAGCGGAGGGTTGTGGGGGTGTCCATTTTAGTATGTTGTGTAGTGGACCATTACGAACGTAAAACGCGAAAAAAATATCAGGCTTTAATTTTTGGGGGGTTTGGTACATTTTTTCTCTTATTTGCCTGGACTACTGAGTACATTTAGAAATTTTTTCAAAGCAAAAATCTGAATTTTTGAGGAAAATTGGAGGGTTGGTGAGTTGATTCCCTGAATTCAGAAATGTAGGTATGGATTGATTCCCCCTTTTTTTTAGGATATGTACGAATTGAATCCAAACCTCTTTCAACCTATTAGCGTTACCCAGCAAAAACAATGAGGCGGTATTTTCATTTTTTTTTCAAGACAAATTTTTTTTAATCCCAAGATTTTCTATCAATTTTTTTTCAACCCTGAGTTTTTGGCTCAAAAATTGACTCCAAGGCTAAGGTGCAATAATGGGGTCATTTTGCCTCAAGTAGAACTTTGTCAAAATTCTTGCGCCATTCCATTTTCCTTGGTAGAAGATGATTTTAGAGCACATTAGTGAATTTTTATCTCACCCCTGGGGGATCTGGGGGCCCAAAATACGCGTTTTTTAAGCTAAAAACTCTTTAAAATTCCGTCTTTGTGAGTTTTCAACCGATTTTTTTCAAACTTGGTACGTAGGTAGAGAAACTTGAGGGGAGTGTCCTGAACTTTTTCCGATTTTTTTGACCACTTTAATGATATTGAATTTGATTTTGAAAATTTCAAATCGCCCTGGGAGGCACAGTTTTGGTGCTGTCTCAAAATTTTTCTAAATTTAAATTTCTCGATGTATTCACACTCTTTAGAATTTTTTCAGATTTTTTCAAGAATGAAAAATTGATGAAAAACAATGATTTTAAACAACAAAAATGATGAATTACACGTTTTTTTTTTTGGATATTTGACCACTTATTTCCACCTCTTGAAAAAATCTGAAAAAATTCTCAAAAGTGTGAAATATATTGAGAAATTTAAATTGAAAAAAATTTTGAGACAGCACCAAAACTGTGCCTCCTAGGGCGATTTGAAATTTTCAAAGTTGAATTCAAGGTCAATAAGGTTGTTGAAAAAATCTGAAAAAATTTCAGGGCACTCCCCTTAAGTTTCTCTACCTTCGTGCCAAGTGTGAGAAAAATCAGTTGAAAACTCTCGGAGATCTCGGAGATGGAATGTTGAAGAGTTTTTAGCTTGAAAATCACGTATTTTGGGCCCCCAGCCCCCCAGGGATGAGATAAAAATTCGCTCATGCGCTCTAAAATTATTTTCTACCGAGGCAAATCAAATGACGTAAAAATTTTGACAAAGTTCCACGTGAGGCAAAATGACCCCCTTATTGCACCAGAGCCTTTTTCCCATTTATTTTTTTTAAATTCCTCATTTTTCTAATTTTTTTCCAAAAAAATTTCCAACTCAAATTTTCTCAGGATTGTTTTATCTTTACCTTTTTTCAAAATTATTTGTTTCAACTTTAATTTTTTTCTCAAAACATTTTGCAATTTTAACATCAAAAATTTTTCCAACTAAAACATTCTTAGATTTTTTTCAATTTCATCTTTCATATTTTTTTCAATTCAATATTTTTGTCCAATTTAAAACTTTTTCAAAATCTTTAGGTTCCAACTTTAAAATCTAAAAAGCTGTTTTTAAATTCTATGGAAATAATTTTAGAGTTGAAAAAAAAATTGAAAAGAAACGTTGAGAGTTCGAAAAAATACAAATCAATTTGAAATAGAAAAAAATGGATAAAAAATTTTAGAGTTGGAAAAAAGTTTAGGAAGAATTTCAAGATTTAAAAAAATTTAGAGAAAAAATTCAGAAAGGTATACACCTAAAAAATGAAAAAGTTTTAGGTTGAAAAAATTTTAGTTGTGAAAAGAAAATACCTACTTAAAAAAAATAAAGAGTTAAAAATAATTCAAAAAAATTGGTTCAAAGTTGAAAGAAATTTTTGCGAAAAGTAGGAATCAACTTGTACATTTCTCGAAAAAAATTGAAATAAATTCGCCTATCTTTTCGCATGAATATTTTGTTGGGAATCAGCTCACCTACAACCGAAAATTGAAATACCTGAGAAGAGTGTCGAAACCATGAAAAAGGAGAATTTGATAAGAACATCAATAATGCCACGTTCCAAAAAATAATTAAAAATTGGAAAAGAACAAGAAATTTCACTGTATGGAGATTTCAAAAGACTTTGACCTTTTACATCGATTGCCATGACTGGAATCCCAACAAATGAAAATCACAACAGAACAAGGTCATCCTAAATCCTCAAAAGTCAAGGATATTTTATCTTTCTCCTTCACATTTTATTTTCCCCCCTCTTCCCCACTCCGAACGTGAAAATCGACGTAGTCTCGGCTACATCTACTTATTAAATTACAACTACGATTCGCCTTTGTTATTAATAAATGAAAAAAAAACCACCTCGGCGTTAGACAAAAAAAAGTAATTCCTTAATTTTGAAAGCAAGTGGTAATTTACCTCCGTATCACGTTTTCGGACCACATACTCCAGGTCCCATTTCTGACTCTCACACTTATACATGCGATCATAATACTGCTTGATGATAGACTTCAGTTGCTCTAACACAGAACAAATAGCAATATGCTAATAATTTCTTTGTGTGTCCAAAATACGCACAAATACGACTAAACGTTGTAATATTACAAATTACCTATCCCTACGTAGAAGTTCTAAGTGAAAAAAAAATAGCATAGGTGCCGTGAACAAAATATAATAGGTACGAGTACTTATAATAATTCAAACTGCAATTACTTCGAGATCATGCAAAAGGAAAAAAGGAACTATACTGTACATAAAATTACGAGTAACGCTGTAGCAATTTTCTATACGATTAAATACTCATGTCTACGTGTAAGTTGTTTATTAAAAAAGAAGAAAAAACATATCAGACTAGTACGCAAACAAAGTAGATAGGTACCTATATAAAAAAAAGAGCGATCTCAGGAGATACCAATTTACTCGCCGATTAATCTACCGCGTGAGCATTTTACGAGTAACTTCCCAAATGGAAAAAATTTCGTTGAAAAAAAAATTGAAAAAATGTAGGCAGTAATTTAAATTCTTATAAACATCTACATCGCGTATTGAAATATTATCTTGTGTTGACCAATGCATGATAGAATACTTTTTTCAATTTTCCCTCCCCTTCCCCTCGTATTACCTTATTTAGAAATGGTATTTTATCATAACATCAGTCAACAAGAAGTATACTTCGGTTATTTGTAAATTTCTAAGAAAAACTCAAGCTTGACGTGTTAGTCATGAAAAGGGTGGAAGGGAATATGGAATCTGGTCGAGGTAATAATGCATACCATACGTAAATGAAACAATTACCTCGCAAGCTTTCACTCGAAATTCACGTTCTAAATGGAATTTATCTCCTTCTATCTTATACACCCTATTCCATAATTCGGTTAATAGTTCTGTCAGATCCGCTATAAAATTCAAAGCGAATAAGCTTTAGTGAAATGAAAGCTGTTTGAACAGAAAATCTATCTGATTCATGATTCGAGTCGTAAAAAATAGTTAAAATTAGCTGCAATTGCAAAAAAAATAATTAAATTAGATTATCGTTAATAAGTAGAGCTTAGAGCTTGTGTTAAGTAGAATTAATTATGTTAAGTACATCCATCAATTTTCTTAACATTTGACCCTTTAAAATTGAAAAAAATCACTTTATATCACTTATGGAGAAAATAGATGGCAAGTCTGTCGACAAATCTTTACAAATTGAAGGATTCAAAATTATTGAAAAAGAGAATATTGTTGAAATTGAAATAAAAAATAGTGAGCCTGGATATAAAAACCACCCTTGGGCGTCAAAAATTGGTTTTTGAGTTGGGGTTCTCCTTTAATTCTACACCATCTGAAAAGCCCAAAATCAGTGTCAACTCAAAAACCAATTTTATTCACCTATGGGTGGTTTCAATATCCAGGCTCACAATACGTATTTAGTTTTTCAACTTGACAATATAAAAAGGTAAAAAAAAATCGAATCCGACACAAAAATCGTTTAAGTGACATGAAAATGCTTTAAAATGAACGAAATTTCGCTCGAATTTTCTTATAACAGGTCGAAACTGTGAAAAATCATTAATTGCTTGAAATCTTCTCTTTTAGAATTTTTGATGGATTTTCCCAACAATTTTTACAAAATTCGAATAATAATTAACCAATTTTCAATCACAGCATCAGGTTAATTTTTTTTAATTTTCGTCAAAAAATTTGGCAAATCATTTCATATTTTCCAAAATCGGTGCAATATTTTCAATTTTCAAACATTTTCCCCAACTCTCCAGTCTCCAATCTGAATCAGTCAAATTTGATGGAATTCTACCTTTTCGAATCAGTGAGATGATTTTCATTGAAAATGAATGATTTTCGCTTATTTTTCACATTCAATCTCAGCCAATTCCCAATGTGCCGGTAAAAATCAGTAATTTGTCTAAAAGATCAGTGAAAAATCACTGATTTTCAGCCAAAAACGTAGAATTTCACTATCTGCATTAAGACTGATCCAGCGTTTGTTCAACGCATTTTCTTTGCTCAAATCTGTAAAAGTATTATCCGTCAACTGAACGTACCTTTTTTTTTTTCCTTTTTTGGGTTTAGACTACTAACTGTGTACGTCAGTACCACTGAAATAACTGGGTACTACATGGCTTCATTGAATTTTGACCCCCCCCCCCCTCCCCATGTATTTTTTTCTCGAATTTACGGGTATTTCTTTGAAAATAATTTCTGGTTTTCAAAATTATGACATTTTTTTTAAATGAATTTGTATGCCATTTTTTCAACAATGTTTTCATGAATACAGCTCATTATTATAATTAGGTACCTATATATTTTTTCAAAAGAATTCTCGGTACTTATATTTGAACAAAATTATTTATCAATTTTCACAGAATTTTCATCGAATTTCCATTTGAAAATTCAACAACTTTATTTTACATTTTCAAAAATTATAATTTTATATTTTTTAAAAATCAATTTTAGGATTGTTTTAACACCTTTCAATAGAAAAGTAATAACTTTTTATCTCGTTTGCCCAAAACGTTGAATAATTTTCGTAACAATTTAACACTTTTTCATGAACGATTTTTGTGACATTCCTAAGCCATTCGCAAACCTAATTTTAAAAAATTAACTTTCGCGTCATTTTCAAGCAATTTTCTCCACAATTCAACAATTTTTTGGGGGTTTTAAACGAGTTTTATTGCAGTTCTGCCAACTATTGAAATCGTTGCATAATTTATGAGCGATTATCAGTCACAATAATTCAACAGGTTTTCCTCTTCGATCTTGAAACTATTTTCATATTTTCAAAAGCTTAGACAATTTCGATGGTTATTCAACTTTGAACAATGTAAATTTTGGAGAAAAAATTACGTACAGCGATTCAAAAGCTGTCTCTGATTTTGAAATATTTTCAACCCCTCCCTCACCATGGCAATTAACTAATTAATTTTTACGTCATTTTGAAAAATTAAATCCCCTCTTTTAATGGCGAATTAGGGTACGTAATTTAATGCTGTCGACAATTTTCTTTAATTTTTAGCAAGAAATAGGAGTCGAGCCGGAGTCAGGAGTCAGCTTTCTTCCTTGACTCCGGGAGTTAGGTGGAGTCAGGAGTCAACTTTTTGGCTGACTCCTATTTCCTGATTCTAAATCGGAGTCGGACTGACTCCAGATTGACTCCGACTCCCGCCTGACTCCGCAGTCAAGCCGGAATCAGGAGTCAAGGTCTGAAATTGACTCCGGAGTCAAGGTGGAGTCAAGAATCGAAGTATGAAAGTGACTCCGGAGTCAAGCCGGAGTCAGGAGTCAACTTTTTGGCTGACTCCTATTCCCTGATTTTTAGATGCAATTAAATAATCTCTATAATATTTTAGGCAACTTTACCACATTTTGAAAAACTTTACAAACAGTATTGAAGATTGAAGAATTCATCTCAATTTTTCCAATTCATGAAAAAAAATAATAATTCGATTCTGATTATTTTAGCAAACTTTTTCAATTAAAAAAACAACTGAAAATCTAAAATATTTCTAGTGTTGGGCGATTATTAATCGTATATCAAAATAATTGATTAATCGACGTGAAAAATAAGCGATTAATCGACGTAATGCGATTATTTTATTTTTGTCCAATTTTGGCCCAAAAAACGGAAAAATTCTCTAAAACTTTCTAAAATTCGAGTTATGCCCCTCTTCAATCCCAAATGGCGCTCAAAATTTGTAAGGATCTCTGAGAAACGTGTAATTTAAAATAAAAATAGTTCAATTTTTACGTTTTTAATTCATTATTTTTCAGAATTGTGAAAAAAAAAAGGTCAAGGATTTTTCTCCAAGAGGATTTTAGCCATTTTAAGGAATTTTTGAAATTCTTGTGGCAGCGCTGGCGCTAAAATAAAGTAAAAACCGTGCGAATTTCCCACTGCGATTATGATCGATTAATCGATTATTTTTTCATCGATTAATCGATTTTGCCCAACACTAAATTTCCTCCTTTCCTTCAATCAATCATCACATCAGTAATGAGATCAATTCATAAATCCAATCCAAATATTTGAAAAAAATCATTTTTATTTTTTTATATCCATCCACCATCCTAGAACTACCACTCAAATACCAACTGCAGATCCTCCCCTACTTCATATATTTTAATCTTTGGTAAAAATTGAAAAAAAAAGACTACAAAAATTACACAGCTAAAGCTTTCCAAAGCAATTATTATTAACCGCCTAGTACACACGCCAGTTGGATCCAACGATCAGTACTCCATCTCGTGACACAATCAAGAAACCCCACATGAAAAGCGACGTTAAAAGTGGTTGATTATCAGTACCGCTTAATATTTGGTAAAATATGTAGTACATATAACCAGTGTATTTCCAATTGCAATTTTTTATACACATACATCCTACGGAATCGTGAACACGTCTTATAATCTTAATTGCGAACATCGAATTAATCAAGCTATTCAAAGGGTTTGTACATTTCAACACAGCGAATATAGTTAGTTTAACTTTGTATTCCAGGTGGCTTTTGGGTTAGCGAAATGTCAACTTGGTTTAATCATTATACGTAATAACAAAATTAGCTGCCTATGTGTATGATATGATAAGGAATAACGGCGTTACGAATAAATCACGACGTTTTGTCGCGCAAAAGCTTTACGGATGTCACTTCGCACCTCATAGTCCTTTTTTTGAACCTCGAACTCAATATCAATTTTTGTAGCTTCCAATTGAGAGATGAGTTTGTGATATTCTTGGCAGATTTGCTTCAACTTTTCTACAGAAAAGTATTACAAAATGTTCGGTGTAAAATCACATTAGATAGGTAATTACGTAAATCAATGGCAATATCCTCTTAGTACACATTTAGTAGATATATTAATTGGTAGGTACACGCTGGAATGGGGGCAAACAACAAAAAAAAAAGGTACACCTTGGGAGGAGAAAAAATACCTATAAATAGAGTCACTTCGGATATAGGTAAATAATTCGCGATAATGATAAGGAATTATGTCTGTACTCAGTAGATACCTTTGCATTTGCATGTAAATCTTACGTAAATAACATAACCCGTGAATAATGTAAGCTAATTTCAAGTTTTAAACTTCAAACTGCGTGAAACACAAAAACACTAAAAAGCTGTGGATTCAGTTGAAACCTATAGTTATGGAATGTGCTAATTACTTTTCAAAAATTCCATATACGAGGTGTCCAAAAATTATTTTTAAAAAAAGCATCAAATGCCTTTCAAAGGCTACTGAAAAATTTCAGCATATTTTCAAATGCCTTTCAAAGGCTACTGAAAAATTTCAACATATTTCCAAATGCCTTTCAAAGGCTACTGAAAAATTTCAGCATATTTCCAAATGCCTTTCAAAGGCTACTGAAAAATTTCAGCATATTTCCAAATGCCTTTCAAAGGCTACTGAAAAATTTCAGCATATTTCCAAATACCTTCAATTTTTTAGCTTTGGGGATCTCATCGAAGTAAAAAGCACATCCTGTTTCTATAAAAAATTTAAAAAAAAAACTGACCATGGGACGATATTATTACAATTTGACAAGTTCATGTTTAATAGTGAATTATATCGGACGAACAAGTGACACCAATGTTAAAATTTGAGAACCTCGAAAGAAAATAGCCACCGGGCTACACCTCGACAACCCACCGTGGCTGATTTCTTTCCCCAGATCCTCTTCATACGAATAGATTTTATTCCTGAATTTTTTTGTTTTAGCGAAGTGCAAAACATACAGTCACATTAATTAAGATTTTAGCACCGCGCTAACCTCTACGTCTTTCTTTTTAACACAATATTCGAGGTCGAATTTATCTTCTTCCAGTTTATTAATCCGTTGATAATAGTCATTAATAATCCTTTTCGCTAAGTCTGGTGTAAATATACAAACGATTATCAATAAATATGTAAATTGGTCGATTTTTTGGCTTTCTTTTTCATAAATGAAAAAAATGGTAAGATAAAATGATAAATTACGTATAAAAATGCTGTAGAACGTAAATGGAGAGAAAATAAGTTTATTAGGTAAAAGCTCGGCCTAGGTGGGGATAATGGATAGGCTTACCTTCGCTCGCATTATCCACGTCTTTTGGCGTGCCGCAACGTTCCTCGATGATACGTCTTCTTTCGGCTGCTTTTCTTTCTTGTTCTTTCTTCAATTCTTCGGCGGCTTTTTTTCTCAATAGCAACTGTAAAATTTCAATGTCAGATTTGATTTGAATGGTGATAAGTGAGGCTTGAATAGACTCCGAAAGGATTTTCGAGATATGAGATGTCTAGACAGAGAGGTTCAGCGGAGAGGGGCGAAAAAAAATTTAATATTTTAGAATGGTTTTAATCAGACATGAATTTCAGGCCAACATTTTAAAATAGACGAATTCTGGAGTCTTCAATAGAATTTATAGATCATTTTTGATGGAAAAACGACGTACGATTTTAAAAAATTCGAATGCCAAAGATTCCAGAAAGTTAAGCTTTTCTGGGGAAAAATAAGTTTTGAACTTTTAAAATTTTTATAACGATTTTTATAATCTAGAAATCGTAATTTCTAAGATACCATAAAAAACTAAAAATCAAATAATTTAAAATGTCAGAAAATTAATTTAAAATGTCAGAAAATGTATTTAAAATGTTAAAAAATTCAGTATTTCTATGAAAAGTGACATGGAAAAAAATTTGGAATGAAGGAATTTTGTGAAAAAAATTAGTAAAATTTTAAGAGAGTTGGTGAGTTGATTCTCTGAATTCAGAAATGTGTGAATTGATTACCATTTTTTTCAGGGTGTGCACGAATTGATTCCCATATTTTTTGGAGGGGAGGGGGGGATATGTAGAGGTACGAGTTGAACCCGAACCTCTTTCAACTTGATTAGCATTACCCAGCAGATACCACGTGGGAGGAGATATCTATTTTCAATATTTTTTTTAGCCCCAAGATTTTTTATCAAATTTTTTTTTCAACTCTGAAGTTTTTGCCCAAAAATTGACTCTGAATTTTTTCAATTTTTTTCAGTTCCTTATATTTTCTTCAAAACTTTTTTCTACCTGAATTTTTTTTAGAATTGTTTTACCTGTACATTTTTTTCAGAATTATTTGTTTCAACTTTAAATTGTTTCTCTAAAAAATTGAAATTTTGTTTCAACTTTAATTTTTGTCCCAACAAAAAAATTGGGAATTTCAACACCAAGATTTTTTGCAACTAAAACATTCTTATATTTTTTAATTTCATATTTTTTCTTTTTTTTCAATCCTTTAATTTTTTTATCTAAGTTAAAACTTTTTCAAAATCTTTTGGTACGAACCTCCAATCCTGTGAAATAATTTTAGAATTGAAAAAAATTCACAAAAAAACGTTGGAAGTTCCAAAAAAATACAAAGAAATTTAAAGTAGAAAAAAATTGGAGAAAAAGTTTCAAAGTTGGAAAACAGTTGAAGGAAACTTTCAAGATTGAAAAAAATTTTGAGGAAAAATTCATAAAAAGTATAAACATGATAAAATCTGAGAATAGTTAAGATTGAAAAAAAATTGGTGTTGAAAATACTTGAGAAAAACATTTAGAGTTGAAAATAATTCCAGAAAAATTGGAGTCGAAGTATAAAAAAAATTTTGAGCCAAAAATTCAGAGTTGAATGAAATTTTTGAGAAAGATGGGAATCAACTCATACATATCCTGATAAAAATAGGAATAAATTATTCGTACATATCCCGAAAAAATTGGGAATCAATTCGTCTATCTTTTCATATAAATATTTCGTTGGGAATCATCTCACTTACAACCAATTTTAAGACCCCTGGCCTTATCGTCGATACCAATCGCTGTGTAATTTTTCCGATTTTTTCCAGCGCCTTCAACATCACAAATATGCATTTTATTCACCACCCATTACGAATTCTACGTGAAATATTCCCAACCTGACTCCTGACTCCTCCCTCCTACACCGTCCCATCTTTTAATCCCATTCTCTCGAGGAAATCCAATTATCGAGTCTATCCTTCGGAAAATCATTGAACTGCAACTTACACGTAATTTCTTCTTTCTGTCTGGGGTCATGAAACCTTTCTTGGCCTTCTTAGCTTTGGAAGCTTCTTCCATACGCTTCCTGACCTCGGCCCTTTTGCGGTCGATTTCGGCCTGCTTGGCCCTCTTTGCCTGAAATCATTCAAAAACGTGATAATTTTCCATTTTACCTTCGAATAATTACCTATCGACGGAATTTTTCAATCTCATTCGAAAATCCAACTCCAAACTCGTTTTGAATATATTTCGATCGCCCATAGAATACAAAATAGTGACTGTTCGTCATCTTACGTGCCTCTTCGATCCTTTTCCTCTGTAAAAAAAATACGAAACGATATTAGAAATAATGTTTTGAAAATGAATCATATTATCGAGATGGGTTAAACATAGATTTGAACGAAAAAGAACATGTAGAAAAGATAGAACGATAGTGAAATGAAATTTAAAATGAAATTATATAAAAGTATTAATTAACAGATAGATATTTGAAGAATACGAGTATACAAATACAGATTGTAGGTATAGGTACCTATAGTGTGTTAATTACATGAGAGATGTTCGTAGAGTAGGTGTATGTTTTTGAAATTAAAAGAGTAGATGTTTAAATCACTGATATGGACTTTTTTATACCAGTAAACGAAGCGAGAAGAAGTAAAATACACATGGTTCCACGTAAATGGACATGTCATTTCGAAAAATCATTGAAACACGAAGCTTGAATTAATATGAAAAGCTGAGATAAAATTTTAAAATAAAAAGCAAGTGAAATTTTCTATCAAAACTCGAAGCTTTTGAATTGAGGTATAAAAAAAGATCAATCCTGATTAATTTTTATCTAATAATTTTGAGTAAAATTTGAAACAAAATTTTTATTCTCCCCTCCCCGTTAACTTAAAATTTTATTATTCCATTTTTTTAGAACCCAAAATAAAATAGGTATATCAATTGGTATTATATTCCCACCTTCTACATAAATCTTCTCCTTTTTTCTCCTTCTGTGAACTTTACTTCAAAAATTTTCAAATTTCAAAAATCGTTTCATTTTTCAAATCTTTCCATTCTTTTGAATAATTTTGACCTCCAAAATTTTACCTTCTTTCCATTTCCCAACAAAAGTGCAAAATCTCCAGCTTCGAGCCTTTCAAGTTCTTAAATCTACCACAATCACAAATCACAACCGCAGTTAGCTTAAAGCATCAATCAGGCATTTCAAAATTCAGCATTTTGAAGACATTACAAAGCAGATAGCAAAGCTGAGAAAAAAACTACTAAAAAATTTACATCTTACTACATTTTGTACTACGTGTACGAGGATCAGTCTATAATTCCTCGTATGTTCAGCGCCAATTTATTCGCATGAATCCTCACTCTCTTTTAGTGAAATCGATTCATAGCCTTTACATAATTATTAGCTTATCGATACGAAACAAAATAATGAAAACTTGAAGAAAAATAACACTGTTAGCTAACTACTTTGAATAAAGTGTTTCGTGTGTTGTGTGAATGTATTTTGTGAGAATCATTTTTATTCCTGATTTAAAAAAAAATCCCCTAAAAAATTGGCTAAAGTTGAATTTATACGTGATGAAAAAAGAACATATTTACATTGGTACGTGAAATTATCTACAAAGTGATATTTCTAACCTCTAAATTTATACAAAAGACAGTATAATGCAAAAGCCAAAGCAAAATTAAAACATACCTCATAATTATAAAAAAATCCATCGTGTCAACTGTTTCATCAAATAACCAGACCATTTCAAATTTTCAATCGTAAATTGAACCAAATCGTGTGGAAAATCATCGAGTGAGGTAATTTGAGGAATATGAAAAAAATTGAAAAAAATGGTGTTAATACGATGGAAAGTAAGTACTGTAATATTGACGAGATTGAACGGAATTGAAAATTCGATCATCTTACAATTTTCTGGAACATTTCGAGTAGAAATTACAGTGTAAAGATTTCCCAAAAGGGAGGATACTCACCTTACCTCATCATCTGCCATCTTGACTGCTCAAGTTGTCAAACAAAAAACACCTATTGAAAAATCAGATAAAAATGATAAAAAAAATTGGTTAATATGGAACGATTCACACGGTAGATGGTTTTTAAAACGAATACGATGAAATCTCATTTCATTTTGGAAAACTGCCAGGTGATATTCGTCGAATGACGCGGCGCTCTCGTTCGTGTGTTAGTTTAAAGCCATATCAATGGGCTATTTTGGTATTTACGAATTTGTGCCTTTATCGAATAGTGAGCCATATTTGTTGCAATCCGTCGAACAGATGGGTTTGAGAATTTAACCAATAACCAGATTTGAGAGATAATTTTTCTCAATGTGGTGAAGTATTTCAATGGATGAAAGAATGGTGTGGGAGAGGATTCCGGATTTCAGATGAAATTTTCAATTTGAGAAAAACGTCGTCCAGTTCGATTGATTTGGGCGAAAAGTGACCACCTTGAAGAAAGAAAAAATCAAAATTGTGGAAATGAAGTTGAGGGCAAATTTTTTGAAAATTTCAGCTTATAAATGATTTTTTCACTTTTATTCGTTCGAATGAATGTCTAATTTTATTTCCTGTTTGCATCATTCGTGAAGTTGTAATCAGTTGACTGAGTGAGAATTTTCCAACGAAAAAAAACAGCGGAAAAATTATCGATGGTCATCAGAATATAATTTGAATTGAAAATTTCATCTTGAAGATTCCTAAATTTTTCAAATTTAAAATTATTTACCTACCTACTGAATATTTTAAATTATGAGTTAGGATGAGAAAAAAGAGCGGACTGAACAGAAAATTTATTTATTTGACTTTCGAAGTATCTAGATTCTAAAATTCTATGGTTTTTTGGAGGGGGGGGGGGTGAAAAGATGGAGGAGGGGGTATTATTACAATAATTTTGTTTTGAAAGTTCGACCTCAATCATAACTAATTTGTTCCCGAATGAGATCTTGGCCCTGAAATGGAAAATCCATACCTGACAAATGAATTGAGTTCGAGATAGTTTTTAGAGAGAATGAGATGGAAGGGGGGGGGTTAATTTTTTATTTCAGTTTAACAGAGCAAATGAATTCGAAAATTGAAGCGTTAAAAAAATTAATAAAATCATTCTGTGAATAAAATTTAAATCTCTCAGAAAATGGGTGAAAAGCTCATTGGATTTTCTGAGCTTTACTCCTCTCTCCGCACTTAAAAAAAAAACTCATTTTCCTATCCGACATGAAAAATTATTTTCAAAAAATGAAAGAAAAATGTGAGAAGCAGTGATCTTGATGAAATAAAATTTATTTCCATTAAATTGAAGGACAATTTTTTTGAACAATTATTCCAAATTTTTTTTCGCTACCTAAGTAAGATATTCCCTGTTAATTCTCCCTCCTCCGCAATTAAACATTTGAAGTTGCCACACCCTTAAACTAATTCCATTCCATAGACCTCCGAATGGACCATCATTTAGTCAAAAAATATTCCCAATTTTAGAAATCACGAAGTTGCTCTAATTTACCAACGTTTTTTCAGTGTTCCCAATTATTAAAACGAATAAAATGTATACTTGGCATGAATGTGGGATTAGTAATTGGATAGGAGAACCGTAGTTGGCAGCGTGATCTTGGTGTTTTGTAGTTTTCGTAGAGACGATGAATCTATTTTTAGACTGCCCCTTTACCTACGTTAATGCTGTATGAAAATTTTAACAACGTTCGTTTTATTTTTTGAAAATCGATTTTGAGAAAAATATTTACACAATGAATCAATCGATGTTTTTTTCGATACATACAAATATTTATCAGAGGGTCAGATTGGGTTGATTTTTTCAAGTTCGAAATTTTTAATACTGTTTCGTCGGATGGAAATTCTCTTCAAAAATTTCTCAATAAGAAATAGCTGACTTGAACAGAAATCTGGAGGGGAGGGAGGGTGGGCGGGAGGGAGGAGGGGATTTTTTCTCAAAAAATGACCAAATTGCATGGCCTGTTTTACAATCGCAAAAATGAGAGAAATTGCATTTGGCTAGAAAATAACTTGAAAACTATTTATTCGAGCCCTTCATTATAACATCATTTTCAAGCGAAAAAATGTCTCCACCTTCTCACCTCATCATGCTCCATTTCTTCTAAAATTCAACATTAATGTAATATAAACACAGCGGCAACACAGATACCCACATCTGTTGCCAAAAAAGTAAGTAGACTGTGCGAATGGCCAAATTCTTCACCCGCTTAGGTCATCGTATAAAAAATACGTATTCGTATATGGAATCCCCATAATTACGATTGCATTTTATTGATATCCTAATTAAACAATTTTTCACTCCTTGATGAAGGACATACCCGTTAAATTCTCAAATTACCAATGACGTTCGATGATCGGAATCCAACTCCGGCTCACTTTTCAAATTCGACTAGATCACACGATCGAAAAAAATCACTCACAATCACGTAGGTATAACTAAAATTCAAAATGAAACTTCGAAAAACATTAAATAAAAATCACATACCTACAAAAAATTTACCAGCGGCGAATTCGCGCAAACACACTATTTCCACTTTGTATAACTGACTGAGATGAAAACACGAGCGCGAACTGTTACTTAAACCATAACATTTGGTGAAGAAAGATCACGTGATAAAAATAGAAATCGAGAGCTTACCAATCTATTTATAAAGCACTCTTCGTCTCGTCCTTTCGAGCACCATGATTTTCGGAAGAATTCGAATATATGTTCTTTGCCCGAAAAACGTTCCGAGTGAAATTTTTTATTTGAGAGCTGAAAAATTCGGCATTTTTGAAGTTTTTAAGAATTCCCTCGCACCAAAAAACCAATATTTTTAATTCAATGTTGTTGCATTTGAAGGTCAAAATTTTGGTTCGATGAGTATTTTAGGGGTATTTTTACTAAAGGGTGCATAACACTAAAAGAACTTCACTGTTCCCACTCCTCCAATCATGGTGCAAAGTATGTACCCCCCCCCAAAAAAAAAAAATTGTGAAACATGCCTCAAATTATTTTGTAATTTCAACTCATCGTATTTTCCTTGTCACCTAAATTGAAAAAATGCATTCATTTCTGAAAACCTTTGAGGAAGATCGATAGTTCAAAGGAGTCATTTTATCGATAATAGGTACTTACTTAGTTTATTTTTGTGCTCTCTCATTTTCAACGTCTCCAGAATGCTCTGTATCCTCTGGAAGAAACTCTTATTTTTTGCGAGATTCTCTATCAAGTTATACATGTATCAACTTTTTGCATCAATCAAAAGAATTTTTCAAAGGGGTCCATCTCCAATTTAATGAAGAGCTAGAATTTTGAAAATACATCTTCCAAAACCAGCTTTCAATTTTTTCTTCGAGTTTTTGAAAATTTTGAAATTATCATTTTTCAATAAAAATGTTTATTTTATTTTTTTGTAAAACATACTGAAACCAATTCACAAATTCTGGAGCTTTCATTATAATAGTTTTTATTACTCCTGGGTATTTTCGAACTTCTCCAAAATGCTTGAAAATTGAGTTGAACAGTTATAAATCGAGTTCGAGCCTCTTTTTAAGTAATTTTACAAGAAAATTTTAATTATCTTAAATTTTTAGGCAGATACTTGAGTAATATTTCTTGATCACCTTTCAATTGGCGTTTTGGAAATTTAAAAGTTTGTCAAGAAAACACGTTTTGAGCATTTGTCTGAGAAAGACGCAATTATAAGTTTTTTTGTAAACCTATTCGAAAGAATGATGCAACCTGATTGTCAAGTGACCTGGTCAATTTCCAGGTTTTCTGAAAAAATTCGAAAATTCGATGAGAAGTCAAAACGTTACTGGGAAATGTTAAAATTCCACTTCAGGGATCTACATTAGAATGATGGAAACCAACTTTGCATAAATTTAATTGGAAACGTCATTTTTTCAAAATTGGTATCATTTTTTTTCTTAAAATTAAGTTACAATTATTTTTCTAAGTTCACCAAAAAACGAAAAATTAATGTCGAGCGGGTGAAATTATGGTCATTTTTGTAGCAGAAAAAAGGAAACTTTAATATAGTCTTTGAAAAAAATCGTTCAAGTCGAAGGCAAACATCTTGAGTGATTTTCCCTTCAGATGAGTAAAATTCCAACATATTCTGCATTTTCCTTCTGATTTCAAAGCATACGTTTTAGATCCTTTTGATGAATAAATTTTGGAAAAAAAACATGAAAGTAATATTTTTTAAGGACGTTTAAAAAATTGGCTAAAAATGAAGAATGACAGGCTCGCAGACAGTATGGTGAGCCGAAAAACCAAAAATTTCGATTTTTGAAAAGTTACCCTCTGCAAAAGTTGTTGGCTGGATAGACTAGAAAAATGAAATGAAAAATTTCAAAATCGATTCATATCTGCCGATCGCGCAAGAGCCTTTAAATCTTCAACAATTGCCAAAAATTCAATATTTTCGGAAATTTCAAAAAAAAAAATCAAAATTCATTAAAACCAATTTTAGAGCTTATTTAGGGACTATTTATAGCAAAAAGCACAACTTTTTTGAAAAATTACATCTTTCATAGTTTTTTTTTAAATTTCTCATATTTCTTTACCTCTGAAAAAAATTGAAAAGAGTTACAAAACACTGATTTTTTCAAAAAAATGCGCTTTTTGGTCTGAATAGTCACTAAATAAACTCTAAAATTAATTTTAATCAATTTTACGTTTTTTCAAAATTTTTGAAATTTTGAATTTTTGGCAATTGTTGAAGATTTGAAGGCTTTTGCGTGGTCGGAAGATATGAATTGATTTTGAAAGTTTTAATTTTATTTTTCTAGTCTATCCAGCCAACAACCTTTGCAGGAGGTAATTTTTCAAAAATCAAAATTTTTGGTTTTTCGACCCACCCTCGTAGACAGTGTTTTTTTTTGGAAGGAGGAATGACATCTTAAGAGGGGCGATAAAAAATAGACAAATTTGATGAGAACCCTCTCATTTCACAAAAAAATGCATTTATCTTGCAAACTACAAACATTTTTTTATTTATATTACCTAAATTTAAAATTTAAATTAGAATTTTAACGAAAATTTCGAAATGGCAATAAACAGCGTCAAAAATTTCCAAAAAAATAATTTATATTTATTTTATTGACAAAAAATTTTTCAGTCAACTTTTTAAACCACTGAAAGAACAACGTGAATTTTATAAAAATTACAGGAATTTAAATCCTGTTTCCAGCACTGCCGAGAAAATTTTTTGAATAGGTATCTTATCAAAACATTAGATGACCAAAAAAAATTTTGACTTGCAATTTTTTATGCGTTTAAACGAATAATTCGAATTTGGCAAAAATCAAAAAGCTCTAAATTCGAGATCTGAAACTTCTCAACCAGGTTATAAAGGGCAAAAAGTGTATCCAGTTTTGAAGTTAATTTTGCACAGAGTGTAGAAATTTGAATCGCATTTTTCAAGGATGACCAATGTTTCCATCAGATGCCGGTAATACTTTCCAAAAGTTGAATAAACTGTGTGTTTTTTTTTTTTAATAACAAAACTTTGTGGTCTCTTGACACCTAGTTTCGTTCTTCTCTGAGCAAGAAGGAGGGGGGGGGGGCTCGAAATTTTTTTAGAAAGTCTCATACTCGAAGTGAACCATCTTATCAATTTCCGTCAAAATTCAGGATCTGCTTTTTTTCATTCAATTTTTCAAAAATTTTTGAGCATTGATTATAAGGTTTGTTGGGGAGAAACAAGTGTGGAGTCAGGTGGTGAAATTGATATCATGTTACATCAACTTTCTAGCAACATTTCTCTTCAACTTTCAAAAAAAAATAAGTGGAAAACGAACATCCCAATGTCTGTCATTCATTTCTAGCAACAAAATTATTATTTTCTTCCAAAAATTTCACGTACCAAAAGTGAAGAATGTTATGTAAGTACCTGATTACAATATCCTAATAATGAGAAATTCAAGGAACAAGGAAGGAATTCCAAGAACAAAACCAAATATAGAAAGAATGTGTCCTCTCAATTTATTATTATTTTTTTATATAAAAAATTATCGTATACGACTCTGTACTACATAAAGCAGCGCTCAAAAAACATTTATTGGACTTGGAAATTCTGCTCTTTTCAGTCTTTCTTTTTCGTCTCCTATACCCGCATTTAAAAGTCTTCAGACATGGTGAAGTGGGTTTTGGCTCATTGAGCTCGCGTACAAATGTACATTTCACAACGATTCAAAATCTCGAAATAAAAACTATCGAGTAAAAGTGAAAACTAGCAAGTCTCATTGTATCTTGAAAACAATTTAGTTAACTTCGTCTGTAGGCGCCATCGTTCCCAGTCTAATTCCCAAATGAGCCCAAACTTGGTCACCCTTTCGAATACGAAACATGTGGCTTTGTTATTTCCATTCACTCGAATTTGCATCAGACACCAAGTCCATTCAAAACGTACTAAAATCCACAGCGAGGGGAAAAATAAACAGCGAGGACAGAATTCAATTACGTCTAATTTCGTATTCTTCGATAATGAGTGAGGAAAAAAAAATCATCAAAACCTAACGACAATAACCTCCCTACAATAACTACACATAAAGCGGGCAGGTTTTAAAAATTAAAACTCTCGAGGGAATTGCAAACAATAAGAAAATTTTTAATGAATATACACTCAACTTTTCTCTTTATTTATAAACTTTCTAAGTGGGTATTCTCTCTTACTTCGCACAACAATTACAAAACTCCGCGGCAAATAATTTTTAAAAAAAGTTTGCCCGTTCAAGAATTGTCTGCGTACACGTATAAGAGCGAGAGAAGAAATAAACACACGAGGTACGTAGGTACCTGGAAATAAAAAAAAAAACTAGGTAAAAATAGACAAAGAAAGAATAATTCTTCGACGAGGAACAGCGAAAAGAAAATGGGCTGTATGAACAGAGAGAGAGAAAAAAAAACACTACAAACTACTTTCGTCCAAATGAACCCGTTACGATGTTTTTTTTTTCTTTTTTTCTTCTTTAGCGGGTGCAAAATGGGCGAAAATCTGACGTTAGCATGCTCCAGTCGTGAGATAACAATAAAATTTTAATGCGAGGGAAAAAAAGATCTTCGGGGTGTTTGATATTCAAGACTTTTCATTTTGTTTACTCGCTTGCTACTTGATCTCTGACGTGTTTTTTTTCTCCAGTTGCCGGTTGTTATACTTGCATATTTTTGTTGAATGGGTGATTTTTTGTACGCGAAGGGGATGAAATAACCGTGTTTTTTATTGGATTGCGGTATTGAAAATTAATGAAGGTGCGTGGAAAAACTCAATTTTTCCATTCAATTTAGGCGGAATTTTCATAGGAAGAATTTCGATATTGATGTTTTTTGAAGAAGAAAAGTCATCGTTGGCCAATTAGGTATTTAGGTACCAATTTTTTTTCTCATTTTTAAGACATGAAAATCACGATTTGCACGTTTCCTCAAAGATCAAAAAAAGGTATCTGTAACTAAAAATTAATAAGATATTGGAAAAATTAGCGATGCCTTAAGAGAATGATTTGAAAAATCCAACATAAACTTGGCCCCTGCTACCATGGTCGATGGGATGGGCTGTGGAATCAAACAATACATGACAACAGAAACATGAAGTATGAAACTAGGATGGATCGAAAAAGACAAAAATTTTGTTTTGCGAATTGCGATAGCGTGGAAAAGTTTGTCATTTAGGAAGATAGATTTAATGGGGAAAAAATCGAATCGATTAATCGTCTCACTCTCCCGTAAGAGCATTCAATTCTCTGAAAAATTGTCAAAAATTCAATGTTTTTAAAATCTTAGAAAAATTAAAAATCATTTTAAAGATTGTTTAGTGACCATGTAGGCCAAAAAACACAATTTTTTTGGAAAAAGTCGATGTTTTACGATTTAAAAAAAAATCATGTATAAAAAGCAAGAAATATTTTTTAAAAATTAAAAAAAATATTGTACTTTTTGGATTAAAGGGCCACTAAATCTACTTGAAAAGTAGTCATTTCAACCATTTTTCAATTTTTTGAAAAGCTTGACTGCCTTGAAATTTTGTCAATTTTCGAAGAAATGAAGACTGTCGTCCAATTGGAAGACATACATAGATTTGATTTATTTTTTCTGTCAAATTTTACTGTGCTATTTTAATTTGAAAATCTAAATTTTTGATTTTTCGATTCACCATAATGAGAAAAAATTCAGAAACGAAGAGATATAGGTACTTAACATAAATGTAATTTGAATTAATTTCCATTAATTTTTTCCAAAAATTGGAAAAATTTATTAAGGGCAATAGGGCATGCTTTACATAATTTTTTGGCTCACTGAAACATATATTTTTCATGATAGCTGGTTAAATCCTATAGATACTGATTTCGTAACCTACACTGAATAGTTTTTGAAAAAATTAGATCTAAAAATTATTCCACTTCTAAGATTTTTTAATTATAATTTTTTCCAACTGTATATTCCAAGAAATACTCGTATCAATTCGTAATTGATTTTTCATAAAGTTCTTTTCAAATTTGAGTAATTTAGAGAATTTTTGATCTCACAAGTCTTGTAAATTTACAGGCGCGAAGTTGGCTTAAAAATTAGGTGAATAATATGCCCTCAAATAACTGAATTATTTGGTCTGAGCAAAGAGAGCACACAATATCATAGGAATTCACACCCGAATTGGAATATAAGTAATTATTTTCGACGAATCCAACCCTTGTGACTTTTTTGATACTATTTTCATAATTTTCTCAATTTTTAGTCACGTATCATCACCGCCTCCTTGAGTCCCTTCACCCTCCTCCAATTTGACTTTTTCAAATAATCATACAAAACATCTGGTGTTAACTTCCTTAAAACAAGAATTCAATATCATTTTATCGCTAATAGTAAGAAGTAGTGTGATTCAAGTTTACGATATACAAAGCGATGACAGTTTTAGGACGCACGCGTCCGTTGATACTTGTATTCATAATGGGTTGCCTATTTATTGGATTGAAGGAAATATCTCTTTTGAAAAAACATTCTAAGTAAAAATTTCGAATTTGGGATTGGGGCTGATAAAAACAAGTATTCAATCCGACATGAAGAAGGGAATTATCGCGAGAAACAAATTATAAAGCACAAAAAATAAGGTCTATTCTGGAAATTGAAAATTTCAAGGATTCAATTTCAAAGGCACAAATTCACAGTGATGTTCAAATTTTGAAATATAAAAAATAAGTCATTTTAAAATTAAAAAAAAAAATCAATATCATGCTTGTACTTTAGGGTGGGCCAAAAAGCCAAAAATTTTGATTTTTGAAAAGTTACTCCCTGCAAAAGTTGTTTGCTGGGTAGACTAGTAAAATAAAATAAAAAATTTCAAAATCGATTCATATCTTCCGATCGCGCAAGAGCCTTCAATTCTTCAAGAATTGCCAAACATTTTAAATTTCAAACATTTCGAAAAAAATTTAAAATTGATTTTTGTTATAATTATAGATATTCTCGCGATCGTTCAATAATACGCGGTTAGTTATTTTACATTTTAGTGGCTGCGTCCAAAATTTATTTTAAAATCGTTTCGTCGGTTCATTCCGAGCGTTGAACCTTTGTATCGTTTTTTGAACCTCGTCGAGGGAGGACCTAATTATTTTTTTATATGCTCTTTTCCTTCGTTGGAAATTGAGTCTTAACGCGTGTTGTAATATTCGATTTAATATACATTCGATCTTAAAAAGAATTTCGAGTTTTTAATTTTTTTTAAAATGTGACCCGTGCAGGGATAGGGTACCTAAAGTCGGAAAACAGAATTTTACGCTAGAACCAAAAAACGAAAAATGGACAATTTTTTTCAAAAAATTTTTTTTTGCGTTTTTAAATGGTTCAGACCTTTACGCAGCTGTTACCAAAATTTCACTTCGGAAAACCTATTACAACACGTCTGAATGACGTTCAAACCGGCTGAGGAAAAGGTACCTAAAGTCGGAACGTTAAAAAAATGTACATGCGCTGCAAAATGCGGTCTGTTGAAGGTAAGGGGAGCCTCGGGAGTCTACCAGACTAAAAAAATAACGTAAAATACCCATAGATTTGTGTGTGCAAATTCAACTGTACTGAGAAATACATAGTATCTGAAATATTGCTTTGTTGGAGAATATTAGAATAAAATTGATCGAAAATGGGTGTAAAGAAGTCAATTTTTTTATTTTCCTATTCTCCTAAGGTAATTTTCGACGTTAAAAACGAATTCCTCGTGAAATTTCAGTACAAAGAAGTAGTTCTGAGAGCTTTTTTGATAATTTATACAGTATGAAAAACAGGATATCTTTTTGTAATGCAGTTTTTTTTCAAAATTAAACGCATCATAATAGTGAATTTTTCTCTCCTCCTAAAGTAATTTTTGACGTCAGAAACGAATTCCTCGTGAAATTTCAGTGTAGGAAAGTAGTTTTGGCAGCTTTTTTGATGATTGAAACGTAAAAAACAAGAGTAAAAACTTAAAACACGTTTTTCTCAGAATTTTGTTTTTATGGAATTCTTATTTTCTCAACTTCAAATGTCTCTATCTCGGCGAAAAATGAACCTTGGAGGCTCATCAAGGTCTCAAAATGTTCCTTTTGGTCTCCTTTATCATTTTAGCTCAAAAACTCATTTTTGAAAATTCCGACTTTAGGTACCTTTTCCCTGCACGGGTCACAAATAAAAAATTTTCGTTTCCGAGAAACTAGTATCGTTCTGGTATCGTAACGCGTAGAAAAGAAAATTTCGGAAAACTCGCGTCATAAGAAAAGAAAATTTGGAAAAGCCTTTTTGATTTTCCGACGGAAAGGAAAAATCAAAAACTCGTTCTAAGTAAAAATCGCCTTCTCTCGAGCTACAAAATTGTATAAAATATTGCTAGACGATAAAGTGAACTATCGCACCGTGGAAAAGAAAATTCGCTTTTCCGATTTTCCGAAGGATCGGGAAATCGCATTTTTGAAAACTCGATTCACGCTCGCTCGCATTGAAAAACTCACTCAAACTTGGTTTTCACGCTCTCTCATCGGAAAAATCGTAATTTTCCGTACAATTTTAATAAATTTTAATTTTTTTTTGAAATTTTTTGAAATTTTTCGAAATTTTTGACAATTTTTGAACAATTGAAGGCTCTTGCGCGATCGGAAGATATAACTCGATTTTGATTTTTTATTTTATTTTTCTAGTCTATCCAGCTAACAACTTTTGCAGGGGTACCTTTTCAAAAATCAAAATTTTTGGTTTTTCGGTCCACCCTATTGTACTTACCTATCAAAAATCTTAAACGAGAGTCTTTTTGAACAAATTATAATTTTTAGAAGAAGGTGAAAAGGGTATGAGAAAGAAAAATTGGGGGAAAATGAGAATAATGAAAAAAATGGCTCTAATTTCTTGACAGGTTTGAATTTTCAAATGAAGGGTTTTAGGATTCACAATACATGTGGGAAGAGGGGGCTAAGTCTAGGATTTATTGAAAGATGGCAGAAATCAGTTTTCAAAAATCAATCAAAAATTGCTCAAGTTTTGCTTTTTTTAAATCATGGATATGTTTTAAAGATGACCTTTTAATAAAATGTAAGGTATTTAAATTTTCAGTTTAATGCCTTTCTGTTAAAATATCAAACAACTGAATTCTGAATTTTCTTCAAGTCAACTGGCCCAGGGAGGAGAAAGGGGGTTCTCGTGTCAAAAAACGTTGATACTTCATAGACTGAAATAAGAACTCTTCTTCAGAACGCGGAAAAAACTGACTGATTCGTAGTCTACATGCACAAAAAAAACGTCAAATAACTTGCCTACTTTAACATTAGCAGGCGTCAATCAACGTGGTATCTATTGGCAAGAAAGACGGGGGAAACTGGTAAATAGCGAGAATTTTACTTCAGTGGGAAAAAAATCAGAAAATGGCAAAAGTTTTAATAATTTTGCTATGAAAAGCTGGAATTACTAACGATTTTCACTTCAATTTTTTAATCGAAGGATTGCCCCTGCAGTTTAAGTTTATATGCTTTTTTAACTACGATTTTTCATGAAAATTTCATCCCCAAATTCGTTATTTTTTGATAAAAAATGATTCATTTTGTGTTTTTTAAAAATGTTTTCAAATTATTTTCGGATAGTAAAATATTCATGTTGAGCTCTTTTTTGTGTACGTTTGATATTTTTATTTTTAAACATGTTTGTTCTTCGTTTTGCTCAAGCCAAATTATTGTTGTGTAATTTTTTTCTCAAAATTTAATGATTTTTATACTCTAATTTTTTGCTTCAAATATTGGTTTAAAAATTTTTTTTGTAGTAGGTATTTTAAATTTTTATTTTATACATTTTTTTTCTGGTTTCGCTGGGGCCAAATTCATAGACGAATTGGAATAGGCCTACAATCTTTTGAGGAGGAGAGAAGAAGGAGGAGAAGGAGGAGGAGGAGGCAGCGAGAAAACAATTAAAATTAATCAGATGAAAAAATTGGAGAATAGGGAGGAGAAAAATATGTTTTTCCAAAGCTCGAGGCAAATTTTTTTGTAAAATTCGTTTGAAAGTTCCTGCTAAAATCCTGCCTGTGGATTTTGAGGATTTGTTAAACACCTTGAATTTTCTTTTTGCTCGTCAATTTGTATTATTTTTTACCTAAAAAGTAAAATTTCATCAGAATCAAATTGCCGAAAAAATTATTGAAATTTCCTTAAGACGAGTTAACGTATAGGATGAGATTTTTTTGAGTAGGTAAATTTGAAGCCAAAAAAATAGTTTTAAAACGAAAAAAATCCAGAAAATGGCAAAAAGTTTCATTTTTTAGATCCAAAATATATCATGACCAAACTCCACACAAATCAAACCCCAACATGCTTCAAGCAGCCACAACCTACAACGATAAAACATCTTGAAGGAAATTTGTTCACACGAAAGTGAAACCGAACCAGATCTCAAACCCCTTCAATGAAGAATTACTCAATGTTCGATTCGATTTCGAGATATCGTATTTTCCACTTGAAAAATTACCATATTCGTGCATAATCTTTCCAGTACCACGATTAAAAGTCATCGACGCAGTAATAAAATACCTAAAAACAATAAAATATTGACACGAAAACAATTTTACTGGTGATGTGATCACTCCAGCCGTCGACGATTACCCACAATAAACGTGTAATCATTTAGTCAAAAAACACGTCCGAAAATCGATCAAAATTTTTTTATCTACCTGGGACTCGTACCGAGATGACAGACCACCCTTAACACATGAAAAAAAAAATAGTCCGAAATTTATACCCGTTAACACTTCACCAAACAGGTCATTAAAAAGTGGCTAAACGGCGCGGCGCTATACATTTATTTTCACAAAAGCATTTTTTATTTTAAAGAATAGCTTCGAATTTACTTTTTAATGTTGATCTTTACACCAGATTGAAAAATATATATTACCGAGGGTTAATCGGCGCGTGAGATGACGAGCGGTGATAAAATATCGTATAAAGGATTCTACCATAATTGTATCCTACTCGTAAAACTGAAAGAAAAAAGAATACATTGAAGTGTTTGAAATTCAAACACTTCTACTCGTACTTGCATCGTTCCATTTCACACACTCTTCTAGGTTTTTTGGCTAATTCTTCTACGTTAATCGCTCACAATTATTCTCGACCAAGACTCCAAATATTTTAATTAAAGTTTAACCTTCGTATTGGTAATAAGTATAGTAAGACGACGTGCACGTGTTTCGAGTGCATGTTTTGGCTGACAGCAGCGAAGGCGAAGGTTAATTTAATATTGCAATTTTTTCGTTTTTCGGCGGCAAAAATTCTACGTGCAAATTGCAAGACTCGTCAGCCGACGAATTCGAGTTGAAACTAGTTGCCGAGAATTTTTCTCACAGTCGTAGATACATTATTTTTATAGTCTGTTTAAATTCGAATTATTCGCACGCAAGAGCTTCAAAATAGGTATCGAGAACCTGAAAAAAACTCGATTTTTTGGATGTCATTGTACAAATATTTGGTGCTTAAGTCGAGAAATGAATTGATTAATGAATGATTTAATGATGATGGGAAATTTTAAAATTTTTATCCCACACTTAAATACTTTTACGGTTTACAAGCCTCCTCTACCTTGCAAATTATAAATTTTATTCAAAATCTCATTTTTTATAAGTGGAAAGCATTATGAATTTATTTGTTAACTAATTTTTAAGCAAGGAGAAGAGGTATTTGTGCTATAATCGATTAAAAATCCCATTTCAAAAATGAATAAAGATTAATTAATCGATAATACTTAGGTACTTACTTACATCGGTTGACCAGGTTGACTACCTACGTTTTGAAAGATTTCTTTGAAAAACGTTTATGCAATTAAAAAAAATTGGACAATTTTTTTCTAAAGAATAATTAATTTCAAATCAGTCCTCAAATTTGAGAATGACTCGATTTTTCTAAAATTATCCCAAAATTAACAGCCTGATGAAGAAATATACTCGAAAAACTTGTTATTTTATCCTTCTCGTTCACGATTCTCCCTTCATGGCCTTCTCTCCAACTAGTTTATATGTTCTGGAGCTTACCCCTACCCACTTCACACATTTTATCTAACACTATATGCGTCATATTTTCAAGTAAATAAACGGTAACGTAATTTTTTGGAATTTTGAATGGGGAGAAGATTGAGAATACAATTTTCGAAAAGTCGAGAAACAAGTTCTTTCAAACAAATTGAAAAATTCAATTTTTTTATTTTGGTATAAATGCACTTTGGATGATGATTTTTAAAAAGTCTCATCTTCTCTATCGAATATGAAAAAAAAAGTCGTGAAAAAAATCATCAAAGGTCGTGATATTTTGATCGAATCAGAAGGCAATAGGCATGACATTTTAGTTATCATTATTTATAACTTGGGGAATATTTCAAAGCCCCAATTTTAATTCAGTCACTTTTGTGATTTTTTGGTCATTTTGTTCTTTTATTTAAATCAATTGAGCCGCCATTTCCCCCCAATTTTTATCGTTTTTTTAATTGATGATGATTTATCTCCTCCTCCCTCGTCAATCAAAATAAATTAAAATTGCTTCGAAGAAAAATTTCAATTCATAGTAAGTATACACTCACAAAGCCGTCGGTAATTTTTAAAAATTATTCCAAAATTGAAACATTTTTTGGAAAAGGAAAAGACGTATCATTAATATCATCATGTTTTCAAAAGGTGTTTTGTGTACTTAACAAAATTTCTGATTTGAAATACAGAACTTTTGCATGACTTTTTCAAAATTTTTATTCGATCTTCGGTGAAATACTTCCACTAAAGTCACATGCCTTCATAAGAATTTCGTTCGGAAAAAATTGAAATAATCTTGGTGCTGTGCAGACCTGCTCAACGTAAGCACAATAAAAAAAAATTGACGGGATAAAAAAATCAATTTTTCTTTATTTTATTACCAATTGTGTTGAATTTGAAAAAAATGAATTTTTAAGAAAAAATTCAAGGATTTCTGAGCACTTTTTTCATTTTTAACAGAGCATTTTAAATTCCAGTTCTCTTCATCCATTTTTGTCACTTGTAAGACCTATTAGCAGTGGCATAGCCAGGGGAGGATCCAGGTTCTATAAGGTCAAGAATTTTTTGAAAATTATTGTTATGTGAAAAAATGTATTTTTTGGGAATTAAAAATCCAATTTTTTCAACGCTTCGCTGGGGCATGAACAAAATTACATAAATGAACTATTTGAGGCGACTATATGGGAAAAAATATTCTCCTTACTCCGCCCTCTTCTAGTATTTCAAGTCTCCATACCCACTTTACACCACCCTCCCAAAAAATCTTCAGACGCCTTTGCTTGGATTTGTTTTTATTTTGGTTTTTAAGGTCAAAATAATTTGACATGGAAGTTGTTTGTTCCAAAAAAAGTGCATTTTCATCAAGTTTTTTCTTAAATACCTATTCTATGCTAATTACATAAGAATTTTATAACACCTGTGCAACTCCTAAATTAATGAAAATGATTGCTACGCTATTACCTGTTGGATACCTTATTTCGAAACACAAATTCGCGATTTTTAAATTAAAGGAACAGTTTATCACCGAAAATTTATTTAAAAACATGTTCGATTTCCATTTCGTCAAGGCATTCCAATAAATTATCCTTTATCTTCGTCTCTCTCCTCCAGTAAAATCTGATCATTGCGTAAAACTTGAAAATCATTAAATTCTTTCCAATTACTTGCACCTAAAATAAAAATTCCGAACCGAAATTCTCAAAAAAAAAAACCATAGGCGAATTTAGGGAATGAGTCGGGGGGGGGCTAAGCCTCTGGTCACTTCAGATGTTGATAAGCAACAAAAAAAAGAAAAAAACGTTTTTATTAATAATGAAACAGCAAAAAAAAAAGCACAAACAGAATGAAACAAGAACGACAGGGCACAAACACACCTACGAAAATTTAAATGCCAATATTGAGTCGGTGGAAAATCAAAGTTAAAAAATTGTCTAAAATTTCAACTAAAAAAGATTTTTTAATCAAAAAATGAATCGTGGTCCAGGCCTTTTCGAGTAAAAACGAACAAAAAAATATTTGCATTTTTCATTAACTTTTAATTTCTCATCAATATCATCACTTTTTCAAAAAAAAATTGTTCAGTGAGATGAGATTATTTTCAAACACATTGAAAACAATGCCAGGCATCATAGTGGGTCACTTTTTTAGGGTATTTGTCACTTTTTTCGTGTTTAGTCACTTTTGGTTACTTTTCACGTCTAAAAGGTCACTTCGGTTACTTTTTCCCCCTCAAAAGTCACTTTTTCTTCGCATTTCCAGGCAAAAATTCAAATTTTTACGTAGAAATTACTATTTTTCAAAATTCTTCAAGAAAAAAAATGAAAAAATTGATTTTTACTAGTTTGTTTGTTGTTTTGACAAAGGAATTTAATAAAAATGAAGTTATTCACGTTTTTTCAGTTGATTTATCTTTGAAATGTTTGCAGAAAACTACAAAAAATTGCCCCCCCCAGAAAACTGTAAAAAAATTATCCCTCCCCTCGAAAAAAATGAATTTTTGGTTACTTTTGGTTACTTTTGGTTACTTTTTAGTCAGTTTTTGGTCACTTTTCGATCATTTTTTGCTCAAAAAAAGTTCCTGAAAGTTACTTTTTTCTTCAAGAATTTCGCTATGATGCCTGCAATGCTCAATGGGCATAAACAGGGAAAAACTATTTTTTTGGGGGGAGGGGGGGCTAACTTCACTTTTGAAATAGCTAATCCTCCTCGATACCTATTTTAAATCCACCTATGCAAACAAATCTTAAAATCTCGACCGAACTAGAAAAATGCCACCATGGAGGACGAAAAAGACCACCAATTTCGTACATTTCTATTCCTCTTCAATCCCACCGTCAGTGCTCCCGGATTCTAACTTGGTGAAAAGCCCATAGAAAAAAATCATTAAAAAACTACTCGAATTATACTTCGACGTGAATTACCTACCGCGATATAAATTAAATCCTATGCACTTCGTTTACTCCTCAGACGAGCGACTCGAAGTATACCCGCGAATAAGGTATTTTTTACCATTAAAACAAAAAACCTACATCGTAGCACCTTAAACGCCAGTAAATCGCCGATAATGGCATGATAAATACGCCACGGTTCATAAAAACGTACGACTTTGAAGATTTACGAAATGGATGTATTCCAAGAATGGCCCTCGCGACTCCAAAGTCTGATATAAAATCACAATTACACGTTTAAAAATATGTCAATTCGAATAATAAATTTACCACGATGACAAAAATTTCACCCCGGATTACACCATAACATAGAGTCAGAACGTGGAGAGGGGAATGCTCCAAATGTTTCGTAGACAAAAACGTGTCATTTCGAATCCAAATATGTACGAAACACACGAAAAAAAGTAAATCAAAGACCGATCACCGTACAACGTTTGGGAATTAGAATTACAAGATTATTGATATTCGGTAAAAGGTAACAATCGTGTAATTTATATTCTTGAATTTTGAAAACGTATTATCCGACTATTCGACATTGTAGAAGGTGTAAAAATAGAAGGATGATTTTGTACAGCGAGTTCGTTTTAATAAATACGCTGAGACAGGGTCGTAGGTTTTTTTCCTTCGGTGCCTTTCGTTGGTAACAAAAGTATCACGTAGTTAAAATCGAAACAAACTACTTTTTATACGATAAGTTCTTAAGATTGGTATCTATAGCGTATAATTAGAAACGAGGAAAAAAGTGTCGGAGTCTAGGAGCGAGATCTTTTTGTGTTTTGATCGCACCGATGCTGAATAAATTCGTAGGCCGGACGCAAATACCCTGGATGCGGAGCAGGGGAACCACAATATGTCTTGGAAAAATGACGAAAAAATAATCGAGCACGTTCGAAGTTCTGGGATAGAAATTAGCAATATTTAATCACGGTCGTTTAACTTTTGGGCTATTCCATACTAAAACGGACCAAAAATGAAGTCGGGTCTTCCGAATTCGCTCAATTTTTTTTACGAGCTCCCTTTTGTGGTCTATTCACAAAACCACGATCAACGATAATTTATTTTCTAACCCTCAAGAGGGTGGGGAAGTGGGCCTCGAAATTATTATGCAACGGACAAGTGGCACGAATTTTTTTTTGGAAAAAAATTATGAAAAATCGAAAGTAGACATTAAAAGATGAAGATTAAAAAAGAAAACATGAAAATTGATCCATTAGAACTCGCACAATAATTTTTTGAAAGTTGCGTTTTTTCGTAGTGTTCAAAAACGGAGACGTGGTCAAATCGTGCTGTGACGTCACACCATGGAATTTTTGTTTGATAATTCGCGGCGTGGCGCGGACCCGCGCGTAAGAATTTTGCGAATTTTTTGTTTTACGCCAATACACTGTAGAACGCTTCATTATTACCTGCCAGCCAAGTATTTTCCGTGATACAATAAAGAAAATTTCATGGTGTGACGTCACAGCACCAGAATTTGACCACGCCTCCGTTTTTGAACGCTACGAGAAAATGCAACTTTCAAAAAATTATTGCGCGAATTCTAATGGACCAATTTTCATTTTTTTTTTAATCTTCATCTTTTAATGTCTACTTTCGATTTTTCATAATTTTTTTTCCAAAAAAAAAAATCATGCAACTTGTCCATTTAGTCAGGTCTCAATTGAACATCCGCGGGGGATTCTTGTTAAAAATGATTTTATGATTGATTTTTGTTTTAGACACTAAAACAAATAAATTTAGCTTAGATGCTTATTTTTCCCTTTTCCCCTTTTCCCAGGGTCCCCCCAACATTTCAAACGCTTGTACCACCCAATCTGTGGGTCGTTATGAAAAGATTTTCGAACAAAAGTTGTTCCTGAGCACTTAATAAACATTTTCATTTCTTATCAAAATCCATTTTGGAGCAACTCCTGCCCCCCAAATTTAGAAACAAAACATGTTTTTGAGAAACCCTCAAAATCGCGTTTTCTTCATTTTAAACGAATAGTTTTGGAGATACGACAAAATTTGTAATCACAAAAAGTATTCAGAATTGAATTTCCTTTCCAATGAGCTCTATCACAACCATTTTCACCAACTTTTCCCGACAGAGTGGACCTCTCTCCCTTCCTCGTTTTCACAAAAGTTGGACCCACGAGCAAAATTTGCTCCAAAATGAATCTCGATAATAAATGAAATTATGCATTAGATATTGAAGAACAAAAATCGTTCAATTTTTTTTCGTGGGCTCAACTTTTGAGATAAGGGGGAGGGGGAGAGATTCACCCTGTCGAGAAAAGTTGTTGAAAATGGTTGTGATAGAGCTCATTGGAAAGAAAATTCAATTCTGAATACTTTTTGTGGTTACAAATTTTGCCGTATTTCTGAAGCTTTTCGCTTAAAATGAAGGAAACGTGATTTTGAAGTTTTCTGAAAACTGTTTTATTTTCAAATTTGGGGGGCAGGAGTTGCTCCAAAATGGATTTTTATGAGAAATGAAAATGTACGGAACGTGTTGAGGAACAACTTTTGTTTGAAACTTTTTTCATTACGACCCATACATTGGGCGGTACACGCGTTTGAAATGTTGGGGGGTGGACCCTGGGAAAAGGGGGAAGGGGAAAAATAGGCATCTAAGCTAAATTTATTTATTTTAGTGTCTAAAACAAGAATCAATCATAAAATCAATTTTAACAAGAATTCCGTGCGGAAGCCTTTTTTGTTCAATTGAGACCTGACTAATTGCGATTTTTGGTCAAATTACACAAATTTGAAGGTTCATATTTCGAGATAGGCTGTACTTGGTGAAAAGCTGTTTGCGGGGGATAAAAGATAATTGATAGGAGATTCAAAAATGGTAATTACATTTTAAAACGTTCAAAATTGATCTTTGGCGGTAAAAGCTCAACTTTCATGATAAGAACAAAAGATGAAATCTACCATTTAAAAATCTGAAAAAATTACAGTGAGTAGCCCTTTTCACTCTTTTTTCAACCAACAAACTTTCAAGATGGGATCTCAGGACCTCTGAGAGGTACAGAAGTCCACAATTTTGACCAAAATTCAAAAAAATCGAAAAAGTGAGGGGCTGATTTTGAATATGTATTCAGTTTTTTCATTTGACTCCTCTAAACTCCCCTATTATCCTCCTAGATGGGGTCAAAATTCAAAAAAATGAAAAATAACGTGTGACCTGTCGTTTGTTGGGGTATTGAGGGCGCTGAGCTCGAAAATTTGCGTATTTTTTGGATTTGACCTCTTGGTGCTTCTCTAGCTCCTTAATTTTGGGAAAAACTATGCTGAGAAACGAAAATATCGTGTGGAATATCGATTCTAACTAATTTGAGGGCGTAAAATTCGAATATCGACTTACTTTTTGATCCGACCCCTCCCCGTAATTTTTTGAAATATTCAATTCCGTATTGATCACCAAAGACTGGAGAAAGGGGTCAGTTGGAGCACGGAAAGAGGGTCGGATCAAATAAAGTAACTCGATATATTCAAATTTTATGCCCTCAAATTAGTTATAATCAATATTCCACACGATATTTTCGTTTCTCAGCATAGTTTTTTCCAAAATTGAGGAGCTAGAGAGGCACCAAGAGGTCAAATCCAAAAAATAAGCAAATTTTCGAACTCTGCGACCTCGAAAACCTAACAAACGACAGGTCACACGTTATTTTTCATTTTTTTGAATTTTTACCCCATCTAGGAGACTAATAGAGGGGTTCAGAGGAGCCAAATGAAAAAACTGAGTACATATTCGAAATCAGCGCCTTCAATTAGTAATAATCGATATGTTACTTTACTTTTTCGATTTCTTTTTAAATTTTGGTCAAAATTGTGGACCCCTGTACCCCTCTGAGGTTCTGAGATCTCATCTTGAAAATTTGTTGGTTGAAAAAAGGGTAAAAAGGGCTACTCACTGTAATTTTTTCAGATTTTTAAGTGGTAGCTTTCGTCTTTTGTTCTTATCATGAAAGTTGAGCTTTCACCACCAAAGTTCAATTTTAAGCTTTTCAAAATGTAATTACCGTTTTTGAATCCACTATTAATTATCTTTTACACCCCGCAAACAGTTTTTCCCTAAGTACAAACTATTTCGAAATATAAGCCTTCAAAGTTGTGTAATTTGGCGAAAAATTGCAATTGCATAATAATTTCGAGGCCCGCCTCTCCGCTCCTTCGAGGGTTAGAAAAGAAATGGCCGTGATTTCGTGAATAGACAACCAAGGGGCACTCGTACAAAAATTTTGAGCGAATTCGGAAGACCTGACTTCATTTTTGGTCTGATTTATTACGGAATAGCCCCTTTCCGAGTGATCTGGAAAACAAACCGTATATAAATTGAAATAAATATATCAAATCTTGGGGTACAATGTTGCTGGTATTAAAATGAGCCGAGAAGTATCACGCGATTACAAGTAGCTTGAATTCTTCGATAAATAAATACAATATGAGATCAAGAAGAATGGGAAAAAAACCACCTTACGTAGGTACCAGTTACAGCGACAAGAGGGTTCGAAACATTTCGAATATTGGACTCAGTAGGTGGCTAACCGATCCTTTAATTCACCCCTTGTACGTATCTCGGACCACTTTGATTGTATCATTTAATTTTATTACCGGAGCCGAAAAAAAGACAAGTTACTCTCGTGTCTCACGCACTCCATCGGGCTCATGTGAGAAACGAAGATTAAGACATCTCGTATACGTTTGTTTGTTATATCCGAAGCGCCTTTTAACTAGACTGGAAATGATTCGAGCCACGGATACCATCCCCGATTTCAATTATAGCTCCAAAATTAACATTTTTATTACGATTTGTTAGCCGAGCGAAGGCAACGATGCGAAATTTGTCGACGGAGTGTGGCATGGCACAGGTAACGTTTAAAATTCGCTCACCTCGAATCAAAGGTGTGGAAAAGTTTGGGCGAAATTTTATTATGGTAAAAATAAACGCAGCTATGCGCCGTCTGAAGTTTTATATAAGTGGAAGAATTTGGCAATATTCAAAATCGTGTCAACGACCGCGACTCACATCAATTCGCAGATTGCAACGTACTTTCGAAGTAACCGATTCGATATGGTTTGGCGCAGTGCTTTACCCTTTCGTTCACTGTGTCAATATAGGAGCTGGCTCGCTGTCGCAGCTGAATTATATGTCGATACGTCGGTTGACGAGAAGTTTAAAATTAAATTCGTTGGTAGAGTTGAGAAAACGAAATTTACGGAGTTTTCGCTGATTTTGGGGGTAGAGGGGTTTTCAAATTTCGTTTTTGGAAATGAAAAAGATTTTTTGTTTTAGGTCTGTTTTTTTTTTGCATGTCGCTGGGTTTTCAAAAATAACATTTTTTAAATAAATTTTAGCACTGATATACGGGGTGTCACGTGGGTGGAGGACTGGAGGATTATACATCATTTTTGGATATAACCGGATACCACTAACTTGAGAAAAAATTCGAGATGAACATGTTGCCTACTATCTTGATAATTGAAGGGGTAAATGCTGTTTCGAAAAAAATTACGTAAAAAATTTTTAATCGTGGGAATAAATAGTACTTTGAAAATTGAACACATTTTCATCTCATGACATTTTGCCCAACTTTAAAATTGAAGGGACTATAAAAAAAATTGTTCAAAAAATATTCTAAAAAAATCCAATTAACCAATAAATCAATAATCAATCAATCAATCAATCAATCAATCAATCAATCAATCAATCAATCAATCAATCAATCAATCAATCAATCAATCAATCAATCAATCAATCAAGGGAATGAATAATACGTTGAAAACTGAACAAATTTTATTCTGAAGACTTTGTGCCGAGCATGAAAAATAAAGGAGCCTCGGGTCATTGAAAATAAGCGGACTACAAAAAATTTTCAAATTTTCCAATTTAAATTACCCTTTGCCCCTTTATTTTTGATCTTAGGCAAAAAGTCTTCAGAAGAAAATTTGTTCAGTTTTCAACGTATTATTCATTCCCTTGTATAATTTATTTTTTAAAAATATTTTTTGAACAATTTTTTTGTAGTTCCTTAAATTTTCACGTTTTTGTTCGGTTTTCATTTCCATGGTTGAAACGTTTTATATGATTTATTTAGAAAAAGCTTTTCCCCCTTCAATTATCAAGATAGGCAATATGTTCGTCTCAAGTTTTTTTTTCAGTGGTGTCTGATTATATCCAAAAATGAAGTACTATTGTCCACCACCTATATGCCCTGTATATTTTTGTATGAGCATTAGGGTGTATCGAAAAAAAGTCATAATTATCCTGGATTTCGAAAAAAATTGATGAGGTACTTCACTGTGAGTGGAAGATTTCCAAAAATAAATTTGAGCCCCTCCAGCCCAAAGTAAGACGAAACTAGGGAACCTCAAAGAAGCCATTTTTGGAAAAAATCGTGATTTTGCCACTTTTGGGTTGTATCACCTGTTGGAAACCACGATCTCAACCCCCTTCTTCAGAAAAAGGCGCCATTAAAGGTGTATCAAAAAAAAGAAGAGAGAATATTCTGGATTTTAAAAAAATTGACGAGGTAGTTCATTTTGAGTGGAAGAGTTCCAAAAAAATTGAGCCCCTTCGGCCCAAAGGGAGGCAGAACTGAGGGACCCCAAAGTGGTGCCATTTTCTGAATAAATCATGGTTTTTGACACTTTGGAATAGTATCATCTGCTAAAAACATCGATCCCCTTTTGTGCAAAATTATTATAAAATTTTTTGCACCAAACTTAAATATATGAATCTGTCGACCTCTAAGTATTGTCAAAATCCCAGCAGATGGGCTCATAAGAGGAGAAAATTTGAAATATTCACAATTTTCGAGTAAAATTTGCATAAAAAGGCGTATAATAATTGATTTTAAAAATATTTTAAAGCGGTTATAAGATTAAGGTGTTCGATATCAGTGACGATTTTTAAAATTCGAAATTTCACAAAAATTTCAAATTTAGGGAGAGAAATGGAGTAGAAAGGAACGTCCACAAATCCAGGAATTTGTTACTTACTTATTATTTTTTATTAATGCTTGCCTAAATATTTTTTATATATATATTTTTTTTTTTTTTGGGGGGGGGGGGGGATTAACTTTGATATGTGATTCTGATCCATTTTTCGGTGCTTAGTTCGAATATGATTCCAGTTTTTCTTTATCACATCAGGGTTTCTTCCAATTTGATTTTTTTGTTGAAAATTGTTTTACCCCTGAATGTCGATTTTATGAGCATAGGAAATGTCCTACAAAAAAATTGTATAGAACATAAGTTTTTCGAGCGTGAAATTTCCTTTGTGTAAAATGCTATTCGTTTTTTTTCCTAGGAGGATGAAATTTTGAGATATTTTCGATTAAAGATAATAGTAGATTTTTGAACTTTCGGCTGAAATATCTCGAAAGCTTAGAGTTCTTTAAAAAACTAGTTGGACTTCACAAAAAAGAAATTTCACGCTCTATAATTTATGTTCGGTCAATTTTTTTTCGTAGAGCCCTTCCTTTGTTGAAAATATTGGTTTGAAATGTCAAAAGTCACCATTTGTTTTTTTAATTTCAACAAAACATCCAAATTGTAAAGAATTTTGACGTTCTGGAATTTTTTTCACCATTTTTTCCGGTGATCCTATCAAAATCATCCACTGAAGTTGAATAGGTACTCTTTTTGCGCAGGCCTGTGTAATGGGATGAATTACAAGTATTGTATCAAGACCTCAGGATCAAAGAAAATGTTCAATTTTCACCCACTGACTTATTGTCAAACCTTCCTGGTAGGTACCCATTGCAATAAAAATTCGGTTACATTTAAATATTTTAATTTTTTTTTAAAGCTTTGAATTTTTATTAAAATTAATATTTGATAATTTTATGACGATTTAAACAATTAAGTATTACATTGTTTAAGTAATTTTAAGATATTAAGTACTACAAACGAAGATTCCGATTCAGCCGGTTCAACGATTCAGCATCTTAAACAACCTTGAAGTTGAAACGAGTAACAGTGAAAAACAGCTGACTACGCTGGAGTGGATTTTCTTACATAACACCGGTCAACATAGAAAATTATAAATGCTGTCTGAAATTTAATGGGTAATTTATACAGCAAATAGTGAAAAAATTCAAACACGTCTGAATTTTTCACAATTCGAATTTTTTGTTGAAAATTTTTTCATACAATCTGATAACTTTTGACATTTGAAGTCGATTTCCTCATCAAGGGAAGCTTTCTACGAAAAAAATGGATAGAACATAAATTGTAGAACGTAAAATTTCCTTTCAGTAAAGTCCAATTTGAATTTTTCTAGACTGCTAAGCATTCGAGATATTTCAGTCGAAAGCTCAAAATTCAACTTTTATCTCTTATTGAAAATGTCTTGAAAACCAAACTCCCTAGAAAAAAACTAATTGGACTCTACCGATAGGAAAGTCTATGTTCTACAATTTATGTCTATATATTTTTTTCGTATGCCTTTCTGTGCTGATAAAATCGATTTTAAGGTGTAAAAGGATCGATTTTCTGGGAAAATCAAGCCTGTAAAGAAAAATTTGAGTAGAACATGAATTATAGAGGGTAAAATTTCCTTTCTGTAGAATCCAATTAGTTTTTTTTCAGGCAGCTTAATTTTCGATATATTTTCAAGAAAATATACTTAAAAGTTGAATTTTGAATTTTCAAATAAAATATCTCGAAAACTAAGCTCCGAAGGAGAAAACTAATCGGACTCTACAGAGAGGAAATTTCACGCTCTGCTTTTTATATTCTATTCAGTTTTTTTGTAGGGCCCTTTCATTGCCCAGAAAATCGACTCCAAGTGTCAAAAGTTATATCAAAAAATATAAAACGAATTTTCAACAAAAAGTTCAAATTTAAAAAAACCCTAACGCGATGGAGAAAAACTAAAATAATATTCGAGTTTTGCATTAAAAAAGGAATCAGAATCACTTCTATCAGCGTTGATTACCTAGGGAGAAAAAAGTTTTGAAAATGCAGGCCTATGATTCGGTAAATGGTATTTCACTGAATCTGAACTTACACCTACATAATACAGTCATTTTAGGTCTGAACCTCAAAAAAATTCTTGGAAAGCTGGATTTTACATTATTTGTGTAGAATTACCACCTAAACAACATACTAAAATTTGCACCCCGCAAGTATCCGGAAATCCCTGCAAGAGGGTAAAAACCACCCTCAAAACCAGTTTTTCGCCTTTTCCGACGAAATAAAAGGTTTAATCAAAAAATGTCAAAAGTAAACCTTTTTTCTACGTTGAATTTCCTATAGAAATGTTGAAACTTTTTTCAAAATTTCCACTTTTTATCTATTTTGGAGGGGGTTGAAAATTACGAGTTTTCCAAATTCTTAATTTCTTCCATTTTACGAGATTATTCGATCTTTTAGAAGAAAAAATATAAGAATAAAATTATTTTTACATCGAATTTCAAATAGAAGGCACTCCTCAGTATTTACGAGCAGGGAAATGTGGGATGAGGAACAGGGTAAGGGGAAAAGCGGATGATTTTCGTGGAAATAACAATGGTGATAAGGCATATTTAACGATGGTAAGATGAAAATGTGGTATCTACCTATATGATTAAATTTCAGTCAATGAAAAAAAAATAGTACTAGCACGTGTGGGGGGAGGGGGGTGAAAGTTGAGGCGCCAGTCTTTAAAACTATGAATTTGGGCATGAAATTGGGCAAATTTAACATGATTGGAGTCAATTGTACACGAATCGACCATTCGACATCACTGAATAGTGAATATGAATTAAATTTTATTTTCCCAATTAAAAAAATCAAATCGAAAAATACTTTGTACCTCATGAGTTGACTCCCATAGATAAACAATTAGGGAGACGCCACCGTTTTGTGACGAAGTCTGGTAATTTTTGCGAAACCAAGTTCATTTTCTAAAGACTTCCCTCCAAAAAAAATTATAGAAACCAAAATTGTTGAGAATTTTTTTTTCTTTCTTTTTCTTTTAATGGGTTCGGACTACTTGGTCCATTAGCCCAGCCCTATAATTGTAGAGAATTGAATTTCCTTTCTGAATAAAGATTTCAACTTTCAACTAATTTTTTTTTCATTGACTGAAATTTAATCATAGGTAGATACCACATTTTCATCTTACCATCGTTAAATATGCCTTACCACCATTATTATTTCCACGAAAATCATCCTCTTTTCCCCTTCTCCTGTTCCTCGCCCCACATTTCCCCGCTCGTAAATACTGAGGGGTGCCTTCTATTTGAAATTCGATGTAAAAATACTTTTATTCTTATATTTTTTCTTCTAAAAGATCGAATAATCTCGTGAAATGGAAGAAATTGAGAATTTGGAAAACTCGTAATTTTCAACCCCCTCCAAAATAGATAAAAAGTGGAAATTTTGAAAAAAGTTTTATAACATTTCTATAGGAAATTCAACGTAGAAAAAAGTTTTACTTTTGACATTTTTTGATTAAACCTTTTATTTCGCCGGAAAACGCGAAAAACTGGTTTTGAGGGTGGTTTTTACCCTCTTGCAGGGATTCCCGGATACTTGCGGGGTGCAAATTTTAGAATGTTGTTTAGGTGGTCATTCTACACAAATAATGTAAAATCCAGCTTTCCAAGAATTTTTTTGAGGTTCAGACCTAAAATGACTGGATTTCAACGTAACCTAGAACGAAAAAAAATTAGAAAATTTACCCTCCGGGTTCGAGGCCTGATTTTTTTACGTAATCTGTGTACCAAGCAGGTACCCAAATAAGCCCGAATTTAGTACATTTATTGTTTAATATCGTATCCGCGTTAACATCTAATTATTTGAGTTAATTAATCACAAACTCCTATAGAGTACATAAAAAAATGCCGACGTATCTAATTTAACAAGCACATACGAATACCGTACAACGAACAATCGTATAAAAATGTATACACTGGCAAAAAAAAATGTGTAATTGCTTGCGAAGGTCATGGCTCACCAAGTCAGCGATTACTCGCCAAACATGATCCCAATCACGTAGGCCACTATATTGGCGAATTCCCTCGAAGAATTCGGCGAGAAAGTACACATAAAAGCGAGCCAGTTGTTTATAGTCACCCGGTTGCTATTACACGATGGTAAAACACGCAGTGGGTATCAGAGCTGCTCGATATGTAAAGAATGTCTCGAAGATTGTCAACTATTAAGTCGATATCTTTGACACGTTCTACCAGAATTACGTTTCATTTTAATCTTAGACCTGCACGAGGAATAACACGCGATATAAAAAAAAACAGGCACGTTTGAGTAAAATCCTTTCATTAACCCGTTTCAAGTACAAATAGGCAGGTAATAACGGTCATTAGTACAGAATCCCAAATTGTAAGGCAGTACGTTGCCTAGTTTAATAACCCCCGGATATTGGAAATTAATGAACTCGAGCTACTGCGAATTTCTACGTGTGGCTTTATTGCGGGAATTTTTTTTTAAATTGAATGATGTATTCGCGATTGGGTATTTTATGATGCAGACTAGACGCGTGTCTCTGATCACGTAAAGTATGTGCCGACTTGCCGACGATTTTATGATGAAACTGTTCCTCATCGTGTGTCATGTAACCCTTTATTTCGTCATTTACAAATTTCCAGTTGTAATTTGTCGACCTTCTGAGTGCGAGCGGAATTTGTCGCGGGTATTTCGTCATTGAAGTGATTGATTTTTTGAGCACGATTTATTCCTATGGCAAGGTTTCCGGTTAATGTGGAGATGGATTGGTGGGTTGAGAAAAATTACCATTTTGGAAATTCAGATGGAAAAAAACACGTTACGTTTATCGTATCGTTTGCGTGTTTCACTACAAACTGATCCGAAAAGTTCGAATGAGATAAACGAAGCGAACAGCTGATTAAATGTAAGCATGTGCGATGTTCAATATCGCACACGTCAGCACTCTGTGGGTTTGCACGAACGAGTGACTGATATTTTCAAGGTGTCTGGCTGAGAAAAAATAAAATTATTGAAATAAACTGTCAGACAAGGCAGGTATATCTCAACTGATAACAAAACGTTAGCAGGTGCCCCAATTCATTTGGACTCTTTTTATAGGCTTTTTCTCAAAGCTAGAAAATGCTAAAATTTTCTGAAGCCTTCAGATTGGCTTGAAATTGTTTTCAATCGATTCGGAAGTTGAAAATAGTCTTATAACAAAATTCAGCTTTTTACCTTAAATATGTCAAATTTTCATGTCTTGCACTTTTGCATGGCCATGAAGTAATTTCAAATTTTCAGAAATCGGCCAAAATCCGAAAAATGAACTTGAGCCAGTAATTGTGATCTGTTGATGTACTGGCTTGAAGAAAAAAGAAGGTCAATCTGAATTTTTTTACAGAAGGCCAAAGTATTTCAGGAGTTGTTATCAGTGAAGTACAAATAAAAGGGTTAAACTTTCAAATATTGGATAGACTAAATTTTTTTAAAGTCTCAAATATTTTTAGAGAAATGTAGAAATTCGTTTTCGAATTGAAATTTTGGAACAATTTCAGATTTTTTGAATTTTTTTTTCACTCAAGTATACATTTTTTTCAAAATAAATACCAGCTGGGGAAAATTTGAAGGATTTCTTCACATTACAGATATCTAGGTACATGGATTATTGAAATTTTATAATAATGATACAGGGTCCGCCAACGAAAGGTATCACATTTTAAAATTCATTAGCTCCTTGAAAAATGAGTCAAATTGAATTTTTTCAGAGAAATGTAGCATTTTAGGAAAGTTTTTCTTACGTTAGGAGTTAATTCACATAGGAAAAAGATTAGGGAGGTACCCACGTTTCCTGATGAAGAGCTTCTGTCATTTTTGCAAAATCAAGATCATTTTTTAGAGACTTGGTTCCAAAAAAGTGAAATTTCTAGGCAAATGAAGCGTCACACGAAAAAAATAATAAGAACCAGAGTTGTACAGAATTAAATTTACTTTTCTGAGTGAAATGGTCAAAATTTTTATAGGAGTCACTGTTTTTGTGGAGATTTACTTGAGAATATCATAAAAACAGTAACTCTTGGAAAAATTTTGACCACTTTAGACAAAAAGTAAATGTAATTCTCTACAATTTCGGTTCCTATCATTATTTTCGTAGGACGCTTCATTCGCCCAGAAATTTTACTATTTTGGAGGCAGGTCTTTCGAAAATGAACCTGATTTTGCAAAAATTACGAAAATCATTGTTCAGGAAACATGGACGCCTCCCTAATCGTTTACCTATGGGAGTTAACTCTTAAGATACAAAAAATTGACTGATGTGTTCTACATTTCCGTAAAAAAAAATTCAATTTGACTTATCTAGTCTACAGCCACTCTGAATTAGGTCCGAAAATTACAACAAATCTGGTCACATTCCGCAAAAACGTAGATTAGGTTAGATTACCACGTTTCATATGGGAATTCGGAGTTTTGAGTTCAAATATTATATTACATCAAAAAATTATGGTCCTGAATAATTTATGGTCATCAAACCTTGAAAAAATTTTGTACGGCCTCTAATGGTTCAAAAATACCTTTAACATCGTATGGATAATTTTGTTCCTAAATGTGATATTTACTTAGTTAGTAAAATGGACAAAATTGGATGCCCGCGTTTGATCCTGAATTAACTTTACATACGTTTTTCGAATTAAACTTAAATGGCCATGTTAGAAAATTTTCAGTGTAAATTGGTTAAATTCGAAATTGCCTTATTTAATAGTAAAATTTTCAAGCTCATTTCCGATTGTTTTAAAATCAAAAAAATTGTTTTTTAGATCTAAAAGGTCAGTATTCGCTAATTTTGTTTCTAAGAGGATTTGAAATTCAAAATAGAAAGCTGAACATTTCCTTCGATATTAGCAATTCGCATCATTTGCTATACGCCCTAATTTACTTACGCTTATGGTCATAAATTACTTTACTCGAAATAGAGTGTGACATTGAGTCTTTAAAACAACGCGATGCTCGGAAGTGATTTACTGCTTTTTTTTGCGAGCGAAAAAAATTACTAGACATAATGTAGGATGTAGGTACTGGTTCAGCATTTCCAAAAACGGTAAAAAAAATTTTTTACCCTGCACATAACATGGGAGTGGGTCAAAAGGGGGTATTGTTGGACCCAAGTCCGGGCAAAAAAATTCAAGTGAGGTTCGATAGAGTAGTGTCCCCTGATGCTGAACATGCATTTTTTTCCACGGCACACCTGCACAATAGCAATTTGGGGTCCCTTGAATGCAATTTTTGGTCATTTTTGGCCTTTTTTCACCCTACTACTCTATCGAACCTCACTCGAATTTTTGTTCCCGGACCTAGGTCCAAAAATACCCCCTTTTGACCCACCCTCTGTTATGTGCAGGGTTAAATTTTGTTTGCCGTTTTTGGGAATGCTGAACCAGTACCTATGTACATTATGTCTAGTAAATTTTTTTGCCCAAAAAATGGACAGTGGCTGAACACTTTTTGCTGTTTAATCCGTAGACTAATCTTTCAAGGAGCCTTTAAAATGTCAAATTAGCCCCTTCTCATTTTGCAGAATATCTAAAATAAATCAAGAACAAAAAGGTCATTTTGTCGACTGTTGAACAACTTTTTTAATACATTCACTTCAAAATTCATAAAATAATTTTTTTTATTGCTACATAGACAGCTGGAAGTACTGTCCACAAGGCAGTTATCATGAATTAGCTACTTAACTTTTTTTTCTAACGACACAAAACTTTGGAATTTGAAAATTGAATAAGAAAATGCTGTTTGACATTATTTCCTTCAAGCTATCGATATTTTAAATGGTTTACGGAAATAAATAATGACCTCATGATCCGAATGAAAACAAAAACGAGAGATATAAGAAGGTTATCTATGATTTAGACAGAGAAATAAACAAAAACAAAAATTGACCACATATACATATTTGTGCAAAACTCGTTTTTTTTTCAAAAATTTAGAAACCGAATATAATTTTAAAAATAATGAATTTTAAAAAGTAAATTTGGCCGGATAATTGTAATTTTGAGGTGCGTTCATGTTCAGTTGAATGTACCTAAAAATTACGTAATTCTTGAATATAGGTATGTAATCATATAAACAAATTCAGAGAACGTGCAAATTCGTTCCTACTTTCCTGCAAACATTTTTGCAATTCTTTGCCAAACCTCTTTTTTAGTGGTTGTTGTGGAGGCAACATGATTTTTGTTTTCTTTGTATAATTGAATTAGTAAATATACTTCATCCTTTTTCCAGTAAGTTAGAGTTGTGACATTACTTGCAGTTTCCTCGTCTTCTTTAGCACTTGAATTTGATTCTTCAGTTTTCATATTTAAATCGAAATGATCATAATCAAAATCATCAATTTCGATGTTTTCCAATGCTCTTAACGAAGCTTGATTACCTAGAAAAAAAATGCATGGTATCGTAGGTAAGTATTAGGTAGATATATATTTCGAAGAGTATTACCTATGAGAAAAATAACAAATATATCATTTGAGTAAAAACTTCCCTTCGGAATCTGACATTTTGTGGACTCAATTTAAATGTAATAGAACACAACTCAATATTAATAATACATAATACTTACTTAATATTGTACGTAGGCACGTAAAAATAAGGCTGCTACGTTTACAAAATTAAAAAAATTTAATTTAATTTGATAAAATCTTGTAAAAGCTATCTAATTCTATTTATTTATTCAACTTAACTGCCATTATTTATGAGCTCTAAAGCTCGGCGATAAAATTTAAAAATTCAAACAAACCGATCTGAATCTTTCAGAAAGGAAAACAACATCTGATTAGTTAGTTTCTATTAAAACTTGAAAATGATGTCATTTTTGGGTACCATATCCAACCCAACCTGAAACCAACCTTGGATAGGGGATTATTTTTCTGGCATTAGGATAAGTGGTTGCCTAATTCAGGTACTTTTTCTATTGAAACGAATTTTCAATTTTTATGAATAGTTGAAATATTTTTTGAAACATTTCTACTCAAAGTTCACGTTTGGAACAACAATTTAAAAAAAGTTTGCTCTCCTATCACTAATAAGCGATTAGCTATGATCTGAAATGTCTGTAAAAAGAATGTTGATCGATATTTGATCATTGCTAATTCCCTATTAGTGATAGGAGGGCAAATTTTTTTTTTTAAATTGTAGCCTCAAACGTCCTAAAAAATATTGCAACTATTCATAAAAATTGAAAATTTGTTTTAATGGGAAAAGTGCCTGAATTAGGCAACCCCTTTTGCCGAATTCCCGCATTAGGCAAAAACACTGCCTAATTTCCGCATTCGGCAACTGATCAATTTAGGCATATCATATGCATCATGGTGCTTTGAAGTGCCTATGCCAAAAATAATTGTGAAATGACCTCAAAAAGATGTAAAAATTTGAAATTTTTAGGTTCATGTTTAATATAGGATAGAGTGAAAAAAAAACATATCTTGGATTTTGACCAAATTTGGTAGGGTGGTTTACTTTGAGTGGGAGACCTCCCAAAAAAATTTGAGACCCCTAGTGGCAAGGGGAGAAGAGCAGGGGGTGCTCAAAGTGCACATTCTTTTGAAAAAATGCTGTTTTTTGTGTTTTTTACTTTTTAGTCAATCAAAATTGTGTGAGAACCCTTCTTAGCACTTGAAAGATGCAATTTGAGTTTATACATCTCCCTAAACCATCGTCATCCTTCTCCGATCAAAACTCAGACTGCTCCCAGGGGATTGAAAAGTTGCAGATTGTAATATTTCAATAATACGAAATTTTCATCTGGCTGGAATGATTTTTTTTTCATCGAGTAATTAAACAAAACTTTTTTTTCAACCGTTGAAAGTGAATTTTGAAAAAAAAAATTGAAAATTGAAGGCTTCTCACACAATTTTGATTGACTAAAAAGTAAAAAAACACAAAAAGCAGCATTTTTTTCAAAAGGAGGTGCACTTTGAGCACCTCTTGCTCCCCTCTCCTTACCGCTAGGGGGCTCAATTTTTTTTGGGAGGTCTATCACTCAAAGTAAACCACCCCACCACATTTGGTCAAATTCCAAGATATGTTTTTTTTGTTCACTCCACTGTAACGTTTAATCTCCTCCCTTTCCCTGGAAATTCAAAGTTTCAAAATTTTAAATTTTTTGTGCTTTTTTGCGGAGGGTTAGTCATAGGTATTATGACTGACTAACAAAAAAAGTTCTTGATTTTTCTCAATTTTTTTTCAATGTTAGCATAATTTTTGTACATGGCCAAGAAGTGAATGAGGAAAATAATTGCATAAATTCTAACCGGTTTTGTGAGTTTGATTTTTACTCTAGATGGACGTCGGATTACCCCCAACCCAATTTTTTTTTTTTAGGGTCTCACAAATTTTTTTGCATCAAGGTCTTCCACTGACATCGAAGGAAATGGGCCAAGAGTCGTCTTGAGTTTATTCTGAGTGAAAATCTCACAAAATCGACAAAAGTAAGTATATGCATCTAAATTTTTTTTGTTCACCAAAAATCTCCGAAAATGGCGTTTTTAAATATCGAAATTTATTTTTGCTCTTCAGTGATTTTAATACGATCAACTGTTCACAAAAAATTGCGAAAAAATTTGAAATTTTGAGTTATTGCCATGAATCAAAAATTTCAAAATTTTCCCATATCTTTTTTAGTTTAGTTCATAATTATTTTTGGCATAGGTTTTTCGAAAATCGAAAAAAAAATTGAAAATCGCTACACCTCAGTGTGCACCTTCGATTTAGTTTTCGGTTCAAAATTTTACCTACTTCTAGTTGGAATTTTTTCCTTTCATCTCCCTTGAAATAAAGTGAATGTTTTCAAGGTGGAAAAATTTTTTGGCCTTGGAGGTTAAATATGGATCAAAGAAATTCAAATTTTTACCATGTCTTTTTGAGCCCATCTCGTAATTATTTCTGGCATAGGTTCTTTTAAAATCGAAAAAAATTTGAAAATCGCTGCACCTCAGCATGCACTTTCAATTTTCATTTTCATTTCAACCCAAAATTTTATTCCTGGTTGACATAATCATCTCCCTTGAAAGTAAGCGAGAGTGTTTTCAAGGTGAAAAAATTGCCAATTTATTAAATCCAGACTTTCGGACACCGAAGTGACTGGCATTAAATGGGACCAGTTCGGTGCTAACATTACGTATTCTTATTCTTGCATTCGATGCATTAATAAAACACTCTTAAACGGTTGCTGATTCATTGTAAGACATAATTCATATGCATTTATATGATTTATTAAACCGATACCGCACAGTCAACATTGCATAGAAAAACAGACCGATCCAAGAGCAATATCTCAAATTACCGATTGTATCATCCGGATTGATAAATCTACGACCCAGTAGTTAGCTTTCATTGAAAGCATCACAGCTCGAAACAATTTAAAATAAAAATTATACACGATTGCAATTACTTCGCAATTAAAATCCCGCTACTGCGTTATACGTATTAAAATCGCGAGTAAAATTTTCCATTTTATAAAATTCGCTGTTATATTTGCTGCATTCTTGCCCTATATGTACTATCCTTGAACATAGGAATAATTTACGCGACAATAGCGATCAAATTTTACATCATTTTACGGTACATTTATGAAAAGATGCAACTACCTTTAAGGCATCTACCTACCCACATTATAATTCACTTTTTACGAGGGCAGCCACCTTGATTATTTTGATTAAAAAAATATATTTCTCGTTGCCATAAAATCTAGCCATCATAATATCACAATTATTGATGCACTTTAATTTGCATCGCCATTGGTATTGGTACCACCATATGTTTAAAACGTTTAACGGTTCGATTGGAAGTTGGAAGATTGATGAGATCTTGGCTCAGTCTTATACCTTCTACGTACCCCCAAAGCATTCGTATTTGTATTACACATTTGAAAATTATAACCTGCATTTATAAATTTTCATCCGAACAATATCGTTCGATAAATTTTCGCTTTGTATAATCAAGGCCCGAATTTTTTTTCCCAAACGTGTCCAATTATAAATATGAAAAATTTACAAGTATCGAAAGGTACATTTATCTTGCTCGTTTATCCACACACAACCCTCATATTAAACCGCAAAACAAATTCAACAATGTTGCAAACGTGATTATTATTTTCGCTCTACAAGTAGATATTACGTTGGAATAATTCGTTCCCAAATTGGCAATTCAGCGTGAATATTGGTCAAAGACGTCAAAGTCGTAAAAATCCACGTTTTAGGAAGCTTTCCAAAATTATCGAAAATGCAAATTTATTTAAAATAATACCCCGATCTAAATGTAATTAGCTATTTTCGTATTCGACTACCCACAGATAGCATAATTTCGAAGCAGAAACCAGTTAAAATAATTCGATGATTTATAAACGCGTTCATTGAATCCGCGTGCGATAAGCTTGCGAAAAAATTTGCCAAAAAATTCTCTCATCAACGACCTTATTTTATGATCTTACATTGTAATAAAATATTATTTTACCTTGGTAAAGTTCATCGCATCGTAAATTCTTTATCTTATCTGGCCGATAATTTTAATTTGGACGAATTGTTTAAAATTACTAATTCCGGATTAAAAACGTTGGCCAAATTGCATTTTATATCTCGAGAGCTTTGCACTCGACGAACGTGGCTTGATCGAAACCGATGCATGTGTAGGGAAAGTTATTGCTGCAGGTAATCTTTTTACGACTTTGTAATGGAGCAGAATTCGTGCTTCGAAACTTGCCAGATAGTCGGGTTCAAAGATCATGATTCCTATTATCGAGAGCTCATTAGACGTGTAAATCGAGCGAAAATGTAATTTCGCCTACATTTCGCAGCGTATGCAATTTTATTAACATCTTTTTTTCATGCGCAGATATCACCAAGTACATAGTAATAAAATACATTGGGCATACCTCAAATTCCGACGAAAATTTTTATGCTGATAATTTTCAGAAAAAATTGAATCTCAAGAGTGTACAAAGAGATACCAATTTTGAAAAAGTGTATTTTTCAGATTTGGGTACGGTTGTGCACCTGTGTATTAAGTACTTCGACCATTTTTTCCCCTTGAAAAAGGACAGCTTGTTTTTAAACCTACGACGAAATATTTTCGTTAGGTCATAAAAAATTGAAAAAGCCGCCGAAAAAAAAGATTTTGCTGGTATCTCGATCACTGAAGATCTTTTATCAACGGCAGAATCATTTAAAGAAGCCGAAAAAAATTCATTGAGAAAGCCGAGCAGATTCAACGGAAAGTGAAATTTATCAAAAATCACTGAAAAACAGTCAGAATTGCAGCACAGTAATATATCAGTGAAAATTTTTTCACTGAAAGCAAGTCAGTGAAAGAAAATCACTGGAAGTCAGTGAAAATTCACTGAAAACTCTGTAATATTTATGAAATTCACTGAAAAATCTGTGAAATTCTTTGAATAATCAGTGAAAAATCGCTGAAAGTCATTGAATTTCACCGATGTTTCCTGTGCTGCAATTCTGACTGTTTATCAGTGATTTTTCACTGATTCGGAATGAGTGAGTACCTGACCTATTAACCTTGAAATTAGATACTAATCAGTAATCATTGAAATTCTACAAGGGAATTGAACATTTTTTGATTTTGGGTTTTCATGAAATTCATATCGGTCACTCAAACATCTCGAAATTGATCCAGAAATTGTTTTAGTCTCCTAAATGAAAAAAATTATGCTAGTGCAGCCAACTGCATCAAGACTTATACAATTGTTTTAATAAAAATTCAGTTGGCAGCGATGTTACGAAAAATTTTTTATTTCAGAGACTAAAAAATTTTACCAACGAATATTTTTATGATCATTTTAGAAAATTTTGAATCGAAAGGATTCTCAAAAATTGGTGCTAAGGGATTTTTGGGTGAAACTGCCCATACCAAGACCATTTTTAATAAAATTAATTCTTTTTTGATTTGTCGATTTTTTTTTTTCAATTTTTAAGATTTCTTTCGACAAAATAAGCAGAATTTTATGTCAAATAGAAACGTGTTGGGGTAAAATTTTGAGAATGAGATTTTTACTAGATTGTTTTCAGAATTACGAAAAACTTTTATTTTCCCATTTCCTTTCCTCTTTCTTCAACTTCGAAGAAAAAATGGGAAGCCGATCACCCATAGCTAGTCATTTTTAAGGCCAATTGGTTAGGAAAAGGTGGTCGAGACGAAAGGATACTATCCATGTAGCATTACTCAAAGATGGCAAAATACTTGGATTTTTCAAGAATATAGCACTACCTACTTTGTGGACTTTTAGCCCCCTCATATCAAAGTTTTTTGGACATCCTGTCCAAACTTTTTTTTAGAAACATTACGCACCTATTTCCATTTACAAATTTTTAAATTGGGATATTTTGAGATCCAATGCTCCGTGCCAGATCTCATTGAAGGGTTGACGAGGAATTCTCAGAAGATAGCTTAAAATTGTAGTTTGAAATTTCAGCCCTACCCAGTTCACTTGTCAGTTCACTTGTCTCTGCAATTTCGGGCTGATTCGAATTAGAGAGCCGGTGGAAAAAAAGTTTCTTGATGAGCTGATAATATTGTGTCCGGCGATAAATATTTCCAAATTGTAAATTTTTGGGACACTTATGTTCAATTTTTTTAGTCACTACCTACATACATTTTTTGAGGTATCATTAGTACAGACATTTTAGGTTTTGACCCAAAAAAAATTAGCAGGAAGGGGAAGTTTCGTATATAAGCTCAGTAAAGTATGTATTTTAATATTCCCGAACTTCCCTAAAATCGGTGAATATTTTGACCCCCTTTTGGGGGGTGAGGGGGTTCAAATTTTCGTTTTTCGGCTATAACTTTCAAAATTACGTATTTACAAAAAAAAATATTGAAACAAAAGTTGTAGAGAATAAAAAAACAAACAATTTTGTTATTTACAATTTTTTCCTAGGACGTCATGGGAGAGAGCTGGGGTCTTTAGAAAAAAATCAATTTTGAAAATTTCCCATTACCAGAAAAAATCACCAAAAATCGGGTTAATCGACTTTTAGGAGCGATTCTTTTGCATAGTACATCCTATTACTATGTAGAATAAGCAAAATGTATAACCGACCCCTGATCTCAAAGTGGGGGGTGGACCCTCCGAAGAAAAAGACGCATTTTCCCCCAAGCGTAGCTCAACTGCAGTGCAAAATTCGAAAAATTGGTTCAAACAAACGTTGTAGAGCATTAAAAGACAAACATTTTACTTTTTTTACTTTTTTTCTACGTGGTCTTGGAGGCAAGCTATTGCGAAAAGAAAAAAAAATCGGCGTTGGGAAATTTTTCATTTCCTCAATGTAGTAACTATGGGTAAACCTGGCAAATTTAAAATCTAGCGAACCAATGGTCGAACAAGTGGAGTTCTGAGGTTTTCGTGGGCGCTGAACTCGATTTTTATAATAATGTTGACTCCGGGACCTAAATTGGGTCCCAAAAGGAGAGTTTATTGAGTTGATGAAAAATTTTCCAACGCCACGCTGCTTTTTTTCTTTTTGCAATAGCTTGCCTCCAAGACCACGTAGAAAAAAAGTAAAAAAAGTAAAATGTTCATCTTTTAATGCTCTACAACGTTTGTTTGAACCAATTTTTCGAATTTTGCACTGCAGCTGAGCTACGCTTGGGGGAAAATGCGTCTTTTTCTTCGGAGGGTCCACCCCCCTACTTTGAGATCAGGGGTCGGTTATACATTTTGCTTATTCTACATAGTAATAGGATGTACTATGCAAAAGAATCGCTCCTAAAAGTCGATTAACCCGATTTTTAGTGATTTTTTCTGGTAATGGGAAATTTTCAGAATTGATTTTTTTCTAAAAACCCCAGATCCCTCCCATGACGTCCTAGGAAAAAAATTGTAAATAACAAAATTGTTTGTTTTTTTATTCTCTACAACTTTTGTTTCAACATTGTTTTTGTAAATACGTAATTTTGAAAGTTATAGCCGAAAAACGAAAATTTGAACCCCCTCACCCTCAAAAGGGGGTCAAAATATTCACCAATTTTAGGGAAGTTCGGGAATATTAAAATACATACTTTACTGAGCTTATATACGAAACTTCCCCTTCCTGCTAATTTTTTTTGGGCTAGGGCCTTATTTTAGCTAAAATGTCTGTACTACATGTCCAAATTGCTAAATTATTATTTTTTAAATGGGAATTTTTGGGACTCTATGCTAGAATTTTTTTTTTTGAATATTGTGTTAAAATTGATAATTTTTTTTGGACACCAAGTTTGATTTTTTTAAGGAAGCCTTTTTGAAATTTCTAAATTTGGTGTTTTAGGACACCATGTCCCAATTGAGGTTTTTTTCGAGCTCTGTCTTCGAGTTGAATTTTTTTTAGACATCATTCGACTTCTTTTTTTGAGGGGGAGGGCCTAAATACCAAGTTCTGATACCGTCTTTTGAAACTTGGTATTCAGGACCACCCCCCCCCCCCCTTCAAAAAGAAGTTGAATGGTGTCTAAAAAAAATTCAACTCAAAGACAAAGCTCGAAAAAAAAACTCAATTGGGACATGGTGTCCCAAAACACAAAATTTGGAAATTTCAAAATGACTTCTCCAAATTTGACGTCCTTTTGAGGTATAAACAAAGAACAGTCAATCAGATTTTTTTGTTCCTGACAGATTTAGATGGATGATTTTTTTTTCACCTTTCCAAAATTAAATGACCTTTTCATAATAAATCAAGGGGTAAAAAATGTGCTAACTAGCAATTATTGAATTTAAATGAACGATTTTGCACACTCGTTTTTTTACACATATTTACCTAAAAATGACGACAAATTTGGGTATCTAACCCAAGCTGAACCCATCCCAAATCAGTCATTGGAAGCAAACAAATTTTTTAATGGTTTTGGTTTTTCGAATGTCTTGACTTGGTTTTTTTTTCGGTTTGGAGTTTACTTTCAATGACTGGTGCTCAGAGCCGTCTACCTTAATTTTTTTTAATGGTTTTGGTTTTTAGAAGGCAGTGGTTTTGATTTCGGGTTTTCAAATATTTCAGTTTTGGATTTTTGAGGGTTTGACGCTCCAGGTACGTGTGATATTGTGAAGGTAAAAAAATGTTCAGAAGGGCCAAAACCAAAACGAATTTCAATTTAATTATGGTTTTGGTTTTTTTGTGTTTTTTTCGGTTTTGCTTTTCGGTTTTGGTTTCTCTTCCAATGTCTGGTTCAAATAGGTTTTTTTCTTGACACCATGTACAATTTTAGAACATTATCCCCATTCAATTTTTTGGAACGCTATGTTCAAAGTGAGTTGTTTTTCTGAGAAATCTACGTTTGAAGTGAAGTACTCAATCTTTTCAATTTTCTCTTCGTCAGTACCCCCCCTCAAGAATACACGTTGATAATTCACACCGTTATCACTACACCCTTTCTACTTCCGAGATTCCAAATTATTAAAATTCACAATCGAAGCATCGGAAATATAATTTTATTAATTAATATTTTACATTTTCAATCTATTTTCTCGTTCCACTGTACACTAAAAATATCGCATTATTCGTTCCACATTACAAAAAAAAAACTTAATAAAAAAAGAGGAATACTAAATAAACGAATATTAAAAAAATAAATAAGTTTAAGCTTTAATAAAAAAAAATCACTTATGGACGTTCACATTGTATGCATGTCGAATACAAAAGTATTAAAAACCTAGAATGCAATCGATTTTCGAAAGCTTAAAAATTTCAAATCGTAAAAAAACCTAAAAAAAAATCAATCTTATAATACAATCCGTAAAATAACCCTAAAAATATAATGACCAGAGATTTGAAATTAATCTATACAACGTGAAGTCTCTAAGGAAGAAAAATTACACGTTTCAGAATATTTTCCATGTTGCGAAAAGAAAAAAAAAGCGTAACACAATTCGATGTTCTTATATATCTAGCAAATATTATACCGAATACGTTTAGTAGGTAAATACAAAAAATAGTAGGTACCTAATTACGTCCGTAACAAGTTAAAAATTGACGTATAAAAATTACATTTACTAATACAGTTTTAATATCACAGCGAGTCCTATTAAAAAAAAATCCGCGCAATTTTCATCGTCTTTCTCTCTTCTTTACAATGATGTCCTTTAAGAAAAAAAATTTACGAAAATTTTCGCACGTTAGATCATGTTTTAAAAATAGTCGTTAAATGCAAATTACATATTTAAACGACGTGACTTTTTATTAAGAGTGAAAAAATACACCACGATGCACATAAAATGGTAAATTGTTCGGGTAATTATCGCAATAAAACATTGTACTGGTGTTTCGCATCTGACAAACAATTCAGTTGACATTTTCGCTTTCGATTTATTATCGTGGTGACATGAAAGAATCTAAATAATAATTCGAAGCGATGCATCAGCAGAGGTAACCAATAAAACAATGAAAGGCACGTACTACGTATGCGTAAGCATAAATAAACGCCCCAATGGGACATTCAGGTTGAAAATATCTCATATGCTACATTTTTTCTTATCCTAAACGCTAAAGATTCAATTAGTAACTAAAAAACGTACCGGATCAGTCGTAAAAATGCGTATAAAATACTTTATAAAATAGTTATACTTAATACTTCGTACGTTTCGTTCAAATTGTTCAATAAAATGAGTACCATTGAAAGCATTTTTAGCTGAAAATATGACCAAAGATCTTTAAGAAATGGCTCAGTGAAATTCTAGGTAAAAGTTGCAGCGAAATTCGAAACTATGAAGAAAGAGGAAAATTTAATTAAATTTTTCATGCCCACGAGAAATCTGGCCCATGAAATTCTAAAGTTTTCTTTAGACACACAGACCTGATTCGGAATTGTGACTAAAATTACCCCCTCTCTCCCCTCGAAGTTGAAATTTTTGGGAGTTGGTGAGTTGATTCCCTGAATTCGGAAATGTGTGAATTGATTCCCATTTTTTTCGGGGTGGGTACGAGTTGATTCCAAACCTCTTTCAGCCTACCACAAGGAGGTATTTTCAATATTTTTTTTTTCAAGTTCATTTTTTTTCAATTTCAAGATTTTTTATCACATTTTTTCCAACTTTTTAAAATTTCTTATAATTTTTTTGAAATTTTTTCAAACTGAAATTTTTTTAGAATTGTTTTACCTTCACATTTTTTTCAAAAACTTTGGAATTGTTTCAACTTTAATTTTTTTCCAACAACATTTTGCAATTTCAACACCAAAAATATTCTTAGTTTTTTTTAATTTCATATTTTATCTCTTTTTTTCAATTCAATATTTTCATCCTATCTAAAACTTTTAATTTTGCCAAAAATGGTCCTGGTATGGGCAGTTTCACCCAAAAATACCACTAGCACTCATTTTTTGGGAATCCTTTAAAGAAAATCATTTCAAAATTTTCTAAAGTGATCATAAAAATCTTCAGTGGTAAAATTCTTTGGTCTTTGAAATGGGAATTTTTAAGGGAATTTTTCGTAACAGTGCTGCCAACTGAATTTTTATAAAAAATTGCATAAGTCTTGATTTAGTTGGCTGCACTGCTAGGTATGAAATTTTTTTATTTTGAAGACTAAAACAATCTTCAGATACCAACTTTAAATTCTAAAAAGCTGTTTTTTATTTATTTATCTGTAAATTCAACTTCACTCATCAAAATAATTTTAGAGTTTAAAAAAAAATGTGGAAAAAAAAGTTGGGAGTTGAAAAAAAAATACCAAGAATTTCAAGTAGAAAAAAACGAATAAAAAATTTAATTGAAGACCTGCTTTCCAAAGTGGACTAAGTTAATTTTTGAAAAAAATTTCTCAGCCAATTTTGAAGGGTTATAGCTCGTAAAGATCAACTTTTTGGATATCGAGACTTTCGCCACATTTTTGGTATACCACTGTACAATACATTTAGTTTGGTAGCAGAAAAAATACTTCAAAGGCATACAGAACAAACGAATTTTTCGTTTTCTGAAAAAATTTTTATTGTTTTGACTTAGGCCACTTTGGAAAGCAGCTCTTCAATTCTAGAACAATTTTAAGATTGAAAACAATTTTGAGAAAAAATTCAAAAAAGTATAAACATGAAAAAATCTGAGAAAATTTCAAGTTGAAAAAAATTTTGATGTTGAAAATACATGAGAAAAAAATTGAGAGTTGAAAATGATTTTAAAAAAATTGAAGTCGAAATAGAAAAAAAAAATCGTGGAAAAAATTTCGAGCCAAAAATTCAGAGTTGAAAGAAATTTTTGAGATAAAATGGGAATCAAGTCATACATATCTCGAAAAAAATAAGAATCAATTCGCCTATCTTTTCACATGAATATTTCTTTGGAAATTAACTCACCTGGAGCCAAATTTTCAACAGGAAATAAAATCAAATCAGAATTTTCCTCTGTGAGTTTGACCCCAAACTGATTTTTTTGCAGAACTACTCGACCTTGAAAAAGAAACAGGTGTAGTGGAAAACTTTCAATTTTCTCTGCCTCTCAATTTTTTGTCAAATTGAAAATTTACCTAAAAATTTCAATCTTGGATTGTTGTCGACCCGCAACGTAACAATTACAGTATTTCTTGACTTCGGTTCTTATTATTCGAACCCACATAGAAAATATTCCCAAGAGAGAAATTTCTATTCGGAATTAAGATTGAAAATTTTTGAGAAAATGACGTTTTCAACGTCTGAAAAATCGAAGGCATGATACAGAAATTAATCATCCAAGTTTCTGAATTTTCTTATAATGAAGTAAGTATTCTGTTTTACTCAACGATGAAAACTACTTTTTCGGGAAATTTAATATTTTTTCTGTTTAATATTCGAACGAATGAAAAATTTTGCTGAAAATTGACCAAAGACAAGTTCAGTACCTAATTTAAGCAGAATTTGATCAACCGAGTTTCTTGATTTTTTTAGAATTAAGTACTGGGTTTGACTCAACGATGAAACCCATTTCAGAAAATTCAATATTTTTTTCTGTTCAATATTCGAATAAATTAGAAATTTCACTGAAAATCTACTAAAGACTGGTTCATAGTAATTTAATAAAAATTTAATCTAGCAAGTTCCTGAATTTTCTCAGCATGAAGTAGGTGCCTACTGTGTTTTAATCAACGATGAAACCTATTTCGAAAATTTTAATTTTTTCAAGTTGAATATTCAAACGATTGAAAATTTTTGTTGAAAATCGATCAAAGACAAGCTTAAGTGCACCCAAAAATTATTTAAGGGAGGGGCTCAGAATTCGGAAAAAAATAGGGGGGATTTCAATGAAAAAATTCAGTAACTTGTTATTTCAGTATTATCAGTAGGTTGATATTTCATAAACGGATTTGAGCCAAGTAAAATTTAAAAATCGCGGAATTTGAGTAATTTTTCACTGATTTTTCAGTCAAAATTATTGATTTTTTCTGACAAATTGGGAATTGATTGAGAAATCAGTGATTTTTGACCGAAAAATCAGTGAAATATCAGCAATTTTTAAAATAGAAGGGCGAAAATTTTTTGAAAGATCATGTTTCAAAAGCAAAAAAATCGCCTTTTTCACATTTTTGTAATAAAAAAATCTCCTGTCCGAGCTGGGGGGGGACTTGAGCCCCTTGAGCCTTTCTGGGTGCGCTTTTGAAGACAAGTGCAGTAATTTAAGCAGAATTCCCTTGTAACCGGCAGGTAGTAGAACGTATAAAATAACGACTGAAAAATCAGTCTGACTACATCTGATCCCGGCAACGATGATATATTCGGAGGAAAAAAACCCGAACAGACGAAGGAACCTTTGAAAGCAGTGGCAGTTGAACGTGAAATTCCATAACTCGTACGGATCCAATACCCATGAATCGTCGTCTAACGGTATCTCAGGTGTCGATACCGACGTAAACACTGATTTGTACTCATTTTAATCACAATTTTATAAAAGGTATCATACCTATGTAGACTTACACATCGATAAAAATACTTGGAGCTTTTTAACGCATTAATTTAATTATTCTTTATCTAGGAACTCGTCATCAGCACCTTCTTCGGGTATAATGGTAGTCATGGTATCGTCGGCATCTTCGGCATTACTTATCTTTTCACCGGACGTAGTATCTTTTTTAGCCGCAGATTTGCCTTGTTTATGATTCTTCTTCGAATCGGCTTTTCTCCTTTTGCTTTTCTTTGGTTGGTGCGTTTCGATGGCCGTTTCGGTATCCGAAGAGACCTTTTTGATAGGTGAGGATTTCTTGACGGTGTCGTCCGAGATGCTGGATTTGACTGGAACGTGGCATTTGTCACTTTCGCCTTCGCCTTCGTGGCATTTCCGTTTCTTTCTTTTCTGGCTGCGTTTTTGCTTGCATTTTACACTTTCGGTGATTTTCATGTGGTAAGGAGGTGGACAGATGTTGTGGTGACGTACGTTATGACGTCGAGTCCGCGAATTAGAATGCTGCGCTCGGATTTTATTGGTTAGACGTTCGAGTGCCTCGGAATCGACGCTTTTGGGAAGCACGTTGGTGCATTCGGAGAATTTACCTAGTTTTTCGTCCGCTTTGATTCGAACTTGTCTGGGAACACCGCGTTTTGTCGTGCCGATGTAGTAGATGTATCGGTCGTTGGAGTATTTTACAGAAGAGTAAGAATTGTAGCTGTTCGATTCGGTGTTCTCGTAGAAAACGCATTCGTCGTCGAAGTCTCTCTGTGAACAGAAGAAAAAAAAATAGAAATTAGATATTAAATCTATGAATGCGATTTTTTAATCAGTAGGTACAATCAAAATGTTTAGTGAAAGGGAAAGGGGAGGGGTCTGTTGGCCAAAAATTAAGGAAATAGTGTGAAATTGAGACAAGATTTGAGCCAAAACATTTTTTAAAAATTGTCTTGTTTCAAAATACAGGGATTTGATGTTCACAATTTTTCTAAAAAATTGAAACGAGACAATTTTTAAATTTTTTTTGGCTCAAATCTTGTCTCAATTTCACACTATTTCCTTAATTAGCAAAAATACTTTAAAAAAAAAATTTCGATTCCTCAAGGGAAGGGGGGGGATCGATTGCTCCACTCAACCTACTCTCTCAATTATAAATCAGTGAAAATTATCGAAAATCACTGAGAAACAGTCAGAATTGCAGCACAGGAGAAAATCAGTGAAATTTTTTTCACTGAAAACAAATCAGTGAAAGAAAATCACTGGAAATCAGTGACAATTCACTGAAAACTCAGTGATATTTATGAAATTTACTGAAAAATCTGTGAAATTCTTTGAATAATCAGTGAAAATCAGTGAATTTCACTGATTTTTCCTGTGCTGCAATTCTGACTGTTTATCAATGATTTTTCACTGATTCGGAATGAGAGAGTAGGAATATCACGAGGAAATTGTTTCATTTTCCAATATTGAATACATCGATCGAACCCCGAACAAGACTTGAAGGAATTCATTGAATTATTTCAGAATAATTTAATTGGACTGAAAATACCTAAATTCGATCGATTTACCTGTATGGCCAAATTATAGAACAAGAAAGGGACCTTGATCACCATGGTGCTTAAAATTCGTCTGTGCATGGAAGTTTGAGAAATCTTGAACAAAATTATGGAATTTTTTTGATATTTAGAGTATTTTGAAAAATTTCCCAGTCAAATGCATATTTCTCACGATTTGAATACCGAATTACACGAACGATGAGTCACTTCATAGCCTCGTCTCCTCCCTCTACTCATATAATATCAGCCTTGAAATTTTATTTTTCAATTTAAGGTTTTTCAGCATTATTTCGAAGAATTATCCAGAAATTTTTCATACAATTTTAACAAATATGATGAGAATAACCATTTTTGTCGTAAAAACCACGATCTCTCGGGAAAATTTTGCCACAATTTTTAAGAATTTTTATGGAATTATACTCGATTTGGATCGTTTATTTGATAAAATGCCATTTTCACTGGTTTTCCCCACGAATAATGAATAAAAATTCACTCGAATTCAAATTTCAACTCATCAAAAGGAATAAGTTCAAGATTTTTAAAATTTCAAAATTTTTAACCCCCCCATTAGGATTCATGTTTTTCTTGAAAACGATCATGTAGGATATTATCTGATCAAAAATTCGATGCAGATTTTGAAATTGTGATTTCTTTACTCTCAAACTTGATTTTTCCAGAAATATGAGGAAAAGTACAATTTTGGGGGATATTTCACTTCCAGAAAATTTTTTCACACCATTTGAAGCTTTTAGGTTTTATGTAGCAACTACTGAGACCGTACTAGCAACATTTCTGCGAAAAGACCTTCATTAGGTACTAATTTGTTCCAGTTTTGTCTTATTTTAAACCTAATTTGCCTACACTAAAACTTATTCAAATGTCACCTAAAATTTTTGACGAAAGCTCAATAAAATCCGATGAAAAAGGGAGCAACGATATCGAAGAATTTTTTGTAGGTAGAGGAAAATTTGAAATAAGTACATATAGGGATTCATTTGATTGGTAGGATCAGCCCAGCAAAAGACTTATTCACGAGTGCAAAAACAAGTGTATTTTCAGGTGAATTCATCTTCTAAAAATCAGGCAAAAATAGATATTTGGAAAAAATGATTTTTTATGGAGAGGAGTTACGAGTTCCCCCCCCCCCCAGAAAAATAATTTTTGACTCCCTGGTTGTGAAATCGACGATTTCGAGTGTTCAACAAAATCGAATCGAATTTTCTCTGCAAGAAAAAAGCTCATTTCACTCATTTCAAAAATGGATACCTTCTTAGATTTTATGTTCATTTCCATGATTTCATAATTTTTCGTTTAATTGTCCTAGTCTTTTTCCTGATTTTCAGACCAACTCCAGACCAGAATTTCCAATTACCTATCAACGCCTTGAAACATGAAGGAATTTTTTCCACAAAAAAATTAAAGGCAATAAAATTTATTTGAATCAAAAATTCACCAAAATGTGCTGAATAGCTGAATTTTACCTCGAAATTTCACTGAATTAGAAATTGATCAAAATTTCACTGAATTCGAAATTTATCAAAATTTTACTGAATTCGAAATTTATCAAAATTCTGCTGAATTAAATTTTTTTTAAAATGTCATTCACTAAATTTCTAGATTTTCTACACGATTTACTAAAATTCAGAATTTTCTACAATTTTACTAAATCTGGATTTTTAAAAAAATTTTACTGAATTTAGAATTCATCAAAATTTTGCTGTATTTGGAATTCCGTAACATTCTGCTGAACTTGAAATTCATCAAAATTTTATTTAATTAGGAAATAATAAAATTTTACCAAATTCGGAATTTATCAAAATTATATGAAATTTAAAATTCGTCCAAAAGTTCTAAAATAACAGAAAACCACAATTATATATATTTTATCCAAAATATATACCTATTTAGGAAAATCTAAATCACTCGTAAAAAATGCCACTCTCGAAAATCTTCAAAACTTGTCAAAAAATTCTTGAAACCCTCCAACTTCTCGTCATCCGCTTCCATTCGAACCCCTCGTAAAACCAAACCTCGAAAGTTCAACCGCCTCGTTATTAAAATTACGTAAAACCCGACTCGTTAAAAGGGCGAAAAAAAATCCCACATGGAATACAGCGTGATTAAAAAACCTCATCTGTTACCCGGCTAGCCATAAAGTTGAAAAATTTCACTACTAAACGAAAGATAAGGCGACAAACGACAACATTATATACTCGAGTCGAACACCGTGTCACGTATAATTGCCCTCCATAAGGTAAACGCGCCCGTGTTGTACATATTAAAAATAATTTCATAAAATTATTCTTTTAAAAAATGAACCTATAATATTCATCTACGCATATTTTTTGGCAACATCAAAGAACTTATATAAAATTAGAATTTTTTTCACTTATTACTTCGCCCGCATAAATAATACGAGTAGTTTTGTCTATTCTACTATCAGAGGGCTGCACGAAGCGATGAAAAAACCTCGCAGACGAATATCAAACGTGACACAAGTACAACTTATTTCAACTCGCGAGTCAACACTCTATTGTTATAATTACACTTATACGAGGTACAGACGACTGAGTATTTACACAAATGCATTTTTCTATGTAGGTAGATTTTTTTTTCCGAGCAATGTACACATTCATCCATCTATCTGTACCTGACTGTTGTTCGTGAACCGTTACCTTTGGTAAAATAAAGATACTTAGTTTATACGTTATTGTGACACGCGGCTACCAAAAATATCTCCCAATAAATCTAAATAAAAAATTCTGCCAAGTGCAATCTAGTCAGGTCTCAATTTCACGAAAAAACACATCCGCTCGACTGAGCTGTAAAAAGCAATTTTATGATTAATTCGTGTTCTAGACATTACAACAAACAAATTTAGCCGAGATGCCTTTTTTTACCCCTCCCCCTTTTCCGAGGGTCCACCCCCCTTTCTTAAAAACGCCTGTAGCGCTCCTCCTATGGGGTCTAGTGAAAAAAACTTCCCACAAAAGTTGTCTCTCAACATCTCAGCTACAAATTACTTTCTATAGAAAATCCAATTTGGGGCCACCGGTGTCCCTCAAATTTGAAAAAAGTATTTCAAAAAATCATAAAAATCACGTTTTTTTATTGTTACCGAAAAGTTTCCAAGATGAGTAAAATTTGTAAATAACCAAAAGAATTCAGAATTAAATTTCCTATTTGGTGAGTTATATCACGACTATTTTCGCCCCGCTCCCCGTTACATACAGGCCCACCCCTCTCCCACACATCAAAAATTTCGGTCTTATAGAAAAATTTCCCAGCAAAAATATATTCTTCGCCATTTAATCTACAATTTTGGTCATTATAAAAATTATTTTTTGAGCAATCCCTACCCCTTAAATTCGAAAAATATTCCTCAAAAATACATAAAAATACGCTTTTTTACGCTTTCAATGCAAAGCTTTAAAGATAATTATGTAGACAGAAATTGAGGGGAAAGTGTCTAAAAATCGTAATTTTTAATTTCCAGTTTTGTATTAAGAAGCAACTAATGAATATACCTAATTTCTGACTACATAATTATCTTTAAAGCTTTGCATTGGAAGTGTAAAAAAGCGTATTTTAATGTATTTTTGAGGGATATTTTTTGAATTTAAGGGATAGGGATTGCTCAAAAAATAATTTTTATAATGACCGAAATTGTAGATTAAATGGTGAAGAATATATTTTTGCTGGGAAATTTTTCTAGAAGACCGAAATTTTTGATGTGTGGGATTGGGGTTGCCCTGTATGTAACGGGGAATGGGACGAAAATAGTCGTGGTATAACTCACCGAATAGGAAATTTAATTCTGAATACTTTTGGTTATTTACAAATTTTACTCATCTTAGAAACTTTTAGGAAAAAATTGAAAAAACGTGATTTTTATGATTTTTTAAAATACTTTTTTTCAAATTTGAGGGACTCCGGTGGCCCCAAATTGAATTTTCTATAGAACGTAATTTGTAGCTGAGATGTTGAGGGACAACTTTTGTGGGAAATTTTTTTCACTAGAACCCATAGGAGGAGCGCTACAGGCGTTTTTAAGAAATGGGGGTAGCCCCTCGGAAAAGGGGGAGGAGTAAGAAAAAGGCATCTGGGCTAAATTTGTTTGTTGTAATGTCTAGAACACGAATTAATCATAAAATTGCTTTTTACAGCTCAGTCGAGCGGATATGAAATTGAGACCTGACTAATCGTTGCGGATGAATGAAGATGAATTTTAAAAATAAATTTCCTTTTGTAAATCCATCCGCCATCCTGCCGGTAAAAATCTCTCAAGAGTTTGAAATATTCGTGACTCATAAATTTAAGAAAATATTTACCTGAAAAGTTCCGATCGCCGCTATTCAACTCGATCGTTTCAAAATAGACGATTTTGAAGCGAAAAAAAAACCTAAATTTAATTGTAATAATTACAAGTTGTAAAATTCGTATTTTCTCCCGTTATGAAGCTAGTTAAGAAACTGATCCCGGCTACCATATAATTTAAATTTTTATCGTACACGACGATGACGATTACTAAAGTACATAATACCTGCGAGCCAGAGGAGAATGGCGGGGTGAGGAAAATTCCGTCAGTGAATGTGGTAAAAATCGCGTTTCGTCGGTGTTGGTTTAGGTTCGCCATTCATTGATCCACCTCAAGGTGATTATTTGAGAGGAAAAATTGTACGAAAATAAAATGCTGGCTGGCAACGGTCTGTGGTAATTTTTTTCAATGCACCTACGCCCGATACCATTTTAGCGCCAAATGATGCACCGAAGTACCAAAAGGTGAGATGGGTTATTTTTAAGTCGATACTCAAAAAAATAAATAACGTCGATGTTTGTTTACGTATGCGAGGCGCCCGAGATTGTACGTGGTGTACGCTATTATATAGATGAATCGTATGATGTAATGATGTTTACGATAGGAAGTCGTGATCCGATGGGTGAATTTTTTTCGACGAAAAATCCCGCGTGTTTGGGAGTACCTAGTATCTACCTAGCACACGAATAAAACCACTGACTCAGGTAGAATCACGAATTCGGTATCTGCATCTGGTCACGTAGACGTGGCGCCAATTTTTCATACGCTGGGTATCGAAAAAATGAGCCACCTGAATACCTAATTTATTTTTTATTCGTTTTTGGAGCATTTTGACCGTGAAGAATTCATGGTCAGACTTTAACCTTTTTCAGTTCTAGAAACAATGAAAGGTACAAAGCATCAGTACCTACTGAAAAATAAATTTACTGACTGTGAAAAATATACGAAATCTTGAATTTGATTTTTATTATAGAATAAATTTTCAAAAAAATGACAGATTTTTTTCAAAAGTTTAAAAAATAATGAATTTGATTGAATGAGTAATCCATTTAAATAAATCGATCAATCAATCATGTACAATACACCAGGTTGTCTACCAGAATACAAAAAGCAAATTTCGTACTATTTTTGAATATTTTGATAGAAAAATTTCGTACCCCCTCATTTATAAATCAGTAAAAATGATCAAATACCACTGAGAAACAGTCAGAATTTCACCACAGGAGAAAATAAGTGAAAAAATTTTCAATGAAAACAAATCAATGAGTAAAATTACTGAAAAATCAGTGAAAATTCACTGAAAAGTCAGTATTTATGAAATTAGCAGAAAAATCAGTTGAAATTTTTGAAAAATCAGCGAAAATTTACTGAAAATCAGTGTATTTTGCTGATTTTTTCCTGTGCTGCAATTCTGACTATTTATCAGTGACTTTTCACTGATTCATAATGAGAGAGTACTACATGAAAATTTGAACAGTAGTCACCCTCCTGTTTTTGCACGAAAAATTTAGTACAAACATGCAGATAATTTGAAATTACTCGCGTGAAAAAAATTCGTTGAAATCAACCCCTCCCCTCATCAGCGGTGCTCAGCCAATTTCAAAAGTGAGGCTAAAAATGTCACACAGACACACTCTCTTTTGGTATCTTCTTACACCAGGATTTCTACCAGTTCCCGGGCATAAAATCGAAAGATTTGAAAAAAAAATTATGTAATGAATTTTTTTTTTAAATCCCAAATATTTTAGGAAAAGAACAAAATTTTCTGAGCCCAGAAGAGGCGAGGAGAAAAATTTTCAAGAAAAATGAAATCTAAAATTTCAGTTGACAGGAGAAAGTTGAGATTTCCCAATTTCCTCCCTTTGAATATTTCCCTGATCACTGATTACAAACCGAAGTACGTAGTAGATACAACTTTTTAAAATTTTTTACTTTCAATCTATCTTTCACTGTAGAAATGTTGATACGTGTGCTCGAGTGAAGCGAGGTCAAAAATTAAAAAAAAATGAGAATTTTATAGCTACTAAAATGTGTTGTTATTTCAACGTAATATCCCATATTTCCGGGTCTGAAAAGTCGTAAATTTGTCCCCTAAAAAATTAGAAATCACTGGTTACTCTCTGGTGGCAGAAATATTCAAAAAAAAAATGAAATTTTAAATTTTAATTTTCTTCTTTCGAAAACTGTTCAACTCCACTCCTCGATTAAGTACCATAAATAAAAATAAGTGTCTCATAACAAAATGATGAATATTTTTCTAGAATTTTCAACATCTTTTTCTTCGTAAAAACAAACCACTACCTTTCATTGATTCTCTTTTTATTGGTGCAAGCCGAAAATCTGCAGGGGCTGACGTACCTAAAATTAATCGATTTAAAGTCGTGTTTTTTATTCTTCTTTTAAAGAGCGGGGAGGGGGAGGTCAGCAATGAATTTTGAAAAAATAAATCTTCAATCCGAAAAAATTTGAATTCAGATTCTTAAGATTTGGTGTAGATAACCTGTATTTCATTCAGCGATGGAATTTTCTTCAAAGGAGGTGAATTTTTTTAAAATTTTAGCCTGTTTTCAGTTTTTTTACTCCATCCTCCAGTTACTGGTATGGTAAAACTTTTTCCAGAGCTTCAATTTGGCTTCACGTGCCTATACCTTTTGATTATGTATTTGACCAATAATTTAAAGAAATTCGATTAATGATTTGATCTATCATCTTGCGACTGACTGATTGTTCAGAATTGATACATTACAATCTGACAACAATTAATAGCATTTTTTGAATAAATGTCATCAAATCATTCTGATTACAATGGAAGATCATAGCTACTCCTAAATATTTAAATTTATCGAAAAAGTGAATCTGAATTGTATTCTGATTGAATTGAAATTTTGATAGTATAGTGAGAGGGGGTGTTGCTTTATCTCAGTCATTCTTAGAAAGATTCAGAGAGAAATTGCGAAAAAGTTGAATTGGAGTTGATATAATTTTGAGAAAAAAATTTCCAGTTGGAAAATATTTCGAGAAAATTTTTTCAGATTTGAATAATATGTTGAGAAAAAAAACCACCAGAATTGAAAAAAATGCTGAGAAAAATATTGTAAAATTTTATCAGAGCTGACTGCGAATTCTGGGAATCTAATTGAGCCAATAGAATTTTCGTCCGAATGATTTCATCATCAATTTTGGTACTTGAAGGTGTAGTTTTTTTCCATAAATTTATTCCTGCTCCCCTCCCCTCCCATTCCTCAAGATGTCCACTAAATCGCAAAAATTAAAATTCGTAGTGTTTCGATTGGAAATTTTAAATTTACTTCATAATTTTTCTCTTGCATCTTCCCTTTTAGAAAATACGTGCTTATAATTTGATAAATTCCACGCAAGCTTCTGTAAATTTTCTAGCTTTCCCCATTTTTTTCTTGAAAATTTTGAAAAAAAAACTTATAAAATTTTTAAACATATTAGTCATTGTGATGGTCAAGAAATTGAGCCGAAACGAATCCAGGACAAAAATTTTCGAGGAGAAAGACAATCAGAAACTGAAATTACATAAATTTTCTCAACATTCTAGTTTTCAGCCAAAATTCGTTCTTTTTCGGACTTTTAGCTACTTCAGACTTGTTCAGCAAAATTGGTACTTTTTTCGAATTTCAAGATTTTTCGTAGGTACTCCTTATGGACACTTATCCTCCATAGCTAAATTTTGGAAATTTGTATGGCTGGATTTTAAAGATTTGAATTTTTCCCTGTAGGTACCTAACTACCTACTCCTCTGCTGGGCTAAATTTCAGAAAATCAAAAATTCTCCTACACTCCTCCTCCCAGACCTGAATAATATGCAATTTCAAAGCATCGCCATATTTCCTAAATCCAAATGGTATGAAGATGGGGGGAGGGGGGTAATTTGTGTTTTTTTTGTCTTTCGTTATTTTTCTTTAGTTGTACGACTATCCCAGGTGTTTCATCTTTATTTTATGTTGACTAGCTCGAAGGTCAAAAGAAGTCATTTCCAGAAACATTTGCATGAGAAATAACATTAAACTTAATTTATCAGATCAGATTGAGCGAATAGAATTCCTCCAAAAAAACGAGTCATCAATTTTTTTTGCTTGAAGTCGAGTTTTGATTGCATATTAAAATTACCAAGTACTTAAAAGCTCTTCTGGATGTCTTAGTCTTATGAATTCGAAACTGGAAATCTACCAAAGATGTTAAAACCCATCATTCAATTAAATATCCGTATCTGATCAATCGATTTCCATTAATTTGTAAATCAGATCCCCCTTCACTTCCTTCGATCAAAAGTGTGAACATAAAAAATCAACAGGATGATAAAAAAAAAGACCTCCAGAACGATTCTCAACTGAAAATCTAAATTATCCACCAAATACCTACCTCAGCAATTCAATTTTCGATTAAAAATCAATAAGTAATGCATTTCTTTCTACTTCAACGAAAAATGTTCCTACGTCATGCAAGGTCCCTCAAAGTAATATTTAATTTCGGGTACATTAAAAATAAGTAAAAAGAGAAAACCCCGAACCGAGCAGCATACAGTACTCAATTGATCAGGCACCCGCAACAATACTTTAATTAAGAATGCAACTGTGTTATCTGCTAGCTGTGGCTACACAGATATACCTGCATAGAACTCTGGATATAATTCAGACAAGGATGCACACATTATATGTACTATTACTGCACCTAAGTAAACGGATTGACATGTTTATTATAATTCACAAACAAAAAACCAGTTATATTTCTGGCCATCGTATACACGAACCGGTATCAAAAAAAAGAAGAGACTTTAAAACACATTATGCATCGTTTTGAATTCGACTAATTTGTATTAACCTAGTCTAATTGTAAATACATTATACCGGTAAAAAGAAGAGCGGCGGAGGCGGCAAGGCGGTAAAATATATGAGATGGTTTATTGCCCGGTACTACCGAGAACAAATCTTATTAAAAGTATTTATTTATTTTATACTTATAGTTAATTCTTGTTCGAAGTGCATTCTAACATACTAAATGATAGTGTAAATTGTAACGAGTACCCAGATCCGAGGTATTTCTTTCCCCTTTTTTTTCCCCATATAAGAAACGGTAGTTATTGTGACATTTTTACTGCGCAATAACCGAATTGTTTAGGTTTTTTGGTAAGTGAAACACGCTATATACGTCGTGTACGTGGTTAAATGAGATGTTTAAATTTGAATACCAAACAGCACACGAGGAATTTGGAGTTTTTTTCAAATCCGACACGAATCTAATGGCTGGATTCGGTGATTTGAGTGGCACGCGTCTTATTCTTATGATGTTTTAATTTAGTGTTATTTGAGTAAAGGAGAGGAGTTTTGAATTGCTAATTTTTTTAATGAAGGAATGAAATTAAGGGCCGCGTTTCCGGGTTTGTGATTAACCCAGTAGTGACCCCTACTTTTTGTTGCATTTATTTTAATTTTAATATCTCTCTTTCATTATAAATAAATACTGAACTGCATTCTTGCAAATGTACAAAAAAAAAGAAAAAGAAATTATGAATGATTTTTGGAATAGAATTGAATCAAAAAATCCAAATATTTCTTAGAAACCCTGTAAAAACCCCGTACAACTTTCAAAAAACGTACAAAATTATTTTCAGAAATTTTTTTTTGAAAAATTAAACAACTTAGGTATATTTATTTCTGGAATAAAGCTCAAGAAATCTACATTATTTTCGGAAAAAAATTCAATTTCCCATTCCCCTTAATAATTTTCTGAGCAAACCCCCAAAAATTGAATCATTTTTAGAAGGGGAAGGGGGAGGGGATGAAAAAAAGCAGACCATCCTTTGAAAAAAACTAGAAATAACCAAACCCATTTCAATATAAAACCGAATAACCTCAAAAAAGCAACTCGAATTTTTTCAGAGTGAAATCCAACAAGGCGAATCATTTTCCAAATTACCCCCCCCCCCCCTCTTCCTCACAAAAAAATAACGAAGGCATAGTCGAAAACATTTTTAAAGTATCGACCTTAAGTTTTTTTTAAAAGTTCACATTTTTCAGAAAAAACAATGAACTTGGATCGTGTTCAGAATACACCCCCCCCCCCCCTCCAAAAAAAAACAGGCAGAAAATAATTCAGAAAACGCATATCACGCTTTAAAAAGCAGATCATGAACGAAAAATAACCAAAAAATGATTTTCAAAGTAAGACGAAGTCAGAATAAAAGTAGGTAAAACAAACGAAATGATTTGTCGGATAAAACCGAAAAAAAAAACAATAAGTAATTATACTCTCTCATTTCTGAATCAGTGAAATTTACCAAAACCCACTGAAAAACAGTCAGAATTGCAGCACAGTAATAAATCAGTGAAATTTCTTCATTGAAAGCAAGCCAGTGAAAGGAAATCAGTGGAAATCAGTGAAAATGCACTGAAAAATCTGTGAAATTCTTTGAATGATCAGTGAAAAATTGCTAAAAAATATATAATTTCACTGATTTTTCCTGCGCTGCAATTCTGACTGTTTATCAGTGATTTTCCCCTGATTCGAAATGAAAGAGCACTCATGTCAAAAAGAAACTTATTACTCAAACAGGTTTGTCTAACAAAATTTCAGAATAAAAAAATTGGACTTTTAGCCGGCTATTTTTAAATATTTCAAGACTTTTTCGATGGAGAGGGGGGGGGAATTTATTTTTACACAAGTTCTCCATCCGATCAAAAAAAATGATTGAAATATTTTTAAATGAAGAAAATGTAATTCCAAAATTCTGAAAAAGGTGGGAGAATAAACATTAAACAGGGTTCACACTTGCACGAAAAATCACAAACTTTCTCTATACAGCACAAAATCGCGAAAAACACAAAATTTCTTTGAAAAGTTTCAAATATCACGAAATTTTAATAACATGTTCATACATTTTTCGAGTTTTTTGAGTGACCATAAATTTTGATTTTTTAGAAGTCAAAAAAAACAAGAAAAAAAATACTAAAAAACACAAATTTTTATTTTTTGATTTCAATACGAACCCTGATAATTTAAAAATTTTCATAAAAAGAGGACAAAAAAGTAAAAGGCTGGAATGAAGCAAGCTTCCAAAATGCTCCATATCATTTCAAGTACAAATCCATGAGAAGAAAATGGGGAAATTTACTCTCTCCCCATCCCTACAAACGTTAAAAAATGACTAAATTTGGAATATTTTATTTGTAAACGTGATTTTTCGAAAAAATGTCGCCCGAACTAAACGAAGACGATATTTTCCCCTCCATTTAAAATAAAATATTTTGTTAAAATTCGAAAAAAGGGTCAAGATCAATTTTTTGATAAAAGATCAACTGTGCTCGATTTTTAAAAAGACTCTTTCATTTTACGTATTTTGACCTGTTCTTGAACTCCACTCCCCTCCCCTCAAAAAAATACTCACTGGCAGCATAGCGGGTCACTTTTTAGGGTGTTTGTCACTTTTTTCGACTTAAGTCACTTTTGGTTACTTTTCACGTCTGAAAGGTCACTTTGGTTTATATTTTTCCCCTCAAAAAGTCATTTTTCTCTATTGCACTTCCAGGAAGCCAAAATCATTAAATTTTAATCACGTAGCATTGAATTTTTTAAATTCTTCATGATAAAAAATTACTAATACTTAAATTGATTTTTGCTGTTTTTTTTTTGTTGTTTTGACGAAGGAATTTAATAAATGAAATTATTCACGTCTTTTCAGTCGATTTATCTTTGAAATGTTCGCAGAAAATTACAAAAAAATTCCCCCTCCAAAAAAAACTGTAAAAAAATTGCCTCCCGAAAAAATTGAACTTTTGGTTACTTTTGGTCACTTTTTGGTCATTTTTTGGTTACTTTTAGTTCAAAAAAAGTTACTGAAAATTAATTTTTTTTCAAAAATTTCGCTATGATGCCTATAGTCATAAAAATGGCACGTTTCCCGTCCCTGAAATAATTATCTGAATTCGTACTGGAACATTTTCAGAAAAAAAAACAACAAAAATCGAATAATTTCCAAAAAAAAAACGTCAAAAATAATAAATAATTTTCAAAATCCCCCCAAAAAAAACCTACAAACAAATCGTTTTCAAAAAAATCATAGTTTTTAAAATAAAACTAACGAACACTGAGATTTTTAAAATCAAAATCACAAATTTGAAAAATTTCTCAATGTACACTTTCGAAACATTTAGAACGGAGGAAGTAGGATTAAACCGAGAAAAATTTTAAATAATCTAGGAAATGGGAATCTTCAACAAACCATGAAAAAAAAAATCAACTTCAATGATCTCCAAGGCAATATGAACCAGTAAAATTACCCAACCTAACTTCAACTAATTACCATCTATCAAATTCTTACCGTACTATAGAGAAGCCCGCACGAATCCATACACAAAAAGGCGCACGTCGCTACACCTTGAATTTTCACTTGACCAGCATTCACAGAGGATCGTTGAATTATAGCTAAAACAAAACCAAAAAAAACACCAATTAAGCTCCAGCACATATCTTTCTACCAATATTACAAAATTACCAATATCTATTTCAATGCTGCTCATAAAATTTCAACCACAGTCTCGTTTCTCTTTATAATCATACAGTCATTGCCAAAAATCCAATATATCAATATCAATAATATCACGTTTTGGTGTACTCCGCAGATGGACACTGAGTAAGTGAGTATTCTTCAACTTTCACTAACCCAGCATCGGTAGATACCCATGTAGGAAAAAAAAACACCCGCATGATACTCGTACATTCTCGTGATAATAATCGAAGGGAAAAAAATTCGATACATTGAAATCTCTCAATACCATTGTACGTTTTATATTCGAATTTAAGACAATTTATCGTTATTTATTTGTAATCAAATAATTGGCCGGTACAATAAATCAAAACTGGATGTCGTTTTGTAATGAGCATAAATTGTTTGGCCGCTTTCAGCAGCGTACACAACGCGAGTACCTCATCAACCTTCATGATAAATGTGTGTCTACGATAAATGATTATGTTTGTAGTATTTATATCTTATTGAATCGTCAACATTGTAGTATGAATCCTGGTTCAACGACCAGTTCTCCAGTACTTCAATTCGACTTGTGATTTGTAAATTCGCCTTCTAGTCCAGGCATTTTAGAAGTTGACCCCCCAAAAATTAAAGCCTGATTTTTTTTTGCGTTTTACGTTTGTAATGGTGCACTACATAACATACTAAAATGGACACCCCACAACCCTCCGCTGCCCACTGGAGAGGGGTAAACGTCCGCTGAAAACCGGGTTTTCGTGAATATCTCCTCAAATAAGCCTCAAAATTGAAAAGTAGTTATGAACAATCTTGTTCTACGCGTAATTTCCTATCGGAAGGGTTTTTTTATTTTTCAAAAACACTCACTTCCTTGACCAAAAATTAAGGGTAAAAAACACCTATTTTTCAACAATTTACAGCATTTTTGGAAAAAATCGAAACTTTTGGGAATATCTCCTCATAAAAGCCTCAAAATGGAAAAATGGTTATGAACAATCATGTTCTACGTGAAATTTCCTATCAGACAGGTTCGTTTTTTTTCAAAAACATCCGCTTCTTTGCCCAAAAATTAAGGGTGAAAAACGCCTATTTTTCCAATATTTACAGTATTTTTGGAAATGATGGAAATACGAAGCTGAAAATATTGTTTTTGAATCCTTACGACGCAAAGAAATGTTTCGTATCACCAATAATCAGCAATAACATCGCGTTTATAGTACTTTTTCTTTCCACAACTTCGATTTTTTAAATGCAGTATTCAATTTCAATAACCTCCCTTATAATTAACGGTAGTGGTTGAAATTTTTGCGGTGACTTTTTTTGGAATGCCCTACCAGCATGTATAAAAAAAATACTCATTTTGGGTACTTTTAGCTTCGTATTTCCATCATTTCCAAAAATACTGTAAATATTGGAAAAATAGGCGTTTTTCACCCTTAATTTTTGGGAAAAGAAGCGGATGTTTTTGAAAAAAAAAGAACCTGTCTGATAGGAAATTACACGTAGAACATGATTGTTCATAACCATTTTTCCATTTTGAGGCTTTTTTGAGGAGATATTCCCAAAAGTTTCGATTTTTTCCAAAAATGCTGTAAATTGTTGAAAAATAGGTGTTTTTTACCCTTAATTTTTGGTCATGGAAGTGAGTGTTTTTGAAAAAGAAAAAAACCCTTCCGATAGGAAATTACGCGTAGAACAAGATTGTTCATAACTACTTTTCAATTTTGAGGCTTATTTGAGGAGATATTCACGAAAAACCGGTTTTCAGCGGACGTTTACCCCTCCCCCGGTGGTAGCGGAGGGTTGTGGGGGTGCCCATTTTAGTATGTTGTGTAGTGGACCATTACAAACGTAAAACGCGAAAAAAATCAGGCTTTAGTTCTTGTGGGGTTTGGCACACATTTTTTCTCTTATTTGCCTGGACTATTCGTTCTTCCCAATTCCCTTTCGTTGAAAAATTTTCATCGCAATATTTCTGTAATCAGGTTCGAATTAGATTTCATTTTATCAGTCGAGGCGTCGCGTCGAGTTGCATATCACGAACGTCGGTATCACCTTGCGAAGTGATCTTATGAGCCCGTGGCATTACGTAAATTCGCCCATGTGCCAGCTTCCTAATTCCTATATACCTACACCCAGCCTTAATTACATCAAATACTAGGCCTGCATTTTGCGCATAGATCAAATTTAAAACTTGAAAAAAATCTATTCCGCCAAAATGGCCAAATTTTTCTACGACCAGCTGCGATCGTGGGTAGAAAATAAAACGAAGGGGCATTTTTCCCAGCGAAATTGCCCCATAAATAACCATATTATGGCATGCAGCAGATCTACTCGATGGCCTATGATGATCATATCTGTGAGATTTTAATTTCTCAATATGAAATACCAAAAATACTTTACACGAGCTTTAAATTTATCCGTCGAGGATGATTTTTAACCTTTTTATGGCGTTTTTTATATCCGTGTAGGTATTTGTCGGCACAATTCTTTAATTTTCGAGATGAGACAAAACCAAAACATCATTTTGAACTGTTCTAATTAGATATCACATTCTGGGTTCGGGGTACCGCTCGATTATCCCATGCAAGCGGCGCTTTCAAGGATCTTGGTGTAATAAAAATAAACATTTATGGCTTCGAAATTTCATTAAAAGTACATTTTGTGATTTAACGCGATTAAATAATCTTCAGCGCCGATTCATTCATTAATACTCGCCGGAGTGAATATAAAAGCGTGAAACGTTGCATTAGGGGCGCTTCGTTTCGAGCCTGGTTAGGTTTTTTATTATTATTCGAGATGTGGATGTCGTTGCATCTACTTCCGTTCGTAGAATATTTATATGTTGCATTTATAACGGGAAACGAGTAAATATTTTGATGGAAATTGATATATAGGCTGGAAATGGGCAGAGGAGGGGAGAGGTGTTTGAATATGATTTTTATTGCTGTAAAGAATAAAGCGTCGTTGTTTGAATTTATTAATTGCGAAAAATTCAAAATTTACGGACGGGGGAGGGGGTGGGTAAGAAATAATATGGAGAATTAAAATGGGAAAAAATTAAACCAATGACTACAAAATTCGATGATGGCAGTGGGGTGGAGGAGGAAGATTCATCTGCAGAAAATCAGAAAAAATGATCGAAGATGGCGAAAAAACCAAAATAGTCGACGAATTTCGAAAATTTAGATATCACAATCGTGGAAAAATTTGATTCCAGCTTCAAGTTTGAAAATATGTATTTATTGGAAATAAAACTTCCTAGTTACTCGATACATGAATGACGAAATATTTCAGGAAAAATTGAAAAATATTCCATTGCAAGAAGGGAATCGCAACAGGCATAACACAAAGGATTATCTTTCAAATTGAAATATGGGTATTAATTGAATGAAATGGTACAAAATACGAAAAAAATTCAAAAAGTGAAAGTAGGTTTGAAATAAGGGGGCAAAGTTTAAGAAAATTTGATTTTTCACAAACTTCATCTCCTTCCTTTTCAATTTCGTAATATTACATCTTGACAGAATTTTTTTAATAAAATTCTAAAGGAGTAAAGATTACTTGAGTATCTATGAAATTATTAAATTTTGAGTGAAAAAAGAATTTGGAAATGTAAACGAGAAGGTATATAGGAGCAAGGATACAAATTAAACAGAAATTTAAACGTACGAGTAAGTCAACTTCATTTACGTCTATACTTCTTCCTAATCCTAAAAAGAATACAGAAATTGAGAAATTTTCATTTTTACCAGGAAAATTTTACCCCTGCTCTGACAAAAATTATTTTGATTTTTTTTAAAAATTAGACAAGTAAGGAGGAAATGAAGCCTCGTTTTCGTCTCCTTCCCTCCAGAACAAAATTACCTACCTATTCAAATTTTTAGAAAAAAACATAAGAAAATAAAGATTTCCTTCTTTCTCCAGTTCTCCACTTAGTATTCCACTTCATTCCCACAAAAATGAATCTAATTTTGAAAAAACTCTAGACAGAAAAATGACGATTCTAGCCATTCTTTTCCTTCTCATCCCCCTCTTCTACCATAAAAATTGCTCTGATTCAGGTGAGAGAAAATGGAACCTCCTTTTCTGTTACTTTTTCCACAAAAGTGACTGAAATGATTTTTCTTCAGCTATTCTTTTCCTCCCTCCTTCCTCATCCGCCCAACCCTCACCCCTTCTCCTTTTCGAAATCCATCTCTCTCCATGCCTTTCGGGGAAATTCGATGATCACCTCGTCATTTCCTCACCAATTGTTTTTTTTTCAAGCCTTTTCAGAAATTTTCATCACTTAGTTCTTTTAAATTTCCCCAAACTTAACGTTTTCCCCAAAAAAATTTCAAACTCTGAAATTTTCAAAATTTTTATTCTTTGTCCCCCTTCCACCTTAAATTTTTTTGACTTTGAATTTTTTCTCGCGATTTTATCCAAACTGATTTTTTCTCAATTTTTTTACAATCCTTTCATTTTTCTAAATTTTTTGTTCTCTTTCCACCATAATTTCATCAACTTTGACATTTTTTCTCAAAATTTTATCTGTATCCAATCTGAAATCTTTCTCTAAAATTTTCCCCATTCTAGAATTTTTCTCAATTTTTTTAACCTCGACATTTTTAAAACTATGGTACCGAGGTATTTCTTTTCTAAAATTTTCTGTCACCTATACAATTTTTTCCCCATTTTTTTTCTAGCCGGAAATTCTTCTCTAATTTTTTCAGCTTCAAAATTTTTTCTTGTTCTTCTTTTGTTCGCTGAGTCTTTTATGTCATCAAATGAAATGAAAAAAATCGTTCATCCAAAGCATTAAAATTTTTATCGGAATTCAACTCGATTTTTAAAATAAAAACTCTCAAAAGTTGGAGAAAAATCGCAGAGTTGAGCAAAAAAGTCTAGAGATTTGTTATTTACTACCATACTTCGTAATTGAAAATAATTTAACAAAAAATGTCGGAGTTCGAAAAAAAATTGGAAAAATTCAAGAGTTTGAAGAAATAAGTGAGTAGAAAAAATTTCAGGGTTGGAAAAAAAATTGAGAACGAATGTTGGAGTTTAAAATGAAAAATTTTTAAAACAAATTTTAGAGTTGAAAAAAAAATAGTCGTAAACATGATATTAATCATAAATATAACGTGTAGTGAGAGAGAGGCAAACCAAAAAAAACTGAATTTAATGAAAGAAGCGTGAATTTTGGTATGATGAATCTTGGGGCCCAAACAAAGGTTTTGAGACCGGAAGCCACCCGAGCTCTCCTCCTCTTCGAACGGTGGGCTCGCAATTTTGAAAAAATTCCTAAAAATCGAGTTTTTGTTAGAAATGAAATATCTTGATGTCCAATGTTAGATATTGATCTATATATTCCATTTTCACCATCAATATCATTTTTCCTCCCCCGCCACCCTGAGAGGGCACAATCTCCCAAAATGTGGATTTTGTGGGAGTGGACACTCGAAACCGAAATTTTGTGAAAATATACTACGTAAGGTGTACAAATCATTGCTATAGTCCATTTTTCGATTCGCACCCCCTCCTGCCCCCTGCAGACCCTTAAAACTTGAAAAACGCTCAAGATTGTCGTTATAACGCCGAAACACGACAGGAATTGCGATCCAATTAGATTTTTTCGCTTTGATAATGTTTCGAGAAAAATGCACTTCATATTCATTGTATTTGATATGTGATTTTCCTCCTACTCTCCTTGTAACAAATTTTATCAAAATTAGTAATTAGTTCTTGTTAAATGCACTATCACATATTTATTGCGTTTTACCACGAATTCTTTCACATAAACCTCTCAAGAACTCAATCACGAAAAATTCACCTACGTGCATTTTCCCACATTCGAAAATTTTCAAGAACTGCATCATTCACGAAAATTCTCTTTATAATCCGAAAAATTCGAAATGACTAAATTCCGCTCCTCGGATATCTTACACCTTACGTAGGTACGTGATTATAACCTCGTCGCGATCGTAAAACTAAAAATCACGATCGAGCTGAAAATCAGCCCGACGCTGGCGTCAGCCACCATCGAGTATTCCAGTTGAGAAATTCACCGGCGCATAAACGAACACCTACTTGAAAACTCGTAAAGCTATAAAATTCCCTCAACATGGTAATAGCCATTGATTTTAATTAAAAATGGTATTGGCGAATTAGTACAGTTAGCTAAGTCGTATGTACGATACACGTGTTTTACATTTTGTGATCTAGAATACTTAATCCAAGAGTCGGTCTCTTACGTAGATAAATTCTTAACTCGAATGACGTGTTGTAAATTTTTTTCATACGACTGCGGATCTCTAGACATAGTTATTAAGTCGAGATTTGAGAATAAATTCAATATCATTGGAAAGCGGATCGAATTCTGAGCTTTTGGAAATCTCCCCGTATGATAAATTCGGTAAACAAAAGATTACATCTGATTTATCACTCGGTAAGGGTATTAGAGTGTTTTTCTCTCAAGGCCGAGTTCTCGGTGGGCAAAGTATGAATTATATTTGGTCTTCGTACGTAGGTCTCTAGGTACAGTCGGATGGATTCTCTGGTAGAAAACGTTTATATCGTGACCTAGTCGTGAAAATGAACCACAAACGAGATTCTTTTTATAAATAATTGTGGAGCAGAGAGCAAACACTTTATGAAACTGGATCATGGTATTAGCTACCGCATCGGACTGGCGTATCTTTATCGTCCGATCGTATTTCGGAGATTTATTTCTAATTCCAAGTACCGAGCCGCAGCCGTTTGAAAATCCGAGTCAATATTTACCTCCGGTAATTATTGTACGAGTGCGACGATGACTTTGTTTATTCACATCGATGCGCATACGTGATGCTTGTTAAAGCTCTAACGAGAAGTGGCGCTTACGTAGTCCAACGATGATGTAATTTTTTGCAATTTTTGTACCAGAAGTTTCCATCGTGATACGTGACGGCCGAGCAGCCGTACAGGTGACTCAATGGTCTAGGAAAAAAGTTACCTCCGAGATGGAATTTTATGCAGCGCAAGTGTATACCTATGCGCCATTAGCGTGAATCCTCTAAAATCTAGTAAATAACCGTGATTCTGGACTATATCTAATTCATGTGTCAACATATTCCAGATAAGCATAAAACACAAGGGAACCGGTTGACTTGAGATTATACTGGAAAAAAATCATTAGCATACCGGGACTTATTGTTTGACTTTGGTGAGCCCCCGAGTCGAGCCGCGAATTCATTCCCACAACGGTTTCGTTTTCGTGTAAAGAAAACAAAAGTATGGAGAATCGGACGGCTTCGGCTACCGCCAGATGACTTTTTCTTTCCAGCAGGAAAAAGAATTTCAAAGAAAAACTCGACGTGGGTTTCGAGAATGTAAAAATTTTACAGATTCGGTTTCGAGTTCAATCCGGAATTAAATTTGATGTTCGAAGCTAACAATTTAATTATTACTCGAGCTTGTATAGGTAATAACGAAAAGAAAATAATATATTATTCTGTACATTACCTACGTGTGTTTATTTACACGATACAGTGATAATAAATAAAATTTCAGAAAGTTCGCCCGATGTGCGAGTAAGATTAATTATCGAATGCCATTTCCCACTGAGATGGTCGTTGTGTCGTACCCGTTTAATTCTACCAGTTTTCTAATATTTGTTTATTATGAGATCTTTTATTTTGGCAACATGGCCATTTAGCTAGATTTATTCGACCTGAAGTACGTATTTAATCTTTCGGGCGGTCCCTAGGGTATTGACGTCGATGTTGAGGTACCTAGATGCTCGGTTAAATGTTGTCTTATATATGTTTTTTTTTTTTTTTTTGCAAGTAAATTCGACGTCGTTGTTATCATTGTTAATTTTGCTAACTTGGTTTCAATGATAACAATGTTTGTGTTTGACGTCAACGTGATTCGTGATTCGGCGATGGAATCATTTCGATTCAATTTTAAATTATGAGGTCGAAGTATCAAAAATTTAATAATTTTAACAGCTATGCAAATTTGTTGGCTGACCTTTGTACAAAAATATTGTGCCATTTCAGTTTTTATTCGTGGTTTTCTTTTGTAGTGCACTGATGTAAATGTGATCGAGGGGAGTCTAAATTTTATAGTTTTTGTATTTAAGGAACATCCCCTCTGGTTTAATATTCAGAGACGAAAATTTTTTTACTCATTGAAAAAGCAAAAAAATTGAAAATTTCCAACAGAAATGGAATTTTTTCGATTTAAAATACGATTTTTCCACATTGTGCTCGGTCTCGAAATGAAAATTTCCTCGGAAAAGGTTTATCAATTTTAAAAATGTTCCTACTCGAATCCGATATTTTCACGTGAAAAAAAATTCTACATTTTTAAGGGGGAGGGTGTGAGGTGCTCCTTCCCATCAACCCCTTTTCGGTCCGACTCCCTATATTTTTGAATTGAAAATTTTTTCATGATTTTTCTGACAAAATTTATGCAAAAAAAACTTGATAGGGGAGGGGGTGGCACGGGTCCCTTCCCTCGATCAGGCTGCATAGGCGTGATCAATAAAATCAAAAAAAATGTCTACCTATGTCCAAAAAAAAATTAATCAAAATAATGAATAATATTGAATCAAAATCGGAATGAAATTAATTTTTTTTTCATTGAATGGATCATATTTTCATCTTTTGATGGGCGATGAGGTAATTTTGAAATTTCAAAAATTATCCAAAATTCGAGAAATGAACTTTGGCTGCAGAAATTTTAGATATTCCAAGTCAAAGTAAAATTTTGAGCCCAAACAAAAATAAATCGAAAGTACATCATAAAAGAACCTCATATACAAAATTTCAGATGCTGAAATCAATTTTTCAAATTTTGGCGAATTTTTAAAATAAAAATTCAGCGAGTGACTTTCTATCGAAAAATATGACTTGAGGACTTTTTCACAACGCGATAAAAAAATATCCCATTAGAAGAATGTAAATTAATGCATTCTACGTTATCTAAATTTTCAGAGATTGTGTACTTGAGTTTGAATGATTTTTCCATAACTTGCGATGACTTTGCAAAAACTGGGAAATTATTCAAAACTTAACATAATTTTCCAAAAGTAGAGCGACTTTTTTCCACAGCCTGAACGATTTTCCAAAAATTGAGGAATCTCCCAAAACTTGGGCAATTTTCTCAAAAAGAAAGATTCTTTACAAATCAGAAAATTTTATGAAATTTCCATTATATCATAAAAATTGCTAGGTTTCCCAAAAAAATAATAATTTCTCAAGAAATTGGGCTATAGGTGAGTTTATTCCCGACGAAATACCCACGTGAAAGAATGGGCGAATAGATTCCCATTTTTTTCGGGGTAGGTACGAGTTGAATCTCACTTTTTCTCAAAAATTTCTTTCAACTCTGAATTTTTTTCTAATTCTAACTCATAATTTTTTTTAAAAATTTTTTCTCAAGTATTTCCAACACCAGAATTTCTTTCAACCTAAAATTATCTCAGATTTTTCCATGTTTTAAAAAATGTACTTTTCTGAAATTTTTCACAAAATAGTTTTCAGTATTGAAAATTTTCTTGAAAAAGGGATATTGCCACCAGGACACATTAGCAAATTTTACCAAAAAAATTGTCCCTCGAGAAAAAAAATGAAAAATCTGGGAAAAGCACACCCGGCACACCCCACAGTCACGCCTATGTCAGGCTGAAATTTTTTCTGTGTAATGCCATCCCATAAAGAAAAAAATTGGCGGGGTGGCACGACCGATATCTAACAAAAAAATTTTCACATGTAAATTAATATTGGCGTATTTTTGAAAAATAATTTGTTGACTGGAAGGCGAATTTTCCAAAATTTGGATGCTTTGATCGTATAAATGGGGTGTATGCAAGTAGTTTGAGATGCTGAACACGGATCTGTTGCAAATAGTCGTGATATAACTCACCGAATGTGAAATTCAATTCGGAATACTTTTGGTTATTTACAAATTTTACTCATCTTGGAAACTTTTCGCTAAAAATGAAAAAAACGTGATTTTTATGATTTTTTGAAACACTTTTTTCAAATTTGAAGGGCACCGGTGGCCCCAAATTGGATTCTCTATAGAAAGTAATTTGTAGCTGAGATGTTGAGGGACAACTTTTGTGGGAAATTTGTTTTTCTAGAACCCACAGGAGGAGCGCTACACGCGTTTTTTAAGAACGGGGGATGGATCCTCGAAAAGGGGGGAGGGGTAAAAAAAAGCATCTGGGATTTTGTTTGTTGTAATGTCTAGAACACGAATCGATCAAAAAATTGTTTTTTACATCTCAGTCGAGCGGATATGAAATTGAGACCTGACTACCAAGTTGTTTCTGACTCAAATCATGATTTTTCCACGACTTTTGAGGGTTTCTTAATGCACATTTTTGAAACACTCGTGAAAAATTTTATTCATTGGTACGTCGAATTTTTTTCCCGTCAATTTCTTATGCAAAACCTGATGTGAAATAGGAACGAGGGAAAAGGGCCCCGAAATTGAATTGATTTTTTTAATCAGGAAAATATTCTGTATATTCACAATGGGTGGGGGGGGGGGAATTTGCTGAGAAAATTATTTTACGTAAGTTCCAGACTTTTCGTTGAATTTTCCAATTTTCAGATTGGTAGTTTCAAATTTTCAATCCAAAGTCGGATTTTGCATAGAGATTTATAAAATTACAAAATTTTCGTTTTGGGAGAGAGAAAAATACAATGAGGGTTGTTATTGAAATCTAGCCAAACTGTATTTTTTCTTTCAATTTTCAAATCGATTTATTTAAGACTAACTTTGAGTCTGAAATTTCAATAAAAATGCAACCCTTAATTTAAACTATATTTTCTTCGAAAGAAAATTAATTTGATTTCAGGAGGAACTTACGAAGGGGTATAAAATTGCACATTTTTTGTCATCTTTCAGTACATTTTTTCTTTTTACCGAATATCGCCAGTCTGTCCAGTGACGTAACCAAATAGGCCTTCACGGGAGCAATGTGACGAGTGAAAAAAACAGTTTTCAACACTTCAGTCGTCAAAAGATGATCGAAACTCCTCACCTCCTTCCTTCCACGAATATGTCTATGTCACGTGTAATTCCGACTTTCTTGCAATTTCTGGGAACGTTTCCCGATTCTTTTCACCCACAAAAATCACCAGCATGGCGAATACCACGAGCTACGTGAATCATCGATTTAAATTTCCATATTACAAAATTGAGTACGTGATGGTAGTCGAGTGTTCTGCTATAACGTCAGTCATATTTCCGATCGTTATAGGTCATTACAAGAAGAAAATTAAGATACCATGTGGTATTCGTTTGACATTAATTTACCAATTTAAAAGCAAATTGTTTTTCAGCGTCGAAAATTTTGTAGCCTTTGGCGAACGTATAATTAACCAGATCGCTAGATAAGTCTATTTTTGATAACTGGAAATAAAATGATACATATCTAAATTGCCAATTTTTTTTCAAAGACTGCAAAATGTGAAGAGTCTGGCCACTTGTAACCTTCACGATAGCTCGTCATGTCGAGCAGTTTGATATGTATTTCACGTGTCACAATCAACACCAGCACTTATTAGCATTACATCATTCGGAAATAAAAATCAAACACCTAATAAAACTAACACCCTCTCTTCACTCCCTCACCTCTCTATTCTTTTTTCAACTCGATGAAAAATTTGTCAATGGCATTTCGTAACTTGTAGCACCAAGTTTCCTTTCCTTAATCACCAATTCACCTGTTCGAACATCGACACCGCGTCTACAACTCTACGTCACAAATTACATCGGTAGCCCAATTAAAACACCCCAGTCGAAGTGATTAAACAGACAGTTTCACACGTTCGAGTATAAATTCGTAAGAAGCGGCGCGAGACTGGTTTCGCATTAACAACACAATGTTTTAATTAAATCTAACAAATTTTCCGGTCCGAGGATATCGATATGAAAGAAAAAAATTCAACCAGAGCCTAGCAGAGCCGCGACGTAGTACATCTTTATTGGATGCACGTACCGCGTAGCGGGTGATAATGAAATTACCATATATCAAGCGGCCACACTCCGAACACATTCAAATTAGATTAGGTACCTAGATCGCATATGTAGTGACATAAGGTGTGGTTTAGCTCTCGCTTTTTTTTCTCCTGTGTTTCTTACAGATTTTTTTTCTTTCTTGGCTGGGGTGTTATCGAATGATGCGGTGGACAAAGGTGGAACATGAAAAGTTAATTTAGTCGGAGTTCGCGGTGATATTGGCTCGAGTAGTCGTCTTTTTTTTCAGTGTTTCCAGTGGGGTGATACATTGTTTTGTGGGATAAATCAAGGTTCGTGTTAGCATAAAAAGCACGAATTTTTATTTTGTAAGAATAGATTAAAAAATGAATAATTTTGTTTCCGAGATTTAAAATTTTCTTAAATCTTGTGTAAAAGAATTCGGAAATTTTGTGAGAAATTGATCTGAAAAACATAAAAATCGGGGAGGGGATTTTTTTGAAAAATAAAAAGTGATCAGGAATAGGATTTTTATAAGTGGTATCATCGGATAAGATAAGCTAATTCGCTCCAGAGCTGAAATTCGAAACTAATCTATGGATGGTCTGAAAACCCCGTGGTAAAACTTTTAACATTCCACCCCTCTCCTATCCACTCTTGTGGAATAAAACGTTACTTTTTTTTGTTTTCCTTTAAAAAATCTCTGTTTTCGCGAGTTTTCAGCCAAATTTTTTATAAAATGAGATTAGGACATTTTTCTGATCTGATTATCCAGTATGACACAGAAGTTTCGTCTAGTTGAAACACTTCTAAATATCTCAGAACTGAAAAGATATACCAAGACGGTTCAAACGGCAATGTGCTCCTGGCAACGAGGACATTGAAGATCGATGATCAAACTTTCAGTCCTACCAATAGGGTGTCCACAAATTGATAAACCTTTGCGTCAAAAAATGAGAAGTCCAGTTTTTTTATTGGAATAAAGTCTACACACTGACGAAATTAAAACGTGGTATGTTTTTTTTGAAACCGGTTCAGCAGTTTCGAAAAAGTTGTCAATAATAGCAGAAAAAGTAGAGATATGAAAAAAAGTTTGAAGCAAAAGTTGTAGGGAAATAAAAAACAATTATTTTTTGTCACATAACTTTTTTCCCATCTTGCCATGGAAAGAAGTTACGGTACCTACAAGGAACTCAAGTATAATTTTTATTTTTCAAGCCATAACTCTTCTCCAATAATTGTTGGATGAAAAAAAAAATACAGAACATGAAATGTTCAGTTTTTAATTCTCTACAACTTTTTTTCACACTTTTTTTGATATCTCCATTTTTTTGAAATCGGTGCAACATTAAGGGTAAGGTTGCCATATTTCGACCACTTTTTTTCAAACTTCCACCAATCGAAGACTTTTTGAACTAGAAACGTCGAAAATAGCTTAAAAAATACCTTGATCCTCCCTCTAACACTCCCTAAAATGTTGAGCCGTATTTTTTGCGATTTTTTTTCTGAGGGAACTCAAAAATTGATTTTGAAATTTTGGGTTCCTAATTTCGGCCACCAGCTGATTTCGCCCGCATAGAGCGGAATCTACCCGAAAAGGATTTTTTCATATTTCTCTTTCACAGATGAACAAAATGAGACCAAAACGACAATCCCACAGGCAAAACTCGAGGAGAAAATTAGAAAAAACGAAATCGCATTTAAAAAACAGATTACATATAGGATAGTATAGCTGGTCGAGATTAGGGCACCCCAAAAAATTTGAGCTTTGGTGAAAATTTTTGTTGCGTACCTCCAGTTGTTTTCAAAAGCGATGATTTTATCGAAATCTGACACCATGCCCCATCACAATTCATAATTATTTGGTAGAATTTATTTTAAAAAATTATTCATAATTTCAGATCTAGGAATACGTAAAAAAATTTTTCACCTATGTGATTTCGTTTTTTACAATTTTCTCCGCTTATTTTGACTGCAGGGTTGTGATTTTGGTCTCAAATTGTTCATCTATGAAAAAAGGAACATGAAAATTTTTTTCGCGTAGATTGTGTCCACAGCGGCCGAAATCGGCCGGTGGTCGAAATTAGGAAGTGGTCGAAGTTAGGACACTTTACTCTTGACCTAATTTTTCCAACTTTTTTGGGTGTTTTATTCCCCAAGTCAATAACCAGTTATCAAAAAGTAAAGATATCAAAAAAAGTGTTAAATAAAAGTTGTAGAGAATTAAAAACTGAACATTTTACTTTCTGTAATTTTTTCTTCATTTAGCAATGGAGAAGAGTTATGGCAGTTATGGCTTAAATAAGAAAAAATTATAGGTACTCGAGTTCTTTTGTACCATAACTTCTTTCTGTTGCAAGATGGAAAAAAAGTAATGAACCAAAAAATGTTTGTTTTTTAATTCTCTGTAATTTTTGTTTCAAATTTTTTTTGATATCTCCATTTTTTTGAATATTTTTGACAACTGGTTCGAAACTGCTGAATCGGTTTCAAAAAATCATACCACATTTTAATCGCGTAAGTGTGTAGAACTGTAGACTCTATTTCAATAACAAAACCGGAGGCCTATTTTTTTGACCCAAACCGGTTTTTAGACGTGGTTTTTTTCAACGTTCGCGAACTGAAGTATTTTTCGACAGAATTTCTCAATTTTCGTGTGTCACAACAAAAAGAACGTACCTATGGAAAAAATGGAGTTTTTGGGAAATCGCGAATGAAGTTTGAGTGTAATTTTTTTCATACCAAAATAAGGAATTCAGCTGAGAAAAAATGTTTACCTTAAAATTTCATCATTTTGCTACAAGAAAACAGCTCGCCCATCACTTGATATCGTTTCTATATTTTTTTATAATGAAAACAAAAAATTGAGTGACAAAATTTACATTTTGACTCTTCTACCTCTGATGACATATAATTTTGCTGGAAGTGAAAATTTAAAAAAATCTTCACACAAAAGTTAAAGAGGATGAAAAAAGGAACATTTTCGTAAAAATTTTTTAAATCATCTCTTCAAGGAGCGGATATGCACCGTGTCGTGTTTAATTTTGTAATGTTTAATTTTTTCACTGTGCAGATGATTGTAAAATTGTAAAATTTTAATAAAATGTTTCCTTAGTCAATTTTTTGTCATAAATTTGAAAAAAATGATGAAATTCGTCCAAAATGTATGTTGAGCATTTTTTTTTAAAACCAAGAAAATGAAAATCATGATGGCAAAAAAAGTTGTTCTTTTTCAAATTGCGATATTTCCGCTCCACGAAGAGATAATTTAAGAATTTTCTCACGAAAATGTTCCTTTTTTCATCCTCTCCAACTTTTGTATGAAGATTTTTTTTTAATTTTCACTTCTAGAAAAATTATACGTCATCAAAGGTAGAAGAGTCAAAATGTAAATTGTTTCACATCAAAAAGGACATATAACGCAACCTTCTTTTTTTCAATACAGAAAAATATAGAAAAGATATCAAGTGATGGGTGAGTTGTTTTCTTGTAGCAAAGGGATGAAATTTTAAGGTGAAAATTTTTTCCCAGCTGAATTTCTTAATTTGGTATGAAAAAAATTACACTCAACAATCGCAATTTCCCAAAAACTCCATTTTTACCGACTTTTTTCTATTATGTCCTTTTTGTTGTGACACATTCAATTCCATTGGTGAGTTTCGAATTTCAGCTCTAAGGCAGATTCGCCCATCTTATCTAGTTATCCACCAGTAGCTTTTTGATTTTTTTTTTTTTGGAGGAGAGGCATCAAGATAGATTTTTTTATGAACTTCAAAAAAAGTAGTTAGCACGAAGAAATCACGAATTTTTGTTTTTCGACAGTAGAATTCCAATACATAAACTTGTTTTGATTGCGTAATCATCAAAATGATCTATGCGATTGCCATAGTTCTTTTGCCCAGTCTGATGAATTTTCCAGTGCCCTCGATTTCTCGACTTACCCATATTTTAATTTAAATCACCTCTATAAATCAATCCTCACCCATAAAATTATTCAATTTCACACCTATTTTTATAGGCAATACTTTATCCTCCGAAAAATGCTCTGCAACCAAATATCCACGCACTTCCGGGTAATTAACCAAAAAAAAAACCTACAGTCGAACAGTCGGAGCCGAATCATTGGGCTAGGGCCGATCGAACGATAATAGATTGCCGACTCTCAGGTGATAATATTCTAATAGCCGAATACTTAGACCGAATATCTTACTAGGTTTAAGGGTCATTACTATATACTTAAAGACTATACACGAAGACGTTATAAAACGCATTCGGAATTATAGTATTTTCATCATCGTACCTGTTAGCCAGCTGATTAAGTGCGGAGAGGTTTAAAGGTGAGTAGCCAGCTCACGAGAATCCGAATCATAAATATACAAGCCAATTACTAATCTCCAAGATGATCCCCGCATGTCAGCAAATAACGCCCGGAGCTTGACAACTTAATCAAACCATCGAAGTAATTTTATGGTATGGTACACGCCGAAACATATCTCGAGCCAAAAACCTCGCCAGAGTGCCAATTTGAAACCTCTGGTCGTTCTGGCGTCTGAAAAAAATTTCCAGATACCGATCTACCAAAAGGTACAAAACAATGGTTCGTATAAGAAGATGAAGACGTTATATCCACCTATGATTCGGAATATAGAAATCATCTCGAGCCGACGCGACGAGCTACCCGTTGGTAACTTAAATTCGAGATTTATTTACCGTTACAATGCATTCCCCGAGGATCAAAAAGTATCAGATTAATTATTCCTAAAAAAAAAGTACCTACTCTTGATTTATATTTATCTTGTAAAGTCACTATGGTCGGATATGGATATACAAATAGTATTAAATTTTATACTTATGAGATTACCGATGGTAAATTCGGCCCCGATAATATTTCCATTGTATTCATAATAGAGACATAATTTAAAGCGGCGAAACCCAGCTCGAAATGTAGTTTACTATATCAACGTAGGTACTTGAGAAGTAAAAATAATACGATATCTAACACGATTGTATTAGGGATTTTTTTCACCGAGGTTTAGAAGTAGGAGAATAAAAAATGACTAAATTGACAGAAATTTTCAAATATAGAGTTGGATTTATTCAACAGGTAGGTATGGATAGAATTCTCGAAGGAATATTGCAGGATTATAAAAACTTATCGAATTAATGGTTTTATTTGCAAAATTGCAAACTTTTTAACTAAGAACCAGATACGAGTATGGCTAGATGCAGGGACGCACCGGGAAGAGGGGCTCAGGAGGTTCGAGCCCCCCCTTAAGCTCGGCAGAGAAATTTTTTTATCATAAAAATGTTGAAGAAGAGTATGATTTAAAAAAAAAAAAATTGCCCTCGCGAATTTTAGTAACTATTTCTTAAATGGACATACCACTCTTTAAATTTGAATCAGTTGAATTTGCAAAAATTAAGTGTTTTTTAATCTAGTCAGGTCTCAATTCAACAAAAAAAGACTTCCGAGCGGGATTCTTGTTAAAATTGATTTGATGATTGAATCTGGTTTTAGACACTAAAAAAAAATTTAGCTCAGATACCTATTTTTCCCCTCCCAATTTTCCCTAGGGTCCACCCCCAACATTTCAAACGTGTGTACCGCTCAATCTATGGGTCGTAATGAAAAAATTTTCAAGCAAAAGTTGTTCCTCAACACGTTCCGTACATTTTCGTTTCTCATCAAAATCCATTTTGGAGCAACTCCTTCCTCCCAAATTTGAAAATAAAACACTTCAGAAAACTTCAAAATCACGTTTTCTTCATTTTAAGCGAAAAGTTTCAGAAATACGGCAAAATTTGTAATCACAAAAAGTATTCAGAATTGAATTTCCTTTCCATTGAGTTTTATCACGATCATTTTCAATAACTTTTCCCGGCAGGGTGGATCTCTCCCCCTCCCCCTTATCTTAAAAGTTGGACCCACGAAAAAAAATTGAACGATTTTTGTTCTTCATTATCTAATGCGTAATTTCATTTATTATCGGGATTCATTTTGGAGCAAATTTTGCTCGTGGGTCAAACTTTTGTGATACCGGGGAAGGGGGAGAGGTCCACTATGTCTGGAAAAGTTGGTGAAAATGGTCGTGATAAAGCTCATTGGAAAGGAAATTAAATTCTGAATACTTTTTGTGATTACAAATTTTGTCGTATTTCCGAAACTATTCGTTTAAAATGAAGAAAACGTGATTTTGAGGTTTTCTCAAAAACATGTTTTGTTTCCAAATTTGGGGGCCAGGAGTTGCTCCAAAATAGATTTTGATGAGCATTGAAAATGTACATTAGGTGCTGAGGAACAACTTTTGTTTGAAATTTTTTTCATTACGACCCATAGATTGGGCGGTACACGCGTTTGAAATATGGGGGGGGTGGACCCTGGGAAAAAGGGGAGGGGAAAAAATATGCATCTAAGCTAAATTTATTTGTTTTCGGGTCTAAAACAAGAATCAATCATAAAATCAATTAACAAGAATCCCGCGCGGATGTTCAATTGACGACCTGACTAATCAGTAAAATAATTTTTATTGAAAATTAATGATTTTTCGCTGATTTTTCGGTCAAAAATTACTAATTTCTCAGTTAGGTAATGCCCCATTTATCAGAAAAAATCAGCAATTTTGACTAAAAAAATCATTAAATCTCCCCATTTTTCAAGTTTTCTTCGCTCAAATCTGTAGGAATATATTATTTGCCTACTGAAAATACCCCAACTACTCCAGCCCCACTGAAATAACAGATTATTTCATTTTTTCATTGAATTTTGGCCCCTCCCCCCACACACAATTTCTGGGTGCGCCTATGGCTGGATGGACGAAAACTGGTAGGTATTAGGTGCCAATAATTTTGAAGCTGAAAAATGTGTAAAATTTCGAGGTACCTATTGAACTTCTTTCATTGTGACGCGATAATTTTATATGCTCTTTTTTTTAGAAGGTTCAGGAACGATTACCTCTATCTCTATACCCACTACACAAGTTAACGCTTGGAAAAATATTTCTTTCGACAGATCGTGATTCACCATAGGCTACGATTTGAACTTCGATAATCTGTCTTATGAGTAAATATCAGTTATTTGTTAACTCGGTTGAACCAATATCGACGTATATATCTCGGCTACACATATGAGAAGATACGTTATGTCCAGTCAACGCGGAGACATTGATGAAAATAAAACGAAAGTGTTTATAGGAAGAGTAATGTACCTAACTGTAAGATAAATATGCAAATGGGTATCTCAATGTGCTTCTATAGTTCTTTTGAAAATGTTTTCATGCACTTACAAGTTACAAGGGTAATATAGGTACCAATTTGAATTCAGCTACCTGTTATTTCGTAAGATTATGAGATTAGGTATTGTTATTTTGGAATTTCCCATTTTTGGGAAGTGTTTTTAATAGTGTTGGGCGAATATGTTGATTGACGTAAAAAATCATCGAAGTTCGATAAGTTTTGAAGAAAAATTATAAAAATTAGGGGCTTTTGACCTAAAAAATGCGCGTTTATGACTAATATTTCTCATATTTTTTTCAAAATACTTTCAAAATTCTTCAACATGTGAAATTCCTTAACAAATTCCTTACAATTTTTTACGAACCTCAAAATCCCTCAACTTTAAAGCATTTTCCTCAATTTTGAAGAATTCGTTGAGAAATTTCAAATTTTGAGAAATTTTGAAATAATTTTTAAAAAATATGAGAAATTGGCAAAAAACGAATTTTTTAGGTCAAAAATCCTATTTTTTCTCAACTTTTTCAAAATTTTCGCACTGAGTCCTATTTTTTCAAATTAATTTTTCAAAAATTTCTAAAATTCAAATTTTGTCTCTCCTCAATCTCAAATGGCACTCTAAATTCACGCCTATCATCTTCGTAAAAATTTGCAAAGGACTTAAGACGTATAAAAAAGTGACATGCAAAATAATTTGAATTAAAAATAGTTCAATTTTTACGTTTTTGTTTCATTTTTTCAAAATTAGGCGACAGGTAAGATTATGGTCCGTTTTCCCGAAGCCTGAATCCCGAACTGACATTTTCCCGAAAATTTTTTCACGAATCCGTTTTCCCGAATACCGAAATCCCGAATACAATTCTCGAATAACTTTTTTCCCGAATGCAGAAATCCCGAATACAGAATTTCCCATTACGTTTTTTATTATTTCTATCCCAAAAAGTTAGTTTGAGGGCCATCTCATGACCATAAAGGCTTACAAATCCAAAAATCTAGAAAAGACACTGAGTTTTGTTCTTTGATTGAGAATACGTAAGGTCTTGCTTTGGTTGATAAATCCGTGGAATCTCCTTCAGTGGTCTGTTTTCTGCATTTTGAATCAAGGAATAAGTTTCATAAAAAATCATCAGAAAGTTATGAATTCATTAAAAATTTATCAACCTACGAAATTTTAAATCCAATCAAGTTTTTTTTCAAAACTCGAATTTTTTTAGGAAATTTTTCTCAAACTTTATAGTCGAGTCGAAAAATACCTGAAAAGCTTGCATATGTATCCGTACAGATTTTTTGAGAAAATTATAAATACCTACCCAATACTAAATTTACAAAACGTTCAATAACTTGTATAATAATTACAGAAATCAGTACCTACCTACAGTGTTTAACTGATTCGGAATTCCAATAATTCAAACAAAATGAAGTCATCAAAGTCCAAATAATCATAAAACTATCGATTTAACATCTTACATTATCATCCCACTCGAAAAACACATCATTTTGATTTTTTTTCTAATTTTATAAGGTAGATAATTTCCTCCTCTCCATTATCACTTCCGGCGACCTTGCCATTTATCAAAACAAATTCACCAATTTCAAAACTATATCACCTCATCTTGAGCCATAAAAATGTAAAATTATTTTTTCAACAAAAATTACATTTTCGGTTCGCTGGCGATAAAATCGTCAGGAATTCCTATGCATTACAATACACATCGCTCAGTGTAGGATTTGTAGATATGTTTCAGCCAGTATGCAGGCAAAAGACACGAGGGAAAATTACATAATACTTCTTCACCATTAGCATTCATTATACTAATCTATGCGCCAGTTAAGCAAATAAAATAAATCGCTACACGCGCGTTATGTAAAAATATACCAACTTCCCACTTGTCAGTCTGTGTGCTGGCTGGAGACACCAGCCACCAGTGTGAAAACCCTTTCGTATGTATTTCTGGAATCGAACAAATAAAACCATATTTTTTCGAATATCCAGCTTTCGATGACGTTATAGTGCCTAATACACCACAGTATACGAAACAATCAGCTGTTAATACAGCGTGACCTATACAACAAATGTACTGTTGAGATATTGTCAGAATGCCAAAAAAATACAAACCACCGGATTTATGTTCGGTAATTATGTTAACAAAGTATGTACTGTAACGGAATCATTTTTTATAGCGATTCTATACGTTAAATTGGACCATTAAATGTTGGTTCATTTCCTTCCCAATCTGTGGATCAAAATCAGTCAAATTTTGACGAAAATGCATTTTTGAATCAATGAAATATTTTTCATAAAAAATTTGCGATTTTTTCCACTGACAAGCTATGATTTCTCACTGGAAAGCTGTACATAACTTTGGAATTTTTCTCATGAAATTTGGATTTTTTTTTACTGAAAATCTATGATTTTTCACTGAAAATCTGTGAATTTTTACTCAAAGAAGTGATTTTTCAATAAAAGTCTACAATTTTTCACTAGAAGTAGCATTTCTTACTATAAACTGTTTTACTGAAAAACTGATTTTTTTCACGGAAAAACTGATTTTTTTCACAGAAAAACTGTGATATTTCACAAAAAAAATGTGACTTTTCACTAAAAATATGTGATTGTTCACTAAAAATATGTGATTTTACACTAAAAAGCTGTGATTTTTTACTGAAATGCAGTTTTTTTTTTCATTACAAAAACCCTGATTTTTCCACTTCAAAAACCTGTGATTTTTCACTAAACAACCTATGATTGTTCACTAAAAAAACCGTGATTTTTTTCACTAAGAAATTGTGATTTTTCACTAAAAAAAACTCCTGTGATTTTCACTAAAAAATCGTGATTTTTTTTTGCTAAAAACCTGTGATTTTTCACTGAAAAGCTGTGATTTTTCACTGAAATGCAGTTTTTTTTTTCATTACAAAAACCCTGATTTTTCCACTTCAAAAACCTGTGATTTTTCACTAAACAACCTATGATTGTTCACTAAAAAAACCGTGATTTTTTTCACTAAGAAATTGTGATTTTTCACTAAAAAACCGTGATTTTTTTTGCTAAAAACCTGTACTTTTTCACTGAAAAGCTGTGATTTTTCACTAAACAACCTGTGAGTGTTCACTAAAAAAAACACGCAATTTTTCACTAAAAAACTGTGATTTTCATTTAAAAAACTTTTTTTTTTTACTAAAAACCTGTAATTTTTCACTGAAAAGCTGTGATTTTTCACTTCAAAAACCTGTGATTTTTCACTAAACAACCTGTGATTGTTCACTAAAAAAACCGTGATTTTTTTTCACCAAGAAATTGTGATTTTTCACTAAAAAAAACGTGATTTTTTTTCCACTAAGAAGTTGTGATTTTTCACTTTAAAAAAATCCTGTAATTTTTCACTGAAAAGCTGTGATTTTCTTTTCAAAAACCTGTGATTTTTCACTAAACAACCTATGATTGTTCACTAAAAAAAACCCGCAATTTTTCACTAAAGAACTGTGATTTTCACTAAAAAAAAAGTGATTTATTTTTTACTAAAAACCTGTAATTTTTTGCTGAAAATCTGTGATTTTTCTCTAAAAAGCTGGAATTTTTTACTGAAAAGCTGTGATTTTTCACTCAAAATTTCTGATATTTCACTAAAAAATTTCTGATTTTCTCTGACAAATTGCAAATTGAAAAATCAGAAATTTTTAACTGAAATATTTGTCAAAAAATTGCTGATTTTGAATAAAATTCATTTTACCAGTTCAGAAAGGCAGAATTTTCCCAAATTCGGCTGATTTTGGTTTAGAAGGTTGATTTTAACCACTGTAATGAATAAAAAATACATACGACCATCCTACGATCAATTTTCGTATAATAAATATGTACGTGATATTCAACACCTTATTGTTACAACTAATTACCATCACCTAATACGCTTCATTAATCAAAATTCGAATGACGGTGCGAAAAATTACACGTAACTGAATCTGACGTCAAAATAAAGCCCGCATCATCGGTCAATTAATTTTCAAAATAACCGCAGACCGCGTTTAAATTACGACTCGATTACGTGCGTTAAAACGCAACAGACTAGTCCGCGTCGTAAATTCGAAAACTTGGTTTTGAAATTAATAACATCTCGTGATGGCCAGGGTGATGCACCGGTGGCACAGCTGCAGCCGTAGGTGTACACTTTCGATGCACCTTTTCATTATTTATACGTATTTTATACTGCATCGCGTCGTACGTCATTCAAATCCCAATAGTTCACCGGCAGATTAGCGTGCATTGGTATTATAAAATTCGCTTTCAGAGACGACCTCCAGACGAAGCGTACGTATTTAACAACAGATTATGTCATTTGTGTACATAATCAGTCAAAAGGATCGAACCCCCTTTGAGAGTCTACAGATTAAATAAGGTTGGATTAAACGCCTAACACGATCTCATACGACTATTTTTAGAACTGAAACAATGGTCGAGTTGATTTGAAAATAGAAGTGATCTTTAGATGGGGGCACAACTTGGTTTAAATATTGAAAAATAAAAATGCATTGAGCCAACAGGCCAACACCTTATTTGGAATTGAAGTATAGTCGTGAGATGGAAGATGGAAAAATTGAAAATGATTACCGGGATGAAATTAGATCTTGAAAATTTGTCATCTTTGCGTCGTGTGTTCCAAAACTTCTCAAGTGCATAATTCAAGTTGAAGTTCAATGGTAAAAAATGCGAGCCAAATTATCAGTAGGTATTTTGCCAAAATTGATACGCTTCGATAATCCGACGACGCACTTGATGCATTCGACCAACTAGTTGGATTATTTCACACTTCATGTGGTACATTTACGAGCGTCTAATTACCTGCCGACGTTTTTGCACGAACTTCTTGAGGAATTTTTTCGGTGTTTGTGGAGCCAGGTTGACGGGAAAATTTTTCAAGATGTGGGATTCTCTTGTGACGAGAATTCGAGTGGATCTCGAAAAAATGGGTTGGAAAAGATTTCGATAATTTTTTATTCCTGCTCGCTCAGTTTAGATAAATTTTATATCCAATTTAAATGTATTTTTTACTGTTTTCGGGTTCTTCCAAACTCATGTACAATTAAATGCTATATCAGGTTGAAATAATGTTTATTTGTGGCCCCGACATGGGGGGGGGCAAGAATTTGGAAATGTAAAAAAAATCATTTTGTATCATTTTGTTGTTCGTTTTTTTTTGGCTTTGGCCTATTGTTTTTTCAATTGAAAAAACTACAATTTAAATCCACAAAATTGTGATTAGTCGACAACCGAAGCCTTGCTCACTGCTAAGTCACAATTTTTCAAACTCGAACTTCATTTTTTCCACTTGAACAGCGATAGAAAACAGAAAAAAATTATCTGCAATTTCCCATTTTCAATTTTTTTGAGTTTCAGTTCAGTTCAACTTCATAAATTTTAGTTTTGAATTTTTTTCAGTTTTCAGTACGTAATAATTTCAGATTTTCATCACATTTCAATAAAATTTCATCATTTATATCAATTTTGACAATTTCTTCAGGCCTACCTATACATATGTTTTAGAGTTCTTTTAGCTACTTTAATTTTAGGGTATGAGATACGACTAAAAATCAAAAATCACTGTTGAAAATTGAAAACTTGAATTTTAAACTGTTTTGAAAAAAATATCAGTTTTAATTCTTGCATTTGAGTTCCACTTACATTTCTTGTCTTTTTAATTTAAATTTTCAGTCTCAAGTATCTGTCACGGAATTCGAATAATCGAGGTCTGAAAATGACTCTTTTTGAAAAAGAAATTAGAAAATTATAATTCGATTTGAGTAATCGGACACAATTTCAATTTCAGCCGAAAAAATTCCGTTTTATTGCTGAATCAGATTTTTTCTGACTTGAAATTCAGTTTTGCAACTGAAATTATTTGTATGAAAATTTCTGTTTCACCAAGCGATGCAATTTTTCCAACTCGAATCTTCAGTTTTCTATTAAAATTATGATTTTCCAAATAATGATGGAGGGAAGAGAGGGTTTCCTGATTCCGGGCCATTTTTCCGACTGCAATTTTCCGGACGACCGAATTCCCAAATAGAAAAAATCACGAAAAACGTAATCCCGAATCTATTTTCTCGAGTGAAATTTCACTGAATTAATTTTTCCAAATAAAATAATTTTTTATCGAAAGTCGAATGAAAATATCATGAAAATCTAATAAAGTATTACCTCGGCTTTCGGGATTGTGGCGTTCTATTTCTCATTTTTTTTTGATTCGGAAATTTTTTTCAAATTTTTTCTGTCCGAAAAAGAACTTCAATTTCTTTGAATTGTTTTAGTGAGGGAGGGGGGGGGGGGTGTCATAGCTTCTTACTAGCGTATTTCTATGGTTATTTCGACCCCAATTTGAAATTTGACTCTCGAGGTTGGATACGCTGCTTCTGTTCGATTTGACTCTGCCCAGGTGTAGGAATTCCAATAACCCTTCAAAGAACTACAACACAGTAAATAATTTCGAAACTCGTTGAAAAATGCTCTCCAAAGTGAAACTTGACCAAACCTTTTTCATGTATAATCTTTCGGTATTCTCAAGAGATTCGAGCAAAATGTCACATTAGAGAATCTGAAGATTAATACCAAGAAAACAGATTGTTTCAGATTATGGAGAATTGTCGAGTATTTCGTCAACAGGGAATTTTATGAACTATTTTTTGGGGATTTCAATCAAAAATGATCTTCATGGTAGCCTTTAGTCCAGGCACTAATTCGCCAAAATTTTAGCTGCCGGTTCTGAGTTTGAGCCTCCCAGTAAAAATTTGAAGTTGAAAATTTGGAAAATTACAATTGAAAATTTTTCCTCGACGAAAAAATTAACGAGTCTCTGGTTTCTTGGAGAGAGAAAAAAAAATTAAAAAACTTTATTCTGGACTCGAGGAAGCCAGAGATCCAATTAATTTGTCGTTAAAAATTTTTTTAATTTTAAATTCTTAAAATTTTCACCTTCAAGTTCCACTGGAAGACCCGAATAAATCTGGAAACCAAAATTTTACGTGATGTGATGTTCAAAATATCCATAGCACAGTACATATTTGTAAAATTTTCAAGTTCGAAGTGCACCTCAAAAATTTTATTTTTGAGCCAACTGAATGAATTGTTCATTGATATTAAAACTGTTTTCTATGAAATATCTCTATGTTGATCTGATTTTTCTCAATTTTTGTATTATTCCCCTTCCCACGCTGAAAAAAATGAGAAATGAAAAATAAATAAAAAGTGTTAAAAAATGATAAATTTTATCCACAAAAAATAAATTTTATCCAAAAAAATAATAACTGGGCACAATTCACAAAATTGGCAAAATTTATTCTAAAAAAATAATATTTATCGCGAAATTTGGTAAAATTTATTTCGATGCAATAAATTTTACCAAATTTCGCGATAAATATATTTTTTTCAGAATAAAGTTTGCCAATTTTGCGAATGGTGTCCCGTTATCATTTTTCCGGATAAAATTGATTTATTTGATTTTTCAGCGCATTCGCATTTTCAAATAATCTGCTCTCGAAAAACATTTTTCAAACATCGCCCACAATGCCCACATCTACAATGTATCCAATTTCATACCTTTCCCTCCCCTGCCACTTACGTCTTACAAAATGCACAGAATTGCATCCAGAATTAAAACCAGTTATTAGTATTTACGATGGGACACGGGCGATTAAAATCCATACATAATTTCGGTTTAAATTCATTTAAAAAATCCCGCCGCGAAGAATTCCCCGCTAAGATCACATCACGAATCAGATTTCAAAGCAGAAGCGAATCGCACCGTGTAATAATTTTTCAAAGAGTTAGCAGGAGTTATTATTTAGTCAAAATATTAGCCGTATATGTCGTCTCTCGCAATGGGTTATCTCGTGGCCACTATAGTCCGCGAGATTATTTAGGAGATAAAATTAATTAAAAATCGATATCGCATGTTAACACAATTACTCATTGGTTATTTACACAAACAATGTACCTATGTAAATATTCCTCACAAAACATAAACAACACGTAGGAAGAAATAAACAACCATACTCCACCAGGTTGCTTAATTCATCCCTGCAACCATTCCGGTAAATTTCGTGAACTTTAAACTAGGTTTTTCTAGGAACCATAAATCAATATCGTTCCAGCCTCGAGAATATACCTTTAGGAAAGACTACTCGCCAAAATATTCTACAATCTCGAGCAAATAGAAAACACTTTCTATTCGAATCTTCTTCCAGGATTTCCTCAGAAAGAGGCGTCCAATCGTATAAATCACTATCCGTGTCAATATTCAATACAGAATTTCTCAGGCGTTAAACCTTAAACCATCAAAGTTTGTTAGAGATGATAGGCCATATCAGAGATGGTATCTTCGTTGCTCCGTATTTCGTTACATTTAGCAGGTAAAAATCACACGTATCGTGTATCTCGTATCACAAATCGTGACCACTAATAAGTCAACAAGGCAATGAGATGTTTAAATATAAGAATGCATTTACGATGACATTGTAAATAAGAACATTTGGCACAAGTATAATCTTGATTTTGAATACTCTCGGGTACTATTATTAGCGTCCGTCATATCGTTGAACTTTGTACGGCGAGCATGTTAGTGGTTAAATCTGTTCACTGGGGCATTTTAGATTTCAGGCGGAAGACCGCAGTGGAATGTGTTGAAATCAGATTCCCTCGTATTGGATGTGGACGGCTGTAAGGCGTGTTACATGCGATAAAATGAGCGAGATTGTTATGTAATCCAAGAAATGCGTTTTTTAACAATCGCTGGTTTTGGCAGTGGGTAATTTGTTTTAATGAAAAAATTTTGACGCCAGTCGCCTGACGTCAATGTAGAGTAAACGATATGCAAATAAAAATTTAACGAGTGCTTGGAGATTTTTCCTTGGTCGAAGTGTGAAGTGGAATGGGAACGTCTGTCTTCGTAATTAATGGCTGATTATTTCAGGGATTAGATGCATGTTAGTTGAAAACGTCAATTAATGTAAACGGCGATTTTATGCATTGATTTGTATGTTTTGGCTTGGCAACTAAATGCGAATTTGTAAAAAATGTACCTAGAAAAATTAGGGGAACGAAGTTGCATCGTAATTGAAACAGAAATATGACTGGAACCAGTTACGTAATAACGAAATGGAAAAATTATACGATGAAGAAATGGTGAAGTGAGCATCCTAAGCCTACGAGGAGTGACTCCCAATCTCTCCAGCAGGCCTATTTTTTCAAAAAAAAATTGCAGACTTTCAAAAAAACAATAAACTGAGCTTTTTCAAGGGAACGTTTTGCATTTTGAATGGGTTCACATACTTTTTGAAATCGCTAAATCTCAGTTCCGTCAATTTTTTCCTATCCATTTCTTTATTTTTTGAATTTCATCATTCACGTTCTTTGGTTCGAATGATGAAATTCAAAAAAATGAAAATTGGGAACAGAAACGAAACAGTGAGAGGAAGAGTGGTCCACATTTCTTCAAAAAGTTGAGAAATTTTTTGTAAATCGAGAAATAATTTCGGAAGGTTGAAAAATTTTGTTTTAAAATGGCACGAGAAGATGCACAATTCATTCTCAAAAATGATGGTAGAATCTTCTTCTCTTCTCTTCTCTTCCATCCTAGAAAATTGAATATTTGAAGCGAAAAAAATTGCTCTTTTCATTATCAGGGAACTTGGGGCCAATTTCGAATGGAATTTTAAAGTTTTTAAGATTTTTTTGAAAGAGGAGGATGTTTGTGGAATGATTTTTTTTTGGAAGACAGAATAGCCTTTAAAAAAGCATGAATTTTTGTTTTTGATTTCAGTACGACTGGTAGCACATTTCTTTTTTTTAAATATGAATCGGTAAATTTCCTCTTTTTTTATTAATATTAGTCGACAAATTTTTCATTTTCATCCCCTTTCCCAGCATAGATTTTTTCCCAATTTCCATCTCTGATTGGAGAGGAATAAATTGACAGAAATAAAGGATACGACTCAAATTTGACGAAGAAATTTTAAAAATAAGATATATGTACTTACCTATTTCAATTTTTTTTCAAAAGCAACACAAAGACCAAGTTCGAATTTCTTTAAAAAATAAGAATTCGAAAAAAAAAGTCAAATCGAAGCCATGAGTATTAAAAACAGGGGTCCTGAGATTCCCTTAGGCTTTTGAGGATTTACGTCTGATTTTCTTGCATATTCCCGTCCAATTTATTCCGAGAGAAGAATGGGCAGAAAATGTCAAGAAAAATTATAATTTTAAGTATTTTAATAAAATTTAATACTTTCATTGTGGATATGAAAGAAATTGATTTGACCCGAACGAAGCGAAAGCAAAAATTTCAGGAACCCTCTCAAATTCAAGATGAAATAATCAACCTGAAAACATCGAAAATTATTTCCAAGGAGAAAAAAATAACACAATTAGTTGAAATAATTTTGATGAAAAATAAGAAAAAAAATCACTTTTGTAGGATTCGGATTATTTTAAAATTAAGTAATAAAGAGAAATGCGAGGCCGAAGTTATTGAAAAATTTCAATGGGGGAGGGGTAATTTTAGCGATGAATTGACAGTTTTTTTGGGGGGATAATTTTCAGGGACTAGGAGTCAGCTAAAAAGTTGACTCCTGACTCCACCTTGACTCCGGAGTCACTTTCAGACTTCGACTCCTAGCTCAATCTTGACTCTGGAGTCAAACTCACACTCTGACACCTGACTCCACCTTGACACCGGAGTCAAACTCAACCCTGACTCCAGACTCCACCTTGACTCCGGAGTTAATTTCGGACCCCGACCCCTGACTCCACCTTGACTCCGGAGTCAATTTGGAGTCAGTTTGACTCCGACTCCGGAGTCGAATTCTATTCCCTGGTAATTTTAGAGTTGGATTGCGGTTTCTTAAAGGGGGCGTTTTCCCCCAAAAAATATTTTTGAGGAATTGTCCTTAAGAATTCAGGTTTCTCGGCACCCCTGATTAAAAATGGATTGTTTTTCGTTGCAGAACCGTTCATTTAGTCAGGTCTCAATCGTACATCCGCGCGCTATTCCTGTTAAAATTGATTTTATCATCGATTCTTGTCCTGGACACTAAAACAAAGAAATTAAGCCCGTATGCCCTTTTTTCCCCCTCCCCCTTTCCCCAGGGTTCACCCCCAACATTTCAAATGTGTGTATCGCCTTATTTATGGGTTGTAATGAAAAAATTTTCAAACAAAAGTTGTTTCTCAGCACCCAATGTACATTTTCATTTCTCATCAAAATCCATTTTGGGGCAACTCCTGCCCCCCCAAATTTGGAAACAAAACATAATTTTTGAGAAAATCTTAAAATCACGTTTTCCTTATTTTAAACGAAAAGTTTCAGAGGTACGACAAAATTTGTAATCACAAAAAGTATTCAGAATTGAATTTCCTTTCCAATGAGCTCTATCGCGACCATTTTCATCAAATTTTCCCGACAGAGTGGACCTCTCCCCCTTCCTCGTTTTCACAAAATTTGGACCCACAAAACAAAATTTGCTCCAAAATGAATTCCGACAATAAATAAAATTATGCTTCAGATATCGAAAAACAAAATCGTTCAATTTTTTTTTTTCGTGAGTCCAACATTTGAGATAAGGGGGAGGGGGAGAGATCCACCCTGTCAAAAAAAGTTGACGAAAATGGTCGCGATAAAGCTCATTGGAAAGAAAATTCAATTCTGAATACTTTTTGTGGTTACAAAGTTTGTGGTATCTCCGAAACTTTTCCCTTAAAATGAAGAAAACGGGATTTTGAAGTTTGATGAAAACTGTTTCATTTTCAAATTTGGGGGGCAGGAGTTGCTCCAAAATGGATTTTGATAAGAAATTAAAATGTACATTAGGTGTTGAGGAACAACTTTTGTTTGAAAATTTTTTCATTACAACCCATAGATAAGGCGATACACACGTTTGAAATGTTGGGGGTGGACCCTGAGGAAAGGGGGAGGGGAAAAAAAGGGCATACGGGCTTAATTTCTTTGTTTTAGTGTCCAGGACAAGAATCAATCACAAAATCAATTTTAACAAAAATTTCGCACGGAAGCCTTTTTTTGTACGATTGAGACCTGACTAATTTGCCTGTCATTGGATAAATTAAGCTGAGGAAGAAAAAAATACCAAATTTTTTTAAAAAGTTGTCAGTTGTGATGTCATATTCTTACAATTTACGAATTTGAAGAGTTATGCCAATTTTGGGAGATTATTCCAATTTTACGAAATTTATTTACCAGAATAAAAAATAAGTTGAAAAATCTAGTTTTGAAGACCTTATTTTACAAATCTGGATTATCCAAATTGGCCAACTATTTGATCGATTAACCAATTTTCCAAAATTCGTTTCGGATGGGTCAAATCCATATTTTTTTCAAATATTGAAAATTTCAATTTTTTGAGAGGCTACATATCGACTCGAAATTACTATCGATTCAAAAGGTCGTGAAAATAGGGTAGACCATCTAGGTACGAGTATTGAATTTTTTTCCTTTAATTTTCGCCCAATATTATCTCTAGAGAAAAATATGGACTTCAACCTGTAGTTATGAATTTTGGAAGATTGTACTTTAATCGAAATAGGTCGTCCATATGGAAGTTTCACGTATTTTGGTGCTAAATTTCAATTTGTACCTTTTTAAGCGGTTTATTCGACGCTGAAAAAGACTGTGAAAAATTTTGAAGGTTTCAGATTGACACGAAACCATTTTAAATCAATTCGGAATATCAAAAATATGAATTAAACCAATTTTTGATTTTTTTGTGCTATTAATTACATCAAATTTTTATATTTCCTTCTTTTTTGCAAGATCATGGAGTAATTTTGAATTTTTAAAAATTCGTCAAAATTTTAAAAATGAATTTTTGCACCTGAAATTTTAAAGAGAAAGTTCTTTTTGCATGTACTTTCGATATATTTTTGTACCTATTAATCCAAAATTTCACAGACAGTTGGGATACCTCTCTCGAAAACCACAATATTAAAGACTAGAAAATTCACTCTCAACTCAGTACATCATCCAACTCTTCGTTTCGATCGCGAATAGAAAATACACCTCATAAAAAAGATACGCCACTCGATACGATATAGGTTCACGTGCATAACTAGTTCAACTCGAGCTCGAGATCCTATAATTATACGTTTCCCGGCCTCTTCTCTAATAACGCCTCAGACATTCGTAATTCTAAAAACCAGTATCAGTTTAAGAATCAAAATAGTGTTAATTTTCACTGTTTATAAAATAATTATCGCACTTGTTTGTTGTAGCCGCGATTCGACTAGCGCGGCGGTACTAATGTCGACATCAACGAAATTAACCACTTTTCCCGCAATCCAGTTTATTGAATGAGAGTTTCAATTTAACAAGATAGTAGTGATTAAGGCTACGATCTCGGTATTATGTGCGTATCCGAGGAGTATCAAACGTGGATATATTTAGATGCGGTATTTTTTTCCAATAAAAATCATTCGATATCGTGAGCTCCCTCGGCGAGGTGTTTCCACTAATAAGTATTTGATAAGGATGCCCAAGTATAATCCTATGAGCTCATCTTATTAACGGTATTTAAAGTATTTTTAGGCCTGTATTTTGAATTCGTGATCGAGGTGTCCAGTTTTGAGCCTTTTTTTATCAATTAATCAAATTGTAGCCGAAATATGGATGAATATTCTTCCTAGTTTTAAATTGAGTTAAAGCCTCAGTTATATAAGATTTCTTATAATTAGCTGATTAGCCCCCCCCCCCCCCTCAAAAAAACCGCGAATCGTTGGAATGCATTTAAAGATCGTATTTTCAAAACTTTGTTCGTGAAAAGTGTCATATTAAAAATAATGGTAAAAATTTACATCGGAAGCAGAAATTTTAATTTTTTTAAATTTGCATAATTTATACATTAAGCACAGGTACGAATGTTTGTTTTTCATCAATCCATCTTATCTGAATTCCACAGTTTTTGAAAATTGTCCAATTTTTATTACGTATTTTTGTAATTTTAAGGTACGACTGTTTTTCCAAAGTTTGACTTTTTTATTGCGTCGAAAAAATGTTTGAATTGGAAAATTTTCAAAGTGATGAGCTGATGATCTTGTTTAAGAAATTTTTGTTCTGATTGAAAATAATGGAGAAATGGCGCATTTTGATTCTGAAAATAGCAAAAATTTCATTTCTGTGGGAATTCTTCCATTATTTTACTCCTTCTCTTCAGTAGGCTAACTTTTGTTTGTTTCTGGTTGGGCCTGAAGAAAATTGAAAAATAAGTTTCAATACTTAATCATTTTGAATTACTTAATTTTTATCTTTAATGATTATTCAGGGAAATTCACAAAGTGAAGAAATCTGATAATTTTTGATCAGAATCGAAATTGAAAGGATTATAAAAGCTTGAAACATAATCGATTTTTTTTTGAATTTTTCAATTATTGCATCGAAGCAGATGAGAAGAATAATTCGTTTACCTTCAAAAATCGCCTTATTTTCTGAAAGCAGCGGCGTTCTTTTCAAAATTCATTCAAAAAAGTGGGAATAAACGAGTTTTATTTTTTATTGAAATTCGTACAAAAATTGAAAACCGAAAATTTGTGCTTTTTGGTGTTTTTTTGTGCATGTGCTTATTTCTCTATGAATTTGTTAAGCGATTCCCCCCTTCCCTCACCCTAATTGTACAAAAAATTGAAAAGAAAAAATAATTTGAAAATTTTCAAACTTGGACCATTAAAAAATGAAGGCACCTGAGTAATTCTTTTCATTTTTCAATTTAAAAAAATATATAATTTTTTTAATATTTTTTCTTTTATCTGTCCGTGTTCTTTTTATTCGATCTAATAGAATTTTGTTTGAAATTATAATACATAAATCCAAACGAAGCAAGGACAAGCTTTTAAAAAAAATCCAATGATTATTTTTTGCCATACATTTCATCAGGGAAAAATTGAAATTGAACTTCTGGAAATTTTTAGATAATAATTTAAGATTTTTTTATTGATTTTCCAAGACTTCTTCTTCCCATTTTCTTTTACTTTTCTCTCATTGCAAAAAAATAACATCATTATTTCGTGCATAAGCGCTCCCAGGGAGGGCGCCTCAGAGGGCTCGAGCTCCTTAAGCTAGAACAGGAGATTTTTTTAATACAAAAATGTGAAAAAGTGATTTTTTTGCTCTTGAAACATGATTTTTCAAAAAAAAATTGCCCTCGCTTCGTTTGGGCAGTATTTTAATTTTTAGTCCTTCTATTTTAAAAATTGATGATTTTTCATTCTTTCGGTTAAAAATCACTGATTTCTCAATCAATTCATTGTTTGCCAGAAAAAAATCAATAATTTTGAATGAAAAATCAGTGAAAAATAACTGAAATTCCGTAATTTTTTAATTTTCCCAGCATCACTGAAATAACAAGTTACTGAATTTTTTCCATGAAATTTCATCCCCCCTATTTTTTCCAGAATGCTGAGCCCCTCCTTTAAGCAATTTCTGGATGCGCTTATGATTTCGTGATTTTTGATTTTTTTTCCTTTGAAAATTAATATTTTCGTGTTTTTATGCTCAATGGAAACCCTGTTCAACCCATTCTTCCCTCATCTAATTGCAAACACTTTCCTTACTACGTTCCTGACCTCCATTACCTACTCTCTTTTCAAGAAATTATTTTATGTTTCAAGATGGGGAGGGGGGATGAAAAGAGGAATTGGTAATGAAACAGGAGATCAAAAAAGTGACTCGTCTTGAAGCTAATTTTTCAGGATGAAGAAAAAGTCGAATTGAAAAAAAATAAAGGACAGTAAAATCTAACATTTCAGAGGTAAAACAGGAATAGTTTCTTTCTCTACAACTGTACATTTCAACATTCAAAACGAACCACTCTGAAATACACTCAAATCGAACATTTTCATTTTCAAGAAACCAATAATTCGACTCGATATCTTAATTCCTCAGCTAATCAATGAAATCCAAATCAGCTTTCCACATTGATCCATAAATCGAGTGAAACGCCAATCGCCAATTTCTAACACGCTTCTCGTCTCATCATTCAAAACTGGCTATAATTTAAAATTAGTTTAGCCAATTTAATCGTATTTTTACGATTGAAAATTCTCTCATATCCCTAATTCATAATTCAATCTGGTAATTATTATTCGATACCCATATAAAGCAAATCACCACACATAACACATAACGAATCAATAAACCTATATCCAGCGTCAGCCACATCCAATTCGAAAAAACCAACACTGTAATTCGTTCAATCTTCCACTGTCCATCAAAAATTCTCAATGATAAAAAAACCACCAATACATACGCAGGTATCCCTGCTGCGAGCGTAATAATTTATTTTCACATTCGAAAATCATTAAGGTTGGCGCATTTAACAAACTCGTAAAAATTATCCTCTTTTATCGCATCGAATCGTGTTTCTTAAGCGGTATTTGATGAACCGTTAAAATCGCGCGACTGCGAATCATATTACGAGGGTGAAAGGTTGTATAGAACAAGGGTGAATTTTCATGTTACGCTGTCATTTTTTGTTATTCGATCAATCGACGAATTTCTGATAGATGGCGAATCCGAACGAATAATTCGTCCGAGAAACACAATTCTTCTGTATTATTCGATAATTAGGGGGAATAACACTCGTCATGTGTTCGACGACACATACGATCTTTTACACGTGAATAGGTTTCTTTTTGACCGCCATCTCGCCCCATGGTTGAATCTTGTCGCGTCGGCGGCATCAAGGAGAATATTCAACCAGACGCAGACGACGGTTATTCGTATTTTCTCGATATCGAATTCGATTCAATGGTCGAGCCGCATAGAGCATTTGAAACAATCGTAATAAATTTCCTATTATGAGAAGTCTCATCTTAAGATATATTACTCTGGGATGTCCACGCGCGTAATTAAAATACACCATTTCAATACTCGAACGCGTCAGAATGTCTTATGATTTATGCCTTTTGATAATTACCTTCTTTCATTGATAACTCGACGCGACCAAGTGTGTAAAAGGCGTACCAATAAAATAACCGTGGTTACTTATTACTTCTGTGGTATACAGTGTGATCGAAAAGTAGTGCACGGATGTAACTTTTCTATTCCATGATGAGGGCTTCCTTCAGCATTGTTCAATACTTTGGATTGAAAGAACCAGTTTTGTCAAAAAATGTATTTTTTTGGCGAAATTAATACATCTTGTTGAGGTGATTCAAAAGAAATGTGAATTTTTGAAACCGGTTCAGCAGTTTGAACCGGTTGTCAGTAAAATCCAGAAAAGTTTGAATATCAAAAAAAGTTTGAGACAAAAGTTGTAGAAAATTGAAAAAAAATCATTTTTTGTTCTATGACTTTTTCCCCATTTTCAAATGGAAAAAAGTTATACTACAAAAGATTCAACTCAAGTATCGTATCCTGTTTTTTGGGCCATAGGTAACTCCTCTCCATTGCTAGATGAGGAAAAAGTTACAGAAAAGGAAATGTTCATTTTTGAATTCTTTGCAATTTTTTGTTGATATCTCCATTTTTTAATAATCGGTTACCAACTTGGAAAAAAATTAATTGACGGTCTTGTCCCGGGTTTTAAAAAAATGGAGAAATCAAAAAAAGTTTAGAACAAAAGTTGTAGAGAACTAAAAACCAAACATTTTCTTTTCTGTAATTTTTTTCTCATTTAGCAATGGAGAAGAGTTATGATTGTAAAAAAATCCAACCGGTTTTTGGGGGTGAGGGGAGGAGGTGAAATGAATGCTAGGTACTCCTTGAGGTAATTACTATAGTAGAATGCAAATTTTTGAAACAGGTTCAGCAGTTTTGATCCGGTTGTTTTTTAATTCTCCACTAATTGTGTTTCAAACTTCTTTGAAACTGGTAGGAAAAAGTCTCAATTTGTTCAAGTTTTTCAAGACTTTTTTTTCAAGTTGGTAAACGGTTATTGGGTTATTAAAAATTAGAGATATCAACTAAAGTTTGAAATGAGAGTTGTAGAAAACTAAAAACCAAACATTTCATTTTCTGTAATTTTTTTTCATATGGCAATGGAAAAAAGTTATGATTTAAAAAAAATTCCAACCGGTTTTGGGGGAAGGGGAGGGGGTGAAATGAATGCTAGATACTCCTTGAGGTAATTGTAGTGGATTGCAAATTTTTGAAACCGGTTCGGCAGTTTTGAACCGGTTGTCGTTTTTTAATTCGGCATTAATTTTGTTTCAATTTTTTTTAATCCAGTAGGAAAAAGTCTCAATTTGTTCTAGTTTTTCATGTCAATTTTTTTACAACTTAGTAACCGGTTATTAAAAATTAGAGACATCAACAAAAGTTCGAAATAAAAGTTGTAGAGAACTAAAATCTGAACATTTTCTTTTCTATAATTTTTTTCTCATCCAGCAATGGAGAAGAGTAAGAAATGGTTTTCAAAAAAATTCTAACTGGTTTTTAGGGAGGGGAGGAGGTGAAATGAATGCTAGGTACTCATTGAGGCGATTGTAAGAAAAAATGAATTTTTGAAACCGGTTCAGCAGTTTCGATTCGAACTGGTTGTCATTTTTAATTCTCTACTAATTTTGTTTGAAACTGTTTTTGATATCTTAACTTTTTTGAAACCGGCCAGAAAAAGTCTCAATTTGTTCAAGTTTCTCAGGTCAATTTTTTTCCAAGTGAGTAACCAGTTACCTATTGAAAATGGGAGATATCAACAAAAATTTGAAACAAAAAATGCAGGGAATTGAAAAATAAAAAAATGTACATTTTTTGTTCCATGATTTTTTCCCCCAATCTTGTACCATTGCAGAGGAATTATAGGTTGAAAAAGGATAGAGGATACTCTCTCATTCTGAATCAGTGAAAAGTCACAGATAAACAGTCAGAATTGCAGCACAGGAAAAATCAGTGAAATTCACTGATATTCAGTAATTTTTCACTGATCATTCAAAGAATTTCACAGATTTTTCAGTAAATTTCATAAATATCACTGAGTTTTTAGTGAATTTTCAGTGATTTTCTTTCACTGATTCTTTACTGTGCTGTAATTCTGACTGTTTTTCAGTGTTTTTTGATAAATTTCACTGATTCAAAAATGAGAAGAATATTTACCTACTTAAATATTTTATACCATAACTTCTTTCCATTGTAAAATTTGAAAAAAGTAAGGGACAAAAAATGATTGTTTTTCAATATTCTTCAATTTTTGTTTCCAATTTTTTAATTTTTTTTTGAAATCGGAGGAATAAAGTTTCAATTTGTTCAACTTTCTGAGGTCAAATTTTTTTATAGTTAGTAACCGGTTTTTAAGAAATGGAGATATCAACAGAAGTTTGAAATAAAAGTTATGGAGAATTGAAAAATGATTTTTTTTTTATTTAAGGACTTATTTCTCATCTAACAAAGGAGGGGAATTACCCTATGGAAAAGAAAAGACTACTTAAATCTGCTATACCCACCATAACTTCTTTCCATTGCAAAATAGAAAATAAAGTTATGGAACAAAAAATGATTATTTTCTAATTCTCTACAATTTTTGTTTCAATCTTTTTTTGATTTCTCCAATTTTTAATAACCGGTTTCCAACAAAATTAACCAGAGAGAATCTTGGAAAAATTGAAGCTATTTCGTACCGATTTCAAAAAAGTAGTGAAATCAAAAAATGTTTGAAATAAAAGTTTTAGAAAATTGAAAAATGAACATTTTTCATTTTGTAATTTTTTTCTCATCAAGCAATGGAAGGAAGGTATGACTTGAAAAAGATGAAACTATATACCTAAATCTTTTGCACCATTATGACTTTTTTTCTCATTGCAAAATTGAAAACAAATTATGGAATAAAAAATGATTGTTTTTCAACTCTCCGCTTTTTTAGTTTCAAACTTTTTTTGAATATTATTGACAACCGGTTCAAAAATTCACATTTTTCTTGAATCACTTCAATGAGCATGTCTGTAGTATTCATTTCGCAAAAAGAACCACTAGCCTTTTCTAATCAAAAATTCTATTCACCGTACACTACTTTTGGATCATACTGTATTTTTCGAGCACTTGTCCGAAACTGGTTCTAATGTATCCATCGAAACAGCCATCGACGAATTAATATCAGCGTATCTTTCGTCGGCTAATGGTCTTCTGTGTTTCTGGCGACATTTTTCACCAAGTGTTGAAAAATTTCGCTAAAATTTATGGGCTTTCGATACGCTTGTTACAAATGGCAATTTTGCATTCAGCAGAGAAAAACTGTGCTGCAGGTTGCATTGCCAAAATTCTAATGCAAATGAACGACAAAAAGGACCTGTTTCTTGACCTAGGACAATATTTATGCATCTAGTTTTCTCTTCGACGATGGATTTGGGATCTGGGAAATATACGTGTATTAGTTGTAATATATTCGTTACGATGTTAATGTGGCTCGTAAATTTAATCGTAAGTATGGTTTTTACCTTGTGTAATTTTTTACGATCGAGCTACTTTAAGAAAGAGATAGACGTGCGAACGATAATCATTTTATTTTAAATGTCGACTATGTTGCGTTTTACTCATGTCCGCCACCGCCTCCGTCGCATCGTCCAGCTTTTGTCGTCGATTTAAGGGATTACATGCAATGTTAATGGCTTTACCAACTGGTATGCGGTGAAAAGATGCCAGTTTCTAATTTAATGAGAATTCTTCTTTTTTCGGCGACGGAATTTTTATATCTAAATAGCTTCTTCGATACGTATACGAAATTTATATGCGGTTTCAATATGCCCCCTTGCGTATAGATAACCGATACGTCTTACTAATTTCCACATTGAGATATTTTTATCGTTCTCGACTCGCACGTCAATTCGAACCATACGTGGTAGGTCTTCTGCTGTGTACTCTGGTCGAGATAAATTGAAAAAATAACATCGCAGTCATCACCTCGGATGATTTATGAATACCGAACGAATGTACGGTACATACGGAGTCAATAATTTGTTAAATTCGCACATCGCATCTGTGTTATTATAACTAGAGTGTGCTCGGTGCACGCGACCGTAATTGACGTATGTAGAAATTTTCAAAGGTGAACACACCCGATGGATGATTTCACCTGACACGACCGTCGATGTGGACTACATTTCCAATTCCATCTCTATCTCGAGGCTTACCGATCGTCTCGTGTCGTTTCCTCGTCCGATATTTCGATACGTGGATAATAATTTACGAAATGTACCATTCGAAGACTACTTCTCTATGTTTCATCTGTTCAAAAAACCTTAATCCTTCGCACCGTCACAAAAATACCGGATTTTGCCCGATCCAAGGGGACTTATTAGCGAAGATATTTATTTAATTATCTTGTTATTTATACATCTAAACGCTATAAAATGTATCGATGTTCGAGTTCGCCATTCAGCTTGTTTTATTTTTATCGAACATCAAATCGGTCCATCGAACTAGGATAAATTTCAAATCGGCTGTAAAAAAAAAACCAGTCTCGTAGAATTGTCATTTACTCGCCTTGTGATCATTTTACTAGCCGCGAATGTAACTATATGTTGAAAATTGACTGACGAAACGATTAAGGTTCCGTTGTCGCTAAAATATGCGAAAGGATGATCAATCGGTATCCGAAACGGGTGTTTTAACAAGTTCACCAAGGTTTCTACCGCTTCTGTGGAAACAGCATCCGAAATAGGTTTACGTATGTTGAATGACGTAAATGAGGTGTCCGAAACAGAACGTCGATCTGAGGTTTTTATTCTGTTAATGTGACGAGAGATTAAATTCCACTGAAAAAATCATTTGAAATGGGATTTTCTATGGGTTTTTTAAGTAAGTATGTACTTTGTATCCAATTTTATTGTGTGGGGTATTTCTGTTTCTATTCAGGTATAGGTATCAATTTCGTGTATGGATATTTGGATATGATGATTAAGTATGAGTTAGGTATTTTGAGGGGATTTCGAACTTCAATTAAGATTATATTCATTTTTGTTTCCGATTCGTCATAATATAATATTTTTATACTCCATTATAGAATAAAAAAATTATCTACTGATAAGTACATAAGAGCAGAATTTTAATTGGGTATTTTAGAAATGTACAAGAATATGTTGAAATTTATAAAAATTAAGAAAAATCCCACAACAGAACGTCTAATAAAATTTTCTAAGGCGAGTTCTGACCTTTTTTGGATATGTTCTATGGATTTTCTAGGCCTTTTCCACTTAAATGATACAATATATCAAGTAGCATTACCTAATGCAGAATTTTCTCAGAGGAGACAAAATATAAAATTAACTACAGTAGGTACCCAGCAAAAAAATAAATAAATTTTGAATTTTGACCAAGAATATAAATCGAAAAAATGACATAAATTTTAATAGAATTTTCCAAAACAAATTGATATTTTATGGACAATAAAATAAAATAAAAAACTTTTTGTGAAAATCCAGTTTGAAAAGCAAATTTTTTAGCCATCTGTTGAACGTTTAACAAGTAATTTTTGATCCTGAGGAGGAGACTTTTGCCCTTTTTCTGCCCCCTTGACTACATCTCTATACCCTACCTCTTAAAAAATTTTCTTTTTATTTATTTATTCGAAAAGATAATCTTTGGTGTTCGAGGAAATTGTACTATTCAATGGTGTAATTGTGATAATTTGAACTGAAAAATAAAACGGACAGATATTTTTAAAAATCAATTTACCTACCTACTAATTTTTCAAATAATTTTTCAACTTTATGAATTTAGATACCTACCCATTTAGTCCAGGCAAATAAGAGAAAAAATGTACCAAACCCCCCAAAAATTAAAGCCTGATTTTTTTTTCTCGTTTTATGTTCGTAATGGTCCACTACACAACATACTAAAATGGACACCCCACAACCCTCCGGCCTCCACTACCCCCGGGGGAGGGGTAAAACGTCCGCTGAAAACCGGTTTTTCGTGAATATCTCCTCAAATAAGCTTCAAAATTGAAAAGTAGTTATGAACAATCTTGTTCTACGTGTAATTTCCTATCAGACAGGTTCGTTTTTTTTTTCAAAAATACCCGCTTCTTTGCCCAAAAATTAAGGGTGAAAATTTTTTCCAAAAATGCTATAAATTGTTGAAAAATAGTTTTTTTTTGCCCTTACTTTTTGGTCAAGGAAGTGAGTGTTTTTGAAAAAGAAAAAACCCTTCTGATAGGAAATTACGCGTAGAACAAGATTGTTCATAACTAATTTTCAATTTTGAGGCTTATTTGAGGAGATATTCACGAAAAACCGGTTTTCAGCGGACGTTTACCCCTCCCCTGGGGGTAGCGGAGGGTTGTGGGGTGTCCATTTTAGTATGTTGTGTAGTGGACCATTACAAACGTAAAACGTGAAAAAAAATCAGGCTTTATTTTTTTTTGGGGGGGGGGGGGGGTCAACTCCTAAAATGCCTGGACTAATTTAGATTTTTGGAAATTGATTTCGAGTTGATATCATAACTTTTTGGAATTCAAATCGTGAAGCTGTACCTATGTATTTTTCGATTTCAAAAAAACGTAGAGAACTGCCATTTTATATCGATTTTGAAATGTTTAAACATTTTCTAAAAAAAATTTACCTTGGCGAACTCATTTACATCTTTTTGTTAAACAAGCTTGAAAATAAATTTCGGTATCTACTGGTAAAAAAAAAAATAAAAAAAAAACGTAAAAAAACAGGCAAATATAGTACCCTGTTCTTATTTTTCCTTGCTTTCTCCTTCGCGAGAAAGAATTCTCGCAAAAGAAAAAAAATTGAGCTAAAATTTAAAAAGCTAGAACATTTCTTTTAAAAAAAAACTCCAATTTGCCATTAAATTGACGAGAAATGCCTTCCAGTGTTTTTTTTTCAAAGTTTTCAAATAAATGGAGGTTTCTTTGAATGAGGACGTAAATATTAAATTTTTTCAAATATTCTCCTCGAATAGAAAAAAACACGGAAAAGTAATATTTTTTAGAACCCTTGAAAAATAGGGTAGTAATGAAAAATGGATGCCAACGGTATTTTTAGATGTGGCCTTCCTCTTTATAGACATTCAAAGTAAACCCGAAAAAAATCAAAATATTTTTTCCAATTTTTCAACATTTTTTGAACATGAGATTTTAGGGTTTAGTGAGAAGAGGTGTTTGTAAAATCGGAAGGGGGAGTGAAATTTATATTGCGTAGTTTTGAAGTCCAGGAAAAACGTTCTAGCCACCTCTATTAAACTTTCGAAAAGATAAGTGCTAAATGACCACACACTTTCTAGCCACCCTGTTAAATTTTCGAAGAAAATTAGTGCAAAACGATCACACTCATAAGATCGAGGCAGTCGATCAAGTTGTACCTAAAATCCACTTTTCGAGACAGAGGTGTTCGAAAAAAAAAAGTTTATTGTAGGTAGATAATTTAAAAATTATTGGTCGTATTCTGAAGAGAAATTTTAATGAAAAAAATATATTATACTTAAGACATTTTTAGAGGTATTTTAAAGGGATCGAGATCCGGCTTTCAAATCAATTTTTTCACATTTTTTTGTTGATTTCCTATGGTAAAAAGAAGAAGAAAAAAAAAACAGAAATAATTCTTGGCAGCTTAGTTCCTTTTTCTTGATACCAGAAGAACGTGTATGAATTTTTTGAAGGAGGGGTCTCTATTGATAATTTTAAGGAAAATTTTTATTTGAAAAAAGAAACGGTCAAAATCAATATTTCAAGGCCTTTTCAAACTTTTCAACAAAAATTCACAAATAGGCAATGATTTCACTTACAAAATCGGAAGCCCAAAAATATGTATATCCCAAGTTTTCTTCTCCTTTAGATGTTTCAATTTTTTTTTCAAATCTTACGTAGGTACCTAAGTATATTACAGTTCACGTGTCATAAAATATGTCAGTCATACGTTTTTTCAAATGGAGGGGAAGGGAAGAGAGGGCCCTTCCCCTCCCCTCCTCTCCCAGAATGACCCAAAAACATATCCATTATTGAGCCAATAACAAATCCTCAATTTTTGCAATTTTTTTCAGCTTTTGATGGCCATCGATAGTTTTTTTTTCAAATTTCATCTTCTGAGGCAATAAACCAATTTCAACTTTATTCATAAAATCCAAACTTCCATTCAGAATAGAATAATTTTTCATGAACAAATAGCCTAATTTTTTCACTCCTCCACCTCTTTCCAAAAAAATAATTTCCAAGAATTTTTCAGTTTTTTTATTTTTTATACCGAACCCAACACTAAATTCTAATCCATCTGTCTGCGGTATAAATTCAGCCAAATAAAAGTATTGAAAGTCATTCTCATTGTGCGAAACAGATCGTCAACCTTCTACCAACCTAGCACTTTTGAATCGTCGCCCTTTGCCCTCCTCTCGTCACTCGAATTGAAAAAAAAATAACAGTAAAAGAAATTCGAGCCCGCTTTAACTCTTCTATTCAAGCTCCAATCTAGAAACGTATTCGAAACCGTTAAGACCAGTCACCAGGACAATCACCTATAAATTTAACATCGCTATCTTAAAATCTCGCTAAATGTAGCCCATCTTCATAATGGCCAAAACCCTCCCAAGTTATAAGGCAACTTCGAGTAATAGGTATCGGAAATGTTGTACATGCCATCAACGGCCCGAATTACCAATAATTACATTGCCTTCCGGATTCGCAGTAAAAATTTCATACCATCGAGGTGTTCATAATCTGCATAATGTTTAATTTTTGTCGTAAATTTAATGGTTCGCCTAAATAAACCAAATTACGCCCGAAAGTAAACTCTTATCTTATGAAAATACCAATTAAGCGAAGAGTCGAATTATACAATGTATAAAATTAACTAAGTAACGAAATTTTAAAGGAAATTTTTTAATCGTTATCGTTTATCATTTTACATACGTACGAAGGCGCCACATCGAGTAATTAAATACCATAATTATATCAGCGAATTAAAATGTGAATGAACTACGGGCGAGTACACGCCGCATCATCGCAAACATTCGAAATCCAACGTCGCAATTTTTTTTGTCAAATCATCCAACAGCACCTAATTTGCTCGCGAGCTTGTTCTAAGGTACATATTCGCGCTACCGCGGTATTTATTTTTCAATCTCATTAAAAACCCATTATCCGGTAGGCCCACGCGTTCTTAATTGATTTGTATATAAGGTGAGGCTAATTTATAGCCGTTCGTGACCTTGTTTCGTATTGTTTTGCTAAGCCAATTATACAAAAATACAGATACAAGTGGGTTGAATACATAATATCACTTCAGACGGTTCATTGGTCGGTTTTTTTTTCAAGGGCCATCGTGGTTAACCAAGGTCTATTTGTATAACAATTTCCCTGATAAATATCAACATCACGTTGCTCTGGTAGGTCTCGGTGAAAACGTGTAATTCGATCGGGGTGGCGAATTTTTAGCAACCAGTTTCTCATTATTTGTCATGGGTGCCCAGGTTGTCCAGTTTTGTTGCCAGATTAAACATAAAAATGGACTACTTTGCTGGTAATTTGTTTAAATATTATTTTAATCGTATTTACATTCGGTTTCGATAACTCGACAAGTGATCTTAACGACGACCTCGAATCGAGATGAGTAAATATCACTCAAGTTTCACTGCATGGAATGGGGATGAACCAGTATACGTGCTTATGAGAATAGTGATGCAATAAGAAATATGTACGCAGCGGAGTCGAGCAACTAACACGATTACCGAATGGCTCGAATTCTCGTTTGGTTCGACGAATTAGCCTAATGTCGTAAACGCCGGAGAAATAATCGTTAAAAAAATCGGCAAAAAATGGCAAATTGTAGTAAATTCCTGAGATAACAGGGTAAAAAACCATTCTCAGTGTTTAAATTCCAAACAGCGATCTTAATGCGATCATTTACCTAAAATACCAATTGAGAAACGTGACTAGATCTGTTCTATTTTGGTGGGAATATCGGAAGCGAAATATTTTCGAGGACCGAATGGACCGAGATTTTAGCTCAGAACTGGTGAGATTTCTGTTAGATTTGTGAAAATATTCTAGTTATTTCTGCAAAATTGTAAGATATTTGGCGTGATTTTGATTGGAAGGGGGGAAGGAATCGATTGTTGTTTGGTTGATTATCAAGATTTTCAATTTATTGATCATATCTTGAACGAATTATTCATTTTTTTCGTACTTTTTTCTCCGAGATAATTAGAATTGTGATGTAAAATCATTTTCAATGCAAGTAAAAAATTTTCAAAAATCCAAAGCAGACGAGAGCAAACAGAGTTTCTCGAACCAAAGTTTGAAATTCTCTTTTTTTTCCTGACAAGAGAGGTATCCCAACTCAAAGTAAAATTTTGAGCCCAAACAAAAAAAATCGAAAATACTTCATAACAGCACCCCGTACCCAAAATTTCAGGAGCTGAAGTTCATTTCTCGATTTTTGCCGAATTTTTGTAATTTCAAAATTACCTCCGTCCTCCTGCAAAATATGAAAATTTGATCTAATCAACGAAAAAAGCTGAAATTTGGTATATACCCTACTTTCGACCTCCCGAATCGATTGGAAGCGATTTCGAGACGTTTCGAAGCCACCAAAAAATTTTGGAATTTTCCAGCGCTGGAGAAAACCCCATAAAAATGGCCCATATGCACTTTAGCACCTATAATCGCGGATTTTCCATATTAGTGACCTATTTGATCGATTGAAGCTCAATTTTCCAAAATTCGTAACTTTGAGTTCAAATTTGCATTTTTTGGAAAGACATTTTCCTGGAAAAAATTTAAAAAGTACCCTATCAAACCTCTATTCAACCACATTACTAAACTTCACACCCTTAAAATAATTGCAGTTGAAAATATTCTGATATGACTATTTCTTTTTTTATGTGCTGGAAAATCCCAAAATTTTCTGGTACCTTCGAAACGTCTCGAAACCACTTCCATTCGATTCGGGAGGTCAAAAATAGGGTATATACCAAATTTCAGCTTTTTTCGTTGATTAGATCAAATTTTCATATTTCGCAGGGCGGAGGTAATTTTGAAATTTAAAAAATTCGCCAAAAATCGAGAAATGAACTTCAGCACCTAAAATTTTGGATACGGGATCCTGTTATGATGTACTTTCGATTTTTTTTTTGTTTGGGCTCAAAATTTTACTTTGAGTTGGGATATCTCCCTTGTGAAAAAACTCGAAATAGAATTCTCAAACCCATTGTTACATGCAATTTTTTGAAGAATTGATTTTGAGCAAAAACTGATTTTCTCAAAGGTTTAATCAGCAATTTCTCCAATTTTTTAAAATTTCATTAGATTACTATACATATAAATTTGGAAAATATTACAAATCTAGAAGGTATCTTTTATGGTATTTTGTCAAAATCTCGTTTTTCAAAGAATAAATTTTGATTTTTTATACACCTAAGTTTTCGAAAGTCTGGAATAATACCTATCGAAGAATTCCAGTTCAAAGGTTTCTTCATTTTTTCTGGAAATTTTCAATTTTATGGAAACTCATCGAATTAAGTAATCGAATGTTGGATGAATTTTATCAGAAATTTGATGATTTTTTTTTGAAAATTTTACGACGATTTCAGACATTTTCCAATGTTTTGTCAAGAGTTGATGGACTCTTTGACGTTTGTAAGTAAGAAGTACATCGATTTGAAATTTTTGGATTTTCTCGTGTTTAAATCAAGACGTTTTAATAAACTATGGAGATAAAACTTGAATGAAGGGGCAGAGGGACAAAAATATTTTTTGAATTGAAAATTATATCTATTCTGAACTCGAGAAATCCTCAGAAATAATGTTCATTTAAGAAAATTTTGCATGAATTTTAGTTCACCCCCCCCCCCACAGAAAAGTGAATTTTGATACCTAAATAAGGCGTTTTTACATTTCTCTAGCAGAGAATGAAAATAATGATTTGAAAATTAAGTAGGTAAGTACATCAACCTTTGAAATTTTACCGAATCAAGTTTTTCATTTTTTTAAATCAACTTCTCATTTCTTTTTGAAATTCAATTTTGCGTATACAAAGATTTTTTTAATACTTTGTTTATAATTTTTCAAAGTAGATACCTACCTAATTTTTTTCAAAAAATTTTAAATTTTGGTGTAAATTGAAATTTTTTTTCAAATCAGAAAGATATTTTTATTTTGGTCTTTCGACAATAAATCAACAATTTTTTTTCTTCTGAAATTGACGTAAGTGATGTTATCACCTTTTCCAAAAGCAAAAATATGAACCAAAGTATATGATTGAAATTCAAAAAGTCTATCAAAAAATTTAAATGAAAAAAATACCATTGACGGATAATAATTGAATATCTAAAATTCTGGACTTTAAATCAAAGCAACATTTTTTTCCACGATTTTTCTCTTTAAAATTTGTGAATAAATCATCACACTCTTAGTCTATGAAATGAAAATTTTTGAGAATAAATCATCACACTCTTAGTCTATAAAATGAAAAATCAACTTTTTGAAACTCTAGAGTTAGGATCACGCATTCATCAGAATATTTTTTGCCTGTTTGCTCCAAAAAATATAGTTGTTGGGAATTTTCAAGAAATTCTGAGGTTCAGTAGTTTTCTGATGTTCGTATGTCATAAAATCCATAAAAAATCGCGGTTTTCGTTCGAAAATTCGAAAACTAAAATGGGAAAATCTATATTTTTTGATGATTTTAATCGAATTCAACAAGGCTATTGCATTGTACTCCTCTTCTTCTTTCCTCGCAGATTATTTTCTGCAGTCTGCGAAAAAAATTCACATCGCATTCCTCATCATTATTCTGACCGCTGCGCTGCCAAAAGTCAAACCAACCCTGATCTCCGAATCGACTCTTTATGGACCCATTTATCGACATAATGAGCGAATATGAAAACAAATGCGGAGGCACTTGCTGCATTTAATATATTCCATAGCCACACTCATGGTCGGCTCGTTTGAAGCGTTTTATTTCTATTTCTAATACGAACGTCGAATACGTCTTTAATTACATGTGAATTAACCCCGGAATAATTTTACGACGTGCAATTTTATTGCAAATATGGCATAAAATTATGAAGTAGCCTGGATGACTTTGGCTTGGTTGAATTTCTGTTCCAGTTCATTCACTCGTCATCGCCGCTACTTATGACCATCGTCGTAATTAGAATACTCGGCCATGTGGAATTATTCCATTGGCGAATTTCCTCGCTGAATGACAAGTACATATGTACTACTTAATGAATTTGCTGATCGAGCAGAAGGCTGAGCAGTTGGCGAAGTGAAATGAGAATTAAAGAATCATTTGTGTTTGCTGTCTGGGTAGAATTTTCTGCGAATTGATTGTGTATTGTGAAATCATCAACGCAGCAGTTTATCATCGAAGAGCTCATCGCTCATTTTTAGGTTATCAATGGTCTTTTACTGGGATATTAGATGATGAAGTTTCAACTCGGATATATTTTAGTATGTGGGTGTGTGTGTGGGGGGGAGGGGGGAGGTCAATCCAAGAAATTCTTCGTCACATTTTTTACTCCAAATTTTGGATACCACAGTTATAATGACATTTTATCAAGCATAAAAAATTTTCAATTTTTTTTACAAAGTGTTTTTTCCCATAGGAAATGATTTTATTAAAGTTGAAAAAACTTTAAAAAGTTTTGTTCTTTGAAGTCTGAAGAAATGTCGAAAATTATGGTGTTTACTGGCAAGAAAAACAATAAAACCTAAAAAGAACAGAAAATAGCAAGAATTTCACCTTCGTAGCAAGAAAACCAGAAAATAAGTCATGTTTAATAATTTTACTATGAAAAACAAACATTTTTAACCATTTCCTCTTGAATTTTTTAAACGAAGGATTGTCTTTAAATGCTCTTTCAGTATTTATTTTTTATAAGAATTTTCGCCCTTGCTTGGCTCTGGCAGGGCTTCGTCTTCTGTTTTTTCGAAATATCATAATTCGATTTTTTCAAGCCAAATCTCCAAATTTTGATTTTTTTTTTGTCTGGAATTACCTCTGTAGTTGCCTTCATGCTTGGCTCCCCTCATAAACGCGCCGAGAAATTATTTAAGCGAGGGGCTTAAAATCCGAAAAAATAGGGAGGAGGGTGAAATTTCAAAGAAAAAAATTCAGTAACTTGTTATTTCAGTGACGCTGGCGTAATCAGGATTTTTTCAGTAGGTTGATAATTCATAAACGGATTTGAGCCAAGTAAAATTGAAAAAAAATTACAGAATTTCAGTTATTTTTCACTGGTTTTTCAGTCAAAATTATTGATTTTTTCTGACAAACTGGGAATTGATTGAGAAATCAGTGATTTTTGACCGAAAGATCAGTGAAAAATCACCAGTTTTTAAAATAGAAGGATTAAAATACTGCCCGAGCAAAGCGAGGGTGAAATTTTGTTTGAAAAATCATGTTTTAAGAGTAAAAAAAACCACTTTTTCACATTTTTGTAATAAAAAATATGCCTGTCCGAGCTTAAGGGGGGGGGGAGGTCGAGCCCCCTGAGTCCTCTCTTGGGTGCGCTTATGGCTCCCCTGCTTAGAAAATCCTGACTACGCTTTAGCCAGCAGATTTCACATGTCGATACAAATAAATTCTAAGATTGGGCGAGGTCTAATTTTTCAAATTTGTGAAAAATTGATCAATTAGGTTTGTACCCGAAATTTGTTCAGATAATTTTTTGGTAATAAAATATTCATGCTTAGCTCCTTTTTTGTGTACATTTGACAACTTCGATTTTCAGCTTCTCTCGGGCCAAATTATTTTTACTTTCTCAGGTTTAGAATTTTGATGAATTTATACGGATAAAAATGTCACAAAATTCATCCGAAATGCCTGTATTATGTCTTTAAAATTTTCATTTTTTGAAATTTTTATTCTCACCAATAATTTATGTTCCTGAATGATATTTTTTATTTAGAGACGCCTATATTTGTGACCCTCTGAGCGATATCATGCCATATTTCGGGAAAAATTTTTTTACAGAAAACTCGTTTTCTCGAAATTTCCGTTTTTTTAGGTAAGCAAGGAAGAGTTTTTACCCATTTCTCAATTTTTTTCTGTTTGAAAGTTTAAAAAAAACACTCAATTCAAAATAAATGTTTCCAACTTATGGTATGGTATCGCTCAGAGGGTTACATTTAAACTTGTTTTCACTTAGTAATTGGTAAAAAAAGTTATAAAATTATTCATTCCAATAAGTAATATTTTTTTTGAATTTGAAGAAACTCATAGAAAAATTGGAACACAATTTTTTGAGGAAGAGAAGGCAATTAGAATTTAGAAAACAATTACCATCGTTCACTTAGAAAAATGCTGGAGATGAGGGAAGATGTGTTTTTCCAAAGCTCAGGGGAAAAATTCTGCAAAAGCCGTTTGAAATACCCTGCTAAAATTTTGCCTGTTGATTTTGAAAATTTTTTACATACCTTGAATGTTTTTTCATTGATCGTCAATTTGTGGTAATATTTCTTCGGAATATTCTCATAAAAGTGCTTGAAATTCTCTTCTCATCGAATGCATGTGTTATGCCGAATCCATAAAATAGACACAATTTTTGTCAAATGTATGAAATATGAATTAGGTAACTGATTGCCCAATTCATGAGATTTTTAAATCCAAAGCTTTCTACCAATTTTGTTTTGTTTTGCAGGGTGAAATTCAAGATACTTCAGCACAGAGAGCCAATTTTCAGCTAGATATTTTTTTTAAGTCATTTAACTACCTCAGCTAGAAAATTTTTATGCAACAAAAAGAATTCTTCTCTCATTATATTTTTCATTTAGCATAAAAACCCTTCAATTGAGGACGCTACATCGAAAATTTTGTTGAAATTCAGCAGAAAGTTGGCTCTCTGTGCAGAAGTATCCTGAATTTTCTCCCGAGGACAATATGAAAATTTCATGAATTAGGCAACCAGTTGCCTCATTCATCCACTGGACAAAAATTTTGCCTATTTCATTCATTCGAAAATTAGTTACGCTGATTCGGCATAACACCTGTGAGTAGGGAAGGGAATATTTTTTGGGTAAATTTGAAGCAAAAAAATGATGAAAATGGTAAGAAACCCCCAGAAAATGGCAAAATTTTTCAATTTTCAGATCCAGTAGACACCAAGTACATATGTGCAATTATTTCTAGCCAGTTCTACTCCAACTTTACTTCAGCTCTTTTAGCTGTAGCTCGGGGAACTCAAATCTCTGATATTTTTAAAAAGTCATCCATTGAAAAAAAAATGTCTGTCATTCCTATAAAAAAAAAAATGGTCTTCAAAAAATATCCACGATTTCAAAGCTTTTGATCTGAAGCAAAACTCGTGCAATATTCTTTATATTGAAACTGTTCGTAAAATTAGACGAAGAAAGACAAAAATCTCAGAATTAATGTCAAGTAAAGAGAAACGAGACCAAAACTTCGAAGTACCTAGTACCTACTTTGATCGTTTAAATGATAATGAAAAAGAATGAATTTATCTATCCAGTCATCCGGTGCGATAAAATTCGCAGACACCGCGAATCGAACGAGCTTACCGATGCAATAACGAAATTCGCTGGAAACCGAATGACGTCTGCTCACGCTGCGACTCAGCGGCTGCGAATTTCACCAATATCGGTAAATGGGTTTAAAGGGTAATGATCGAGTTGTTCACTTGTTAGATCGCTTCAATGTCCTTGAGGATCAAAGGAAATTTCCTATCGCAATTAGCCAAAGAATACCTACGAACTTGATCAGCAAGCATTTATGAAAAAAAAACCATTGGTAATTTGCCTATTCCTCATCACGTGGGTACTGAACTTGATCCTCTATACGTCATCCTTATACGGATGTTGCAACTTCCCAAAGGTAGCGCAAGCGCTTCCACTTCCAGATTCCAGTTCTCTAAAATAACGTATCAAGATCAACAGACTGGAAATGAGGTTTATCTGATTACGGAACGCCTAAGAACCAAACGTTAATCTGTAATGTAACAGGTTGATACGCGGTTTTTTTTCCTCCTAAACTTTTCTCGGTCTTCGGTCGAGATCGAGAACGCAAACTAATAATTTGTTAGGTCAAAATGTTAAACGACGCCGCGATAATTGATTAAAATCCCGCTGTTTATTAAACTATTACGTAAATCTCGACTAATTATAATCAATTTAAAGGGTTTTGTTACGCGTCGCGTTGGTTTTTTTTTTTATTACATGAGGCGGTATAATCGTCAGCTATAATAATAGATTTTTTCCGTATAGACAGCCCTAAAATAGGCGGGTATAGGCTTTCTGTGAGGTATTTAATATGGTCGAAGGTTATCAAAATGAATGATTACCCACCTATTCGTTGATGTTGTGAGAAGAGTAATAGATTCCTGGAAGATATTCATTTCCTAAGTATACGTTCGATTTCCCCTCTCGTCCCAGGGTTCTCCCGCAGCCGTAGATATGCGAACTCTATACCTATACGAGTGACATTTATGAATTTTTTTCTAATACCCCAGCAGGCCTGGGAGGCTATTAAAATGTCAATGGAGACGTATTTTTAAATTCGAAGCCGGAAACTATTAGGATAGATCAGCTGTGCTCGTGTTTTCTCGAATGCATTCCAAAGGCTGCAGTAAGATATTAACGTAAATTTATCGTAACCCTGGACGCATTTTTTGAAAACTAATTTCGTGAAAATTCTCAATTCGGTTCCGATTGTTTGCAGCTGGCGCTGGTGAGTTGCTACAAAGTAAATTATATGCTGATCTTGACAACTGGTCCGTGTGCTAGGCTTCGGTACATTGTCGTTTGAACTCTGCTGAGTTAATTATAATGTCAAAATTGTTTGGAAAATTCAAAATATCAATAAAAATGCGAAGTAACGACGTACGAGAGGAAGCTGCGCCTATTTCTAAGAACCTTCATTAGGTTGCAAATTGAACTCGTAACGGGTCTCCGAATTACGATGTTTGCGAATGCATAAATTATGGTGGGAGTGGACATGGCCGGCGTTTTCTACAAAGCGAGCAGGTATATTGCGAATGCTACACATGGGAAAAAGAGGAAACAGTAATTTTTTGAATATATCAATCTTATTTTGTAAGAACGATGGAATTGTCAAATAACTCCCAATTTTACGAGTTACAGCGCCTCAATATTTCATTTGTTCCCTTTCTTTAATGCAAAGATGATATACGCTGGGACCAAAAATCGAAAATTCTCGACCGAAACAGAATTTTTCCTGATTTTTTTTTGACCCAGAGCACAATTTTTCCCAGTTTTCCTATCTTATTACGAAAATTAAGGTTTCATATTCAAAAAATTTCAAACTTTAACCTATTTTTTTGACTTTAAATGCAATTTTGTCATCATTGAGAGAAACCAAGTTGTCCCCTGCTCCCCCCGCATCTGATCTGGTTCTAAATACTGTACCAAGACGCTAAAAAATTGAACGAAATTTTTAAAAACTTGATTTTTTTCATCACTAATCAATTTTCTTCAAAATTTTATACTCAATTTTAACAAAGTTTTTCCATTTTCGTACTATGAAGAGATGGTATTACTCTCATGGATAAACTGAAATCGACTTATTGAAGGGGCAACAAGGAAAAAAATTGAAAATTTCCAAACCAGACGGATTGTTTCGATTCAAGTTTGACTTTTTTTCAATTTTTTTCCAACTTAAATAAAAATTTTCAAAAAAAGTCACCACCTAGATATTCCTTCTGTGGGGGAGGGGGGAGGAGGGTAAAAATGATATGTTGAATACCAAGTAAGTATAGGTATATTTTACATCGTTTAATCATTACCTTTCATTACATTACAAAAAAAAAAGTAGGGGGTTGTGAAAAAACTGACATGCCAAGATTTTGAAGTCCGAAGTGAAATTTTATTTCAAGGTATGCATGAATTCAAGTGAAAAGAGAGCAAAAATTTTTTAAAAAACTCAAGAGCCAAAAATTATTGATAAGAAAACTGAATTATAAAAGCAGAAGAATTCTTGTTAAAAATGTCTTAAGATCTGGGTAAAATTAGACCTCGGTTTTGAGAGATATTTTCAACTTTCAAAGAAGTGTAAAAATATTTGGACCCGAGCGAAGCCAGAAAAAAAAACTCAAAAAATATGTACCCAAGAGCGAAAATTCCTCACGTTGAATTAGAAAAATTTTTGTAAGAAAATATCTCAAAAGTATAGGTAAATTGAGATGAAGTAAGTTACCGTATTTTGACTTTTTTGTAAATTTTGTAGTTTCGATTTTTAAAGAATAAGAAAAGTAACAAGCTCTGCCCTCGCTTCGCTTGGGCAAAATTTTTAGCGAAATATAAAAATATGGTTTTAAGATCACAAATACTTTCCAAATAGAAAATAAATTTTTGAAGGGCTTCTGAGGGGGTGACCCCCCGTTTTTACGCCACTAAATCTATTTGTTTTACCTGGAAATTTAATTTTGCCATACCCATCTGTCCCTCTCCCGCTCAATCTGGCTCCAAATATTTCATCAAAACCAATCAAAACCCTAAAAAATAATTGGAAAAAGTGAAATGTTCAAAACTTTGCTTTTCAGGTAGGTATTCATTTAAGGACCATTAAAATTACATAGGTACTCAAAGTTTCGAGTCGGCTCTTCAATTTTTTTTTTGTCCTCCCACTTCAAAATAAAAAATAAATAATCTTATGGAAAACCCGCATTTAGCTTATGGCAGAGAGGAGAAAAATTAAAAATTTTTGCCCAGAGTGAATTTTTTTCTGATGGGTTTGGATTAGCAAGTACATCAACTTTTTTCAATTTTTTCAACTCGAAACAAAAATTTTCCATTCAAAAAATTCAGATTGACCTCCAATAATTAAAACACCCAAGGGAGAGGTCAGGGGGCTCGAGGCCCCCTTAAACTCAAAGAGGAGATTTTTTTATTACAAAAATGTGAAAAAATCGAATTTTTTTGCTCTTGAAGTATGATTTTTCAAAAAATTTAGTCTTTCTTTTTTAAAAATTTATGATTTTCCACTGATATTTCGGTCAAAAATCACTGATTTCTTCCAGTTTGTCAGAAAAAATCAATCATTTCGACTAAAAAAAAATCATTGAAAAATAACTGAAATTCAGTGATTTTTTAATTTTATTTGACTCAAATCTGTTTATGAATTATCAACTCACTGAAAATACCCTGACTACGCCAACGCCACTGAAATAACGTCACTGAATTTTTTTTATTGAAATTTCACCCCTCCCATTTTTCCGAATTTTGAGCCCCTCCCTTAAATAGTTTCTGGTGCGTTTATGCCTCCAACTCAAATTTTAAAAAATCCCTTCAATATTTTTGCACCATTCAGAATTCAAACAGAAAGAAACACACTCTGAGACAAACCAAAATTGATTTATGGATGTGAAGGGGTGGGGAGGGAAGGGGGGTAATATTCCCTTTTAAAAATGAACTTCTTTCTGATTTTTTCTATTCAAAGAAGATTTTCTCCGATTGAATCATGTGTCTGTTTTGCATATTTATCAAAATCAGATGGAAGTTGATAATTTTTTTCAGTAATTTTTTTTCATGTTGAAAAGGGACACTGGACAGTTATAATGCATTGGGGGGAGGGGGTAGCATGTAAATCTCACAATTTCTGCACCTTTTTTCATGCTACACACAAGAAAAATTTACTTTCCGGCTCTGAGAGTGGAAATATTCGTTATATTGTTTCAAATATACTCATCCGATTTGGCGAGGAGGGCTCGATGTCCATCTCATCGACTCGTGCAATATACCGGTATCGCAAGACGACGATGCAGTTTGTGCAATTCAGGCGGTCACATATTTTACAATGGTTCTTCGAAAAAGTGTAGGTCTAGGTACACGTTACACATTGCAGATTTGAACGACTCGTTCGACCGGTACAAGTCGGTGAAATTGTCGAAGATTAAAGCACACGTGAATTCCCCTTTTATACCTCTGCCTCCAGACCTGCAGCGGTTTGTATGAATGACACCTGTCTGCCGATGCGGAAAGGGAGTGTTCTTAATCGAGATTATCTTCATCTGTGACAAAATCTCATTCAGAAGTGGTAATTACGATGTCAAAGGTGGAATGCGAAGAATCGATTTATCAGAGATGGGATCGAGCTGATTTGAATTTTATCTATTTGTGGTCGTGTTCGAGGAAATTCACGTATTGAGCTGCATCTCCGTGCGAAGATACGGTTGACAAATTAACGACCATTTAAACGTTTAATCGATTGCACTTTTTCATACGGCTGGTTTCGTACCAGTTTGGAATCCATGGGTATAAAATTTTAATTACGAATACGGAATAGGTTTTTTATTTAACGAGCGATGCGGTGCCACCGAAAATTTTACTGTTTTCGAACTGCAAGTGTCCGATGAAGTTTCAATTGACATTGCCGCAATAATATTTCGATTAAGTTGCGATGATAGCCCGCGATGATCGTAAATTGAGTGAATTAACGCCTAACGGTGTTGCTGCTGTTTGTATAGTTAAATTTACCGTTTGGCTGGGGAAGAAAATCGTAAATATGTTGGTTCTGCGAACGAGTACGTAATAAAAATTGGGAAACGGTTTTTAAATTTATCGGAGAATAGGCCTACGTGTGATTGCGTTACTGGCCTATTGACTGTAATTCTAATGTTAGGTATGCAAATCTTGGAGAAAAGGTAAAAAATCTTTATAATTGAATCTTCACGAGTCTAAAATTCATTGAATGATGTGGGAAAAAATCAAATTAATTTCTGCTTGAAAGGAAAAGTTTTTAATTAGTACTCAGATTAATTTTTGGGGTTTTGTCACTTGGTTTTTTGTGAGGTTTTGTTGAACTGACAGAGAAATTATGAACCTCAAAAATTAGAATAAGGGTTATTACTGTCAAACCTTTTAACCCAGTCCAAAAATTTCTAAAATTGAACATCGTTTGAGATTTTAAAATTTTCAAAGAGAAATTTTCTGGGTAAGTAATCATTAAATATAAAATTATTTTAAAAAATTTCAGCTCAGTTATACTAATAAAAAATGGAAATTTCGTCATTTTATGAAATGAAAGAATTCCACTTCTATTATTTTTGGAGGGGAAGGAAGGAGGGAGGGAGGCAGTCAGTCTGCAACATTTTCAGTCATTCTCCAAAGCATTGAGAAATCAGTACGAGACATTCCAAAATGGTACCATTTTACAATTTTTTTTTTCAATCATTGGTGATTTGAGTCAACTGGGAACCTTTTTCTTTCCCCTTTCATCTTATTACAAAAAGCTAAAAAAAAATTCAGAATAATTTCTATCCATACGGGACATATCTGAAGACTAAGGCGAATAAAAATTGAAAATTTTCAAAGATTTCTAAATTCTGGATCTCTGGGACTGTTGGGCAACATTTGCATAATGTGGGGATGTAACTTGCCAGGAATAATTTTATTCACAATTGACAATTTTCTTGAAAATGAGAGCCAAAAATTGAGGAAAATTTCATCACTAACGAGGGAACTTTTACAACCCGTCCTCATCGCTAAAAGAGCATGTCAGTCAAATTTCTGGCTGTCAAAATTAATTTCTCGGTTTTTGGCGAATTTTTGAAAATTATTGCTGAAATGACCTCGTATAGGTCAACTTTTTAATAAAAATGGTAAATCGTGAAATAAAATTCAAAAATTGGTTAATACACTAAAATCAGCCCTCCAAATCGATTGCGACTATTTTCGAGTCTACTTGGATCTTCCAAGAAAAGTTTATTTTTCTCCAGCGATATATTCAACTTGTAAATTAAATAAAATTTCCAAACTATCCTCGAGAATTCACGGTTCACCTACACAATTCGATTCAGAATTTCACATCTGCGATACAACCTAATTTTCAGCTGCTAAAGTTGGTTACAGCATCTTCTGGAGAAATTCTAGAGCGTTGGAGTAAAATTATAATTTTCTTGGAAGCTCCAGTTTTACTCAAAAATAGTCATAATCGAAGGGCCAATTTTAGGGTTAGGCAAACTTTTGGAGCTCGTCTCAACCGAAATTCGTGATTTTGGAATTTAAAAAAAAATGTGAAATCAGTGGCGTCGTCAGAATCCGAAATGGGGGGGGGGGGGTACAAAAGGGACCGTGTGTTGGACAACTTTTTTTGCTTTTTTGAAGTGGAAAAGAGGGCTGACTTTTTTTCACCTGCTAAAAATGAGGAGGGGGTAAAAAGGGAGCCGTATTCCGCACTTCCGTTTCAAATAGATCATAAAATTGTAATTTTGTTTATGCCCGAGCGAAGCGAGGGCGAATCGTTGAAAAAATTGGCTTTTTAATGCCCCAAAAAGACATTTTTCCATGGTTTAATGCTTTGAAAATTCCTATCTGATGTAACTGTAATGTAAATTTATAAATACAACATAAGTTTTGGGGCCAAGCTGGGGCCAGAACTTTTTTCGAGGGGAGGGGACGATGGTGGTGAGGCTGCTCCCCCCACCCCACCACTTGAGGGTGCCTCTGTGTGAGATATTTACCCAACTCGTAAAAAAAATACAATTTTCAATTCGTCCTCATGGATTTGCGATTTACCTGCACTATTCGATTTTTAAGATATCGAATTTCTAAAATGACCAAATTTTCAGCTGCCAAAGTTGATTAAAACGCCTCTTAGAGAAATTCTAGTGGGCTAAAGAAAAAGTCAACTTGTATTGAAGGCTCCAGATTAACTCGGAAATGCTGCAATCCATTTGAGGGGGGGGGGGTTTGATGAATACGAACTAAGCAACGATTCTGGTGAAAATACCCCCTCCACCTGTTTCTAAACGAAATCAGTAATCTCTCAATTATAAATCAGTGAAAATTATCGAAGATCACTGAGAAACAGTCAGAATTGCAGCACAGGAGAAAATCAGTGACAATTTTTTTGTTGAAAAACAAATCACTGAGAAAAATCACTGGAAAATTCACTGAAAATTCAATGAAATTTATTAAATTTGCTCAAAAACCAGTGACAATCTTTGAAAAATCAGCGCGAAAATTCGCTGATTTTTCTGCAATTTTGACTATTTATCAGTGACTTTCACTGATTCAGAATGAGAGAGTACGTTGTTCTCGAATTTACCCTCATAAAGAAAATGATTTTTTACCCTACAAATTTTGATGAATTATTTTTATAATGTTGTTGTTTGAGGTGTAATTCGAATTTTCAATGAGAAAAAGAAGGTGCGCCAAAATCACGCCAATACTGGGTATGTCTTATGAGAAAAGAATTTTATCGAGAAGGGGGGGCAGGTAAAAAATTTGAAAAAATTTTGGTACATTGCCACAAGTGTCTATAATCCTTCAAGGCAAAACGAGGTCCCTTTCTTCGATTTTGAGAAATATGCAATCAATTTTTGTGTAAATTGATGAAAAAACTGGGTTAAAGAAACCCTATTATAAAAAATTGAACAATTAACAGGCCATCTGCAATTTTCAAAAATTCTCCAAAAATCTATAAATCAACTTCAGTCATATGTGCGATCAAGGGCAGGGCTCAGGGAGCTCGAGCCCCCTCCCCCAACCAAGCTCGTGAAGGAAATTTTTCATAATAAAATTGTAAGAAAGTAGTGCATATTAATTGCTTTTCAAATATGATTTTTCAAAAAAAATTCGAAGATTTCGTTTTTTAAATGAACACATAATTCTCCAAATCTGAATCAAATTTTGTAAAAATTTATGCCTTTTTCAATCAGTGAAATAAATTTTACAGAAAATCAGTGATTTTTCACTGACTTCTCAGTCAATTCTTACTAATTTTTTTTCTCAAATTTGTACTCTTGTATCATTCGACTATTGAAAATTTCCTGAGTATATGCCACTTAAATAACAAATTTTTGTATTTATCAATCAATTTTAACCTCCCTCTATTTTTTTCCTCCAATTCAGCTCCTCCCTTATACAATATCTGGGTGCGCTTATCACTTCAGCAGCTAAAAATTGTGGGTGGCATAGGGCCGTATTTTAAAACGTACCTTATTTTTAAGTAGTTTTTAAGGTACCTTAAAAAGTACCTTAAACAGAATTCGTATTTTAAAACGTTCCTTAACTAGATTTAAAACACCAATTCTATCGACGAGACATGGAATACCTTAAGGTACCTCGCGAGGTACCTTAAGGCAACAAATTGTTTTGTTCTTACAAGTTTACAGTTGTGATGATATTTGAATTACATTACAAATAGATTTTTTTGGTAAAAATATGATGGTAGACCACGATATTATCAATATAATGGGCATTATTAACATAATACCTACACCTATTCCAAAGATTATAGTCTTTGCTGATGAATATATGGATAGAAATTTACAAAGACGAATTTAAAAAAAAAATCATATCTACCTATACGATTAGTTATTGTGGTCTATTTTTAAAATTGAAGGGATGTTTTGTGAAAGAAGATCTGAAGCTGTCAAGGGAAGGGGTGCAGGGAAGAGAGAACTAAAAATTGAGATAATTTCTCGTGTAGAATTTTTCAATTTTCCTCCTGAAATTTAATTTTCTTCAATTTTTCAGACTCAAAATGGGAAATTTATCAATTTTTCAACAGGGTCATTAGTCTTACCATATTTATGTAAATTTTATATTTCCGAATTCAAACGTAATTTTTCCGAATAAAAATGAAAATTTGCTTTTAGGAGCAGCACCTTTTGCCTTCTGTTATTCAGACTACCCCTCGCTGATGGCAAAATTTACGAGGTAATTTACAAAAAAGTTGTACGTACTTAAACATTTTTGTCAATCTTCCGTCTTGGAAGCGATAAATCTTTTAAAAAATTTATACGTGAAGTTGAAAATTTTTGATATGACAATAAAAAAATAAAATCGATATCTTGGCAAAAAAAAAAAATGAATAGATGATTCTGATTTTATTTATTTCTTCTTTTTTTTCATTCATTATGAATGGAACACCAGAATAACAAAATAGAAACAAAATTAGAAAATTATGGAAACTTCAAACACCGATGCAATATTGATTACAAAAAGTATTGATAAAATTTGAAATATCAAGTAAATACAGCCAATTATATCTGAATAACGCGTTTTGATTGGGTGAATCATCTTTTAAGATTTGGCAACATGATATTTAAAGCAATACACGTACGAAAATTAAGGAAGGTTTTAAAATATGACTTTTAAGGAAGCCCTTATCAAAGTTCTCCTAAGGAAGGTTTTAAAATACCAAACCATTCCTTAAAATAAGGTATCCTTATTTTTTAAGGATACCTTAAGGTATGTTTTAAAATACGGCCCATACTCTTTCAGTGGGCCAAATTTCAGCTCAATCAGTAATGATGGATTGAATAAGTTCCTTTGTAAAAATAAAATAATAATTTTATATAGGTACCAAACTATTTTTCAATCAGCCAAGGAGACCACTTATCAGTTTTCAATTCACTTCATCTTCAAACAAGTCTCTCGCCCTCTCCATAATATTTATTTCGTTTTTCACCGAATCTATTTTTCATTTCTCCTAAATCTTCTTTCACCAATTGAATTCAATCAAAAGTCGAGACAATTTCGCAAATCTGATGATTATTTTTACTCATTAATTCATGAATCTGAGCTGCTATCGAAGGTCCTGCTTTTTGAAAAAATACGCTAATCCAAAAACTGGAAAACGATTTGCTAGAAAAGTTCAAATCTGGATTCCTTCTCATTCGCTACACCTTCCGAGAAAATAGATAGCGAAACCGATTCTCGATCTATTAAAATGCCATCCCCTCCAAACAGGGTTGTTGAAACCACTCGAGACATTGAACTTCGCCAAGCCCAGCGCATAGTTTATTAGCAACAATTTCACGCTCACTCTCGCCTACAACATTACCTTACATCCATGTACTCGTACCTGCAAAGGCTTCGTATTGTAAATGCGATCAGCTCTCATAAGAATGAGAGTTTTTACATATCTAATTACATTTCGAATTACCCGATCTATAAGGCACAATACATGTTGATTGTGTTATTTATTAGGCGACTTTTCAAGGTTATCTTTGAGCAGACACCAAAAGACAGGACGTATTTTATGACCATTCGCAAGTTGTCGGCGATAAAGTAGGATTCGCTTTGCGCCTCGTCCTACAAGGGAAAATAAATTTCCACGGTGGAAAAATACCTATGTAGATGTGTTTTTTTCTGTACTTGCGGTGCGAAATCGTAACGTCGCATCCTTACCATCTTGTACCGAAGGTGTCTGTAATGGGCACGATAAATGGCATTTTTCGCTCTGTATTTTGTCCGGCGGTCGTCTCATACACGGGTAGTAAGTATATTATATATTATTTGTAGGTTGATTTTTTTTCTCTTTTTTTTTCTCCTGTAAATTCCTCTTCAGTTGTGATGCGGTGGTGATGGTACGTTCAGAACACCGACATCGTTTTCCCGCGGCTAAGGTTGTAAAAAGAAAATTGAATTTGCATAATAACGTGTTACCGTAATCTACGAACTGTGATTTATACAACGCGCCACCTGTTTTTTGATTAATAATGGTTTTCGTTCGACTCGAATGGCATTGTTAGCCTGATAATTGTATAAACGCGAAGTCATTTTCTATGCGGCTTTAATCTTTTACAACATTGTACCGATTTTTCGTATTCCACCGTAGCGAGAAGTCGATCGGTTTAATCTAGATAGTATTGGGTGTTGGGTGTCTGAGGTATTGCCACGATGTATTTCGAAGATCCTCCAGTCTAAATGGTATAGGTTTTATATTGGAGTGGGTAGTTTCGCCAAAAGCTGTTTTTGGAGTGATTGAAGAGGTTTTGGGTTTGGGTATAAGAGGGAAAGGGCCGGATTTATGACAGATCCGGTTCTGGAATTTTTATTCGTGGTTTGAACGACGAGCTCGTGATGAAAATTCCACCTACTGCGGTTTAAAAGGTTCTTACACCGATTTCCAAGAAGTGCCAGGAGGATGATCCAGTTTGGAGTCATTTTTACTACGCGATGTCTAATTAAATTTTCTGAAATAATTTCACAACTTTTTCACCGGCTTTTTTTACAAAGTTTGCCAAATCTTTGGCACCTAAATGATCTTCCCCTTTTCAATAATCGGAATGAATTGAAACAATGGAAAAAATTTTAGTACTGGAAAAAAATGCATTTTTGAATAATTTTGATTTTGATTTTTAAAAAAAGATTTTGATATCAGATGTCGTAATAAAATCAAAAAACAGAAAAATTGAATTTTTTGCGATTTTTCCGTGCTTTTTTGATTAAAAAATATATATTTGTGCCCCTCCCCCCCCCCCCAAAAAAAAATATTTTTTTGTTGAAAATCCTGTTCAGAGCTGCAACTATTTTTAAAGAATTATTTTCCTTGGGCCAATTTTTAAGACTTTTTCTGATATCTTTACGCAAGTACTCCTGCAGAAACGAGAAAGTACACTTTTATGTTGAGTAATTTTTAACCGTGATTAAAACCTTAAAAAATGGATGGAAACACATTTTTTTCTGTTTCAAAATATTCAATTCTTGGGATGGAAGGGAAAGGAAGGGAAGGGAAGGGAAGGGGGTTCATACAATTATTTTCAGATTGAATTCCTTGTCTTATATCTCTTAGATGAATAATATGTAAATTCATCAAACCGAGGGTAGGGGAAAAATTTTGAAGAAAAAACGTCCAGTTAAAGCTGAAATTTCATAATTTGTTTGATATTTCAGTGCAGAGAGGGATCTAGATCCTTTATCCCCCCCCCCCAGCTAATGACTTACAGACTCAAGATTCGTTGACCCAAGTAAAGCGAGGTCCAAGATTTAAAAATTTTGCAGTTTTTAAAAATAAAATAATTAATTTTTTAGTAGTTTTTTGAAAAAAAAATCGCATGACTGGTGTGAAAATTCTGCAATAAAAACGAAATGTTAATATTTACTACCGTTCAAGCCTGTGTCGAGGGGGGGGGGGTCCTCCTGAGGTGGAGTTTTTTGGGGAGGCCTTCAAGAATCTTCTAGAGCTAAAAAAAATGCTGCCTCTTCCATGCAGACCCTCATTCAAAAAAATTGGTTTGGTTTACGTCGTTTTATAGCTTGCTTTAGTTTTTCTTGGGATCTGTATTCGAGAACTGTTATTGAAGACTTTTTTTGTGCTTATATTTTTTTTCATTCAAGTCCCGATTTGGTCGGTGACCTTGCTATCGTTGCTAAATTTTTGTTAAAATTTCGTACTTTCCAAGTTTTTTTTAAAAACAAAATTTCGTGATTTTGTACTGCACAGTAAAAATTTTAGGGTTTTTTGCCATTTCGTGTCAATATTGGGCAGAATCGACTGAAAAATAATTCGAATTGGGAATCATCTTCAATTTTGTCAATGTGAGTCTCCTCGAATTTCAAATTATTAGGCTGGTTTGTAACAATTTTCAAATCGCAAATCTGGACCATAATTTTTTCAATATTCAGAGCCTTGTTTAGTTGTTTCAGGACGAAGTTCGAAAAAAAAATCCATAAATATTATTCATTGCACTGCTGATTTTTTTAAATTTTTTTTTTCAATTAAAGATGTAAAAATTTCACAGAATTAGCAGAAGAGTACTTTTGAAGAGAGATTCGAATCACAAACGCGAATCATCTAAATTTTTGACTCATTCTTCTTCCCAAATTCTTCAAAAATTAATTTGAATAAATTTCAAGAATAAAATATTCCTGTATTTTTTTGTGCCATTTCAAACTCCGGAGTAAATTTCGTGACTTTTTCATCGCAACTCATAATTTTCATGATTACCCTCTCAAATTACGATTTTTTTATACCTTTTTATTTTCCATAACCTGTTGTGCACCTTATATGTATTAAAATTTTAAATTTGAAGAAAAATAAAAATAACATTGAAATTTTAAATGTCGACAAAAAATTAGAATTTTGAAGATTGTATACGTACTGATCAGAATTTAAAATTTCATGAAAAAAAAACAATTGAGAAATTTGTATTTGTGATTAATGAACATTGGTACCATAGGTGCATCCAGAAATTATGTAAGGGGGCGGGGGCTCAGATTTTTAGAAAAAATGAGGGGTGGTCAAAATTCAATGAAAAAATTAAGTAACATGATATTTCAGTGGGGTTGGAGTAATTGGGGTATTTTCAGTAAGCAAATAATCTATACCTACAGATTTGAGCGAAGAAAAATTGAAAAATTCTGACATTTAATGATTTTTTTAAAAGTCAAAATTACTGATTTTTTCTGATAAATAAGACATTGATTGAGAAATCAGTAATTTTTGACCGAAAAATCAGTGAAAAATCACTAATTTTCAATGAAAATTATTTTACTGATTAAAAAAGGGAGAATTTTTGCAAATTCAACTGATTCAAATTTAAAGAGTGGTAAGTATGTTTATGTAAGAAATAGTTACTAAAATATTGCCCAAGCGAACCGAAAGCGAAATTTAAAAAAAAATCATATCCTTCTTTGAAATTTTTATAATAGAAAAATCTCCTTGCCGAGCTGGGGGGGAGGTCGAACCTCCAGAGCCTCCCTAGGAGTAGGCCCCTGATTGGTATCAATACTAGAGAACCTTGTGGTACGTAGTCTAGCAAATTAACAGCTGCTTTCAAAGTTTTGATTTGAATTTGTACTACGTAAGGATTGGGTTCAAAAAAAGAAATGGTTTTCAAGGTAATTTCAAAATTATTCTCGTACTTTCTTCCAAAGAAAATTTTCATGATTAAATTTTTATTTTACCCCCTTCCCCCCTCCCCATCACCATCACCACAGAGCAAATTTTGTATAATTCAAATATTTTCGTATTCCTCTGGGCAGAATTTTGATAATTAAATTTTTTTGTACCTCTCCAAAAAAGAACTTGATAATCACTAAAAATTTTCTTACCCCCCCCCCCACGCACTACATGTTGAATCTTCTATGATTCAATTTTTTCTCCTTATATCCTTCAAATCGCACAATTTCGGTACCTAATTTTAATTTTTCTCAAGTACACCTCAATCGAGAATAAAATTTTGGTTATTTCGAACCCTTTTTGCCCCCCCCCACTTGGACAAATTTTGGTGATCAGCATTGGCTGAAGGCTCCAAATCGACTCATGTGGTTAAAATCTACTTAAGGAGTCGATTTTTGAACATTCTCAGATCTTCACCTCATTCTTGATTATTTTTCATGCAAAATTAACAAATCACTAGTCCATTTCAGCCTGCTTCAAAAATTCTACAAAAAATCTTCAAATCGCCTTCGAAAGTTTAAAATTTAATCCTGAGGTGCGAGTAACATACTCTTTCAGTGAGCCAAATTTTGGCACAATCGACAGAACAGTTCGTCAAGGTTCCATGATCAAACAGCCTGCTTCTCATCACATTTTCCTCCATTGAAAAAATTTCACATACGAACAAAAACCAATCCAAAATCGCCAAATTTTTTCTTCCCTAAAATTTTCACCTCACAACTTCATACTCAAAATTTTTCACCGCCACTTTACGATAATTCACACGACAGAAAACTTCTCACATCAAAGTCTACACAATTAATAAAAATTGACACTTGCGGATGCCTTAGCTGCCCGTGCCCGTCCACAATACCATTTAAAATGATATTTTCGATGCGAAAAAATTAAAACTCACAACTCGAGTTGAAATGTCCGCGCTCTTCTATTGACTAAAATAAGGAAGCAATTACAGAACGTATAATAACCACAAGAGCGTTAATATAGAGACAATGAGCCTGTACGCAAACTGGTGTACCGCCTGTGCGGCGAGTTCATTCCCCTACAGACGCGGCCAAACATCGGCAAAAAATCGTCGAAAACTTAATAAATTCAACCTCAGACACGTTTACAATGTTGCCGAAATGTAAACGTGCCGCTCAATTACCCGACACCACATGCCATCCACTTAGATAAAACCATACATATGCTAAATGTCACATATGACGTGTTCTATGCAAGTATATTTAATAGACGCGAAAGCTCAATGAACACCGAACACCGAGCACCGATCACCCGCTGATTTTCTTGGAATACAAGTGCGTACAATTCCAAGTCCAAGTCTGCTTAGGTACCTTATGTCTGCACATTGTATACACAAATTTTTTTCTCCACTCTTAACTCTTCTCATCAGTTAGACATCTCTTTGGTATACAGATAAACGATGAAAAGGGCAAAGGGCAATAGAAGGCGAGGCGAAAAAAAATCACCATTACCGAACTCGATCAAGCGATAAATCTTTCTTACGTAAAATCGTATCAACGAATTTAAACACCCAAAATAAATATCAAAAGCTGCGCTTCTCGTACTAAGTACTTAATAAGTTCCATACATGTTCCCTTTATGGTCGCGACTCCTCCGACTAATTTATGTTATAATATGCCGCGCGTTAAGGTCTTTTTTAAAGGTGTATCTGTCACACACGGTCGGCATTCCTAATCTATTATTTTACAAAACGATGGCTATCTGAAGATATATTCTTATAGCGTATACCCAAACCCCCTTGAAAAATTCAGTACGCCAAATGATCTTTCACTCAACACAATCCGCCGCGTGCTCCTCTTCGTCTCGATTCAACGCTGCTATGTATTTATTACACCTATTCTAGTACTCGGTGTGTTTAGCTAGCGCCAACGCAGCACGAAGAAAAACCACTGTGGCTAACTAGTTCCACGACATAACAAAGTATTCGTTTTCGAATCTTTAACCGGGGCCAGGGCGCCGTACAATTTATGATAGGGTGTTAATGACCAGCCAACGTAGACCCGAGATGATTATTTCGGCAATCACGTGGTGGGAAATTCGATACCTTTTTCGACGTTGTCAAAATCCAACTCTTCATTTTGCAGGGTATTCGAGATCGGTGATGTTTCGGTGGCATTTGTCCGGGGAGGGAGGGAAGGGAAGTAAAATCTGCGAAAATTATTATTAGTCAGGTCTTAATTCAACATCCGCGCGGGATTCTTGTTAAAATTGATTTTATGATTGATTCTTGTTTGAGACACTAAAACAAATAAATTTAGCTTGGATGCCTATTTTCCCCCTCCCCTTTTTCTTAGGGTCCACCCCCCAATATTTCAAACGCGTGTACCGCCCAATCTATTAGTCGTAATGAAAAAATTTTCTAACAAAGTTGTTCCTCAACACGTTCCGTACATTTTAATTTCTCATCAAAATCCATTTTGGAGCTACTCCAGTCCCCTAAATTTGGAAACAAAACATGGTTTTGTGAAAACCTCAAAATCACGTTTTCTTCATTTTAAACGAATAGTTTCGGAGATACGACAAAATTTGTAATCACAAACAGTATTCAAAATTTATCCGGCGTAAACGGAACCACACTTCGAGACTGGTATCTTCATGTGCGATATGGGCATAGTAATAACAACGCTGTCAACAAAAGTGATGGTGACTGCAGAATTAGACCAGAGTCAAGCAAAAATTCCCAACCATGTAAAAGACCCTCCGGTGACCAACGTGGATTGTCATATGACAGTAGGGTGATTGTATCCCGGTATGTTGTACACAATTATTTGTATGTATGTACTTAGTTATATTTGGCGTCATTGTGACACTCATTTTCAATATTTAACCAACAAAGTGGCACCGCAAGTGTTCTTTATAGAATAATTTTTGTCCTGCTGCCTGGTGCCACAAGGACATTTATTATCTACACATTCATATCATATGGTTGAGCAAAATTTGCTCCAAAATGAATCCCGATAATAAATGAAATTATGCATTAAATTCACGAACAAAAATCGTTCAATTTTTTTTCGTGGGTCCAACTTTTAAGATAAGGGGGAGGGGAGAGATCCACTCTGTCGGGAAAATTTGATGAAAATGGTTGTGATAAAGCTCATTGGGAAGGAAATTCAATTTTGAATACTTTTTGTGGTTACAAATTTTGCCGTATCTCTGAAACTTTTCGCTTAAAATGAAGAAAACGTGATTTTGAAGTTTTCCTAAAACTGTTTTATTTTCAATTTTATTTTTTTTTTGAGGGGGGGAAGGAGTTGCTCCAAAATGGATTTTGATAAGAAATGAAAATGTACGGAACGTGTTGAGGAACAACTTTTGTTTGAAAATTTTTTCATTACGACCCATAGATTGGTCGGTACACGCGTTTGAAATGTTGGGGGGTGGACCCTGGGAAAAAGGGTAGGGGAAAAATAGGCATCTTAGCTGAATTTATTTGTTTTAGTGTCTAAGACAAGAATCAATCATAAAATAAATTTTCTCAAGAATCCCGCGCGAAACCCTTTTTTTGTTCAATTGAGACCTGACTATAGTATACTCGATATCTTCATCAGTTGTATTTTTACCCCCCCCCCCAATAATGCTCCTTTTTTACTTCGTACCTACCCTGGACTTCAACCTAACTAAATTTTAGGTAGAAGGTTGCTGCAGCGAACATTATTTGAAAATTTTGAAAATCAATTTATTCAGGCTCGAAATTTCCCACCGAACATAATTTTTTCATTGCTGATTCCAAATTTGTCTTTTTTTCAAATCCGATTAAGTGGGTACCTATTTCATCGTAGTTGAAAAAATATACGAAAATGTCCATTGGTCCCAAGCAAAACGGTGACAGAAAATTTCAAGAAAAATTATATAAATAAAATTTTGTAGTTTCAATGTGAATATGAGGGAGATAAATTTGACCCAAGCGAAAAGGGAACGAAAATTTTAGTAAACCTGAAATTCAAAGTGCAATAAAAAAATGTTTTTGGTTAATAAACCTGAACAAAAATCGGCTCCTTCTAATTTAAAACTATGAAAGGAAGAAATACGAAATTTTTTTTTTTTTAAATTAACCTGACAAAATATGGATTTATTCGAAAGACCATTGAAGTAAAAAAGTCAAATTTTCTCATTTTTTGTAAAAATATGAGTAAAAATTGCAATTTTTTCAACGTGGAAAACATGAAAAATTTACCAACTTCGAAAAATATGAAAATTTTTTCAACTTGGAAAAATATGAAAATTTTTTAAATTTGGGTGTAATGAAAATTTTTCCAATGGGGGGAAAATATGAAAATTCTTCCATCCTCTGATAATATGAGAATTTTTCCAACTTGGAAAATTATGAAAACTTTTCGAACTTGAGAATACACAAAATTTTTCCCAACTTGGAAAAATATGAAAACTTTTCCAACTTGAGAAAATATGAAAAATCTCTTTAGGTATCTTTTTAAAATATGAAAATTCTTCCATTTTCAAAAAATATGAAAATTTTTCCGTTTTCGGAAAGTAGGAAATTTTTTTCAAATTAAGAATGTGAACATTTTTTCTAGTTGGGAAAATATGAAAATTTTTTCATCTTCGGAAAATAAAAGAATTTTCTCAACTTGAGAAAATGATGAAAATTTTTCCAATTTGGTAAAACATGAGAATTTTTCAAATTTGAGAAAATATGGATGTTTTTCTGACTTGGGAATATATAAAAACCTTCCCAATTTGGGAAAATATGAAAATTCTTCTATCTTTGAAAAATATGAAAATTTTTCCAACTTGGGAATATCATGAGAATTTTGAAAAAATATGAAAATTTTTCCAATTCGGAAATATATATGAGAATTTTTCCAATTTGGGAAAATAAGAAAACATTTTCAACTTGGGAATCTATGAAAATTTTCCCAGCTTGGGAAAATATAAAAATTTTTCGAATATGGGAAGATTTGAAAATTTTTCTATCTTTGTAAACGGAAAACGTGATAATTTTAGGGGGAAAATATGAAAACTTTTTCCAACTTGAGAATGTACAAAAAATTTTCCAATTTGGGTTTGAAAATTTTTCCATTTTTGGAAAATATAAAAATTTTTCCATTTTCGGAAAATATGAAAATTTTTCCAACTTGGGAATACTTACCTATATGAAAATTTTTTCAAGTTGGGAATTTATGTACAGTAAAACGGGGTGACGTGGACCTACGAGGTGAAGCGGTCCACTTGTTGAAATTTTTATGTTTTTTGCCAAGTACTCCCTGAATTTTGCACATAGCGACCTCTAACAAAAACCATCGTGTAGGTCTCGCTTCGGTGAACATTTTGCGTAAAAAACATTTGGGTTTACGATGAAATTAAGGTAAGTTAAGAACCGTTGAAATCAAAGCAAGAATTACTGATAATTTTGTTAAGGCGTAAACTATGGTCTGCAGAAGGAAATAATAATTGTGTCGCCAATATAAAGTTAATCAGGGTTGTAGAGAATTTTATGCTGATCATTTTGGTAAAAAAAATTTTTTCATTTTAACGATTCTAATCCGAAATAACAACGTTTTTATGAATGAAAACAACTATATTTTAACAGTTTTAATGCAAAATAACGACATTTTCATGAATGAAAACGACAATAGTTTAAAAATACTGCCGGTAAGATATCATTGCACTTACGTAACTTTGTTATCAAAGCACCAATATGCATTTTAATCAAAGTTAGGACCTGCAATATTTTTGAATTTTTGTTTTCATTCATAAAAACCTCGTTATTTCGGATTAGGATTCTTGGAATGAAAAACTTTTTTCACCAAAATGATCTGTATGAAATTTTCTAAACCCCTAATTAACTTTAAACTGCTGAAACATTTTAAAAAAAATTTCTTAGGCCATTTTTTTCAATTTATCAAGTAGAATGAAGATTTTTATGAATAAAAACATCCATTTTTGAGTCTTTTATTCGCTGTGGTGAAGGAGGGGGGAGGGTATAAATTTTTTTTCCAACTTTTTTTAGGTCTAAATTGACCAAGGATTTCATTGGTGCAAAAAAATGGGGTGGTCCGCTTCACCCCAAACTGGGGTGAAGTGGTCCACACCTTTGAATTCGTCTCAAGGTCACATTTTTTTACCAAAAATGTTGATTTTTTCGGTGAATATTCCTGAAATATGGGCCTTTGATTTAATACCAAAACGACTTCCTGAAGTTAATATAGGGCAGAGATATTTTTAAAAAAAGCTGAAATTGTATCCACTTCACCCCGTTTTACTGTACTTTTCCCAATTTGGGAAAATGTGAAAATTCTTCCATTTTTGAAAAATATGACAATTTTTCCATCTTCGAAAAATAGGAAAATTTTTCATATTTTCCAAAGATGAAAGAATTTTCATATTTTCTCAAGTTGAAAAAATGTTCATGAACATTTTTTCAACTTGAGAAAATATGAAAATTCTTCCAACTTGGTAAAAATATACAAAAATTCTTCCATTTGGGAAAACATGAAAATTTTTCTAATTTATGAAAATATGGAAATTTTTCCAACGTGGGCGAATATGGAAAATTTTCCAACTTGTTGAAGTATGAGTAAGTACAAATGATAAATTTTGCTTTATAAAATACAATAGTTCAATTTCCCCAACTTGGGAAAATACAAGCGCAAATAGTAAATTTGTTCAACTTATGAATAGAAATGATGAATTTTCCGAAGTAAATACTAAAGATGCCATGGAAGGAGGGTAAGTTATTCTTCTAACCCCCTCCCTCCACCCACATCGGCAAGTCCCTGGTGTCAACGACCAGCCTACCCAAACTCGGGATTCTGATTTTTCAACAATCAGTTCGCAGGAAATTCGATGCCTTTTTTCGACACTGTCAAAATCCAACGTCTTATTTCGTAGGAAATTCGAGATACTGCAACGTGTTCGCGAAGAAATTTTGCGCCTAATTTTCCACTTTTGAATACGAAATTAGACACGTAATAAAAAAATTTTATCGGTACCAACCTCCCAGTGCCGTTTTTTTCACGCTTTTTTATGTCCGCGCTGCTGGTAGAACTAACGCAGTATTCGTTTAGCGGTTATTCTAGTATTCTGAGAATTACTTCAGGGTCGAAAAATTTATTGTCTAGAAGACCAATAAAAAAATTGGTTCGGTTCTTATCAGATTTGCAGATTGTGTTTCACTTCCAAGACGCATTTAAGTAGGTACGGTATACTGATTTATGCATAATATACCGGCTACAAATCATCTATCATAATTCCTTTCTATCGTTATCCATATATCCGCAAACCAGTTTTTTTTACTTTTTTTCTGTATGGGATGTTACAGATTACCTATTTTAAAAACTATGTTTTTGAATGTATTAGTAGGGGGCGATAAATATGGGATACTTCGCAGTTTATCTGAACACGTTCGTGTTTGGATGAATTTTATGGTCGAGTGTTTGTACAGCATGATTGCCGATTTTTTGAACGAAATTATTATAGAGAAGGGAAGATGGAATCGTTTTCAGAAAAAAAATTGTTTTTGGATGTCTGTTGATGATTTCTGAGAAAAAAAATTATGAAAATTTTCAAATTCAGTAACTAGAATACTTACAGACTGAAATATAAGAAATTGAAAGCTGAATCGATTGAAATCATCAATAAATTAGCAAATTTCAAAATGAAACAAACTTTTTTAAAAATCAAAAAAGTACAAAAAAATCAAGATTCAAATTTTGGAACGTGAAAATTCATGATCTAAAAAATATGCAAAATCTACGTATTATGATCCATTTAAGTGAGAGAAAAATTCGATTGTTTTCAGTGCCTTTTCTACTAAAGAATTGAAAGTTCGACAGTCGTGATACGTAAATTTGACCAAAAGAAGCAATTTTTATTCCTAGGTTTTCTATTCACTCAAATTTTATTTACAAAGTCCATCATCCATCCATTATAAATATCTCGTTAATTGGCACCATTACCTACACCTTTATGAGGCAGGTGAAGGTGAATTTGCTCAATTTACGTAAGTAATACCAGGACAAAAGCGGCGATAATAATTGAAAAAGAGAACCACATTTCACTGTTTGGAATGACATTTTTGATTTGAAAATCATACACAATTTTGAAAAAAATATTTGAAATTTGAACTTTTTTATGGAAGGCTGAACTCTGAAAACAAAATTCGAAGTCGAAGCTAGGTGATTAAGTATTTAAAATTCTGTAGAAAATTCTGCCAAAATAATCGTATCATTTTCCATGTTATTTCGAAACGAGACATTTTTAAAATGAGTAAGTATATTTACTACCTAGTAGGTACCGTAAGTCGGGGTGAAATATGAATTCAATTTTTTGGCAACCCCTTTTTTTTTAAACTGTCATAACTTTGGAAGGAAAGTTTTGACAGTCGTATACTAAAATTTGAAAAACGAATTTTTTTCTAGTTGTTCTATTCACTCATATTTTACTTACAATGTCCATGACAAATTTCGTAAAATATCTCAGTAATTGATACCATTCAATCTTTCAAGAGGGAATAAATTTGACTAAACGAATATCCGCAAAACCGAAAATAATTAAAAGCAGCCAACCTGTTGGAACGACAGTTTTGATTAAACATCATACACAATTTTGACAACAATATTGAATTTAACTGTGGGGCTGGACTCTGAAAACATTCTGAAGTCGATTTATGATTAATACTTTCAATTCTTAGACTGAAATCGCCGAAAGGATGTAGCTTTTGCATGTTACTTTTTGAAGGTTTATTCACCCAATGATTAGTATCACTACCAAGTACGGTATCTATTCTGAAAAGGTAGGCTAAGGACTCAGAAGCATCTAAAAAATCGTTGTAGGTGTTTGATACTTTCATCAAACGAAAAATTTTTGAAAACGCTAAACACAAGTAATACCTTATTTTTGTGATCTGTCAATCTTCTTACCTCTTGCAGCCTCCCTCTTATTTCCAGGACCAAGAATTGGATAAAAAAAAGAATCTTTGAAAAAGTGAAATGTATCTTTTTTACTCTCTCATTTCGAATCAGTGAAAAATAACTGATAAACAGTCAGAATTGCAGCACAGGAAAATCAGTGAAATTTACTGATTTTCAGTGATTTTTCACTGATAATTCAAAGAATTTCACAGATTTTTCAGTGAATTTCAAAAATATCATCGAGTTTTCAGTGAATTTTCACTGATTTCTAGTGATTTTTTTCACTGACTTGCCTGTGTTGCAATTCTGGCTGTTTTTCAGTGATTTTTGATAAATTTCACTGATTCAGAAATGAGATAGTAGAATTCGCCGTTTGAAACATTGAATGGCAAAAATTGTCCTATTTTAAGGAGCATGGCTCCTTTTTTTCAAAACTCCGAGGAAATTAAAAAAAATTTAACGATGGGAATTCTACTCAAAATAATATTTAGTTAATCCAAGAAAAATCTAAATCAACACCTATTTTTATGTTTCACTATGGCCCTCTTCTTCTGCTATAATTTAGAGATTCAGGACTACATTCCACAGATATCCGAAAAAGCAGGGTTTCAAAAACGTTAAATTTTGGGGTTTTCGTTTTCGTTTTTGTTTTCGATTTTACAATTTCGGGTTTCGTTTTTAATAAAATTATAACGTTTTCGTTTTTTAAACGTTTTTTTTTCGTTTTTGAATTTTTTTTTGAGAGTAAAAATGTGAATACGTAGTAATGAAATATAACGATGAAAAGTCTAAAAATTTATCAGAAGGGCAAAAAATGGGTAAAATTTCGTGTTTTTTAAATGAATTTCTTCATAAACTGGAATAAAAAATGAACAGTCATCATTTCATAATGCCGAAGAAATCAAAACTAGAAAAAATTTTGTTCAACATTATTTGTAAAATTTTGTTTTCATTTTTGTAAAATGTTGGAAGAATAACGGTTTTTCCGTTTTTTTGTTTTCGTTTTCATGAAGTTTTCGAAACCCTGGAAGGGCATTTATTCTATTTATTTTTTCACTTCTTTCTTTTGTACGTATCTTTAGTGTGAATTAATTGACATTTGACCAAAAATTGAAACATTTTGCTAGATGAAATTGTTTGAAAAATATTTGATGATTGAAATCCTTAAGGTATATGTACGATTTCACCTGTAGCGTATTCAAATACCAGAAAAAAATGAAAAACGAAAAAAAATAAAAAAATTTGTTTTGTTTTTGTTTATTATACTATTTTACTAATTCAGTTTTTGTTTTTTTCCGTTTTTAAAAATGCTAAAAAATACAGTTTTTTTTTTCGTTTTCAGTTTTCGTTTTCCATTTTTGTTTTTTTGCTTTTTTGAAACCCTCCAAAAAAGGGCCCATTTTTCATAAAATCTGAAAGAAAAATTTCCTCACAACCCTCAAAATGAAGTTCTTTCAAGGTTTTTGCTTCTTCTTGAACAAAATTAGATTTAACTTATTCTAGTTTTAGTCTTGAGACCTTATTTTCAATTTTTTTTTGTTCAAATATCACCTACCTTATCAGTCATCAATCCAAGTTGTTTATTTTTTTTTTAGCAATAATTTCCATATTTTGTCCATTATAAATTGAAGTAGGCATTAGTTTCAAGTTCCAAATTTGAAAAAAAAATTGTTGGAAATTTATTTTTTCTAAACTTTTGTTTTTACACTCTCTCCAACAACATGAATGGTGAAAAGTTCAAGTCAATGAATGGAAAAATTTTGAAATCATGAAATTACTTTTCGTTTCCTTTTTTGAAAAATAGGTCCTTACCTGTAAATTTTTTCTGATAAGGTGCAGTGGGGCAATTGCAAACCACTTTTTGATTAGTGACATTTTGCCGGTTCACTGTGCCGGCTCTATGGCACCAATCAACCTATTTTCCGACCCCTTTTACAATCTAAAAATCGTGTTTAAAAAAGCTGAGAGTATAAATAAAATGATAGATATTTTCGATTTTGCAATTGCACCCGCGCATGTCTTTTTTCGGGGTTAAATGCAAAAACGATTTTCGCTAATGTAATGAAGATTTTTTCAAAAATGATAGTCTTAGCTTTAATTAGATCTATTAGTATAATATCAAACAAAAATCAGTTCAAAAAATTTTACTTTGTACGTTTTTTGTCCATTCTTGAAAAAACTGATTCACTTTAAGGATGATTGGAATTTTTACACATGTTTGATAAAACATTTCCACAAGCAAAATGCGTGCACCGATGTCGTTCAAACTGAGTGCGTAATATAGGTAATCTATGTGCCTTGACCTACCAAAAATGATGGCTCGCTCAAAAATTATGTTAACTGACCTCCAGAAGCTGATTTTGCAAATACCCCGATTTTGCAATTACCCCACTGCACCTTAGTTAAAAATCCAATTTTGAAGAAAATTTTTGAAAATTTCTGTTTTCAGTGCAATCAATTGTAAAAATAATACTGCATACTTATTACAATTGGCTACGATTAAAATCCAAAAATAAAATCATCAAATTCTCAATTACAGAGGTTTCGAACGATCAGATCAGACCCATTACCTAACGAGTTAAAAATAATTTTTTAAACATATTTTCGAAATAATTGCGATTGAACAAAAATATTGAAAGATTACCTTATCAATTCATCAAAATTCACGTTTTCATTCCATGAAAATTACTGACTAAGGGATTTTTTCGCTCGGTACGATCAATTTATGAAAACTTTCGATTTCAAAAATACATTTCAAATTTACAACCCAGCGTTGGCAACCTCTCAATACCTAGCTTCATTCACAATTTAAGCACTTTTACGTCGATGACGAAAAAACTGCACCGAACTCGGATTAAGTCGAATTCCCACGTGGATGATGTTCAAAGCGCCTATAAACCAAAACTAACGTCAATCCGCCGCTAAATTATAATAAATTTATTCCACCACGAATTAAACTCGAATCGACGACTCGTTTCGGGAAACAAATTCACAAAGAATTTTCTCCACCGTCTATATTTACCATACTTGCGATTTCCACATCTCAATATATCTCGCGTTAAAATAATGGCCCACTATTGAAATGCCATTACCGTATGAATGGCCGTTTAAAATGTTTACATTGGCGTCGGTCGGTGCATTCGGCAAAGAGCGGCTCTCGGCTCTTAATACCACGTCGCGGGTGGCTTCCGAAAATATTCGTATCGCAAAAAATAGAAATAAAAAAAAGCCTACAGAATTTAGAGGTCTATCTATACTCTCCAGTCATCGTTCTCGTATCCGACCATTGCCTATCTGCAGCACTAACTCTGCACAGAAGTTACTCTCATACACGTACACGTTTGTCACGTAGAAATAAAAAAAGTCAAAGACCGGCCGGATTTATTATGACGGGTTCTCCACCGTGCATACCACAGATGGCCATATTACGATTACGTTCCAAATGGAGAATTTTTTTCGGATATTCTCACCGAAAATTTACATAATAAATTAAGAAAAATAATACGAGCATTTTTTTTTTCAATAAATAATCTCCTAACACGCGCCTCAGCTTTGTGAAATTTCGTCCTTGAGGTGGCTTTCTTGTGCGCCTCTGCGACCGAAATAATGGTAGAAGATTTATCTTATTGATAAATGTCGAGGATTTTTTCTATACGGTTTTTCACTCTAAAAATACATTACGAGTTAACAATAAGTATTTGTGTACTTTCACTATGCAATCGGGCCCCGGTGCCTGGGACATGGGCCCAGGTAGCTCGTAAGGTACGAAATGCAGCACCCGAATGGCCGTGGCGGCAGTTAACGTCGAATTTGTGATTTAATTTATTAGACGTGGTTCGCACGCGCCCACTTACTCTCGATTTAAAGGTACTGGCAATTTGGCGGCTATAAAATGGCCAGATGAGTCGGATTTATCAGCCCAGATCCTTATATAGAGACAATCTTGACAAATCTAATCCGGTTCATTTAGATAAACTGGTTTCGCATTGTTTTGGGGGGCTTCTGTAGGAATATTATCGTACGACGGATACATTGTGGCGCACCTTTGATTCGATTGGCCTTTTTTTTCGGATAATTTACGATTTTCAATTCGTTAAGAGATTTTTGTCCGAAACGTTGAACCCTGCTGAGGTATTTGCGTAATATTTGTCCCAGCCAGAAGAAAGTGAATGAGTAATATTGCCATTTGGTGGAATTTCATACTCCCTCGCGCTCGTAGCGTCAATATACCTGGTGACTTTTAGTTTCAACAAACACCTAATTATAACGCTAGAAAATGGTAATTGGGCCCGAGATCGAGAAGCCAATCGGATGCTAGAATAAACATCGCGCTGGGATACCTGGCTGGGCATGGGCATGGACCAAGTTCGGTACTATTTCAATGCGTACTGACAAATGACTCCGGTCATAATTTAAGATTTACCCGGCTGCGATGCTCGTTCGAATGTTATTTTACACGATAACTAGTTACCACCCGATTACTCGGATGGGATTAACCTGATACCCTACTGTTGTTGGTTTACTCTATTTTTAAAATATTAACCTCCCGGTAGCATTTTGGATGATTTATATTGATACAGGCAGCGGCGTCGGTCCAATACGAACAAAGATATTTTAAATTATAATATGCTCTGTACCGATAAGTACCCGTAATACGTACAGGTGAAAATTTCTCAAACTCGTTTCAAATTTTATATATTGTAGAAGAGAAATGAGAATTACATCGATATCTATCCGCATTTGGGAATGGAATTTCTTCATAGTTCAAATTACCCGGCCCAGCGAGCTCGAATCGTTTCGATATTTATTCTGGTACATTATTGTTAGATAATTGAACGATAGAATGGCGGAGAAAAAGTGAAAAGATGAGGTTTATGGGTGAAAGAACCATTTCGAGATTTGATGGCTACGATGCTGTGGCATTTTGAATTTTTCAAGGTCTTTGTAGAGATGATTTCGAGAACGTGTGCACACCTTTTTTTTTGTCTGAATTGTGGTAATGCTGAGGTGCCTAATTTATTCCGAAAGTGAAGTAATTTTTTGTCTAATTTACTTTTCTAGGTTTCGATCGAGCGTTGCTATTTTTAAAATTTTAATCCGGTTTAGTATCGACGAATTTTAAGAGGATCGAATTGAAAATTTTATTCAGGAGGTATTAGTTTTTCAATGGTAGAAAATGGGTTTTCCTAATTTTTTCTCTCGAAATTAAAAATAATTTTATATCGAAAGTGCCAGGTACGTGGAAATGTTCTATCTGAGAAATGAAGGACATGATGGGCTATTTTTTTTTCGCCCTGTTTTTGAAAAGTTGGGTATTTCGAGGAGGTTTTTTTAATTTTACGAGCAACAAGTTTTGTTATCTGGTGTCATTTTGAGAATAAATTGAAGAGCTCTTTTCCAAAGTAAGGCAAGTTTAAAAAAGTTGGCTCATTCTATGTCAACTCGACCAGGTTTTGACCTTGGGTCTTCCGATTTCGCTCAAAATTTTTTTACGAGTTCTCCTCGATGGTCTAATGAAGGAATCACCGTCATTCCGGTCCTAATCCTTCAGGGGGGTGGGGGTGACCCTTGTAATTTTCGTATAACTGGGATTTTTTGCGAAATTGCTTAACTTTGAAGGAGCATATCTCGAGATTGGTTAGGTCTAAGATAAATCTGTTCATGCTGTTTTGTAGAGAATTGAAAGAAGATTCAAAATTGATAATCACTTTTTGAAAAGTTCAAAGTTGAGCTTTTGTGATAGAAGCTCAACTTTTATGAAAAGTACAAAAGATGAAGGGCCCCATTAAAAAATCTGAAAAAATTACTATGAAGAGAACTTTTAATGTATTTTTCATCTAATTACTTTTCAAGATGGGATCTCAATACCCCTGGGGGGCACAGGGGTCCTAAATTTTGGTCAAAATTCAAAAAAATGGAAAAAGTGAAGTAATATATCGATTTCTACTAATTCGAAGGCGCTGAGTTCGAATATGTGCTTAGTTTTTTCATTTGACCCCTCTGAACTACTTATCAGCCCCCTAATGAGGTCAAAATTCAAAAAAAAATGAAAAATAACGTTTGACGTATCGTTTGTTAGGTTTTTGAGGGCGCTGAGTTCGAATATTTGCTAATTTTTGGGATTCGACCCTTTAGTGCCCCCTAGCCCCCAATTTTGAAAAAACACATTGATTTTTTAAATGCTTTAGTAATTTTGGAGTCAGTGTGGAGAACGAAGGAGACAGATCGAGAAATTAAGTTGATAATCGAGCTCAGCACCCTCGAATTAGTAGAAATCGATTCTGACACATGCTATTTCCGATTTTTTGCATGTGTTTTTTCAAAATTGGGGGCTAGGGGGGCACTAAAGGGTCGAATCCCAAAAAAAAGCAAATATTCGAACTCAACGCCCTCAATAACCTAACAAACGACACGTCATACGTTATTTTCCATTTTTTTGAATTTTGACCAAAATTTAGGACCCCTATGCCCCCCCAGGGGTATTGAGATCCCTCTTGAAAAGTAATTAGATGAAAAATACATTAAAAGTTCTCTTCATAGTAATTTTTTCAGATTTTTTAATGGGGCCCTTCATCTTTTGTACTTATCATAAAAGTTGAGCTTCCATAACAAAAGCTCAACTTTGAACTTTTCAAAAAGTGATTATCAATTTTGAATCTTCTTTCAATTCTCTACAAAACAGCATGAACAGATTTATCTTAGACCTAACCAATCTCGAGATATGCTCCTTCAAAGCTGAGCAATTTCGCAAAAAATCCCAGTTATACGAAAATTACAAGGGCCACCCCCGCCCCCTGAAGGATTAGGATCAGAATGACGGTGATTCCTTCATTAGACCATCGAGGAGAACTCGTAAAAAAATTTGAGCGAAATCGGAAGACCCAAGGTCAAAACCTGGTCGAGTTGATGTAGAATGAGCCAGTTGTTTTGCATAAAATGAGAAATAAATATAATGATGGAATTTTGAGAAAAAATTTCAAAATCTGTAAAAATTGAACCGAGAAAAATTTCGAGAGCAAAAAAATTTGAGAATAGATTTAATTTTGAGAAAAAATTTCTGGAGTTGAAAAATAAAATCTATGTATTTTTGGACAAAATGCCGGAGTTGGAAAATTTTTATACCTAGGTACTTGAAAAAAATTGGAGGAAGAAATTTCAGAGTTGGTAAAAATTTTATTCCAGATGAAAAAATGTTTGGATGTAGGTGAGTTGATTCCCAGAGAAATATTTGTGTAAAAACACAGGGGAATTGATTCCCATTTTTTTTTTGGAGATGTACGAATTGATTCCCCCTTTTTCAAGAGTGAATGTGCGAATTGATTCCCATTTCTTTGGCAGGGTATGTATGAATTGATTCCCACTTTATTTTCCCAGAAATAAATTTTTCAGGAGAGCGATTTAATATGCACAAAACGTTTCTACGACTTGAAATTAGGTTCAGAAAATGTTGGTTTGTTTCAAAATGTGAATTGGGGGCCTACAGAGCAAGTTTCACTCCAGTTCTCAAGAATTAAAATGAAAAATTCTCTCATCTGGGTGCGCTTATGCTTGGAAATTTTTTAATCGCAGTTTCGGAAATAAAATTTTACGAAAAAAACAATGGTGTTATTTATTTTGGATTTAAAAAATTATTTCAACACCTTTTCTGTGTTTTTTAAATAAAAAACTCGAAAACTTCGAAGATCTGTGATTTAGAAACATATGGGAAAATTATCGATGCTGCAGAAATTGCAATTTGATCTAGTAAGATTTATCTGGAATTTTCGAGGGGTAGGTTTCAGTGTTTTATGGGCTAAATCTGTAATTTATTTCATTCTTTTCGTAAATCACGAACCTTTGGATGCAGCATTACAATAAAAACAATAGATTTTTTTCGATTTTATAATCTGTAAATTAGGTATCTAATTCCCTATAAAAAAAGGAAAAAAACAATCAATACTGATATGAAACCAGGCCTAGGTCTACTTATTGCGAGAGTAATGATTTTGTAATTGTATCTGTGTATGGACTTCCTTGACCTTTAGTAACATCGAATTGATAATAAACACTTACAAATTATCAATGATATTTATTTATTCAACGAGGTTCACGAATAAGTAAGTTTTAATTGTGATACATTTCAGAAACTTTTGCGGGATCGACCGTTCTTACGATAACTTTATAAGTACCTAGGTACTTTCTTCTTTTTGATAAGAAAATCATTTAACAACAATGAGTCATTAGATAAATTAACCAGTTAGACATGTTGCCGTTGTGCTAATTTTTTCAATGTTTTATGTAAAATTAGTGTGAAGAATGACTAAGGGCTAGTTGTACATTCAATAGTTAACGAACGGTTGATGGTTAACCAACGGATTCACGAATTCTCATTGGTGGAAACCATCAGTTAACTACCAACTGTTGGTTAACTATTGATTGTACAACCGGCCCTCAATCAATAAATGAAATGTCGATAAAATGAAGTACCTAGGTAATCGTTTATGGGAGGGGGGGGGGGGGTCAAGCTGGAAATTGTTTGTATTTTTTGAAGCTAACGTTACCTAAAATTTTTTATAGGAATCGATTGAGAAAATTGTAAAAAAATTTGAAAATTACATGATCAAATTCAAAAATTTAACGTTTGTTTGAACCACTTCAATTTGAACTACATTTTGGATCCAAAAAATGAAAATATCAAAGGAGCAAGCTTTATTCGCCTTCCCTTCTCATAAAGTTTAATTTAGTCGAAAAAAATCAGGTTTGAATCAGAAATTTGAAAACAGTATGATTGATAAACTTTTTTCGAAAAGCTTATATTATCTTTGTAGGAAAAATTATAGATATTTCAACTCGGAAAAATCGGGGAAAATGATCCATCTGAGTTGGTAAACTTCAATTTTTTCTCCCTTCAATTCCAACTCTTTTTTGTTCTTCAAGACTATTAACTTGTCAAAATTTTAAAAAGTTACAGAAATAAGTATATTTTATAAATCCTGACAAAATAATCTACCTACTTTCAAAAAAAAAATTAATAGATAAAATTCAATAAAATTAGGTGTAATTTTTCATGATTTTGTCAAGCTTTAAAATCTATTCTAAAAATCAATTTTTCAAAAATTAAACGATTTTTCATAAGTTCTTCAAAGTCTAACGAAGTATTGAAAAATAACATACTAATTTAATTTATCAAAATTTTAGAAATTGTAAATTAAGTAGGTAAACAAAAATATAGCATGAATCATACACTTTTAAAAAAATATTTGTTTAATATTTATCAAGTACGGTACCTATCACAAATTCGAGATATTTTTGAATTTTTTGAATCTTTTGATAAAAAATTATTGGGTGCGAAAGGGTCGATTTTTCTCGAGTGTACTCTTCATGTTCCTGAACCTATACGTAGATACCAAATTGCAAAAATTTCAGAAAAAATTATGCCACATTCATATCAATTACTCACACTATCCCTATTTATCAAATCGAACTTAAGGCAGGTATGCATGAAGTGTCAGAGGAGATCTCTCCCCCTCTCAGACAAAATCATTTTCAGTAGAAAAAATTGAGATTGAATTAGAAAACTTTTGCTTTAGGTTGAGAAAATCAGAAAAAAATCTATTTCAGTTGAAACCTCCCAGTTTTTCAGTCTTCTATCTCTAATAATTCGATTCTCTGGGGCCATTTTGTTAATAGATGGAGGGTAGGAGAAGAGAAAGAGGTAAATAAGAGAGAAAGGAGAACAAAAATAAGGGGAGAGGAGAAGAAGAGAGGGTGGGGGAGGGGAGGGAGAGGAGAGGAGGGAGGGGAGGGGAGGGAGAGGAGGTGAGGGAGGGGAGGGGAGGGAGAGGAGAGGAGGCGACGGAAAGGGGATGGAAGGAGGGGAGGGAAGGAAGGGCCCGGGAAAAGGTCACATAGAATATGAAATTGATTTTCATTGATACCTACTTTGAAAATATCTAAGTACCTACGTACTTAGATCACAATTCCAAATATCATGATTCCTGACGATTGAAAATATTTCAAGACCCTGAGCTTTGCAAATATACCTACACCAAAGAAGAGAAGAGAAAATTGAACGAAAGAAAGAGGGGACACTTTCTCTTGATAAACTCATAAAATTGTATTTTTTATCGAAAAAAAAGTTCAAGTTGGAAAATTTTCGAAAGTGATGTGAATTTTTTCATTTAAAATATCCAAAACATGATGCATTTTAGATTAAAAAAAATCAAATGAAAAAAAAAATCATTCGAGTCAGGAAATGGAAAAAGTTTGATCGCAGGAGTATTTTTTTCAAATTTCAAATTTAAGCCCCTTCCCCAAATAATGCCAACTTCGATTCTTCCTTGAAAAAAAATCTGGCAAATGTGCATCATTAAAAATTGAACTCCTGGTGAAAAACGTACTGTTGGAAGAGACGAAGAGGAAGAGGTTCGAGACGTAGAAAACACAAATTGCATTAATTTTACACCATATTTTACAGGCCGAAATGAGACATGAATTTTTTTGTTCCTCTTTCAATAATTCGTCATCGATCATTATTACGTACTTCATAGAATTCAATCCACTTTAATTTATCATCATTATTATTTGGGATAAGTCTAAGTACTCGATGACTTTGAAAAAAATCTGATGATGACAAAAATCATGGTAAATTTTCAATAGAAGCACCTACCCAATTACCTAATAATTATGCAATTGCATTTTATAATTCAGTTTGCAAAACTGAAAATTAAATACTTTACAATTCCCAACAGCTAAATCATTAACAAGATAATAAGCAAATTATTACAACACGAGTAAGTACTTCAAGTAGGTACATTAAAATACCCAGAAAAACACCTGTACTGGGAGAGAAGAATTCAACCAGGGCGAAATTTCAATAAAAAATCACACTCGAATTCCAAATACACTCGAGTAAAAATACTGAACAATTACTCCGGAAAAAAAAGTTACCGAATAGAAATCTCAACAGCGATGAAGCCTAACATGGCACACGTGATGAATATCGAGTATCTGCGCGCCGATCATGAGCATGACCCATGGTTAGCCGTTGGATCTATTGTTTTTTCTTAAACCCTCTAATTCAGATAGAAAAATTCACTAATCAACTTTATCATACCGGATCATTTTCCTCAGCCTAGGGCGCCGGTGTCGGTCCAACTTTTCTTATTTTTGGGAACGGTACCACTATATATTTATACATCACGCGAGAGAATTATACGTAATTCGAACGAAATCGTATTAATTTCCATTCCTCTCGGTTATCGATTTCGGTTCATTTATCTCACGGTTGGGTCGGGGTCTCGATGTCGTCTAAATAATATGTCCTTCGAGATATGAAACTACAGCCATCGAACGAAGAAAAATTAAACCTAAATTGCAACCAGGCACGATGACAAAGAATTATTTCACGGCGCCATTATTATTTTGCAAACATGAAAACAATTTAAAAATTTGTAACTCGGACGCGGACGTGTTCGGCGAAACCGTAATTAGCTGGCGGTAGCATTTCTACACTGGCGATCCGCTCTGTCCTCGTAGATCTTTATCGCAGCCCCCTCGAGTGACCAATTTTTTATATTCTTTCTCACCACCTATTTCGGCGTGAGAATTGTTTTAGAAATTCGCGACGACGACGTAACACGCTGTAAAAAATATGCAGTAACCTTCGCGTTTGATGTTTAATATCTGCACATATTAAAAACCAGATTTTTAAATTTTATAGGAAATAATGATACGGTGAAAGGAGCTGACCCTTCTGTTTAATTAAATTCTATCAGCAATTACATGACCTTATTACGAAGTAAAAAATTTCCAATTGCAATAACCCACATCGATCTGACTCGTAATAAGTCCGAGTACTTGAACTTGTAATTTTCCTAGCTGAGTGCTTCGTAAAGCTTGAAAATGAAAATCCCTCCCGATAAGAGTTCAACTAGACCATCACATTGAACTACAGTCTCTATCGTTGTAATAAAAACTATAGTCAGATTAATCCGCGAAGTACTCCCTGTCGTGTTATCAACCCAGACGATTAATAAAACGTTCGCGAACAATTTCAGCATGTTTACCAGAGAAAATCGTATAAACGTGGAAAATTTTAGCTTTTTTACTACTCGAGACGAAATTTTACTGAAAAAAATCTCAATTGTTTTGATATTTATTACGAGCACTGGCTCGACAATAAATTGGTTATTTTTATAAATCTTCGTGTCTGCAGTTCGGAAGCTGGCGTCGACAATGTATTTTCCACCGCGATTCGAATATTTCGTTAATTTTTCCATCGCGAGCTAATAAAAAATCGGCGATGTGGGCTGAAATAACTGAGGTCGAAATGAAGACATTCTACGTAGGTACTATATCATCTTTTACGAGTTCATTTTTCTCGAAACTTAAATCGTATATCACGATGGTAATCACAGCCAACGGTAGGTGCGAGCTTTACGCAGCATTGCCTCGCAATCTCCAATCGGCCAGCTTTAGCGTCTAAATCGCGTATTTGTAATAAAACCGATATTGATAGCGTTTTAAAAATGTACAGCTCGAAAGAGGAAATCGTAAAATTATCATAAACACGAGTCAATTTTTATTAAATTCTTACGCGTATATTCATTACCCTCTATATGAAACAGCCGGGAAGCACGGACCGGCAACGCAGCAGTAGTAGTCCTATTTTAGCGTTGCGTTATATGGCGCGCGCGATATTTTTCCTTATATCTCAAAATTTTGAGTGAGCACATAGGTGTTTGAGACATGAAAAATTATCTAATTTTCACGGGCTACAACGTGGTTTTTGTTCCAAAGCTCTATCCTCAACCGATCAAAAGTTATAAAAGTTTGAAGCTTAAAAAATTTCATGTTCGACTTTTCAAATTGAAATTACTCAAAATTTTGAGTGAGCACATAGGTGTTTGAAACATGGAAAATGATCTACTCTTCACTGGCTACAACCACGTTTTTTTCCCAAAGCTCTAGCTCAAACCGATCAAAAGTTGTAAAAGCTCAAAGTTCGAGCTTTCGCAACTTTTGATCGGTTTGAGCTAGAGCTTTGGGACAAAAACGTGGTTGTAGCCAGTGAAGAGTAGATCATTTTCCATGTCTCAAACACCTATGTGCTCACTCAAAATTTTGAGTAATTTCAATTTGAAAAGTCGAACATGAAATTTTTTAAGCTTCAAACTTTTATAACTTTTGATCAGGTGAGGATAGAGCTTTGGAACAAAAACCAAGTTGTAGCCCGTGAAAAGTAGATAATTTTTCATGTCTCAAACACCTATGTGCTCACTCAAAATTTTGAGATATAAGGAAAAATATCGCGCGCGTCATATAACACAACGCTAAAATAGGACCACTAGTCTCGATTTTTGCGATGTTGCCGGTTCATGCTTCCCGGCTGTATCATATAGAGGGTAATGGTATAGGTATTGCTCAACGTGAATCTTTCAGATATTGTTGTTTATACCGTTGACTGAATTTATGCATCGAAATCAAAATTATTGTTGGGAACGAGCGAATCGTTCGTTATTTTGACTCTGATATCCATTTTTTGTCCAGTCCAAAGTTTAAAAATTTCCAAAAATTCCCATTTTTTTGTGATTTTTATTTTTTATTTGTTTTTAAGCTCAATTTTTGTTTACTTGACTCAAAGTTTTTCCGACTCTGAACATTTTCTCAGTTTTTTTTCAACTCCAAATTTTTTTTTCAACTAATATTTTTTCAACTCAAAAATTCTATTTTAAGTTTTTAATTTTAACAGATTACCCATATTTTTTTCTTAAATTTATTTTTCAATAAATTTTTCTCAAGATTTAATCGACTCCAATTTTTTTCATAATTTTCCTTTCAACTGTTGAATTTTAACTTGAAAGTTTTTAAATTGAAATTTTTTCATCTTGAAAATCTGGAAAAAGTTCTGGTTAAAATATATTTTTGTCAAGAAAAATTATGAAGGAATTTCAATTTTAAACAATTCCAAGGTAAAATTTTAGTATTGTAAGAAGTGTTTTAAAAAAATTTTGTAGCATATAAAAATTGAGAAATTTTATTTTAAAAATGGAAACTGGACAAAAATTGAGAAAACAGTATAGGTAATTTAGCAAAAATTTGAGAATAAAATTTAAGAATTGAAAAATAAGTATGTTGAAAAAATAAGGTAGGTAGTTTGAAAAAAATTGGAATGAAAAAAGCTCATAAAAAAATTAGAGATGAACAAATTTTGAGAAAAATTTGGTGATGAAAAATTATCGAGAAAAGAATTTCAAGAAAAAAATTAGAAGCTGATTGAAGAAAGATTGGAAACTTTTGAGAAAAAAATTAGAGTTGAGCCAAATTCAGGAAAAACTTCACAATTGAAAAACCTTTTGAGTTGTGAAAAATTGAGAAAAGAATCTAGTAATGAGAAAAAATCGTACGGAAAAAATTAAAATTCACAATTGAAAAAATATTTGAGTTGTAAAAAACTGAGAAACGAATCTGGCAATGAAAATAAATCACCTTCGACTAAATCCATACGGATGTACTTCAGGCACGAAAGTACAAAATATACTTCGAACGACTGAATCGTTCTTTTTTCCAACTCCGAGGGTGGTGAGGTTTTTTTTCAAAGTTCTTTTGATTTTACACTTAAAATTTTCCAACTTTGAATCTTATCTTTTTCCTCAAAATTTTTCAAACTCCGAAATTTTAATTTTATCGACGTAAATTTTTCAATTGTAATTTTTTTCTCAAAATTTTTTAAATCGTAAGATTTTTTTCTCAAGATTTTTCAAACTCCAAAATTTTTTCAACGTAAATTTTTCAAATAGAAAATTTTTTCTCAAAATTTTTCAAACACCAAAATTTCTCCCAAGTAAATTTTTAGAAAATAATAAAAAAAATTACAATTGATATAAAAAAAATCAAAAACGCAAGTTTTTTTAAAAGTAGGTATTTAAAAAATTCAATAGTTTTTTAATAATTTTGAATTTCTTAAATAGTTAATTTTAAAAAAATACGTTTTGAATTTTCGATTTTTTCTCATAACAATTGTAATTTTTTCTATTTTATAAAAATTTAAGCGGAAAAAATTTTGCAGTTTAAAAAATTTTGAGAAAAAATTGTAGATTTGAAAAATTTACGTTGGTAAAATTTTGCAGTTTGGAAAATTTCGAGAAAAAAAATTTTTAATTTGAAAAAGTTACGTTGAAAAAATTTTGATGTTTGAAAAATTTTAAGGAAAAAGATTCAGAGATTGAAAATTTAGAGTGTAAAATCAAAAGGACTTGGATTTAAAAAACCTCCACCCTCGGAGTTGGAATAAAGAACGATTTAGTCGTTCGGAGTACCTATAATTGTACTATCGTGCCTGAAGTACATCTGTATATGGATTTAATCATACTCTTTCAATTATAAATCAGTGAAAATGATCGAAAATCACTGAGAAAGAGTCAAAATTGCAGTACAGGAGAAAATCAGCGAAAAAATTTTCAATGAAAACAAATCAATGAGAAAAGTCACTGGAAAATCAGTGAAAATTCACTGAAAAGTCATTGAAATTTATGCAATTAGCAAAACAATCAGTAAAAATCTTTGAAAAATCAATCAAAATTCGCTGAAAATCAGATTGAATTACAGAGAGAGAGAAAGAAAAAAGTAAAAATAAAATGTGAAATTTGTGATTTTTCTGTGAACCATCCTCGACGTTAACAGTGAAAAGTATGTCTCAAGAATGCAAAAAGAACTGTGCAGAAAAAATAAAAATTTTTGGAACACATTTAGAGTTGAACTTCAAAAAAAAACTGGTCAACTAAAAATTTGAATGTTATTAAAGAGTCGAAAAAATGAATGATTCGATCGTTCGCAAAATTTTTGAGTTTGATGCCTGGACCCGATCTATGTAGGTACCTACTTACATTTATTCAATACCTAATATCGTTTAAAAGATCTGTCAATTTTCTTCTTCGTCTACTATTATAAGTAAGCCACACAATGAACTATGCCAAAAAAAAAAAACACGTTACCGGACGCAAATTATAAGCTCGTACGAGTAAGTACATTGTAGTCTGTAAATGAAGACAAGCACGTTACATTCATCTTTCTCTCACGGTTCGAGCTCATTTTTCATTCATTACTATAAAACGCGGCTGTGTAAACAAAAAGAGCCATATCCAAACAACGATTCGTCGAGAATCCCTTAGCCTAAGTAGCTGATTATAACAAATCGACTGTAACGTAATTAAATCGAGTCAATGTTTGTTCAGTTACATGAAGCTCGAGTGTTAAAGATGCTCACCACGTTCTTTAAATACCAAGTTAGGAGCTATACTCGATATGTTTTGAATATTTTTCAAAGCTCCATCGTCATTGCACCGAATACCTGAACGTGGTTAAGTAAGATGGTAGGTATTTTGACAAGCGTGCAAATACTTACAACTTCAGATGTTACCGATACCTAATTCTAGAGATGGGTTTTCATTTGAAATGTAAATTGGGAGGTGAAATTTACCCGAGGCATGTGGCGTTTAGTTTTCATTTTGATGTTTCGTTCACATGGTTCACACATCGTACTCGTTATGATTACGAAGTTGAATTGATTAGTTTTATAATACTAATTAGGTAAGCTGAACGAAGACGAACTTCTCGAACGTTATAAATATCTATTGTAATCATTTTTCCACGTTTAACTTTCGATTGAAATCTATTTTAAGATTTAAGAATTTTTGATAGGGCAAGTTTTCCTGCTGTTCAAATTTCAAACTGAAATTTTTTTCAATTTTTATCCAAAAAATAATAAGTTTTGAATTCCATTTTGGAATATTACTTATTTTTGATCCGTCTAAAATTCACGATTAAAAAATATATCAAGTACGATTTTGAACTTTGATTGGAAATATTTTATGGTTTTTGTGAGAAACTTGGGTCGTGTTCTATTCAAAGTCACGATCGAGTGATTTTTGGAACAATTTTTCAATGTGAAATGAAATATTCAAAAATAAATTTAGGTATCAAGAAGGTACATAGATATGTATTATTCAAAAAACGTAAAATGTTGATATTTGAATATGGCCCTTGAAAAGAAAGCTGTATCGGTGAGGGAGGTTGAGGGGCAGGTTACTTTTCTTTAGTGATGGCTAAATAGTATTTTTAATTGGAAAAATTGGGTTTCGAACAAAAAAAATCGTTTTGAATTGGAAAAAAATAAGTATAAAATCGTACTTTGAATTGAAAAAATTCCATTTCGCGGGGGGGGGGGATTTTGAATATATTGTCCTTTCAGGACGTCATTTCTGATTCCTCTCAATTTGAAAATTATATAATCATCTTAGTTTATTTTGCTTTTAGTTCACATTTATGTACTTGAGTGGGTGATTTTGTGTATTGCATAAGCCCACGAAGGGAGGGGGTGGCTCAAGGGGCTCGAGCTCCTTCTAAGCTCGGAAAGGAGATTTTTATTACAAAAATGGTAATGAAAAGTGCATTTTTTTGCTCTTCAAACATGCATATAATTCTCTGAATCTGAATCAGTCTTTGATGAAATTCTCCCTTTGAAAATCGGTGAGATGAATTTCATTGAAAATTAATGATTTTTCACCAGTTTCGGTCAAAAATCACTGATTTCCCAATTTTTCAGAAAAATTCAATAATTTTGACCGAAAGATCAGGGAAAAATCACTGATTTCCAGTTAAATTAATTTCACTGAGTCAAACGGGTAAATTTTACAAAGTCAGATTTGAGGAGTGCATTGATTGTTTGTTCCAAAAAATTCCGCAATTTTCCAATTTTTCTTTGCTCAAATCTGTTTATGTACCTATTATCAGTCTACTGAAAATCCCCTGACGCCAGGGCCACTGAAATAACAGATTACTCAATTTTTTCATTGAAATTTGACCCCCTCATATTTTTCTCGAATTCTCAGCCCGTCCCTTAAATAATTTCTGGGTACGCTTATAGTGTATTCGGATATTTCAGATATGACTTTAGTCGTTTTTTGGGGTATTTCTTAAAATGTGATCTTTAGAAAAAAAAACTTTTTTCACAAAATTCGATGAAATTTAAGTTTCCATCAAATATCAACCTTTCGAACCAAATTTTGACCATTTCTAGCCATCCTCCAACGCTTTTTAAATTTTCTTTGAGAGTTTCAAATTCATTCAAATGGCGCCCAAATCAACTCGAGTAGCCAAAAATCGAGAGATTTTTACCACGATTTTCAGACGGATGTCTCAAGCTTGTATTTCTGACTACTTTTTGGGTCGAAAAAATTCAATAAACTGTCTGAGGGCTCCTGAATGGCTGCTAATGGCTGAATTACTGTTTTCGATAATTTCGACTTTTTTTCTATTTAAAAATTGGTCGAAAATAAACCTTTGAAGTTTTCGGTTGGAAATGGAGCCAAAGAGTTTGAAAATAAGTCCTGGAGAAAATCTAAATTGCGCAGGAGGTTCCAGAATGTCTAGGAATGGTCAAATTTAGGTCGGTTGGGGAGGTGGTCGATATCTAATAGGAATCAAATTTGAAGAAAAATTATGTAGGTAGGTACGTATTTGGTTTCAAAAAAGGTTTATTTTTACAGAAAAACTTCGATTTTTAAATTTTCAAGAACTCGCCAAAAATAGATATATCGACTTAGGCAGCTGAAATTTTAGCTCCAGAGGTTCCAAAACATGGGTTATTTTTCTAAAAGTTTTTTTTTTTTTTTAAAGAAATCCATCACCATTTTGACATTTCTTCTCAATATCTGATACTTTACCGTAGAAAGTCAAAAATTCTTCAAGTTTTTTTTTACCTAGTTATTCAATTATGACAAAATTCAATATAAGCATGTGAGCCTGGATAAAGGAATGCCCTTTAAGGTTCAAAAATTGGTCTCGGAGTTGCCACTGATTTTAGGCCTCTCAGAATGAGTAAAATCCAGAGGGAATCTCAACTCAAAAATCAATTTTTGATCCCTATTAAGGATGGTTTTTATTTGATTAGGTTCGCATATATATTCATATTATCTATTTATAAAAATTTCTCAATTTTTTTCTGACAAAATGTGATCAGATAGACACCTAGCTATATCAAATCATGCTATTTTTTCATTTTTTTTTGGGGGGGGGGGAATTTTTCTTTGGACTAAGGACTTATAAATTGCTGCCCTACCCCAACCCTTGAACATATAAACATCCAAACTTAAAATTCCAACTTGAAATCCGTTCAACACAATTCGTCGAAGAAAATGAATCAACGAATGATTTTTCCATTTTATAATCAGTTAAAAGCAAACACGATCCTTTTCCTTTGTAGATCGTAGAATAGATACAGTTGTAAAAATAATTTCATATTCGCATTGTTGCAGACTACACGCTCGATTTGGTCCAAGCGACTTGTAGTTTATAGAAAACCACAATTTCTACGCGTTATTAAAAAAGATTTACTCGCGTCTAGATTCATAAATCATTTTTCTCGAACAATGTTTGGTCTATAATATTCGTAGCTCTAATTATTCATTCAAACTACGCCTTTAGTTGAACTACGACACTACGAGGAAGAGGTACTTCAGCTTCCTAAACTGTGTCGTATGATATTTTTTCTTCGTTTTTCAAAGGTTCGAGTATAAATAAAATACACGTACTGAACTTGTTAGATATTAATCAAAAAATTTGTTTTCAAAAAATTCTACTTATTTTTTTCAAATAAAATATAAATCAAGTAAGTGCTTGATATGTACACACGTATTATTTTTATATTTTAAAAATATTATTTTTTGGTACGAATTCTGGTTATTTTTAGTACCTACCTAACTACCCATGTGAGATTTTCATCTCGTTTGCAATTTTTTTCTCTCAAAATTTTGAAATTTTGAAAGAAATATTTGGAGTAAAATTCGTCCAAAAAATGACCCCCTTACTTTTTTCTTTGAAAATTTCCAAATTTTAAAGAAATATTTGAAGTAAAATCCGCTCAAAAATGACCCAGCTTATTTTTTTCTTTGAAAATTTCCAATTTTTAAAGAAATATTTGAAGTAAAATTCGTCCAAAAATGACCCACCTAATTTTTCTCTTTGAAAATTTCCAAATTTTAAAGAAATATTAGGAGTAAAATTCGTCCAAAAATGACCCACCTAGTTTTAAAAATTCCAAAAAATCGTTTCATTCGAATTGGGCAAGGTTCTCATAGGTTTTGATTTATTAATGTAGATCTCCTGCACGTGATCGAGCTTTCAACCATGTAGGTAGCAGATCCACCTATATTTTAAAAATTTTAATATTTCGAAAAATCACATTAATTTTATCTCCTATCAATGCTTCTCAGAGAAAAGATACCCACCGAACGAAAATTCATCACTTGTTTAACCTTTTTTTGAATCTATTTGCATATTTTTTATCACGTTCGTGACATTTCTACTTTAATTCAGTTTTATCCGCATTTCTCGTACTGGACGAAAAAACGTAAACTTCATTTGAATATCGGAAGATTAATACCCCAATTTGAAAAAAACAAACATCCAACCGGTTTGAAATTCTTATTGTGGACATTGTATCAAACGGTGACTTAATAAAATACGCTATTCCGCAAATTCAAATTTAATCTGGACACGTTTGTCAGCGAACTGCGTGCGCCAACTGAAAAATTCATCAGCTATCACGCTGATCGTAACATTTTTTCTATCTTTTAACATTCGCATATATCAATATTTTAATTTCATTTGACACCATACCAGTAGTTGGTAAACCCGCTTCTGTGATTCAGCCCACTACCAAATTCTGTCAAAAAAATTAAAATAGGTCAGAAAAGTGATTTAAAACTTACAGTAATCGCTATTCCCATCATCGGTCGCATTGACGGTGCCGTCGGCGAAAATTTGAATATATTTGTTGTTTCTAATCAGCATACGAATTTTCCTCGAAGTTCCAGTAATGTGAGATATGTTGGCTGCGGATCTTTCTATCCTCATGGACGAATCATCGTCGGTAATTTCGGACTGTGGTGATAAAAGGGGTACAGAAAAGGCCATCGTCACCGCACTCACCATCACCATTACTAGCACTAAAAACGATTTTATCCCTGATGAGCTTTTCACCATGACGTCAGGCCATGGCAACAATTAACTTTCCAACGCATCACCGCATTTTTATATTTTTTTAATCAATAATATCGATTATGACGCGCAACAAGTGACTGAATTTTCACCTGCGAGATAGACCAATCGGCGTTACTTTTGAAAAATTTTCGAAACGGATTTTTTTCTTCTACATACGTCTAATCGGATATTGACCTATCCGAAACTCGTTCGCGAAATTTCAAACTGTCGATAACTAATAAAATCCCGCATTTTACAAAGCCGGTTACACGAACACTACGATAACGGATTATTATTTTGCAACTGGCATGTTCAGCTACCGGCTCGACAGATAAATGAGGTTATTTCGACAAATCACCGAAAGGGTCGCTACTCGCGCGCCAGACAACTTTCCCGCCAAAGTACTGGTTGAGCGGGGCGGGTGGGGGGCAGTACGTCATGAGAATTCCCAGCAGCTTTTTCGTCTGTTCACGTAAGTGTTTCATCCACGAAACCTTATTTGTTGCACGGACGGGTGGAGCGTCTTTTTTTTCCGTTCATGAAGTTGATTCAATGTTCACATTGCAGTTTTAATATTTGAATTTATATTTCGCGTAATTTTTTTGAAATTTAGATATTTTTTATCGTTTTTTTCAAGTTGACATTTTTTTAAATTTTTTCAAACCTTTCAATTACCTATAAATTTTTTTCCAGGTTTAGAATTCGAATTTTCACACAATTTTTCAATTTTTTCAAAGTCTAAATTTTTCATCAACTTTTGAGTACAACATTTTTAATTTTTGACGTGAATTTAAAATACCTTTTTTTATACAATTTTTTTCAAGCACAATTTTTTCAAATTTTTCCCTCTTGCAAATCTAAATTCTAAAAATTTATTACCTAAAAATTTCTATGTGCCTACTACACACGTAATTGTTTCCCAAGTGTAATTGAATTTCTCAAAAACGTTTCGATCCTGTACAAAATTTTTCCCACATTCAAAATTATTTCATTTTACATAATTTTTTGAGAATTCAATTTTCTTAGATTTTTTTTTAAATTCCATAAGTGTCAATTTCTTCCTGGTTCAAGGATATTCTAAATTTTTAAAAAATATATAATATAAAATAACGGATAGAAACGAATTAGATTTAAATAGGTATGCAATTAAAAAAAACAAATCTAATTGTAAGTAATAAAAAAAGATTTGAATTTAAAATTCCAAACCAATTTTAACTTGAGTATTAAAAATGTGAATTAATTTTTAATCTCTGAACTTTAACATGGAAATTTTCTGCAGTATTTTGACTTGGGAAATCGTTCAATATGAAGTGTGTTTAATGTTTGTGTCCTTATAATTGTGATTCTCATCAAATATATCTTTGGGAACCAAATCCTCAAAACGATTTTTCGAGGGAAACGCCTCCTTTCAGAAATCACATCCAAACTCTGAAATTACCCCCCCCCCCCCATCAAAGTCTGTCAATTCATCGCTGAAATTATTCCCAAAAACTTTGGCCTCACTGCGCTCGGTCTCATTGTAATTCTCCTTCCATAATTTTAAAATAATTCAAATCCTACAAGTGTTTTTTTCGTATTTTTTTTCAAAATAACGTTAAGGGTATGCTCTCCCTTGTTATCAGTAAAAATTGAAAAATTTAGGATCGAGATACTATCTTAAGCATTACACAAGTCAACAAAAAAAAAAATGTTCTGTATTTCAGTTCTCATGGCCAAATTCTGATTCTAAACATCAAAATACACCAATATGCTCATTCGTGGCTTCCAAAGTTTGCTTGGGGGATGGGGGAGGGGGGCAAAAATGTGATTTTTCAAGAATAATACCCACGGATTTGAGAAAAATTGGGAAAAAATTGATAACATTTTTTTTTGATCCAATCTTATAGAAAATTTTACACTTTCTTCAATTTAAAAAAAAGGAATTTTCAAAAATCACCAAAAGTACTTTGGATAAAGAATGTTGTTGTCTGTCCACTTTTTTTTCAAAAATTTTTTTTTTCAAAAATGGAAGAGAAATTTTGAAAATATCTCAAAAGTCTTCGAAAGATAATGTTGTACAGAAGCAATAGAAGCATATATTAAATTTTCAGAACTTTTTATTCAATAATGCTTAAGATATCCCGATCATAAATTTTTCCACTGATAACAAGCAAGAGCATACCCTTAACAAATTTCATTATATTTTTTCTCCTCAAATCTTATTTTCGATGTTTGAAAATCAAATTCTTAAAATGCTGTGATCTTGCTCCGCTCGGCCTTATCGACTTTCTCCTTTAATAATTTTGAAGTAGAAGTGGTCGATTTTTTATTTGGGTTAATTAATTCAAAACATTGTTTTACTGCACCTAGAATTTGAAATTTTTCTACCTCGCTTCTCTCAGACAAAATTAATTTCTCTCATATTCACATTGAAATTAAGAAATTTTATTATATTTCTTGAATTTTCCGCCTTCGCTTCACTCGGGACAAATAGACAATTTCGTAGATTTTTCAATTACTTACAATAAAATTGGTAATAGGTTTGAAAAAAATGACAAATTTGGAATAAGCAATGAAGTAAATGAGAGGGGGAGGGGTCGAAAAATTTAATTCAATCGCTAAATTTACGTCATTTACCCTCCCCCCCCCTAAAAAGTTCAGTTTCATGCCTAAATAACTTCATTTTCAAAATTTTCAATCTTGTTCAGTGCAGCTATTTTCTACATAAAATTTAGTTGGGTTGAAGTCCAGGGACAGGACCAGAGCGAGGTAGATATAGACGGATTTTTTATAGTTATTGAGAGTTGCGAAAAAATGAAGAGAGGTGTGAAAATAAGGAGAGGTGCGTGAAAAAATGGGGGATAAGTCCTCACTCAAAAGCTTTAGGGGATGTCGGCACCCCTGTAATTATGTTAGTATGTAATGTTTTTTTTTTGGCAAAACAAAATTATTAAATTTTCAAATCCCTCACCCCGCGGAGTGTGAGCGAGCACCTAACGAGAAAAAAATAATCCTCCAGCCCTGTGCATTCCAATTTGTGAAAGTAAAGTTGGAAAATATGTATCTGCCTCAGAAATATGTACACTTGAAGTGTTGACTTTGCTGGTTTCTAAATAGCGAAAAAATGAATTTTCCTGGTAAATATCTCAAAAAAGATCACCGGGAAATCAATTTTTAGCTTCCCTAGGTCTATGTTTTCTAAATAAGTTCATAATTTCTGGCATCGTTTGAGACTCCAGAATGACGAAAGATGGTGTAATTTGTTTTGAGAGGTCGATGTTACGTGCACTATTTGAATAAAACTTTTCATGCTACGAATCCCGGACTTATTTTCAATGGCACCTGAGCACATTTTCTTTCTTTCATAAACCCTTTCAACTTGAAAAAATTGCATCCTCTGCCCATCTTTTTCCCGACTTCTGTCGTTACTACTGCCAAATGATATTCATCCCTCCTCTCCAAAAGCCACATAAATTCAAATTATTACTATCCCACTCGAATATCTGGAAAAACTAAGCTCATTCTCATTAACTCGTTATTTTAAATATATGTACTTACTAGCCCAATTCCAATGCACATTGAAAAAAGCATAGGCAACTATTCAAGCAGCCCGGTGTATATCTTTTATAATCATCCCGAGCTGGGAACGGAATTTAAATGAAAGGTCCGGAAAAAGGAGTTGCAGAACACGGCAAAATGAAGGAGCAACTATGTTCACATAAACGCATCAACCATCATTTGACCAAATTTTCTGAGAGAAAAGAGACTTTAAATTGTGAAAATAGTTTCTACGACTGTCCGTAGTTCCCTCCAAAAATGGACCTACTCTTGAAAAAACTATTTATCTTTCAAAAATTTGACCAGTTTAAAAAAAAATTACTTTTTTTTAATTATTGTACAATGTACATTCTTGAAAGAATTATCAATTTTTCAAAAATTTGATCAAGTTTTCTAAAAATTGATTAATTTTTGAGAAAAATTTCCAATTTTTGAGAAAAATTTCCAATTTTTGAATTTTTTTCGTTTTTTAAAAATTTGACCAATTTATAAGAAAATTGATTGATTTTTCAAAAAATTACCCAAATCTAAACTATTTTTGAAAGAATTATCCAATTTATGAAGTAAACAGTTTCTAATTCTGCAAGAAGTAAAATAAATTTGAAAAATTTGTCCTCTATCCGACAATAAATGTCTCAGTATTGGGGATGAGCTTTTGATTTGCTTGTGCTCATATCAATTCAATAGCATTAAACCAACAAAGACCTTCATCTACGAATTCACTCTTGCGGCCGATTATAAAATTTTCAATCTCTTTCCTTTTCTAGAAGGATCGTTCAAGCCAGCAGATAATCTTTTTGCAAATGCTTCTCGTTTTTTTTTTTCATGGTAGAGTCCGCCCACACTTCTTCTCTGAGTAATTCACGTTCAACCAAGTCTCATCTGTGTAGTAGGCAAATTTTTCTTCCTTCTCTAAATTTTCTAATCGGTTCAATAATTTTTTTTCGCAAGTTGATTAGACCCATATTTTCAGGAAACATTTCTATTCATTTTTTTAAAAGCGAATTTCAATTTTTTTAGTGTTTTATAAAAGACTTTTTTTTTTTTTAAATTTGGCAATTTTTCACCCGAGTTTATAGATTTTATTATTTACTCATAGGAACTTTGCATTATTGAAAAAAATAATAATAGAAATAGGAAAAACTTTATGTGGCGATTTTAATTGAAATATTTTCATTTGAAGTCATAAAAAAATCGACTGCAATTTTCGAAGCTGCAGAGGGCAGCCATTTCAGTGTGCATGTACCTTGAAGTTCTAATATTAATTTTTTAATAATACATATAACCGAATCCAAATGAAAAAATTATCCCGTTCGAAACGAGAAGAATTTTTAGTTGGTAGCAGGGAACATGATCACGTCATTTTCGACGTGAACAGACTATAATCGGTGACGACTTTAATTCGTGTTCTGGGTCCAGATCTAGTCCGGGGGTTACCTAGTTTTGATTTACATTCACCTGCGTCACGGATAAAAATTCCTCCCAATTAGTCACTATTACCTATGTTATATCCTGAAAAATTACGCGATTAAAATTTTGCCTAGATGTTAATTGATGAAAACTTTGAAATGGAATTCTACGAAAAAAACCTACGTAACGATGAGTACCCTGACATTCGTAATAATCGTATTTTTGAACTTTGGATCGCTCGTGTTAAATATTTATATTTATGTGATTCGAATATTTGATCGATTTTTCAAGAGTGCCGATTTCCTGCGTAAGGTTTGAATTTCAAGTCCGTTTGATCCAGCTGTCGAAAGTAATTTTATGAGTCATTCGTGTTATAGGCATGGCAACGAAAAAATTTAGCCTAGTTCCTTTTTTCCCCTCCCTTTTTTCGAGGAGTTGCCACCTTATCTTGAATAGGTTATAGCGCATCACTTGACTATGGACCCTTGAAAAAAATCTTGAAACAAGAGTTGTTCTTCAATATCTCAGGCACGATACATTTCAATTGAAAATCCGATTTGAAGCAATCGTTATCGCCAAAATTTGAAAACCCCTCAAAAATCTATAAAAATCACGTTTTCTTTATTTTAAATAAAATACGGAAAAAGGAACTGATGGGTAATAATTTTCATCTATTTTCAAAGCTTCACATTGAAAATATTAAATTACACAATTTTTTATGTATTTGGAGGGATATTTTTTTGTTGGGGGGGGGGGGGGGGGTGAAGGGTCCGTCTGAATGGGAAGAAGAGTGGAGAAAATTGTCGTGATATAACTGGTTAGAAAGGAGTTTTGATTCTGAATACGATTTGCAGCTAAAAATTTACCTCATTATTAAATATTTTCATTCAAAATGAAGAAAATGTGATTTTTATGGTTTTTTTGGGGGGGGAGGGAAGGGGTAAAATTTGTGAGACACCGGTTGTACCAAATTGAATTTTCAATGATAGTGTATCGTAAATGAGATGTTAAAGAACAATTTTTATTTCAAAAATTTTCTGTTGGATCCATAGGTGATGTGCTACACGTTTTCTCATGATGGGGATGGAATCTCGAAAAGGGGAGAGGGGAAAAGGCATCTGGACTGATTTTTTTTGCATGGAGAACATGAATCAATTATAAAATTTCTTTCAACACCTCAGTCGACCGGATGTGTTTTTTTATGTAAAATTACGACCCAACTAAAGGAAAATTCTCCTTGATATGTCAAGTATATGCAACTTTATTAACGCTGATGAAAAAATACAGGTAGAAATATTATTTCTGAGCTATGTGCTTGCTTTTTTCATTTGTTTTTTTTTTCGGTCTAATTATTTTAATTGGAAATATCGATATATTTGTTTTTCAACTTATGAAAGATATCTATTAAATACACCGAACAATATTTTTTCATCCAAGAATCAATTAAGTACCGACTTGAAAATTGAAATTTAACCTCATTTCTGAGTTCACAATTCGAAATATTCGGCAAAGAATAATTTTTCAATTTGCATCCGTAATAGATCTTAATTATGAGTGAATTTGAAATAAAGAAGTCCCACCGTCGAAGGGATCCGAAGTCGAATGTCGAAACATGGAGATTTATTTTCGTTCAATTGGTACAGTTCGTTAACCTCCAATGCACTTCCCATTTAAATTACTCGACCGTATTTATATTTAAATAAACAAGCACACAAATGACGCAATACCAACCGTAAGTATTTAATCGCGAATTATTAACAAAAAATTGTCATGACACTGTACATACAAAAAATGAACTTTTTATAAAAACTTGGGTATAGGCAGGGATGTGCACACTTTTCTTAAAAAAAGGGAAATTAATTTTGCAACTTGACTCTGGGAAGAGAAATTTTTCATTTCAACTCGTAACTCCCGACTCTTTAGAATGACGAGTGGAGCTTACAAATTTACTCGTCTCCAAAAGAGTTTACTCCCGAGTTTATTCAATTTTTTGAAAAAAAAAACAATCCCAAAAATGTATGAAATAATGAATTAGGGTTCGTTCTGAGTAATTCTCTACACCAAATTAGTCTCTCATCGTCAAACAATAAATTTGAATAATTATTAATTTAGATCACTATTTTTTCTTGTTCAGTTTTTCAACAATGTATATTTTTCAATTGGATTTCTCCGATGCAGTATGGGAAGTTCCTGATTGAGAATGGATTTTTTCCAAGGTCATTGCTCTTCTAGCAATCTTTTTTTTCGATGTTGAAAAATGCCATCAGTTAGCTCGGTATTTTCCATTTTATTTGAAAGCCAGATCATGGAAAATGTCTTGAGAAGGCTAAAAATTAGGACTTGCTCCAACAGTCTCAGTGTAGGCAAATTAGACAAAAATCAACATTTCTGGCCAGCAAAGCTTTTATTGCGGAAAACTGTCGAGAGAGGTCCCCTGAGAAACCCCTAAGAGTTACCACTCCAGACCCATTGTTAAATTTTTTATGGGGGTTCCATCCCTCTAAAAAACAGTTTTTCGCTTCTATCTCCTTTGGATTTGATTTTACGGTAAAAATGGTTCAGTATTTTTTTGTTCTACAGTCAATTTCCAACATTTTTTGTGAGAAATTTTTTTTTGTACGACCATTAGGAGAGGAGATAGAGAGTCCTGAAAGAAGGAGGTTATGGGGAAAATACTATCATTTGAAAACGTGATAATAGGTACAATATATAAGTAAAATAGTTCTAAAATGTAAGTTTCCGCCATGAAAACAGTAGTATTATGTAAATTGGTGGTATTAATACTCACTTGACCCCTTCCCCTTCCTATGTGCTCATCCCACCTTACCCATTTGTTTTTATTTGGCAGTGGCAATATGATTGAGGGTTGAAGTGGAGTGGACACATATGAGGGGGAATTGGTTCAAAAATGTATCTTGACCCTCTCCCTTCTCCTACGTGTCCACCCAACCTCACCCTTCAAATGGTCTTTTTGATGAAGAAAATAATTAGGTGATTTCTAGTAATCGATCAAAAACGATGCACAATTATCGATTGTTGAAACATAAATTTTTTCAAACATTCTGTAAATCTTGTTTTACCATGTAGCAAAAAAATTCGAAATTTCGTAGAAAAAAACCTTCGAAAATCACAAAATTTCTACACTGATGGAATGGAATTTTTTCAAACTGCAAACTACCGATTAAAAAACGAATTATTTTTTTTCTGAAAATCATAAATTTTTCAAATATTAGCCATCGCTGCGCTCGGGTGTATGAAACTGAAAATATATTTAAGAATGAAAAGTTGAAGATTCCGTTTCCATTTTAATACTAAAATTTGATCTAAGTAAAGAAATGAATAAATTCAGCTTTTGGATTCCTTTTTCTTGAAAAATTTTACCATTGCTTCGCTCCGGCTCGTTAACTTTTAATTTTACACAATTCATCCTCAAAATGATGAAAATGATGGTATGAACCCTCTTTCCTTCCATTGATGTTCATATTGAAAAAATCTTGAGTAAAAATCTCGTAATGATAAGGATAGAAATTTTTTTGAGAGGGTCGAAAATGAAGATTTTTTTAGAACTGGGCGCAATCCCCCCCTCCCCTCAAAGTTACGGTCCATCTCCGCGTATGAGAAAGAAGCACTAAAATATGAAATAATTTTGATGTTTTTCCCCAAAAAAATTCAAAAAGTTAAAAATACTTGGCATACCTATTCATGTTCAGCGAGTTTTCATCATAGAAAAGCGCCTTCGAGAACGTGAAATTCACTTCACCTGAAAATGGAAGGAATGGCTCCTCAAAATTGAATTTTCCGGACTTCCCTCGAGAAAAAGTTACTGACTTCCAGTTTGAAATTTTTCTTTCAACGTCAACCATACGCAAGTCTTACAGTTCTATCATCAATGTAAATTTTTTAACTCACCCCCCCTCCCCGATGTTCCTGTTCTCAGCATTGGAACGACAGTTTCCCATTACTTGATTGAGAGGATCTTATAATTCACTCTTTTGAATCGTCAAATGAATCGATTAGGTACTGAAAATAAAAAACTTGGAGAGAAAAAATTTTACGTGACACGTGAGCATGGATATAGAAACCACCCTTGAGCGTCAGCAATTCCTTCTTGAGCTGATACTGTTTTTGGGCCTTTCAGAAGGAAGAGAATCGAGGAGGAACCTCGACTCAAAAACTAAATTTTGACGCCTAAGGGTGGTTTCTATCTTCAGGCTCACATACTATTATTACTTGACAAATGCAGATTGTCACTCCAATGTGAGAATTTTTATAATTTGAAGAAAATAATAGGTGAAGATGAATGTGGGTTGAAATTTTGTTCATAATTCTCCATCAGAGAATGTACAAATAAGATAATTTTAACTGAAAATTCTGAATTTCAGACTCTGAATCAACTGCAGAAAGGTTTTTTCAAGTTTTCTGTATCAATTTAAAATTACCTACTTTTTTAATACCAATTAAAATTATCCATAGGCGGAGATGGACCATAGCTTTTGGGGGGGCTTGAGCCCCAGGTAAAAAAAAACACATAACAGAAATGTTGAGTTTTCACCCTCCGAAAGTTTTTCTACCCTAACTATTTCACGTCATTTTTACTTAACTTTTCACAAATATGAAGAATCGATGAAAGGAAAAAAGTGTTTACGTCATTTCGAGAATGAATTGTTTAAAATCGAGCCCGAGCAAAGCGAGGACAAAAAATTTTTGAAGAAAAATGAATCCAAAAGCTAAATATTTCTTCACTTTTTTGAATCAATATTTTGGTATTGAAATGGAGGCGGAATCTTATTGGTGATTTTTAGAAAGAAAATAATAAGTTTTTTAATAAGTGTGTTGTTTGAAAAAATTCCATTATTTTGGCGTAAAAATGTCATGATTTTCGAAGTTTTTCACAAAATTTTGGTCTATTTTCGTGTTTTTATGCTACACTCAACAAAATAAAAAATAAATTTTATTAAACGTAAGGTAATAATAAAAAGGCACCATTCACAAAACTAGTAAAATTTATTCAAAAAATAATAATATTTATCGCAAAATTGACAAACTTTATTTTCTATGCAATAAACTTTACCAAATTTCGTGATAAATTTTATTATTTTTTTTGATAAAAATTGCTAATTTTGCGAATGGTGCCCCGTTATTATTTTTTTGGATAAACTTTATTTTTTTTTGATAAAATTTATTATTTTTGAATAAAATTTATAATTTTTTGCAACACTTTCTATTCATTTTTCATTCTCCATTTTTCTCAGTGTACATGGTAAAAATTTGTATTTTTTTGTGCAATTTTTCTGGAAAATTTTGAAAACAAGTCAGCAAATTTCGTTATAAATCGGTATACACGGTATCATCAGCCAATTCCTAATTATTTTCATCATTGAAGGGACGATTTTAGTTGCTTGAAAAAAAAGAAATTCGTCACATATTGATAGTTTATCTCTTAAAAATTAAGTATTTGCAGATTTTTTTAGAGTGAAATGTATGTACCTATATACACACGAAAATGATTTGGGGGGCTCAAGCCCCCCCCCATGCCCCTTATCTCCGCCTATGTCACGAAAATAGCCAGAATTACGTCCACGAATATTCAGTCGACTCACTTTCATCTATTGGATTCATCGCCCTTTTCTGCATTCGTTTGATTATTTCGCCGATACAATGAGCTCCTGCGTAAATCTACACACGATTACCAGATTACATTTTCAATCAACCAGATACACTTTCTCGTTCGATATCTTTTTAAAAAATGCTGCGAAATTTTTTCTCTCGAATTTCTTTAGCGTTTTTCTCCATTCTTCAAAAAAAAAGAGAGAGAGAAAAGGACAAACGAGAGATAGACGGGGGAATGGAAAGAGATAGAAAGGCGAAAATATCCACCCAAAAATGATAATCCTCGAAGCGAAAGTTTTTGTCAATGACATATAGTTACAACTCGGTGATATCTTATCGTTTCAAATATAGCTTTAGAATAGTGTCGGCTTCCAGCGTATACCCGAAGCTCAGCCCGAGCGCAACTAAGCCCGAAAAGTGATAAGAGAAATTGCGGAAAATTTACCGCGTATTAGCTGTCTATACGAGTATAACGTGTCCTGGTAAAATAAACTTTTTCTCATTTAATGTTTCAAAACAAAAATACGGTCTAGTCCATCGTAAAAAAAAAGCAAAAAAATTCGTCAGCGAGGAGCAAGAGAGAAACGCTATTACAAGCTTATGCACGCGATAATCATAAAAGCATTTTCGTTATTATTTACGTTCGATAGGTCCCCTCTACTCACCTCTGCCTCACATCGTCTTCCCAGTTCCCATAACGAAACGTATATAACGTCGTAGATTAACAGTGTCATTTTAAAAACTTGTAGTGTGTATCGGTTATCGATCAGGAATTGAAAAAAAAAGACGAAAAAAATTCATTTCTATATGAAATTTCAGCCAGTTGACGACGTGTTATCGTGCGCCATGCAAATGGGTTTTTTATTTCCTTCATTATATGTATTTACTATACGATGTGTAGAGTTTCAAAATGATATTGAACTTAAATCCATTTTTACCTACGTATCGTACGTCAATTCGAAGATGATTTTTTTGAATGGGTGTAGATTTTCACATAGAAATTAAACAATAATACACTGGCGCACATTTCTAGATGATTTTTGCTAGGTACTTTCTACAATTATATTTCTTCTTCGTTATAGGCAAAAGGGTATTCGCGTTTTCTTCGAAACCCATCTTCGAAAATATTGATAGTGCTGAAAAGTTTCCTTTTGGAAATACTTACTCATCAAATGAAAAAAAAAAAATGGATGAAGATAATTATTCCGATCACGCAAGAGCCTTCAATTTTTCAAAAATTGACAATAATTCAATCATAAGCGCATCCAAGGGGAGGGCCCAGGGGGCTCGAGCCCCCTCCTTAAGCTAGGAAAGGAGATTTTTTTTACCACAAAAATGCCAAAAAGAAGTGCATTTTTTTTGCTCTTCAATTATGATTTTTTTTAATTTCCGCTACTTATTGAATAAATATATCTCTTCAGAATCTGAATCAGTCTTTGATAAACATCTGGCTGTGAGAATCAAGTGAAATGATTTTCATTGAAAATAAATGATTTTTCACCGATATCTTTCAGTCAAAAATCATTGATATGATTTCTTTGTCAAATCCCAATTTGTCAGAAAAGATCAGTAATTTTGACTGAAAGATCAGTGAAAAATCACTGATCTTCAGTTAAATTCATTTCACTGATTCAAAAAGGTAACTTGACTAATTCAGATTTAAAGAGTGTACCTACCCGTGTAGCAACGCGGATGTCAATTAAGATAAAAATGTCGACACATCGAAATCCGTCACTTGTGACCTACCTTGTCGATGTAGTTATAGATGTGTAGTGGAGCCAAAATTCGATGTAATTGTCGATCATGATGAATCGACAATTACCTCTACAGTTACCTCTACACGACATCTACAAATTTACATCGACAAGCATCGACATGTCGATGTAATTGTAGATGTCGTGTAGAGGTAACTGTAGAGGTAATTGTCGATTCATCATGATCGACAATTACATCGAATTTTGGCTCCACTACACATCTATAACTACATCGACAATGTAGGTCACAAGTGACGGATTTCGATGTGTCGACATTTTTATCTCAATTGACATCCGCGTTGCTACACAGAAGAATTAAATTTCATCTCAATTGTGATCCCCGGTTGATTTTCAAATTTTTACCCCTGGGACGAACTTGGGATGAATTTTTATCCCAATAATTCATCCCAACTTCTTTCAAATTTTTCATCCCAAAATTTATCCCAACTTTTTTTCAAATGGTTAAAACTGGGATGAACTTTGGATGTTTTTCATCCTTGAAAATCGGAAAAAAAAATGAACTAAAAATTATTTCCAGGAACAGCTTAACAAATTTCCAATTTTTGTTCTTGTTACCTATTTTTCAAATTTTCTGTCTTCAGATCCAGTTTCATCCTTCTCACTTTTTTCTCTCTTTTTGATTATAATTAACGCATTGAGGAAATAAAAAAAGAACAATTATACAAAAATGGTAAAAAAAACAGATACGATGATGAAACGACAGCATTGGGGAAAATTTATAATAAATTATCATTTTTAGATCGAGACATATTCAAAACCAGAAAATAATTAAAAAATAATAAACAAATCAATCAAAAAACGTATAAGTGGGTATCTACAATTGACATTTGTGTTGCTACACTGGGAAATTGAAAAAAGAACATTATACAAAATGGGAAAATAAACGGATACTGGATGATGAAAGAACAGCATTATGATAAATTTATAATATAATTTCATTTTTTAATCAAGACATAGTAATATAATAATAAAAACAATTCAAAACTTGAAAATATTTAAAAAATAATAAGAACTCAGGGCTGCGAGAACGAACATAAAGAATGAGAGTGAGGAACACAAAAGAACACCATTTTTTTGAAGAATGAGAATGAATGAAGAACAAGAATGCAAGAAAATAAAGAACGAACAAACAAAAAAACAAATGAACAAACGAATGAAGGACGAGAATGCAAAAAAAACAAAGAACGAAAGAATAAACGAAAAATGAGAACATCAAAGTATTAATTTTTTTTTGTTAATCCTTTCCAAAAAAAATTCTTAAAAATTGTAGTAAATTTTGTGATTGGTTTGCAACTTGAACTCAATTTTACTGATAATTGTTAAGATCAATCAGTTTTGTGTTTGTAAGAGAGATTTTCAAATAATTTCAATGTTGACCCTGTTTGAAATCAAAAACATTCATTTTCCTCTCAAATTCCTTCACAAAATTGATGTGGTGCTCAAAACATCAGAGTCAATCAAAATTTTGATTTTTTAACAAAAAAAATATTGCCTCTCAAGCAATAATTTAAAAAATAAGAAATTGAACGAACGAATGAATGTGGAATGATCAAAAGCTGGGTTGGTAAGCCTTATTAAAAAATGTGGCTGGCTAACTTAAGCCTTATTAAAAAATGTGGCTGGCTAACTTAAGCTTGCAAAAAATACAGCTGCAGCTTTCGGCTTACTGCTTTTGGCTTTTCTCATCAATTTTTTAATATTTTGCTAAAAAAAAATTTCAAAATTTTCATTAATGCAATAAATTTTTCTAACCTCGAATTTTAAAAATTTTGGTGTTTTTAAATTTTATATTTCATTTTTAAAAATGCCACATCATGAATTTCACTTTAATAGAAACAGAAACACAGAATTGAAAAAAAAATAAGCTGAAAAAGTAGAGCTTTCAAATGGCTTTAGCTTTTCAAATATTATAATATTTGAAAAGCTAAAGTTATTCGAAGTTTTATAAAGCTTCAGCTTTTGGCTGGCTTTTCAAAACAAAGATTTATAGATTTTTTTGGCTTTTGGCTTATGCTTTCAGCTGGCATATCAACCCTGATCAAAAGAATGTTTAAAACTCGAATGAAATGGAGAACGCGAACGTGATCATTATTTTAATAAAGAGTAAAGAGTGAGAATGGGGAGCGAGTAGGAGCCAAGAACTAACGAACAGTGTCTGAATGATAGTTCACTCGTTCTCACAGCACTGTAAAAACTTTGTTCAAAAAACGTAATAGGTGGGTATTTCTTACAACTAACTACCTAGAAAAAAAATTAAAAAATCGAGTGTAATAACTATTAACATCTCCTTTCTCCCAATCTTCAATTATCGTCATCACTAACATCAAATCTCTGTTCTTTTTCTGTAATGTACTGGTCTCGGATATCAATCGCTATCGCATAGATTGCAGGTTTCCTTCGTTTCACTGAGTCAGCATACTTGGTCAACTTTTTACTCATGTAGACATTCATATCTGCTTCACTAACGAATGGGTAAGTGAATTGCAATACATCTGAAAATTCCAAACGCATAGAAATTATAAAAAAAATTCAGCTTCTCTTCTCTTTTTTTTTGGGGGGGGGGGATAGTCACCTTTTACGCATTTGTAGGCTTCTGTCTTGCTAAATGGGATTTTCCCTGTATCGGTTTTGGAGAAACTGAAGGATGCCAGCAATGCAAGACCAAAAATTCTGACCAGCATGTTACATACACTTTTATTTACGTTTTCTGCAATACTATCTCGAAGTGGAATTTTTCAATTTTTCTTTGCTCAAATCTGTTTATGTATTATCAACCTACTGAAAATACCCTGAAAACACAGTGCCATTGAAATAACAGGTTACTCAATTTTTTTAAGGAAATTTGCCCCCCTAATTTTTTATCAAATTCTCAGCCTCTTCTTTAAATAATTTCTGGGTGCGCTTATGAATTCAATGTACCTAATCGAAAATTTAAAAAAAAAATTCAAGAATGTTCAAATAATTTCAAAGCTTATTTTGTGACTATTTAAACCTGGAGGCACAATTTTTTTGAAAAAATGATTCTTTCATAAATCTTTCTATTTTACTCATCCATAGTCCTTGCGGTTAGCATGAAAAAACGGGGGCACACTGCACTTTTTTAACACGGGTTGATATTTGGTTTTTATTTTAGTATGACCCAAAAGAAAATTTCCGAGAAGTGGAGACGTCGAAGATTTCCCTAGGGAGTGGAGAGAGGGGAGTTTTAGGGGGGTTTTACCCCTACTTTTTCACATAAAGGGATTGGGGTAAATTTGATGTCATTTTCATATAATTCGACTCTTCTGGACTCCAATCTGCGATTAGTTTTCCAATCTGAAGCGTAGAATTCGCACAATCGCATGATTTGTGTCGCGAAAAGAGGCCAATTTTGAGAGAAAAGAGGTAAAATTGCGATTTTTTTCATCTTGAGACGAGCGATGTGGTTCAAGTAAGGTTTGAAACCAGTTTTTTACATAATTCTAACCTTCTAAATTCGAATTTGCTATTGGTTTCCTCATAGGAAGTGAAATAGCTTCTTGATCGTCGCTTTTTGATAGTGAAAAACAGCCAATTTTCGCTAAAATCGACACGAATTCTCAATTTTCCATCTTCTCAACCGAATACCTCGAACCAATCCTGGTATGAAACCATTTTTAGACGTAGGTAATTCGAAACTCCTAAACACGAATTTATGATTAGTTTCCCGATTGGAAGTGGAGAATTCTCTCATTCATGAAGTTAGTGTAGCGTAAAACGCCCAATTTTGGTTAAAATCGTCTAGAATTCACTATTTCTCATCTTCTCAACCCAATACCTCGAACCAATCCTGGTATGAAACCATTTTTAGACATAATTCGAACCTCCTGAACACGATTTTTTGATTAGTTTCCCGAATTGTTGAAAAAAATTAAAACCAACCACTCGTCGTATTTAACCCGTGCAGATGCTTCAAATTTTCCACGGTGCTCTCGTGGAAAGTCCGGCGTTCACGGGCCAATGGATTTTACACATAGAAAATCAGAAAAAAAGAGCTCCACTTTCGTTAAAACTAAAGAAAGTTGTGACTGATTAGTTGAGAATGTTCCAACCATTTTTTTAGCTCCATGCAACTTGAAGGAGCTGAATCAATTTTTTTTTAAAGAAGTCCCTACTTTGAGAGGCCATGGCTCAGCTCCACAGAGTCCCAAGAAGCAAAAAATTTGGTTGGTGCTTTCTCTGGATCCAAAAAGTTCGAATTGGACAAAAAATTGATTTTATACCACAATTGGGAGGACATATAGTGTTTGGAAAAAATGAAAATCGCAATTTCATGTCAGTTTTGGCGAAAATTGGGCGTTTTACGCTACACTAATTTCACGATTGAGAGAATTCTCTACTTCCAATCGTGAAACTAATCATAAAATCGTGTTTAGGAGGTTCGAATTACGTCTAAAAATGGTTTCATACCAGGATTGGTTCGAGATATTGGGTTGAGAATATGGGAAATTGCGAATTCGAGTCGATTTAGGCGAAAATTGACTGTTTTTCACTATTAAAAAGCGATGTTCAAGAAGCTATTTCACTTCCTATGGGGAAACAATTAGTAAATTCGAATTCAGAAGGTTCGAATTATATAAAAAACTGGTTTCAAACCTTACTTGAACCACATCACTCGTCTCAAGATGAAAAAATTTGCAATTTTACCGCATTTTCCTTAAAATTAGCCTCTTTTCGGGACACAAATCATGCGATTCTGCGAATTCTACGCTTCAGATTGGAAAACTAATCGCAGATTCGAGTTCAGAAGGGTCGAACTATATGAAAATGACACCAAATTTCCCCCAACCCCTACATGTGAAAAAATAGGGGTAAACCCCCCTAAAACTCCCCCTCCATCCACTTCGTATGGAAATTTTTGACGTCTCCACTTCTCGAAAATTTTATTTTGGGTCATACTAAAATAAAAACCACATTTCAACCCGTGTTCAAAAAGTGCAGTATGCCCGAGCTAACCGCAGGGACTACCATAGATAAAGTAATGACTGAAATTTTCAAATTATAAACCATCGATTTTCTCAATAATTGCTCTTTTGATCCAGATAGTCACCAAACAAGCTTGCAGAATTGAGTTGAATCATTTTTTTCAACTTTTTTTTGAAAATTTCCATCACGTTTAATTTTTATTAATTTACGAAGAATTGAATTCAATAAAAGAAAAACAGATACCTATAAATGATAAAAATCTATGCACATTGGGCAGTTTTGCAAAAATAATTGATGTGAATTAGATATAAAGCATGTTGCTTGAGATCCTCTAATAAAACAAAAATATCTATCCAGGTAGCATGTTTTTTTTTCAAAAATCATAATCAGAAATAAATAGTGTTACCGATGCTCATAGTATCATTCAGCAATCTAAAAACGTAATCTTTTTTTTTCTGCTCCCTCTCTATGCAGATGTATGTTGGTCGGACGTTTTTTCGTCATCTTGCACTTTTTAAACTAATAAATATTGAAACTGTAAAATACTGTGGGAAAATAATCAGGAAATCATTTTCCTTATTGATACCACCTAAAATACGAGTGGGAATATCCGCAGTTTCTTTTTTGCCTCGGTGCAAGATCTTTAGTTGGATGATCATTTTGCACTTTTTTCATGAGTTGAATATGTAGAGGTATCTAGTTAGAAGGTTGTATTCTGATTCTAAAATGATTTGACTGTCGTGCGCTGAGCCCAGCCACCGGCATACAATGTCGAAAATTTCCAAGTTAGGCCCACCAGTCACCTGAACATTAAGACTGGAGGAACATTTTCTATTTCTAAAATGTTCACCGATGGCAACTTCTGGACAACGAATTGGCACATGTGTGTAATCAATACAGCCAATTACTCCGGAAAAATGTCGAATCTTGTACAAATTTCTGGTAACCTCAGCTAAATTATCCGGGAACTTGACGGATTCAGCTAAGTGTTCACATATTAAGCATGAAACTTTGGAACAAATGCGACTGACTGTCTCCTGCGTCAAATCATGGATGTCCCCATTGTCAAACTACAAAAAAAGAAGTAAAATACAGTATGACACAGAAGTTTTGTCCACTTGAAACACTTCTCAATATCTCAGGACTGAAAAGAGATGCTAAGACGGTTCAAGCGACAATGTATTCCTGGCGACGAGGACATTGAAAATCGATAATCAGACATCTAGTCCTTTCTATAGAGTGTCTACAAATTAAGAAACCGGTTTGAGTCAAAATATGGGGTCCATTATTTCATTGAAATAAAATCCACACACTGTCGCCATCAAAATATGGTAGAAATGTTTTTTTGAAACCGGTTCAGTAATTTCGAACCAGTTGTCAATAATATCCAAAAAATGGAGATAAGAAAAAAAGTTTGGAACAAAAGTTGTAGAGAATTAAAAAACAATCATGTTTTGCTTCATAATTTTTTTCCATCATGCAATGGAAAGAACTTGTGGTACGAGAGTTTGGAGTATAATTTTTTCTTCACAATTTTATAACCAGTTATCAAAAAGTGGATACCTATACCAAAAAAAGTGTGAAATAAAAGTTGTAGAGAATTAAAATCTGAACATTTCACATTCTGCAACTTATTTTTCAACCAACAATGGAGAAGAGTTATGGCGTAAAAAAGAAAAATATATACTCGACTTCTTTGTATCATAACTTATTTCTGTTGCAAGATGGAAAAAAAGTTGAAGAACATAAAATGATTGGTATTTAATCCTCTACAACTTTTGTTTCAAACTTTTTTTCATATCTCCACTTTTGTTGGATATATTGACAACTGGTTTGAAACTACCGAACGGTTTCAAAAAACATATTACATTTTGATCACGCCATTGTGTAGACTTTGTTTCAACAAAAAAACAGGACCCATATTTTTGGACCCAAACTGGTTTCTAAATTTGCAGACAGTCTATAGGTAGGACTAAAAATTTGATTATCGATCTTCAATGTCCTCGTCGCATCGCCAAGAACACATGACGTTTGAACTGTCCTGGCATCTCTTTTCAGTTCTGAGATATTGAGGAGTGTTTCAAGTAGACACGACTTCTGTGTCATACCTACTACTGTATGCACCTCCACAAAATGCAGGTTAGTCTTTCCCAAAGAACAGAAGTTTTCCTTCACTCCCATTGAATTTAAAAATTCTGGAAAATAAAACAATAAAATAACTATAACGCCAAAAGGAGGATACAATTTATTCTTACTTTATTAACAATACCTTTGAAATTTTTAAACCATAAAATAAATTTTTTACTTATCATTATTCTTCCATTTTAACTTCATTAAATTTGGTAAAGAAGAAGACCCCAAATCATCATGCTCATTACCAATCGACTGTTCTGATTCATAACCAATTGGCTATGTAACTTGATTTTTTTTTGTTCTGGTAATGCACGTTCAATCCGTTTAAAATCAACTTCATAGTAGAATCCTGAACAAAAGTTCATGTGTATTAAACATTAAAATAATTGTAACAAATAGGTAATATTTTTCCACACTTCATTACTTAATTTCTGATGGTTGATGTGGTACCATTCCTTCATTAAATGTGATGCTATAAATGGATGTACCCAATACTTATGTTTTCTTTTCTTCTGCAGATGTTGTTGTCTTCATCTTCTCATCAGCAGGTATCACCAAAATAACACTTCTCAATAAAGGTCGCATTTAAAATATTTAAACAAAATGAAACACAAATTAGGTATAATACATACATACTGCATCCCATTCAGCTTTTGTGGGCATTTAGAATTTTAGTATAAACACTTTTTAGCCAATAAATTTTTGGTGCATTTATTTGTGAGATCCACAAAAAAAAAACTGAGAACATTTATATAGAGACTAAATCAAAAGGGCCTACTGAAAAAATTTATGAATTGAAGCCTATTTTTGCAAAAAGGGTGCATTTTTTAGTATATATGTACTTGATTACTACATACCCTGCGAACTGAAGAAAGTTGAACCCTGGGAGAAATAACTGCAGTCATAAGTACATTTTTTTCGGCGTGGTGGAAGCTACAAATTTTACAAGCCTAAATTGAAATTTTTCATACAAATAGGTGTATAAACATTTGAAAAATTCTGAGGTGTGCATAACACATTTCAAAAATAAGTATCAAAACTAGTTGGCTGTGACAATAATACGGACTTTTTAGGTTTGGGGAAGTTTCGGATATAAGCTCAGTAAGGCATGTATTTCAATATTCCCGAACTTCCCTAAAATTGGTGAATATTTTGACCCCTTTTTGGGGGATGAGGGGGTTAAAATTTCGGTTTTTCGGCCATAACTTTCGAAATTACGCATTTACGAAAAAAAAGTTGAAACAAAAGTTGTAGATAATTAAAAAACAAATAATTTTGTTACCTACAGTTTTTTCCTAGGACGTCATGGAAGGGAGCTGGGGTCTTCCGAAAAAAATAAATTTTGAAAATTCCCTATTAACAGAAATAATTACCAAAAATCGGTTTAACCGACTTTTCGGAGCGGTTTTTTTGCATAGTACATCCCATTACTATACAGAATAAGAAAAATGTATAGCTGGCCCCTCATCACAATGTAAGGGGGTGGACTAGCCGTAGAAAAAGTCGCGTTTTCCCCCAAGCATAGCTCAGCTACAGTGAAAAATTCGAAAAATTGGTTCAAACAAACGTTGTACAGCGTTGAAATACAAACATTTTACTTTTTTTACTTTTTTTCTGCGTGGTCTTGGAAGCGAGTTATTGCAAGAAGAAAAAAACGGCGCGGCGTTCAAAAATTTTTCATCAACTTGATAAATTACGGATGTGTAGATCTGGTATAAAATCTAGCGAACCGATATAGTACGGGTACCAGGTGCCTGTATCGTTTCAAAAATGCGAAAGTATGGACCCGGTCTGCTATAAAATTTTTGATATGTACGATTGAAAGGGGACCCTTCCCCGACCCCAAAACTGCCATCACATTTTTGAGATCGAATTGCAAACTCATTTCAGGGGTCCTCAAAGTCGTGAAAATACCATCACTACCTTGTATCCTATTTTGGTTTTCCAGTTCTCACAGAAAGGTTGTAACGAGGTGTTCTATGACTTAAATTACTAGTAATTGACCACCCTTGACATATTAACAAGAAATACCCCCGCCTTGCGATTTTCCCCCAGTCAGGGGTTCCCAAAGTTGAAATTTTGAAAAATTAACGCATCAAAGTGAAAATTCAAACGAATTTTCCGGCATGGGTGATCATGCAATTGAAAAATGTTTCATACAAAAAAGTTGGAGAATTTCATGAGGATTTCAAATATGTATTTGTTTTTTGTTCAAACTTTGATAGAAATCGAGTATTCGCTCATTAAACGTTAAAAAACGTGTTTTGTCGAGGGTGGCGAGTATTGGAAGGGTGGTCCACATTTACACAGGAACATTTTTTTTGTTAGATATCGGCCGTGCCACCCCCTAAATTTTTTCCTTTGTAGGTAGGTATTACACAGAAAAAATTTCAGCCTGTTCGGGAAGGGGGAACCGGTGCCTCGCCCCTCCCAAATTTCGACTTTTCATCAAAAATCGCACAATTCACTAAATAACTTTTTCTGTAAGTGGAAAAACGGGGTCACGGAAATAACAAAAATTGTTCACAGGAGTATAAGGAATCGAGTGAAGCCATAGCCACCATTGTAGACATAATAGGGTGCGTGATACGCGCGGGGGAAGTTCCCAAAATGCAGAAATGATATCCTTTTTTCTATACCAATCGAGTCTTTGAAAATACAATTTTTACATTTCTGAATTCGGAGTATGCTGTTCAAAATGTACTCCTCCCTCCCTCGTACACTGAAAAAATTTAAATGACCGTCACCTTAATGGAGAAGGAGGGGGGGTGTAATCTTATTTCCTTCTCTGATCAAGAATACAAACACGTGTGTTTCATGAATTGTAGAGAGAAATGAAAGTGAAATAATATTGAGCAATTCAATGAAATAATGGAGTAATGAACAAAAATTATATTAAAACGTATTCGAATCCTTTTTTTGAAAATTAATTTAATTTGATTGGCAAATTTTTCGACTACCTTGTGCAATTCCTTGTTCTGCGAAATCGTCACAAACTTCAATATTTTTTATTATCTAGCAACCTTTTATACAGGTAACTCGGGCATTTGATCCAATCCTGTATCGGTTGTTTCAAAAAATCAGTGCTGTATTTCAGAAAATCGTTGCTTATATCAGTATTGATTTTTTGAAACAACTGATCCAGGATTGGATGAAGTACCCCCGAGTTATACGATCGTAAGATGATAAAGATTATTGAAGCATGTGACGATCGCACAGTACGAGTTATTACGTTAGTACTCGTAGAAAAATTAGCCAATTTTTGATTACAAAAAGGAAATCAAAACAATTCATAAGGCAAATCGTTCAGCGCCATCGGGAAATAGGTATATTAAATTGAATGAATTTCCAAAAAATTATTCGAATTCGCATAATTTCTATTCAATATTTCATTATTTCATTGAATTGCTCAATATTATTTCACTTTCATTTCTCTCTACAATTCATGAAACACACGTGTTTGTATTCTTGATCAGAGAAGGAAATAAGATTACACCCCCCTCCTTCTCCATTAAGGTGACGGTCATTTAAATTTTTTCAGTGTACGAGGGAGGGAGGAATACATTTTGAACAGCATACTCCGAATTCAGAAATGTAAAAATTGTATTTTCAAAGACTCGATTGGTATAGAAAAAAGGATATCATTTCTGCATTTTGGGAACTTCCCCCGCGCGTATCACGCACCCTATTATGTCTACACTGGTGGCTATGGCTTCACTCGATTCCTTATACTCCTGTGAACAATTTTTGTTATTTCCGTGACTCCGTTTTTCCACTTACAGAAAAAATTATTTAGTCAATTGTGCGATTTTTGATGAAAAGTCGAAATTTGGGAGGGGCGAGGCACCGGTTCCCCCTTCCCGAACAGGCTGAAATTTTTTCTGTGTAATACCTACTTATAAAAGAAAAACTTGGTGGGGTGGCACGACCCATATCAATCAAAAAAAATTACCCATGTAAATGTAATCAACTCCAGTAGACAACTCATTTTCGCGTTTTTGGCACTTCCCTCGCTCGTATTGAGCCCCCTAATACGTCTACGAGGAGGATTATGGTGTCATTCGATTCTTTACACTCCAGCGAACAAGTTTTGTCATTACCATGACCCAGTTTTTCCATTTACAAAAAAAGTTATGTGATGAATTGTGTGATTTTTGATGAAAAGTCAAAATTTGAGGGGGAGGGGGGAGAGGCACGGGTTAAGCGTGATTAAATTATATCATAATCAGCCAGCACTTATAGTAGGCACATTCTAATTCGGCAAATTACTTATGTGAATCATAAATCAGATATCAGATAGGGGAGGGGGCTGAGATCCTCCGTTGGGGGAAGGGGTGCCCTCAGGTAAGGAGAGACACTTCAGATTTGTGTTTAGGGCACTGAAGTGGGGTAATATAAAAAAATTAGACTTGCCATTTCAGTATTCCGTATGCAGTACCAATACTCGCCACCTTCGACAAAACACGTTTTTTAATGTTCAATGCGTGATTACTCGGTTTCTATCAAAGTTTGAACAAAAAACAAATATATATTTGAAATCCTCATGAAATTCTCCAACTTTTTTGTATGAAACATTTTTCAATTGCATGATCACCCATGCCGGAAAATTCGTTTGAATTTTCACTTTGATGCGTTAATTTTGAAAATTTCAACTTTGGGAACCCCTGACTGGGTGAAAATTGCAAGGCGGGGGTATTTCTTGTCAATATGTCAAGGGTAGTCAATTACTAGTAATTTGAGCCATAGAACACCTCGTCACAACCTTTCTGTGAGAACTAGGAAACCAAAATAGGATACAAGGTAGTGATGGTATTTTCACGACTTTGAGGACCCCTGAAATGAGTTTGCAATTCGATCTCAAAAATGTGATGGCAGTTTTGGGGTCGGGGAGGGGTCCCCTTTCGATCGTACATCTCAAAAATTTTATAGCAGACCGGGTCCATACTTTTGAGATTTTGTGGTCCTGGTACCCGTACTAATAGCCCAAAAAGTGGATTTCTAGGGGTTTTGTGATCAAATAATCCTTGGACCCAAATTGGACCCCAAAAGACGAGGTTCAAAATTCGTAAAAAAATGTTGAACGCTGAGCCGATTTTTTTATTTTTGCGATAACTCGCCCCCAAGACCACATAGAAAAAAATTTAAAAAAGTAAAATGTTTGTCTTTTAACGCTCTACAATGTTTGTTTGAATCAATTTTTCGAATTTTTCACTGTAGCTGAGCTATGCTTGGGGGAAAACTCGACTTTTTCCACGGAGAGTCTACCACCCCCCCCCCCGCACTTTGAGATGAGGGGGTCATCTATACATTTTTCTTATTCTATACAGTAATGAGATGTACTAAAAAACCGATCCCAAAAGTCGGTTAAACCGATTTTTGGTAATTATTTCTGTTAATAAGGAATTTTCAAAATTGATTTTTTTCGGAAGACCCCAGCTCCCTTCCATGACGTCCTAGGAAAAAACTGTAAGTAACAAAATTATTTGTTTTTTATTTATCTACAATTTTTGTTTCAACTTTTTTTTCGTAAATGCGTAATTTCGAAAGTTACGGCCGAAAAACCAAAATTTTAACCCCTCTCACCCCCCAAAAAGAGGTCAAAATATTCACCAATTTTAGGGAAGTTCGGGAATATTGAAATATATGCCCTACTGAGCTTATATACGAAACTTCCCTTTTCTGCTAATTTATTTTGGGTTTGGGCTTTATTTTAGCTAAAAAGTCCGTATTACAGAGCAAGGGTTAAAAAGTTTTGAATAAAAAAAAATTAAAGATAATATTTTAATATATTACTTTAATAATTTATTACAATATTAGGTAAACTATGCTCATGAATGTGATAACGGTGGTAAAATTATATTTTCCTTTTCTGTGCTAGGAGAAAAGGCATTGAACACTCATATGTTCATCTTTAACCAATATTCATTTCCCCAATTTATTTTCCAAAAATCTTTTTAAAAAGATAAAAGAAACTGCCTGTCTTCCTCTAAACTGATGTTTTTACTAGCATTTTGCTTTCGCAGCAGATCTGTAATGCATTGTAATACCTAAATAGGAATTCAATTAATTCATTGATCTTGAAAAATACAGTACCTACAATTTATTTTTTTTCAATTAATTTAATTACGATAAAAATTGCTCACCTATAATATTTTTTTCAAATTCATCCATTTCATTTATTTTGTTCTTACTATTCAAAGATACAGGTTTTGTTAAAGACATTCCGGATGAAGAACTTGAATTAACCCCCGTGATGGTTTCCATAAAGGATTATTCATATTCTTGACTTTCGTCAAGAGGGGATTGCGGACTAGATGTTCTGAAAATTGTAATGAGAAAATATAATTGAAAATCAGTTTATTTGGGCACGAAACAGATTGATACCTACATTATGTTCATTAGGTACCTATCAAAAAAAAGTCTATTAAAGCCCATCTCATTCTAGTCACGAGACATAACAATACCTAAACTTATTCTTTATCTTGTTCAATTATTTGTACTTGATGTAAATTATTCTTTTACATAAATGTTGGCACGCCGGTAAAACCTCTACAGATAACCTCTTTTTTGCTGTTGTATATTTCTTTCCAACTTGACATTATAAGCATTCCGCGTGTACTAATTAAAGAAACTCATTGAGGGTAGGTATGTTGATTTATTACTTATATACAAACAATCGCTACAGGGGATGTGTAAATTTCTGCGAAGAAAAATGAAGCTCAAATTATAATTTGTACGTCTGCGTATTCTTCATGTTGCTGATAATTGCTCATTTTACTTTTGTAACTTTTATCCAAAGTACATTCAATGATTAATGTTTCGTTTCGAGATGCATTGCAAGTATTCACTTGGGTATTCGTTTTTTGTGTTTGTAGTTCTTCAGGATTATCAAATATCGAGAAAAAATTACTTGCCAGTGACCGGACATTTCCTGTATAACTTTCGATAAAAAAATTCGGTCAGTTTGGATCTCACAACAATGATCTCTTTTCATGTTTTTTAAAGTTCAGAAAAAGAATCTGAAAAATTTTTCGAAATTTTTTTTCTGAAATTATGACTATTACTTGGTATAAAAATATTGTCCAATTAAAATCATAGGACCGATATTCAACGCTTTTTTCAATTTTTGAAAAAACATACATGTATTTTTTTCGTTTTGGAAAAATCGCCTGGACGAGGGCTGATGAAGGAAAATTGCCATCAATGATTTTAATTGGTCAAGTTATTCATTAAAACATTATTTCATGGAAAAAATTTTCAATTTTTTTGTGTTTTTTTTTTGTAAGAATTGCAATTCTGAGGATCGCTGAAGGATGAAGCGATGGTGAAAAATGTATGTTAAAGGTATTTTTGGACAAAGACATCTATACTGAAACCTATTTTTTTTATTTGAAATTTTTTCGAATATAGTTAGATTTTTATGGCCTGGTGTGAAAGGGTAAATGAGGAGCCGGGATGAAATCTTTATCATGTCTTTTTGAGATCTAGGTTTTTAAGTACAACTTTCTAGCCCTCCCTGTCTTCAATTGTCGAAAGTGCTAAAAGATATACCCAGTATCTAGTATTCTAGTACATACCTATCTACAGATACAATATTTTTTTTTAAATTTGGAAAACGTGCGGAAAATTGGTGTCTGCTGCCGAATATTTTTATGGGTTAACTATTCGTGTTAAAATCTTGTGAACTTTTTTCTTAATTTTTTATCAAAGGCTCTGGTGCAAAACGGGGTCATTTGGCCTCAAGTGTAACTTTGTCAAAATTCTATTCCATTCGATTTGCCTTGGTAGAAGATGATTTTAGAGCGCATGAGCGAAGGGGATACGCAATTTTCAAGCTAAGAACTCTTTAAAATTCTATCTCTGCGATTTTTCAACCGATTTTTTTCAAACTTGGCACGTAGGTAGAGATACTTAAGGAGAGTTGAATGAAATTTTTTTGGCTTTTTTCGACCAATTTAATAACCTGGAATTTAACTTTGAAAATTTCAAATCGCCTTGGGACGTACAGTTTTGGTGCTGTCTCAAATTTTTTTTAAATTTAAATTTCTCAATGTATTTCACACTCCTGAGAATTTTTTCAAATTTTTTCAAGTGGTGGAAAGTAGTCAAGTATCCCTCAGAAACAATTCGACAAGAGGTCCTGCCTGGTCCCAAAGTATATGTCACAAAACTTTTTTTAAAAAACTGATGTTTAGGTTCCATTTAGAAAAGTTGAATGTTGAATGTATGTACCAATATTGAAAAATCATAGATTATATTTCTTCAAATAATTGGCAAAAAATCAACCAGGGGGGAGGGGTTACCCGTCTCAGAGGAATCCGGTGCACTTTGGGACCAGGCAGGACCTCTTGTCACATTGTTTCTGAGTAAATTATGCCAAAAACCCTCGTATAGGAATTTTTTTCTTCCATATTTATATGTCCAAATGCATTAGACTATTACAATGGTGCAAGAGGTAAATTCGCTCTGAACACTGTAGTCATAAAATATGAACAAAGGTGAAAATGGGACACAGTGGGTGAAAAATTATATTTTTAGCAGGAAAATATAAAAAATGAAAAAAAAGATGAAAAACAGTGATTTTAAACAACAAAAATTATGATTTACCTACACCAGTTTTTCTTTGGGTTTTTTGGATACTAGACCACCTTTCACTACTTGAAAAAATCTGAAAAAATTCTCAGGAGTGTGAAATACATTGAGAAATTTAAATTTAAAAAAAATGTTAAACAGCATCAAAACTGTGCCTCCCAGGGTGATTTGAAATTTTCAAAGTCAAATTTAAAGTCATTAAAAAATTGCGTATTTTGGGCCCCCAGCCCCCCAGAGGTGAAATAAAAATTCGCTCATGTGCTCTAAAATTATCTTCTATCAAGGCAAATCTATGGCGTAAGAATTTTGACAAAGTTTCACTTGAGGCCAAATGACCCCCCTTATTGCACCAGAGCCCTTCTAAAAAAATGATATTTTCTGAGGACCCTTAAAAAATGGCTGTCGTAGGTATTCTTAGGTAACAACATTCACACTAAAACTTTTTGAAAAAATGATTTTTAAATTTTTTTACAGTTCTTTTTGAACATAGTCTTTTGAAATCGAGCGGGATGAGTAAGGGTTGAGGAAGGGAGTGAAAATTTTACCAGGTATTTTTCAGTTCTAGACACAACTTCTTCGTTAGCTACCTCCTCATGAAGTTATGCGCACTCCTAATTGTTTAGTTCGCGTCTTCAAAAAGTATCAGTAGGTACTATACTTACTTAGGTATCTACAAGAAAAAAATGTCATTTGATATCACTTTTTCGTGAAATTTGTATTTCGTTATTCTGATTATACTTATTTATCAGCCTTTTCGCTTTTGACACTGAAATCAGAGAAGATGATTTCATATTCCTACCAAACGTTATTATTTTATTATCTCTGGTCATTTATTGAAAAAAATTCTGTTCCAATTCCACCTTTTTGAATCTTTCTGATCACAAAGTGATCTTATTCATTGATCGAAAAATTAATCGGATCTTTGAGATATTTATTCAAAGTAAATTCCTGCAATTTTATTCTTGCATCATCAGTTCTATAAATTTTGGACTGACATCAGCATGTTTTTTCACCATGAATTTCCGATCGAATGGACTGTTTAAAACTCCAATTTCTAATCATCTATTCGTCCAGTTTTAATGTTTGACTTTTGACATATCGAAAAAATCTATGAATCGAGATTTTTTCCATCGACAAGTAAATTATTACGATGCCAAATCCTCTATTTTCCAAATCTCCAATCCATTAAATCGAAAGGAATTTCATGTTGAAGAAAATTTTAAATTCTAAACTCCCACAGTTTCGAGCAACCCACATTTTTTACCAATTTTTCTAATAACTGGAATGTCTAATCTATCGATTGGCAAAACTTCGTGATATTCTTTCACCCTTCCTAACCCTTTAGTTTGGAAACATTGTTGGAAAATTACTCGGCACGTCTCAGCACACTTCCACAATAAGTTTTTCTTTAATGAAAATCGCCTTCTGGTACCTCCTCCGTTGGCTTTCTTGGCACACTAATTACAACCACTTATTCGTCGCGGTTTACATAAAGTTGTAAATTCGAAATTCGTACACTCTCGGGCGCGACTTTAGCGTGAAAAGGGCGCAACGAGGCATAGGCAACTACACTTACTTGTCACATCCCTCGAGCAACCGCTTGTAAACAAGTTTTAATTAAACGTAATCACAATCGGCGATGGGATATTAACGTCGAGCATTTGGAACCGAGCTCTTATTCTTTCGCCCAGGCAACCGATGCGATGCGGTAAATTAATTATAAACGGATATCTCCCCCTTCTCCCTTCATCAACGTAAAAGCGAGGAAAAAAAACATAAACACCTTTTCAATTGGCTCGAAAATTTTAATTAAATTACCTAACGAAATTCGATGATAAAAAACCTATTGAAATTTTCCAGCAAGTTTTGTCTTTTTAAGCGGAAAAGATGAATATAATAAAACAAAATCGTATCTTTTCAATGGTTTAATAATGCGAATTTTTCGTACAAAAACGTCGACAACGACTAAGCGTAAACGGAGTGGGGGGGGAGAAAAAGCAGAGTCAACTCGACGACGACGTTTCTTCGAAAAATATAAGCGAATACGAATCCGTCATAATAAAGTAAATGAAAGAAAAAAAAAATAATATCCAGCGTTCGACGTGCTCGTTTTTTTTTCGCTTCTCGACTCTCGAGAGCGAGGAGAATCGTTACAAAAAATTTCTACAAGAAAATTTCGTCTTTTGAGTCGCGAACGGAAGTAAATTTTTATGAAATCTCATTCGCGTTTTATTGTCTATCGTCGTCTCGCTCTTTTGCTCTTTGAATTTACACAAGTAATATGACTTTTTTTCTCGAGGAATTTCGCCCGACGAAAATCGACTACTTTCGCACTCCGAAGAGCTAATTAATTTTAAAAACCGGGGCGGTTCTGCCCTCTCGGTCGATTATTCCACCTTTTTTTTTACCGCCACGATGTATTGTAATATTAAAACCTCGAAGGAGTCGAGAAATTAATGATTTTGTGCTTCGAAGCGATAAAATATTAGTTTTTTAATCTATCCGAAAGTAGGTACATAATGTTTACAATATTTCGACGAAGGGAAAATAATAAGCTTCGGTTTTCAGACGAGTTTTCCATTTTCTTCGTTTATTTTACATATGGAAGCGGAAGTACTGCCGAAGTAGGATCTGTAAAAATAAATAAAAAGATATTTTAGAATTAAGTTCTCTTCGATTTATTGAAATTACTCGTCTGTGAAAAATGAAAATAAATCAGAGGAAAAAAATTGGAAATGCATAAAAACGAATCATTTTTGGTAGGAAATCGAAATTTTCCTCATTGAGAAAGACACTTCTTCTCGTTCGGTTTCTCGATACCCTCAGATTTGGTAATCTCGGCGACAAATGTCGAATTTAACATCATCGTATGATTAAATTTACACTTGGCAACGTGGCATCTCCGGTATAAATATTCATAAATTAGCGGTAGCATTTTGCCGAACATATTTACTCTGGCGAACAAACAAGATCCGCGTCGTGGAATCGGAATAAAAGGGCAAATATTTTAATAATAAAGAAAAAATACCCGGAATGTTTAGATTTTGTGCAGCTCTTACGAGAACGCTGCGCTGTGGGATTTGTTAGGAAAACACGTGTGGTCTGAAAGATGCTGCGAAATGTTACGTTTTTCCGTGGAATAAAAATGCAAACACGATGGGAAAATGTATCGTTTGTGTTTCGTAATGATGACTGCTCATTCGAGAATTTGAAATATTCTCGTCGATGGATGGCGCGCTCGGAACAGAAAAAAGTGCTCGTCGTGGATTCCATTGTTGGATGCTGGATTTTTTCTCCTGAGTTGGTAATTTTCAAATACTTAAGGGTGGATAACTAGGTATGTGCTAAAATTTCAAGTGGAAAATTAATTCTAAATTTATTATGTACTTGCATCAGATTTTTGGGGTATTTTTTCCTTGCCTCGGTTTGCTTAAAATTTGATTATATTCGATCGAAGAGGATGTTCTGGAGAAGTAGATAGTCTTAGAATTGGACCCCTGAGAACAGCCTTAGCATGTTTTTATTGGACTTTCCATCATTTTATAATCGCTGTATCCGTTTTTTATACAATTCAACATTTTTTAAATTTCACTGTCTCAAAATCAGTGCTACTGTTTGAAATTGAAAAAATCACCAGAAAATTCTCCAAAAATTATGAAATTCTTCGATAGATAAAAAAAAGTGGGAGAAAAAAATAGACGTCATTGAGAACATTTTTGCGAGAAAGGATGAAAATCTTTGTATTTTTTGGGTCAGAATTGAGAAAAAAACTCTAAAAATAATATGAAATATTCCATAGCGCGAGTGAAGTGAGAGCGAACGAAAATTTTGGAATAATATACACATAAAAACTTGAAAAATTACCTTTTTTAAAACAAAAAAAGAGAAAAAAAATAAATTCTCCAAAAATTTTCACATTGGTTCTCCAAAAATTTTCAAAAATTCTCCGAAAAACGGAGAATAATCCGGTACACGGAAACACTGCTTAAAATATCTGAAACCTTGAAAGTACTCTAAGACAACGATGTATGACCTGGCCCTGTTTTACAGATTTCCGTAGTGGTGAGCGGTTTTTTTTTTTCAAAGTACGCTTGATTTTGCACAATAAATTTTCAAGGCCTGAATTTTTTTCCTGTAACCTCAATTTTTCAAGACTACAATTTTTTTCTAAAAATTTCTCAAATTTTAAATTTTTTTCAAAATTTTTTCTCCGGAAGTCAGTACAATGGCTTTGGAAGTCAGTAAAATGACTTTGGAAGTCAGTACAATGACTTTGGAAGTCAGTACAATGACTTTGGAAGTCAGTACAATGACTTTGGAAGTCAATGACCCCCAGAATCCATTTCTGAGGTCATTTTTACTCCTAACCTCAAACTACAACCCATACAGGCAAGAGGGGTGTGGACGTGAAAAAATGTTTCAAAAATACCGAGTGTGGTATCAAAATCTATGGTTTTTTACCCGTAGAGTCAGTTTCCGATATCATTTTAACGAAAACCCCAAAAAGGACCCATGGGGAGTAGGGTGTTTCATGTGACATTTTTTCCGAAATTTGACTGTGCCGCCCTCTCATTTTGTTCCCCCTGATGAAAAAAGACTCCCATAAAAATTTTACCCGAAAAAAATTATTTTGAGTGGTGGCGCAAAGGAGCTGAAAATTTGCCATAAAACCTAATGTAAAAAGTGATCTAAAATTCAACATTTTATTCAGCGTGTCATTTTTTCACGTTTAAATCAAAAATAAAACAAAAAACTGTTTAAAAACAAGTAAGATGAAATATGTTTTCAATAAAATGACTCGAAATTCATTTTATGTCTTTAAAAAAAAACACTAAACATTGCGCGAGTGATCACCTATTTGGCACGGTTGGGCGCGGCGATTTATGCAAACATCGGGCGAATCATATTCTAACTTCACCTTTCTTGCGCCACCACTTAATATTATTTTTTTAGACTAATTTTTTGTATTCTCTATTTTCTAGGCTTGATGAACATTTTAAGGGGGCGGCACGCCAAAAATATGGGAAAAAAATTTCCCCCATATAAAAATGAAACACCCTAATGGGGAGGTGATGAGAAGGAGTCAAATTCAAAAATTTTCATAATTATCAAGTGAAGTGTCAATGAAGAAATTTCAACTTTTGGGTACCTTTTTTGACATGGATATGTTTTAGGGTGGGGGAAGGGTTAAATATGAAAAGTGTTAGGTACGTTACGTTACGGAACGTTACTTAACGCTCCATGTTTTTAGATCGAGACGTAATGACATTACCTATATTAGAGTTGAAAAAACTTAATTTTAGATTAAGATATAATGACATTTTGTTTTGCAATTTAAGCAATATAAATAATTTTAAAAATTTAGAATTTTTACAATAATTAGATGAAAAAAAATAACAAAATTAATTTCGAAACTGAAAAAACAAGGAGGATATAATTCTAAATTAAAAAGTAGAGAAAAATTGAAATGATGAAACTGAAAATTTGAAAATATTATTCTTCTTCAATTTTTAAGAATTTTTGCTTATACTCATAGGCAATTTTTCACAGGCAGATTCGAGTGTAAGTAATAGAAAATTGTAAATTTTCAGCAGGATTTTCTAATTGAGGTACATTCTCTGAAAGTTTAGCTAGATTTTCAGTAGATTTGTTTTCAGGAGGTTTGATTCATATGAAATCGAAACCAATATAGGTTATTCGAATTTTTTACAAAAATGACCGCAGGGGGGAGGAAAGGGGGTCGAGGAATTAAGGGTTCTTCGAAACAATTTCCTGTTGCTCTTGGGATGAAATAATTTTATAAAAATAATCGTTTTTGCGAAATTTCCCATAACTTGTACGGTACGTAGGTATGCGAATTTCGAGTATTTTACAACACTAGGGGCCAGTTTTAATTTTTTTTTTTAGCATGTTCCACCACTCCAAAATTTTTGAAATTTATGGTATAGTTATGGATAAATAACACTTTCTATGAAAAAAAATCCATTGTAGGTTTGACCATTTTTTCAAAATGGCGGCTCAAAATTTTCAAAAAGGTTATAACTCGGCGAAAAATTGCCCCAAAAATTCTCTATTTTGGTTTTGTTCTTCAGACCCTCTAAAATTCATCTGAAAAAACACGAAATTTCTATCTGAATTTGGCGAAAAATGGCGGAAAAAACACATTTTGGCCCCTCTCCCAAAATAATTGCGCCAGGGGTCCAAATTTTTTGTCACGATAGTTTCTCATCGTGGTTGACCTTTTGGGGTAGGAGCGGTCCAGATCGGTTTCCAAGGCCAAACCACCATATTTAACCGACTATACCCTTTCAAAAATTCGCCAAAAATCGAGAAATGAACTTCAGCATCTGAAATTTTGGATACGGGGTCCTGTTATAATGTACTTTCGATTTTTTTTTTGTTCGGGCTCAAAATTTTACTTCGACTTGGAGTACCTCCCTTGTCAGGTTGATATCGTGCATGCCTTGATCCGGAAACCTCACCAACGTGAAATTCGTTTAAAAATACTTTCACGTACCCGTCGCGACTCCAGATACCCGAACAATGCAATTTTCGCCCCCAAAAAATGATCCTTAAGTGCATCGCGGATGCGTCTTGCGAAAATCTAAATCATAATTAAGAGCCGGCTAAACGGGAACATTTCATTAGAAGTTATGACTGGCGATAAATTTCGTTTTAAAAGCACTTTACATGGTCGATAAGACGTAATGTAAATACCATAAAAGTAAGCCGCGCGATAAAAAGAATCCGTTTTCTGGCCTCGTGCTCGGACAAATTATGGTATAAAAACACCTTCCAGTTGGAATACCGTTTACGTATGTACTTTTATTACGAACACATTCGAACGCCGGTGCCAATTTCGAGCCAAGTTCGTAGTCCGAGATGGTGTCATTATCGAGAAATATTTCGGCGAGATCTTTCGTATGTTGCTCATTTTCCCATCACCAAAATCGTTCAAGGGATGATTCCCGGATTTTAGTGTTTCATATGCGCTGAAAGATTAGAAATCGTTACACCTGTTGATATTTTGCAGTGGTAAAGTTAATCAAGAATGTAAATTGATAACTTTTGTTCAAACGTTTAACCAAATTTTCCACTATTATCGTTGATTTAGAGCGAAATAGCTTCAAGTGTCTGAGTCAGAAGAGAAAATACCAAGATAGATTTAATCGGTAATAAATAATTGATCAGTTTTTCTCAACAAAGTATATAAACTCGGGCGTATAAAAGTTATTACGAGGTTTTTGCTTCCCAAAGTATCGAGCGTTTCATGAATAAAGCATTCTTAAAGCTCGCAACTTCGCCTTCGAGCGGAGGAAAAAAATAGCTGTAAATATTTTAACCCGAAGATATATGTATTTTTTGCTAATACGTAAATATGGCAGATCTCGAGATATATAAAGAAAAAAAAAACCTAGTATACGCATTCCACAGCACAATTCAACCCTACATAGCGATCCAGTATTAAGAAAATATTATAAACAAGGAAGAAGGAGGAAAAAAATACTCGTAAACGTCGATACCGTTCGAGGCGATTTATTTACCAACATTAAGAAAATTTCGCAACTTCGGGAGTAGAAAAAAATAAGTAATTTAAAAGTCGAACGGTCGGTACAACAAACGTACGATGCACAAGGCACCCAAATATCCTACGAAACAAAAGCCAACAGCCTCGCAAATAGAAAACTTTCAAAACACTACGTTTCAATTTATTCTTCATTGAAATTAAATTCCTTTCTATCGTTTAACCGTTAATACCTTTTTCATGTGCGAAAGACCGAGCCGAACGTAGACGTATGGTATGTTTGGGCCATCGCAGCACGCCAATGTACGTACAAAAAATATACACTGAAGGGAGGGGGTGAGAATTCCACCTATATAAGTATTTCTTTCTACCGGAAACGTTGATATATTACCTAAGCGATAGGTGGTAAGTAGGATATATGGTATTTCGAACTATACCTTTAAGCTGGTAACTTCAATAAAAACCATTTAAAATTGGTCTTCCAAAAATAACCAACTTGTTACGCAAACCGAACGAAAGCAAAAAACAAAAGAGTGGGCTTTTCACGTCGTCGACCGAAGTAATGTAATGGAATGTGTTTTTACGTACTATTCGATCGATTATTTTTGTTTTTGTGTTTTACGATGGTTTCGAAGACCTCGGTGATGGTTATGGGGTTAAGTTTGTGCATAAATGACGGTTTTTTCTCTCAATTTTTCGTAATTTTTCAATTCTAGAGGTTGAAGGCTGGTAGATTTTCCAGAGGGGGGTTTATTTGAGATTGGAACAGCATTTTGTATTAGATTTTTTGGTTCGACGTCGATTTTGCCACTTTTCTGAAATTCAAAAAATTACAGGGAGTGGGTTGAGTGAAAAATTAAGTGGATATTCGAATTCTACGCCCTCAAATTATTTGAAGCGTCCGTTTAAAAAAGAATCATAGTCCAGAATCTGTATATGAGAAATGGGACATAGGTGTATCGAAAAAAAGGTTACACCTGGGTCCCTTTTCTCATATACAGATTCTGGACTATGGTTGTTATTTAAACGGACGCTTCATTTAGAATCGATATGCTACACGATATTTTCGTTTCTCAACATAGTTTTTCCCAAGATGGGGGGGGGGGGGGCTAGAGAGGCACAAAAGGGACAAATCCAAAAAATGAGCAAATTCCTTTGTGGAAAAACAGACTATAAAAATTGGCTTGTTTGATTTATAACCCCACTACAATACAATGGGTCGTGTCTTCACCTCGAGATGGAATTTCTATTCATCAAAATTTGATTTGCAATTTTTCACTCCCACTAGAGACCACCTGTCTAGATTAAACCCTAATACAAAAGAGTCATGTCCAGAGTTGGAATTTTATTTCAGAATTTTTAACAAGTTGTTTAAAATTAGCTTATCAGGTGATTTATGGCCCTTACACAATGTGATGTATTATTAGTCACACATCAAAGGTTTGAATGGAATTGGAAAAACCAGACAAAAAGGTGTCTTCATGAGTCATTGTCTTTTCCCCTCTTTTCACAATGCATTGAATAGGGGAAAGTGGGAGAAGTGAATTAGGGGTGGGTGTTCAAGGTTTCAGGGTGGCGTATTTAGGAAACATCCTCGGGTGATGTTGCTTGCGGTTTTTGTCAGTCTGTTGGTTGGAGTGTTGGGTGAAGGTTGCCTCTGAGGGCCTGGGCCCAGGCCTAAGGGTTAGTGGTTAGTGGTTAGTGTGATTTCTGTTCTAGGTTTCAAGGTAGCTAGGTAGGAGTTTATAATTTTGGTGTGGTTGTCCAATTTCTGGCTTTTATAGTTTTAAAAATTATGACTTGTGTTGGTTATTGCTTTCAAATTTGGGGTCTTTTGTTATGTTTGTTGTTTCTAAATTTGGGGCTTTGGTTGCTAATTGGTTTTAAAATTCAGGGCATTGGTTGTGTTAGTCTTTATTTTGCAATTTGGGGCTTTTGTTTTGGTTGGTTGTGTTGGTTATTGTGTTTGATTTTAGGGATTTTGTTTTGGTTTAGTTGTTGGTTTTCGACTTTGGGGTTCATTGTTGTGGTTTATTGTTTATCTTGGGGATTCTGCCACACTGCCAATAAAGATTTAGCCATGGATTCCATAATTTTCAAAAAAAAAAAACTGTTGAATGGTGAGTGCTTCATGTTAATCATTTATAAATTTATTTTATTTCATTTAATTTTGCATGGTATTTTAATCTTCATTATTTTATTTTTTGGTGGGGGAGGGGGGTGTAGAGGGAATCTAATTCAACTTATGATTTTTAGATCTAGGCTATGGGTTTGAGGCGACGAAAGGCACCAATTTAGAAGGATGTGATGGAAGGTTATTGATTTGGCATGTAGGTTTAGCCTATGGTTTTGAGGCAACAAAAGGCACCAATTTTGAAGGATGTGATCAAATGTTGCAGATTTTGGTATGGTGGAAGGCATCACTTTAAATGGTAAGTACTTAATGTTAATTTGTCATATGAAGATAAATGATCAAATCAATTAAAACTCTCTTACACCATTGGCAACTGATAACAATTGAAGCAATGGGAACTACCATTAACAAATTTTTCCACTCGCAAAGAAATTTTAATTTCAAGATAATTTAATTAATGAATCATATTATTTTGAAAGAAGTTGAACATGATTAATTGATAGAATTATTGGTATTAATTTTAATTTAGGTAGGTTAATAATTCTTTCTCTCATCTAAAAGCAGTATTGATGTAGGTGTCGTATACACAACCAACTTTAGTCAATATTTTTTGGGGTTTTAATTAAATGGGAACAAAATTAGCATTTTGGCATCAATCAAGCGGTCAGTCTGGGTAACAGGAAGGCCCCTTGGAACGTTGCTTTGACTACACGACTAACATTCGTGACGGAAGTGAAATCATATGACTGCATTCCATTGGACGCACCGGTGCAGCACTGCACGTGGGATTGATGCCATCCTTGCTCAAAATTGATAAATGGGTCTTATCGATTTACAAACTTTTACCTTAGATAGGAACTGCAATTTTTGGTCAAATTTTACAATTACAAAAGTACTCAAAATTCATCAATACTGCTTCTGGTAGGTGTAAGTATTAATCTTATTATTTTTTTGTTCCTTATTATAGGTTTAGGATAATGTGAAGAAGCCAGGTATGTACTTTTTACATTTTTTTAATTTAAATATTCTCTAGTATCTTTATATGATGCAAGTATTATTTTTAAAATGAACGTAATTAAACCAATGGAAACTACCATACCATAGGTAACAAATTTTTCCCCTTGCAAAGAAATTTTAATTTCAAGATAATTTAATTAATGAATCATATTATTTTGAAAGAAGTTGAACATTATTAATCAATAGAATTATTGGTATTAAATTTTAATTTAGGTAGGTTAATAATTCTTTCTCTCATCTAAAAACAGTATTGATGTAGGTGTATCATATACCCAACCAACCTTGGCTCATATTTTTGGGGGTTTTAATTAAATGGGAACAAAATTAGCATTTTGGCATCAATCAAGCGGTCAGTCTGGGTAACAGGAAGGCCCCTTGGAACGTTGCTTTGACTACACAACTAACATTTGTGACGGAAGTGAAATCATATGACTGCATTCCATTGGACGCACCGGCGCAGCACTGCACGTGGGATTGATGCCATCCTTGCTCAAAATTGATAAATGGGTCTTATCGATTTACAAAATTTTACCCCAGATAGGAACTGCTATTTTTGGTCAAATTTTACAATTACAAAAGTACTCAAAATTCATCAATACTACTTCTGGTAGGAGTACAAATCTTTCTTTGTTTTTTGTTCCTTATTATAGGTTTCGGATTATGTGAAAAAGCTAGGTATGCACTTTTTACAGTTTTTAATTGAGATATTCTCTAGTATCTTTATGTGATGCAAGTATTATTTTTAAAATGAACATAATTGTCATATGAAGATAAATGATCAAAGCAATTAAAACTCCCTTCCACCATTGGTAACAAATTTTGCCCCTTTTCAATATAATTTCAACTTTGGAAAGATTGAATTAATGAAGTATATTATTTTGATACAAAATTATTAATTCACAGGATAATGAAGATGAACATAAATTGATAAAATTTATAAAACATTAATTTTATTTAGGTAGGCTAATTTTACCTCTTTTCTTTAAATAATTAATGGTTCTAGAAAACATGAAGAAGCAAGGTATGTACATATTATGTTTTTTAATAGGATATTTTCCTCTGTTATCTATATAAAACAATTTTAAAAATTTATACTCCTGCTGAAAAAAATTAAAAAATGAGAAAATTGTAAACTTACACAAGAATTTTTTAGAGTAAGTAGAAAAAATTAGAAGATGCTGAGAAAATTATAAATTATTACCCTGGAATTTTCTGAGTAAGTAGAAAAAATTTTCTATAAGTTGTTCCTGTTCTCATTTTCGTTCTTCAATAATATTTAATATTGTTCTCAATATTGTTCTCCTTTTCCAAAAATTGTTTCTCACTCTTGTTCTCATTCTTCAAAACTTGTTCTCGTTCTCATTCTTATTCTTCAAATTTTTTGTTCTTAGATCTCTTTTTAGGATTCCTAAGAAAATTGGGTAAAAATTAAGCATCGATTTCAACGGTATTTTTATGTAAAAACATGACATCCATACTGAATCTTCGTAATTTCGAATATCTAAAAAAATTCTGTTCCTGACAATAAATTTTGCTCACACATCATAGAATAAATTGAGCTCTACAAATTCATTTTTTAGCCTCAATAAAAATAACAAGTAGGTAATCGTCTCGTCTTCTTTGGGGAAAAAAGAAAAAGGATCTCCACTCAGACCCACATTCCATCTCGATCATCGCGGTTACACCCTATTTCGATACCACCACCGCCATAAGCACTTACCAGCTTACTTATCTTTCATTAGGATAATTACGGAAGAAAAAACCCTCAGAGAGGGGCCAGTATGGGAAGACAAGGAGGTAATTCTCGCCTTATGTACATCTGCATCCCCAACGACCGCGAAACGTTGGACGCGAACAATGGCTGGAAACATTTATTAGGTAAAATTAGTAGCAGGTATTATGCAAGGCTGGGCGCCGAACCCATTAAATATTCGCCAGCAGAATTACAGAGACAAATTAATGAACTGGAAATTTCCACGCGAATCGTTTCATCCCCTTAACGAAAATGTGTTCGTGGCTCGACGCGACCGGGGGCGGATCGTAATCAGCGACGAAAAGCCAAATAAATGCGTTAACACCTTCGATATGGTTTTTTTTTTCTGGAAAACCAACCCCCTCCATCTCCAGATTTAAGTCTCGTCTCGAAGTTTTTGTTTTTATACCCGCACGTACACTTGCTCTCTGCAGTATCGACGAATATTTGAAATGTTTCCAGAATCGAATTTCGCTCTCGATATCGGTTCTGGGACCTGGAACTCGCGTAACGTTGCCGCAGAGAGGAAAGTTTTGATATTGATAAATGCCGCTCGAGCATCGCCAATTAAATATTCAAAAAGGTTAAAACTTAATTGATGTTTTGAATTTTTCACGCAGAACGTTGTTGGAAGACCTATCCTATACCGTTTTCGATTACACACAAAACGCTTATCTTGCTGCTCGCCAAAAACTTGTAGTCGAATTTAGGCTTCGTCGACGCTGCTCTGCGTGTAAAACGTATACCGCCAGAAATGAATTATTAACGCGGATTTAGTACGTAAAATCTTGCCGAGAAAATTCTTAATGAGAAGCCGACGCCGATGCTGTTGTCTCGTACGTATCTAGACTCTGTATACGTTTAAGCCCGAGAAGCTGCGAAACGAAATTAACTGATAAAACGGAACCATGTTGGCGGCCTTGGTTTCTGCAGGGGTTTCGAAACAGTCGCGGATCAAGAGTGAATTTCTAATCGAATAAAATTTCGTTGAAATTTCCTCTCCAAGTTGAAATCGTCGTCGACCTTTTTGTACGATTTTTTTTTACTTTCTCCTTTTTCTCTTTTCTTCTCGAGGTTAAAAACTTATACCTACTTCATGAAAGTTTTAAACATGAAAGAAATATCTACTCACAGGTGGAAAGTAAATCAAAATGAAATTGCTTTTGTGTATTCTTCGTAGGTACGTTTCCCTCTCGGTTTCGTTTTTTTTTTCAAGTGTACGGAGGTGTGCGTGTGATGGTTTTTTTTTCGGGGTACGTTCGTATTTGCGCACAACTGGCATGTTTCGTCTATAAACGGAAATCATAAAAATACCATTTTGATAAAGCACCCGGCTTAATTTCTTTTTCACACACGATTCTGCTATTTGTAGACATGTTAACGAGAAGTGTTCATAATGGCGAATCTAATTATGATAAGATCCTTTTGGTAGTGTTCGTCTTCATATTTTTTTACCGCTTTGCAATTCCGAGTATTGATTTGGATTGATTTTTGTGCAATATTAGAGAGGGGGGGTTCTGCGCCAGGAGGATCTTGATTCGTGTTTCAGACGACATACGACGAATAGCCAGAAGTGTAACACCCTGATCGGGTCGGTGGGTTGCATACGTGTAGTACCTCATTAGTCTATTTACACGATGTATGTCGTTTGTCTGAAACGAGCCTAGTGTCTGAGACGCAATGTTGCCAAATCTGAAGATTGAAAAATTTATTGTTACAGAAAATTGACTGAATTTGGAAATCAACCTATGGAATCACTTTGTATTCGTTTCTCGATGAATTTTTGTCTGATGAAATTTTCTATTTTGACGAAGCTACTGTGATTTTGACATTTTAAAAATACATGAATGTTGAAAAAAAAAGTAAAAAGTGGACAATTTTTTCTACTTTTGAAAATAATCAGGAAATTCCATTTCTCTGGGTACCACTATTATTAGTATTTTTAGATGAAGAAAGTTTGATTTTTTCAATGGCGCACTACACGTATATGCAACCCGCCGACCTGATCGAGGGGTTATATTTCTGACTGTTCCCTCGATATCCTACATGAATTTAATTTTTCAACGTTGTTTTAATAGTATTCATTGGAGTATTTTTGCGAAGGGTTTTGTGCCAGGAGGAGCTGGGCTCTTGTTTAGACGACCTGAGAAGGTTTTTACGACTTCTAGATGAATTCGGTTTTTCAATGGTTATATAATTACATGTTTTCGATGTATTTATGCAACGGGTTTTGCGCCAGGAGGAGCAAGGCGAAAGTGCTTTGATGAGTCACCGGCCATAGGTAGTATGGAACTGGGATTGGAGAGTAGTACTAACGTATAGCCTAGCGCGGGGGTAGTTGCTTGCGTTTGGTCTCAGACCCCTTATATGTTCATCGTATGCAACCACTTGCACATGAAAATACGACGTATAATATTTTGAAAGATTTAAAAAAAATCGTTTATTCAAGTATCAAGGATGATGGAAAAAAAATTTTATAAAAAATTTGTGGTATTCACTTTTTGCTTATCTTCACTTTTGAAAGGGGCAGCAGTGATTTTAAATTTCCCCGAGAATTCATTTTTTCAAAGTTTGACTGAAATCGTTGATCGCTGCTCCCCCTTCAAAAGTGAAGATAGGCAAAAAGTGTATACCACAATTTTTTTGCAATTTTTTTTCTATCATCTTTGATACTTGAATAAACGATTTTTTCAAAATTTTTCAAAATATTATACGTTGTATTTTCATGTGCAAGTGGTTGCATACGAGGAACATATAAGGGGTTTGAGATCAAATGCAAGCAACTACCCGCGCGCAAGACTATACGTCAGTACTAGTCTCCAATCCTGGTTTCATACTACCTAGGGCCGGCTAAGGTAGCCATTGAAAAGTTGGATTCATTTTCAAGGTTATAAAGGCAACTTTATGTCGTCCGAGACACGAGCAACACTCCTCCTGGCGCAAAACCCGCCGCACAAATATTCCAATAAATTCTACTAAGAAACCATTGAAAAACTGGATCCATTTTCAAGTTATAAAAGCGCCTTCGTGTCGTCTGAAACACAAAAAATCTCCTCCTGGCGCAAAACCCGCCAAGAAAATATTCCAATGAATGCTACTTAAAACCCAGTGGAAAATCGGATCCATTTACAAGTTTAAAAAAAACACCTTCCTGTTGTCTGAAACACAAAAATAGCTCCTCCTGGCGCAAAACCTGCCGCGAAAATATTTCAACGAGTGCTATTGAAAAAACATTGGAAAATCGGATCCATTTACAAGTTATAGAAGTATCTTAATGTTATCTGAAACACAAAAGAAGCTCCTCCTGGCGCAAAACTCGCAACGAAAATATTCCAATGAATGCTATTTAAAAACCAGTGGAAAATTGGATCCATTTACTGGTTGAAAAAAAAAAAAACTTTCATGTCATCTGAAACGCAAAAGAAGCCCTTCCTGGCGCAAAATCCATCAAGAAAATATTCCATTGAATGATATTTAAAAGCCAGTGGAAAATCGGATCCATTTACAAGTTGAAAAAAAAACACCTTCATGTCGTCTGAAATACAAAAAAAGCTCCTCCTGGCGCAAAACCCGTCACAAAAATATTCCAATGAATGCTATTGAAAAAACATTGGAAAATCGGATCCATTTACAAGTTGAAAAAAAAAAACACCTTCATGTCGTCTGAAACGCAAAAGTAGCCCCTCCTGGCGCAAACCCCGCCAAGAAAATATTCCATTGAATGATATTTAAAAGCCAGTGAAAAATCGGATCCATTTACAAGTTGAAAAAAAAACACCTTCATGTCGTCTAAAATACAAAAATAGCTCCTCCTGGCGCAAAACCCGCCACGAAAATATTTCAATGAATGATATTGGAAAATCGGCTCCATCTACATGTTATAGAAGTATCTTCATCTCATCTGAAACTAAAGAAGCTCTTCCTGGTGCAAAACCCATCACAAAAATATTCCAATGGTTTGATAATCACATTCATTGGGATTTTTGTACGGCGGGTTTTGCGCCAGGAGGAGCTTCTTTTGTGTTTCAGACGACATGAATGTGCTTTTATAACTTGTGAATGGATCCAATTTTTCAATGGATTTTTAATAGCATTATTGGAGTATTTTTGTGGTGAGGTCTGAGGCGGGTTTTGCGCCAGGAGGAACTTGGCTTGTGTTTTAGACGACAAAAGGGAGCTTTTTGACTTCTACATGGATTCAGTTTTTCATTAGAATATTATTTATGCTGGTTTAGAGCTTAATGAGATCTGGACCGTGGATGTCTCATTTTTGTGTGAGCGATTAAAATTGAACGTTGCTATCCACACTTCCAATAGTCGATTTTTTTCCCTTCCTCGGGAAATCTTGAATTTTGGATTTTTGTGGTGGAATTTTTTCCCACTTTTTCTATCTCAGTTTTCAAAATTTCGATTTCGAAAAACAAAACTGAAATATTACATTTTATTGGTTTTTCCTTTTCTCGGATACACTCAGGTTTATCAACTCGCACCTCATTCTAAAGTAGTCTGGTGGGTAAGTCATGTGGTCAATGATTTATTCGCCTTTGCAAATTAAGTTCCCCATTCCATTTTTTTTCTTGTATTTAATCTCCATTTACTAAACCTTTATTTCTGTTGATATTTTTTCTAAATATTTTAGAATCAATTTTTATCTCCAGACTGACAATTATTGGGTTCTAAAAGTTGAGACGATTATAGCCAAAGATTTCCTCTAGCTCCCCGATATAAAAATTTCGGTTGATTTCAACTTTATCGGTGAGTTTTAGGGGTTCGAAAAAAAAGGTGCGATATTAGGTATCTTCACCCTAAAATAGAATTATAATGAAATCGTCATCTAATCGATGCATTTATTGGTCGATGATAAAAGTACATATCTACATTCGGATGTTCCCGGAATAAAAAATGAATCACGACTGAGTGTTAGTACATACTTCACAATCCCATCTCACGTCAAATTGAAGCTTATTTCCTTAGCAAGTGGCGAACTTGGTCTACGAGTGGATTTTTCCAATTACCGATTCAATTTAAACCTCGATAAAAGTTTTTGTAAACGAGTAGACGAAATTTATTTCCAAGACGGATTACCTCATTCTGGTACGCGAATCGGAGTCTGCACACGATGAAAATGGCTTAAATGTGGCGAGCTCGGTACATTTGGCGGGGTACACCTTCAAATTCTGCAGAAGAACGAACCGTAATGGTTGAATTATTGAAAATCCACTAACATGGTTTTTAAGTCGACCGTAATAAATAAATAAGTTGAAATGGTAAAATGTTGCGAGAAAAATAAACAACCGCGTGGTGTTGTACAGTAAAAGAGAGAAAGAGAAAGGTCACCCCTCCTCCCTCACCATTCGGCCAACATTACTTAGCGACGACGATGTAACACGTGTTTGAAATTAAAAACCATCGTATGTAGGATTTGTACGCGAGTGGGCTATGGAAACGTATCAACACACCGGGTACAATTGTTATTAGTCTAGCTCTACTCTGGAATTGGAAATCTAAACCGAAAACATATTATATTGAGACGTTTAAATGGTAATAATTCGATTAAATTTGACGAGCGGGTTTATACATAAGCAATAATCCATTACCTACGTCGAGTAGTGTCATTGCTTAAGGATACGGCGGGGCGAGGTTAAGAAACGACTTGACATTTAAAAAGAGTACTCCCAGATACGAGGCATGTTGGCGTACACGAAATATACATTATCGAGCAACTTCGAAGAGAGCTTCAGCTGTATACGAAATATACGTACAAACGTCGAACCATGAATAACACACCGTGCACTTTCGTATCCGCCCAAGACGCGAGAAGAGAAACTTGAACAAATATTAGCCGAGTGGAAATTCGCGAGCTCAACTTTCGAGCGTCGTATTTGCGTAATTTTCCAAAACTACTATTTTCGCCAAGCTTGTAATTATAAATTCATGGTGTCTGTTTTATAAAGCAAAGCCAAGGATTCGGTTTGTGTTCTCGTTAATTGATCGTTATTGGTTTATTAGTTTTGCGTTTTGCGTGATTCGAATTAGTTTTCGAGATTTGAAGGAGGTAACGTTCGCTAACTGCCGGATAAGTTGCGAGTGTGCTTGAATTTGTACGCTTTGGCTGGTTTATCGTGGGGGCGGATTGTTATCGAAGGTAGACGGCGAAATTGGAATTTTTCGAGTGCTGGAGGTTTTGTAAAAATTTCCTTGTATGATGATTGCTGAGAAGTGATCGGTCGTTGAATTGTATAACTTGAGGAAAAATTATGAGCTTTTCTTATTTTTTTGTGATAAAGAATGATTTTTGACAATCTCCTTTCCATTCCAAAGGAATGAAATTATGAAATGAAAAACAAAAATTGAAGTTATCCGCACTTACTTACTTGATTCTTGAAAATTGAAAAAAAATTATTTGCATTATTGTTTTGAAACCTCAAGAAAATTTTGATGAAGAAAAAAATTTAACCATCAGTCTTCCAAAATTTTAGTGATTTGTGTTTTGATTGGAAACTTGGAAGAGATTTTTAAAAGATCTTCAGTAGTTTCACAAATTTATCAACAAAAATATTCGAAAGAGCTTTGGATCATTGGATTTTTCTAAATATTTAGGAACTTGATTTCAATGATTTATTTTTTAATCAAATCTTTCATGAAATGATATCTTATATTAACATGTTTTGATCATTTTTCTCCTTTTAGCTTCAAATTATGCTTATTTTTATTGATTAATATTGGCATTCTAAATAATTTTTCTTCTAATTTAATTTTTATAATAAAAATCAATAACTATATTTTCTTCAATTCCAGCCTTAAAAACTAATGAAAAAAGACGAGGTAGGTACTAAAACTGAGAACGAGGTAGGTATTTTCAAAGGCATCAGCTATAAACAAAAACGAGTTGCTAAAAATATTCAGATAGGTACCTAGGTATACCAAAATATTCATATAATGAATTCTTATCTAGCACACTTTTTTCAATGACGTTCTCGAAAGAATTGCCATCATTGAAATAATAAATTCCTTTCAAGTTTTCGTCATATCCTTCGACAGGACTTTTCTTTGTGAAATTATCTCGCTCCTACTCGCTGGCGGCACCATTTTCCTCTTTGCTCTGTTTGCTTTCAATATTATTAGATGAGATGCCTCTTACTAACGATCTTTATTCAAAAAGGATATCTTGAATTTTATATTTAATTTCGGCAGGGGTCAGAAGAGGAAAGATTTTTAAATCCACAGCCAGTTGTTCCACAAATAAATCGCTCTGATCCTTTTTTATTTTTATTTTATTTTTTTTCAATGACCTACCTATCTCTATTTTGTTTAGTCTTGAAAAAAATTCTTCGGATGTGCGTTTCTTTCTGCGAAAGGAAGTTGTGGAATTTTTGGAGGCATCGGCAGTTTTACCCGACGCTTGCTGTGAATTTTCACCATTTTCATCTGCTCCACTCTCGTTATTGCGAGTGCTTACTAAATTATCGTTGCAAGTTTAAAAACAAAAAAATAGAACAGTTTAATTCAATGATTCTGTTTCAGGTAACTAAAATTTCCAAAGAGTAGAAGAAAGAAGGATTCAAAATACACAGCCGGTGGAATTTTCCTAGTAAGGGAGGTATCCCAACTCAAAATAAAATTTTGAGTCGAAACAAAAATAAATCAAAAATACAACATAAAAAAACGACATACCGAAAATTTCAAGTGTTGAAGTTCATTTCTCGAATTCAGGAGAATTCTTGAAATTTCAAAATTACTTCATCGTACTGAAAAATAAGAAAATATGATTTAATCAACGAAAAAAACTGAAATTAAGTGTAAACCCCATTTTTTTTGATCTGCTGAATCGATTTGAAGCGGTTTCGAGACGTTTCAGAGCCACCAGAAAATTTTGGAATTTTTCAGCGCTGGAAAAAGTCCATAAAAATGATCAATTTGAACTTCAGTAGCTACAATTCCGGATCACTCATCACTCATACCTACTGGTGACCCATTTGATTAATAAAAGCACAATTTTTGTAAATTAATAATTTCGAGTTCAAATTCAAAATTTTTCCGCAGGAAATTTTTCTGGAAAAAATTTAAAAATACGTCCACTGTGCACGATCCGAGGTAAAAAGTTGGAAGTTAGAAGACACCCTATTTTCGACGTTTCGAAGCCTCCAGAAAATTATGGCAGACTCCAACTTTCGGTTTCTTACCTTGATGCGTGAATAGAGGGGGTATTTTTAAATTTTTCCAGAAAAATTTACTGCCTAAAAATGTGAATTTGAACTCAATGTTACGAATTTAGGATAATTGTACTTGAATCGATCAAATAGGTAGGTCAACAATACAGGTAATTCGAAGTTCATATGGACCATTTTTAGAGGCTTTTCTCCAGTGCTGGAAAATTCCAAAATTTTCTAGAATCTCCGAAACGTCTCTAAACCGCTTCCAATCGATTCGACAAATTGAAAATAAGGCATAAACCAAATTTTACCTTTTTTTGCTGATTAGATCAGATTTTCATATTTTGAAGGGCAATGAGGTACGTAATTTTAAAATTTCAAAATTCGACTTTCGATCTTTTTGTTTCAGCTAAAATTTTTACTCCGAGTGAATACATGTACATCTATGTAATCGAGCACACCTAAAAAATTGAAATAAACTAGTTGCTTCTCTCAAAAATTGAAGGGACAAATATTTTTTTGAAAAAATCACGTAAAAATTTATTCCTTCATTTTTTTTATAGGCAACACTTTCATCTCAAGTTTTTTCCAGTGGTACTCCGTTAAATCTAAAAAATAATTATCTGTACCTATCGTGATTTTATGAGTTCTTTACCGACAGAGCGCAAAATTTCCCTGATTTCATGATAAGCTGTGTTTGATTCATACGTCTAGAGAGGAGGAGACCGCGGATTGGATCGAACGAAGGTCAGAGAGGCTGCCTTCTTCTACATGTATAATGAGAATTTTTTGATAAAATAATAATAATAATAATAAAATGAGTAGTTTGAAATTCGAACCAACTTTTTTCACCTGAAAATGAATCTTTTGTTCGGAAAAATGAAAAAAATAAAGAAAATTGAATAAGTACCTACTTATTCAAGACCAATTTTTTGAAAGATGATATCGAAAATTTGAATTCTTGTATTCCACAAAATATAAATTTTTCTAGTTTTGATTTAAATTTTGGGACGTTTACCGACAAAGGGAGGAATCTCAAATGAAGTAAAATTTAATCGAAAGTACATCATAAAGCAGTTCAAATTCAAAATTTCAGGTGCTGAAGTTCATTTTATCGAATTTTTGAAGTTTAAAAATTACCTCAACGCTCTGCAAAACATGAAAATTCAACTTTATCATCGAAAAAGGCTAAAATTTGATTTAATATCCCATTTTCGATCTCCCAAATCGATTAAAAGTAATTTCGAGCCTCCAGAAAAGTTTGAATTGTTCCAGTACAGGAAAAAAGCCCATAAAAATGGTACATATGAACTTGGTGGCCTATTTGATCGAAAATAGAGTATCTACCAAATTTCAGCTTTCTACCTCGACGCGAACGCTGTCGGCGTATTTTCAAATTTTTTTCAGAAAAATTTTCTATCAAAAACTCAAAAAATTCAAATTTCAGAAAATTGTGGTTTTATTGATCAAATAGGTTATTCATATGGGTAATCCGGGATTATAGGTGCTGAAGTTCACATACTTAAACCATTTTCATGAGTTTTCCTCCAGTGCTGGGAAATTCAAAAATCTTCCGGAGGCTTCGAAATATCTAGAAACCACTTCAATCAATTCTGGAGGTCAAAAATAGGGCCGGTATCAAATTTTAGCTTTTTTCTGTGAGAGATAGAGGGTTCCGGGATTGGAAAGAAATGACACTGGCCAATGTACTTCTTCTTCTCCTGGGATCTCCTATCTCCACGGGGGGATGAGATGTAGACGTGATATTTACCCCAATTACTATTTGAAATAATACACGGTACACTCGGAGAATCACCATAGATTTATTCGTCAATAAATCAATGGCGTCGAAAAAGGCTAAAATTTGATTTAATATCCCATTTTCGATCTCCCAAATCGATTAAAAGTAATTTCGAGCCTCCAGAAAAGTTTGAATTGTTCCAGTACAGGAAAAAAGCCCATAAAAATGGTACATATGAACTTGGTGGCCTATTTGATCGAAAATAGAGTATCTACCAAATTTCAGCTTTCTACCTCGACGCGAACGCTGTCGGCGTATTTTCAAATTTTTTTCAGAAAAATTTTCTATCAAAAACTCAAAAAATTCAAATTTCAGAAAATTGTGGTTTTATTGATCAAATAGGTTATTCATATGGGTAATCCGGGATTATAGGTGCTGAAGTTCACATACTTAAACCATTTTCATGAGTTTTCCTCCAGTGCTGGGAAATTCAAAAATCTTCCGGAGGCTTCGAAATATCTAGAAACCACTTCAATCAATTCTGGAGGTCAAAAATAGGGCCTGTATCAAATTTTGGCTTTTTTCGTTGATGAGATAAAATTTTCATATTTTGTAGGGCGATGAGGTACTTACTTAATTTTGAAACTTCAAAAATTCGTCAAAATTCGAGAAATGAACTTCAACACTTGAAATTTTCGGTATAGCGTTTTTTCATGATGTATTTTTGATTTATTTTTGTTTCGACTCAAAATTTTACTTCGAGTTTTAAATCTATCTTGTAACTCGTTGTAAGCTAGGTTTAATGGAGGGAGGTCAACTTTTCAATATTTCAATATTTCATTTTCAAATTCGAAGGTTTTGAGATTTATGGAGTGTTGGCTGGAGATAGAAGTATTCATACCAAAAAAATGAACTGGTATTTGAACTTGGTGTTTTATAAAACTTTCCAATTTTCATCGCTGTAAAATTACTTTACCTAAACTCCTTGCTTCTTTTTTTTTTCAATTTTGGAAAATTTATATTGATAAATTGAAGTTCTGAAAAAGAGGAACAAGTTAGACAGACACAACATCACAAAGTAATGGACAAATTATATTCTTCAGAAAATTTTCATTTTTTGAAAATAGGTACTTGTTTATTTGTTGGGGAAGGGTAGGGATTGGAATGTGATTTCCAGCAAATTCGCAAGTATTTTGTCACGCAATTCTTTTAATTTTTTGCTCTGATTAAAATTTAAGACTGTATGTTTGCTTCAGAACTGATTTAATTACACCTGAATTGTGCAGACGGACAAAAAATTTTAAAAATAATAATTTTCGATATTTTGTCCCTTCTTTAATGAAATAAACTCCCTTGAGTCATTTAAAGTTTGAAAAAATGAAGTACCTAGAAATTGAAATTTTCTACGATTTCTCTTGATATCATTACAAGTAAATAAAAGATCCACCCCAAAAAAGACCTAGTTTCTTACTTCGCAACCTAAACATCAACCCAACACAAGGTCATCGAGCACCACGACCACATATTCAAAATACTCCGCAGGTACAGTGGGAAAAATTTGACGTGAGAAAAATTCGCAAGTCTGCTTGTCCGATTCACGTTCATTTCATACAACGGTATAAAATCTCTCAAGAAAGATAAATTCGAAACAAAGCTCGGGGTAAAAGTTTTTCTACGAAAAGTAGCCATCTATTAAATGTGATTTGACAAAAGGCTTATTCCTCGCTGACCCGAGGTACGGGGTCGCGCCTTACCCCGGCCCACATGACAAATTACATTTAACTTGTCAATTTATTATGTCGTACGACCGAAACCCAGACCGGGGCATTTGTTACGCAGTCGTACATTCGTATACGTTCGCAGTATGTTTTTGCTTCGGCTTCTCTCTCGCTCGCGTTCCGTACCCCCGAAAACAGTGGCCGACTTGTGTGAAAGATAAATAGCCGGACAATTTGTCAGCGGTGCGGCGACGATCCGGGGGTAATGTTTTTCAAACTTTAGCCCGGTCAGACGCGTAAAAACGAGTTTATCCGGCCCTCGTACCACACGAATACCACTCGTAGATTGTACGTATTTCTTAAGCTGGCAATTATGTCGGACGACGAAAATGACTCGATTTTGCGACTACATCTTGGTTGGTTTCGCGACGCTACGGTGTTTTTTTCCAGCCGGACGGATGTCGTTGAAATTCTCAAAGGTGGTTCGAAAACGTCCAATTTTTATACCCAAATACAGATCCCTCGATGACAACTGCGTTTTTTTCCTCCTCGTTTCGAACTCATTTTGTTGGGAGAAAGTTTGTTTTCAATTAATAAGTTATCTGCGTACGTAAAAGGTTTAATTCGATCGCAAACTCTGTTTCTAGTTAATTTGCTATCGAATTCAGCTACGTTTATACGGAATTGTCTCTGGAGAGAAATCCGCCCGGTATAAATCCTTTTTAATGCCTATCACTACCGGTCTCCGTTGTGTTATGCCATCGGGAGGTAAAAAAATCCATCGTTGAATAGCCAATTGATCTATTTTCGCATAAACGTGCACGTATAGGTAGAGAAGCAGCGACCAGCTACGTAGATAGCTTATTTTTAATCGAATTTCATGAGAGAATTGGTTCGGCGCTGCGTTTTGCGATATAGCTTTGTTTTATGGTCTCTCGAGTCCGCAACGTATTCTCGGTCTTGTTTCTCGTTTTCCACCCGGTAGCATATTTCTCGTGGCCTACTATCGATGCGAGCCAAGATCCATTTGTAAAGGCTTGATTACGCATTGTGAAGCTGGATGGTGTAATGCGTGAGATTCATAGGTGGCGTATTTTCCGCACGAATTGTCGATCTGTTTATGTTTTGAGTAATTATTTTAAGGTAAATTTTTCTAGAAAATTTCTTTTTATATTTTTTCGGAGAAATGGGTACCTAAAATATTATGAGAATACTTTTTCAACGCAAATTCCAATTTTTGTGAGATTTCATCTTCGCCATTAATGGCGGTGGTCCCAGTTTCAGTTTTGGGAGAAATATCAAAAAATTGAATGAGGTGTTGACATCAGGATTTTAGGGGTGAAAAACTTTTTTTGGGGTTGGTTTCCACATTTCTACCTTGAGATATAAGTATTCAATGGTAGGTATTTATTAGAGGAAGGTGAGGCAGGATGCACCAACCTAGACCAAATGTTCTGCCAAATCAATTCAAATTGGCCTAATCGTTTGATTCTTGCAATAAATTTAAGTTCAAATATTTCCATTTCATTTCGTTGAAAAAATTCCATTTTGGTGCATACCTCAACCCTGCAGAATTTTTTGAAATTTTTTTCACTTTTTTGCATCCTGCCCCACTTATGGAACAGGATGCAAAATGCCACGAAGTACGATGCAAACAGTAAAGACATGATGAAAAATCACGAATGTTTTTGTCAAATTCACTCAAATGCATTCGAGACGGATACCACAGATTTCAATAAACGGTAATTTTTGGGAAGAGGAGTTCTAAAATCTCCGTATTCAAGGTAATTTCTGTTGCCTTCATTGATTTTTCGATTTTTTATTTCGGGATTTATTTGGAATAAATTTTCATCGCAGAATTAATCGTACATTTTTTTCTCGCTTTTGAGGCTGGAATGATCATTGGAATGCATTTTCAACCCAAAAAAATCTTCTCACAATTTTTCCGAACATTTTTGAGCTACGATTAATTTGGGATGAATTTTCATCGCAGAATTCATCGCACGATTTTTTCTTGTTTTTGAGGCCAGGAAGATCCTTGGAATGGACGTTCATCCCAAAAAAATCATGCCACGATTTTTCCGGGCATTTTTCGGCTGCGAATAGGGTTGGTGCCAAAAATTTAGATTTGGCTGAAATTAATATATGTTATAAAATACGCGATTATAACATCAATGGAACAAACCGCATCCAAATTGGTCCATTAGGATCGAAGAAATTGACCATTGAATTCCGCAGATTAAGCGGGTCGCGAAAAAGAATCGCAACGCGGGTTACGTTGCTGTGACGTCAGTTCCTCGGATTCAAACGGGAACGAAACAGCCGTCGCGTAAATTGTATTGCTATTTTTCGATAATTTAATGATTAATCGTAATTTTTTTCGTTGATTTTTCAATGTGTATTTGATAATTCATTTTATCAAGGATTAAGGACGTAAAAATATTCTAGTTTAAGTTATTTATAGCTATACAAGAGTCAAAATAATCCCAATAAACTAACGTTCGAAAAAATTTGAGTTGAGAAAATTGAAAAAAAAAACAAATTGGAGTTGGGAAAATTGTAAGAAAAAAATTTGAGTTGAAAAAATTGGAAGAAAAAATCCAAAGTTTGAAAATTACTTCTGAAAAAATTTGATTTGAGAAAATTATAAGAAAAAAATTCAAGTTGAGAAAATTGAAAGAAACAAATTTGAGTTGAGAAAATTACGTTTGAAAAAATTTGAGTTGATAAAATTGGAAAAAAATAAATTGAGAAGATTAAAAAAAAATTGAGTTGAGAAAATTGAAAGAAAAAATCTGAGTTGAGAAAATTACTTACTTCTGAAAAAATTTGAGTTGATGAAATTATGTTCGAAAAAATTTGAGTTGAGAAAATTACGTCTAAACAAATTTGATTTGAGAAAATTATTAAGAAAAAAATTCGAGTTGAGAAAATTGAAAAAAACAAATTCGAGTTGAGAAAATTGAAAGAAAAAAACCAAGTTTTGAAAATACGTCTAAAAAAATTTGATTTGAGAAAATTATAAGAAAAAAATTCGAGTTGAGAAAATTGAAAGAAACAAATTTGAGTTGAGAAAATTACGTTTGAAAAAATTTGAGTTGATAAAATTGGAAAAAAATAAATTGAGAAGATTGAAAAAAATTGAGTTGAGAAAATTAGAAAAAAAAAGAAATGATTTGAGAAAATTGAAAGAAAAAATCTGAGTTGAGAAAATTACTTACTTCTGAAAAACTTCGAGTTGATGAAATTATGTTCGAAAAAATTTGAGTTGAGAAAATTACGTCTAAACAAATTTGATTTGAGATAATTATTAAGAAAAAAATTCGAGTTGAGAAAATTGAAAAAAACAAATTCGAGTTGAGAAAATTGAAAGAAAAAATGCAAGTTTTGAAAATTATGTACATCTGAAAAAATTTGAGTTTGGAAAATTGAAAAAAAATTTGAGTTGAGAAAATTGTAAGAAAAAAACCAAGTTTTGAAAATTACGTCTGAAAAAATTTGATTTGAGAAAATTATAAGAAAAAAATTCGAGTTGAGAAAATTGAAAGAAAAAATGCAAGTTTTGAAAATTATGTACGTCTGAAAAAATTTGAGTCAAAAATCGGAACTTGGAAAATTGTTTTCTCGAGTTCTACTCAACCGATTTGAGTGCGGTTAGTTTCGTTGACTTTATAATTGTATATTCTATAACATATTTCAATTTCAGCCAAATCTAATTTTTTGGCACCAACCCTATTATTTGGGAAGGATTTTCATCGTTGTATTAACCGCACATTTTTTCTCACTTTTGAGGCTGGGATGATCATTGGAATGGATTATCAAACCAAAAAAATCATCTCACGGTTTTTCTGAGCATTTTTGTGCTGCGATTAATTTGGGATGAATTTTCATCGCAGAATTATTCCCACTTTTTTTCTCGCTTTTGAGACTGGGATGATCACTGGAAAGAGTTTTGTCCCAAAAAGACCATCCCACGATTTTTTTGGGTATTTTTTGGTTGCAAATTATTTGGGATGGATTTTCATCGCGGTATTAATCGCACATTTTTTTCTCACTTTTGAGGCTGGGATGATCATTGGAATGGATTATCAAACCAAAAAAATCATCTCATGATCTTTCCGAATATTTTTGGGCTTTGATTAATCTGGGTTGTTTGATATTTCTTTGAAATGAATTATGGTATCTAGGTGCGTACTAATTTTCACAAAATTATTACCCATCTATTCCGAATAAGTCGACTTATTTTTGAAATTTCGATGAACTATGTGAAATATGCATTCCCAGAATGTTGTAATTGTTTCATAATAGGTAGGTATTCATTAATTTTATTTCGTGAAATAGATTATTGGAATACCAGAAATTTTTTGAAAAATATAATATCAAGCCTCGTTACTACCCAGCTCATAATACTTGCTCATAAGTTTTACTTAGTATTATACGTATAGAAATAAACATTTTTCTAAAAAAAAAAAAATGATAATTGAAAACGTGCCTTGTTTCATAGAAACCTTTTTTTAAATCAGGAAAAATGTTGGTGATAATGTGATCAACCGATTTACTCGTCGAATTCAAGGAAAAATATTCAAAACGATCGAATTTCTAGTCATTTTAATCGGAATTTGAGACGCAGCCAGGGATACCCGACCATATGTCGGAAAAGTAAATTTCGAGAAAAACGCAAATTAAGAAAAAATGACCAAAAATATGGAATTTTTTTTTTTTATCAATTTGTATACTATGAACCCTCTACTTTCATATGAGAATAGGTTCAGGTCCCAAAAGTGTCATCTTCTTGGTTAAAAAACGAATTTTGCTGAAGGCCTCTGAGAAATTGAAACCATACCATATGTCGGAATTTTATAAAAATATGTTAAAATTTACAACTTTCATTATTGTTGAAACGTAGTAGTGTTCAACAAATATCCGGAAATCCAAATACCAAATGCTATTTGGATTATCCGGATATCACACGGAAATTGCCGAACAGCTCCGAAAACATCCCGAAAACGGTTGAACTTTTCCGAGAGTTCCCGAATTCTTTCACGAACCCTCACAAAATTTAAAGGTCGATTATCGAAATCGAAAAATCGAAATTGAAAAATCGATTATCGAAATCGAAAAATCGAAATTGAAGAATCCAAGAATTGATTATCGAAATCGAAAAATCGAAATTGAAAAATCGATTATCGAAATCGAAAATTCAATTTTTTCCTGTTGAAACTTTTCATTTCGATTATCCGGATATTTGTTGAACACTAATTTTCAAAGCATGATTTTCACCGTTTGGTTTGTAAAGTTGTTTGACTTGCACTATGATTTCATTTCTCAATACACGTAATTTCAGGTTCGTTTTAATGAACTACAGTGGTGTACGATTATTAAAAAAACAAATTTTGTACCAAAAATGTCATTATTTCTTGAAAAAAAAGATGATTCCCGACATATGGTATGGTTTCGATTTTCGATGCCGGCAACTTCTGGAAGGGGGTCAATGACCTAAAGTGATGTAAGAGGACGTAAATAAACCATTTCCGATGAGAAAAGTCGTTTACAGAACATAATTTTTTTTTATTCATTGAAAACAGTTCCAAATTTTGTTTTGCGTTTTTCTCAAAACTTTGATTTTGAAAATCATTTTTTGACAAACTTTGAAAAATCATAGAAAATTCATTTCTCAACCTTTTTTTAAATGCGGTTTGCGCTATTCGAAAGGTACAAGTCTGTACTACTTGAAGAGCCAAAAAAACGAAAAAAAAATTTTCCGACATATGGTGGGGTATCCCTGGCTGCGTCTCATTTGGCTTTGATATGTGATTTCCTACGCTTGCGTCATTGACAATGCTCAGCTACATCCATACCTAGAAATGTATGTAGGAATTTAAAATTTTTCTAAGAATAAATCAAAATCACGCATTTTAGTCTTAGTCAGGACATTGTAAGTATACGTGACTTTATTGGTGAGCTATGAAATCAACTTTTGGAGAAAAAACGTGTTTGAAAAAATAGTTTTTCTGTTGCAAATAGCTTCTGAAATTTGTCGATAGGAAATTTCATCTAGAATTCGAAATCGTCAAAGTTGATGACATTGAACTTGTAAATTCGTCTGAAAATAAAAATTCAAAATTTCCAGATATCGAAGCTATTAAGTAAATAAAGACTTTCCTTCTGTGTTTTCGAATGAGATAGGTTCAGCGCCAAATTATACTGCTTCATTTTTCGTAAAACCAAATTTAAAACCAGTTTACTTATATGAAAGCTAAAAAAATGCTTTATGAAGTTATTCCAGCAACTGATCAATGCATTGATAGGTTCGAAAAATTCGATATAGGTATTACAAAATGTAGATATTTCGGAATGGGGAACTTCTTCTGCCTACGTAGAAAAACCTGATGGTTTTGGTAGGCTTGATGGAAATTATAAAAGGACTATCAATAAAATGATGAAAGATGTTCGATATCAGCTTCCAAATATTGACGATATTTTTATCAAATTGGAAAATGGTGGCTTTTAAACTTGATTTATTAGATGCTAACTACAAACGATAGTAACTCATAATCATAGGAGTACTTATAAAAAAAAAAAATCACCTCTATTACGATATAAAAAATGTACCCAAAATTTAAAAAAAAATTATCGATCAAGTTATTTGAGATTTACCCGGAGTTGTGGCTTGAGGGCTTATTTTGACAATTTTTTAGTTAAAAATCGCCTCTTGAAAGTGTGTCAGGCTAAGCCTAGGGGTCTTTTGCAACGTTTGCCAGAATATAATCTCCACGTTGATGAAAAAAAAATGTCAATTTCTTTTTCAAGAGGTCTCTTATTTGGGCATTGTAATTAATCAAGATGGTCTGTATAATTTTTATAAAAAGTTGAAGCCATTCTTAAAACTCAGAGACCAAAGAATTGAGACAAGGTTCAACAATTCGCTTCGTTCGGGCCAAATTATCACGCCAGTGTATCTGTAATTGGATAATACTTCAGGCCTCCTCACGAAATTTTTATCCTCAACTTTGGGTTCAGAATACGAGATTTATCAGCCCATCACACCTCACCATGAAGTTGAAATTTTGTATCTTCCTTAGCATAAAATAACCCTACTTTAAAAAAATATTCTTCATAAATGTCATCATAATAATTATATTAAAAGTCGTCTGAGAATATAGAAAAAATTATTCTGGAAAACCTGGAAAAGTCGAGGAAAATCATACCTGAAAAATAGTAGACACCATGGGAAGTCATCAAGAAATGTAGGTAGGTTTTTTTGGAAGTCAAAAAAGTAGAACAAAAAAATCAGGAATTTTCATTTTTTAAAAATGATTTCAGAACAAAATCTATAGTCTACAGTCCAATTGGAAAAAAGTGTTCATTGAGCGTGCTTTTTTGCGAGACAAAAAAATCAGTTGGCTTTTTATGTGTATGGGTCCCATAGTCCCGAAAAAGTGTATTTTGGATTTTTGCCCTTGCACAATAGGGGGCTGGAGCTTAAAAACCCCGTTTTTTTTCCATTTTTTAAATTTGGCCGGGGACAAAAAAATTTTTCACAGACTGGTAGCGGACACTCCCCTGACTTCAAATATATGTTTACTTCCTTGGGCAACGTGCACAATGGGGTGCCAGCGCCCTTAATGTGTGATTTTTTGGAAAATTTTGGTCATTTTTGGCTCAATAATGGCTCCATAGGCGTCATCTTGGTCTGTGGGACAAAAAAAAAACACCTCAACACATACATGGGTTCATCCCATACCCATTAAGCCAAGGTTTATGGAAAACGGCTGGCACAATAGATTATGGTGAATTTTTGAAGTTGAGAAAACGCATCATTTTCGCCCCCTTTTGTTAAAACTGAATTACCGAAAAAAATTCGGAAACTGGGGTTGCGACCTATCAAAATGGGTTAAAATTTCACGAGCAGTACAAAGATACTAGTGAAAATGTAATTTGAGCATTTTTTAGTATTTTTGAGCAATTTTGAGCCCAATATGGGGTCAATTTTCAAGTATTTTTCAAAAATTGACGAATGACCTATGAAATTAGGATAAAATTTCACCAAAAACTTGAAAATGTTGACTAAAATTTTTTTGGGGAATTTTTTGAAAATTTTGAGCATTGGCCAATTTTTGGGTAAGTAGGTAGGTATTTTAAAATAATTTTTGCATTTTTGAGCGATTTTGAGCTCAAAATCAGGTTAATTTTAATGTACCTATTTTCGTTAAGTTGACATGTGAATTATGAAAATAAAGTAGAATTTTACCGAAAACGTATTTTCTTGTATTTCGGCCATTTCTATCTCTTTCATGGCATTCAATTTCCTAAAAATATTCACAAACAGTCATGTGTTCAAGATTTACAAAAAATGTTGAACAAAAATTTTGGTTGAAATTTTTTGATTTTTGACGGAATTCCTGAAGGGTAGTACCAACTTTTTTAAATACTTAAAAATTTTACAGCGTTCAAAATTTTTAAAAGTTGCTCAAATTTTTTTGATTGACGTATTTGAGTTTTTGGAGAAATTTTACCTCATTTTGATAGGTCACATGTTAATTATTTGAAAATATTCCAAAACTGGCCTGTGCTCAAAATTTTCAAAAATTTTCAAAAAAATTTGGTCAACATTTCAAAATTTTTGAAGTAACCTGATTTTGAGCCCAAAATCGCTCAAAAATGCAAAAATTACATTTTCATTTGTATTTTTGTGTTGTTCGTAAAATTTTAGGTCACACGTCAATTATTTAAAAATACCTACCCACTTACTCAAAAATTGGCCAATGCTCAAAACTACGTGGATCATAATTATCATACCCAGATGCCATTTACTGACATAAAAATTATGATAATGTATTGCGATTAGGAGACATGGAATGATAACAATGAGGCTACCTCATAAAGGGCATAAAAATAAATTCAATTATCGATGGACGCGAGTGAAAAAATTTATGAAGCATGCGATAATAGCAGGAAGTAAGATAACATTATCACTTCGTACCTTCTGATTAAATCAATACTAAAAAATCACTTTTTTCCAATGAAAAACAAACCAACTAATTAAAATTGTATGCGTCGTAGGAAATGAAAGCCGATTTGGAATACTCGGAAATGCCTAAGTCATTTCTGATATTCGTTCAACTTATGACGGGGTATTCTGGAATACCCTATAAATAGTCGTATAACATTTAATTATAAATCAAATCAATTTTTTGTGTTTTCAATCACTTATTTTGATCGAATGTTCGATTCGAGTTTAAAATCTGTACGTTTTTTAATCGTTATTGTTACACGAATTTTCACGTTTCCGGGATTCGACTCTCTGGGCATCTGAAATCAAAAAATGAATCAAATTGCAATTTTCGGTGTCGCTTTACTGATCGCCTATGCTGTAGGAGTTCCTGTAGCGAACAATGTTGAACGAAGTTTATCAAATGAAGTGGTAAGTGATGATTTATTTCGCAGGCTTTAACGTCGTAAATTTGAAAATTGATGGTGAAGTGATGGGATCCTTTGTATGTACTTGCTTTGATGTGCGAGTTGAATTAATGGTGAGGCGTATGGTGAAAGAGTTTCATTTCCGAGTCGATAGACTGAGGACGCAGTGGCGGGTCTTGACAAATTTTTTAAAATGGCTCAGGAGGTCCAAAAAATTGAGGAGAGGGGTCAAATTATCGTAGAGAAAAATATTTTTTGGATGCATCTGGAAGGGTGGGTAGGTGTTTTGACGATTTGTCTAAATTTAAACTTTTCGCAGTGTAAAATAAATCTAGGCTAGATCGCTTACTTGTTTATTTGGTCAAGAATTTCATAATAATTTTTAATTGATTTCAGACAAAAATGAGATGGGATTTTTTTTTTAATTCAGAAATTTATATGATAGTCCAGGCAAATAAGAGAAAAAATGTACCAAACCCCCCAAAAATTAAAGCCTGAGTTTTTTTTCGCGTTTTGCGTTCGTAATGGTCCACTACACAACATACTAAAATGGACACCCCACAACCCTCCGCTCCCCACAAGGGAGGGGTAAACGTCCGCTGAAAACCGGTTTTTCGTGAATATCTCCTCAAATTAGCCTCAAAATTGAAAAGTAGTTATGAGCAATCTTGTTCTACACGTAATTTCTTATCGGAAAGGGTTTTTTTTTTTTCAAAAACACTCACTTCCTTGACCAAAAATTAAGGGTAAAAAACACCTATTTTTCAACAATTTACAGCATTTTTGGAAAAAGTCGAAACTTTTGGGAATATCTTCTCAAAAAAGCCTCAAAATGGAAAAATGGTTATGAACAATTATGTTCTACGTGTAATTTCCTATCAGACAAGTTCGTTTTTTTTTCGAAAACACTCGCTTTTTTGCCCAAAAATTAAGGGTGAAAAACGCCTATTTTTCCAATATTCACAGTATTTTTGGAAATTATGGAAATACGAAGCTAAATGTACCCAAAATGAGTATTTTTTTATACATGCTGGTAGGGTATTCCAAAAAAAGTCACCGCAAAAATTTCAACCCCTACCGTAATTATTAGGGAGGTTATTGAAAATGAATAATGCATTTAAAAAGTCGAAGTTGTGGAAAGAAAAAGTACTATAAACGCGATGTTATTGCTGATTATTGGTGATACGAAACATTTTTTTTGCGTCGTAAGGATTCAAAAACGATATTTTCAGCTTCGTATCTCCATCATTTCCAAAAATACTATAAATATTGGGAAAATAGGCGTTTTTAACCCTTAATTTTTGGGCAAAGAAGCGGGTGTTTTCGAAAAAAAACGAACCTGTCTGATAGGAAATTACACGTAGAACATAACCATTTTTCCATTTTGAGGAGAGATATTCTCAAAAGTTTCGATTTTTTCCAAAAATGCTGTAAATTGTTGAAAAATAGGTGTTTTTTACCCTTCTGATGAGAATTCGATGGTAATTTCTACTGCGATTAACTAGGTATACTTACATCTGGAAAACTTAATCTGTCTCTCATTAATTTCATAATTTACTTATACAAATTTAGGAGGACGCTGATGAAGAATTAGCTACCATAGATACCCCTACCCTGAGCAATGATGTCAGTAAACTTTTTCATATTGGTTATAAAAATTCAGCATTATAATTTATAATAGCTCTAACCATTTTTGCCCTTAGAACAAATATTACGCTAGTTGCTCTGGCGGTAAGATTTTCAAAGGTCAGAAAATGTGCATCCTTAGGTGTGGATATGAATGTATGAGTCTAGCATGTGGTGGATTCAAGAAGTGCGAAAAAATTAAAAAGCGTACATATAAATGTCACTGTAATTTTCAGTCATTACCAGGTACTGTAATACAATATGTGCTCCCCTATGTGGGAATTCAATTTCATTTTGCTTACTAAGGAGATCACAGAACTGCCCCTTTGAAATTTTAATGAAAGGTGGTCTAATTTGTCACCCGGGTCTTAAATATTAAAATTTCAGATCGCTGGGTGCTCATTTTGAAAAATTGTCTAGGCCTATGCGATCAAAGTTTTGATTTAACAGGGATTTTTTACGTGTTTCAAATGGAGGAAAATTACTTTATAGGAAATCATCATTATTTTGATATGGCCAATTAATAGCGCAGGTCGACATGGAAAATGCTGTTTGCGGTTTTATTTCAGGTTGATCACGAGAAAAATTGTAAAAAAAATTCCATCACCCAAGGATTTTTCAAAATTTGAATTTTTCGTTAACCGGTTTTTCTACTTTTTTTGGTAACTTTTGACACCTAAAGTCGATTTTCTGAGAAAAGGAAGGGTTGTACGAAAAAAAATTAATGGAACATAAATTGTAGAGCATCAAATTTCCTATCTGGTCAGTTCAATTTGTTTTTCCTTATAAGGCTTACCTTTCGAGATTTTTTAGCACAAAGTTCAAAGTTCAACTTTTTTATAAAAATTGAAAATATCTCAGAAACCAAGTCTTCTAAGAAAAAAGTAATCGAACTTTACAGATAGGAAATTCAACGCTCTACAATTTATGTTCTATTTGTTTTTTTCGTAGGACTTTTTCTTTCCCCAGAAAATCGACTTAATAAGGGTCAAAAGTTACATCAAAAAGTGTAAAACAATTTTACACGAAAAATCTTTCAATTATTAAAAATTCTGACGTCCTGGAATTTTTTCACCATTTCTTTCGTTATCAGCGTAAAAAATAATATAATAATTATCCATTAAATTTAAAACAGCATTTTCTTTTTTTTTGTTTTAATCACTGTTTTTGTAGTCTAATATGTAGCGCTGATTTTAAAATTTCTCCATCACTCAAGTTTCGCTGGTAGGTGATTATTATCTATTTGTTGCTGCCGAGTTCGAATATGATCACAGTTTTTCTCGATTACGTCAGGATTTTTTATAATTGGAAGATTTTTTGTTGAAAATTTGTTTTAAATTTTTCTATGTAACTTTTGACCCTTAAAGTCGATTTTCTGGAGAAAGAAAAAGTTCTTCGAAAAAAATGAATGGAACATAAATTGTGGAGCGTCAAATTTCCTACCAAAAAAGTTCAATTAGTTTTTTCTCAGGAGGCTTAGTTTTTGAGATATTTTCGATTTTTTAAAAAAAGTTGAATTTTGAACTAGAATATCTTGAAAGCTAATCCTCCTGTGAAAAAACTGATCGAACTTTATAGATGAGAAATTTGACGCTCTACAATTTATGTTCTATTCATTTTTTTCGTAGAACTTTTCCTTTTCTCAGAAAATCGACTTTAGGTGTCAAAAGTTACCAAAAAAAGTGGAGAACCCGTTAAACGAAAAGTTCAAATTGTGAAAAATCCTTAGGTGATGGAATTTTTTCACTGATTTTTTCGTGATCAGCGCGGAAAATATTATAAATATCACCCATCAAACCTCAGACAGCATTTCAAAAGTTTAAAAATGTCGACCTGTGTAGTCCAGGTCTAATGAAATAAAAAATATCTTATACAATGTTTGCCTAGATACAGGTTAGGCCAACGTGTATATCATATTTTTTGTATCTCTCGACATGAACTATTATTTGGTCTCATCAAATGATTATCTAGAAAAAATTTCTTTTATTTGAAACATGTAAAAATCCATGTAAAATCAAAATTTTGATCGCGTAGGCCCAGACCATATTTCAAAACGAGCACCCAGCAATCTGGGATTTTGATATTTGCGTCACAGATGACAAATTTGACCATCTTTCATTTATATGTATTTCAAGAGGACACTGTTCTATGACCCCCTTGTTAGGATTGCCATGCTTAATAGCAGATTTGCTTTAAAATGTTTCTGGAATGAAATATGTTTTACGGATTGATTTTTTTTTTTAATTGTAGGAGTAAATGCCACAATTCTCGAAAACCCAGCAAAGAACAAAGATTTAAGTACATCTGAAAATAAGGAAACCTCTTTGTCACCTGTAATCAGCCAGGATTATATTGCTGATGAGAATTCGATGGTAATTTCTACTGCGATTAACTATACTTACATCTGTTAAACTTAATCTGTCTCTCATTGATTTCATAATTTACTTATACAAATTTAGGAGGACGCTGATGAAGAATTAGCTCCCATAGATACCTCTACCCTGAGGAATGATGTCAGTAAACTTTTTCATATTGGTTATAAAAATTCAGCATTATAATTTATAATAGCTCTAACCATTTTTGCCCTTAGAACAAATATTACGCTAGTTGCCCTGGCGGTAAGATTTTCAAAGGTCAGAAAATGTGCATCCTTAGGTGTGGATATGAATGTATGAGTCTAGCATGTGGTGGATTCAAGAAGTGCGATAAAATTGCGAAGCGTACATATGAATGCCACTGTAATGGTGATTCATTAGCAGGTACTGTAATAGGTACCTATGTATTGTCCGTCCAAAATAGCTTGAGCCAAATTGTGTCAGTTTCCTTATCAAAAAGCAAACAAAATTTTGATTTTTCCCCATTTAACTACACACTGAAAAAACTAAAAGTACTGAGTCCCATGAATACGACAATCGCCTATCATGAATTTTCAAAAATCCCCGCAATGGAAAAAATATCGGTAAATTTGTACTGAGTACCGTGGACGCGGTAAACATTCCCATACTTCAAGTAAAGAGTACCATGGGCGCGGTAACCATTCCCATACTTCAAATAAAGAAAATCTTGCAGTATGGGAATAGTTACCGCGCCATAGTACTCTTTACTTGAAGTATGGGAATGTTTACCGCGTCCACGGTACTCAGTGCAAATTTACCGATATTTTTTCCATTGCGGGAAATTTTGAAAATTCATGATAGGCGATTGTTAGGTTTACGGTACTGAGTACCATATTTTATTGGGTCCTAGTACTTTTAGTTTTTTCAGTGCAGCAATTTTATTTTTGGCTTTCGGATAACGAAACTGACACAATTTGGCTCAAGCTATTCTGGACGGACAATACTCACCTATGTGTAATTTAATTTCATATAAAATTTTTCTAGGATGAAATAATTTTTACATGTAACTTTTCTTAATTCTAGGATTGAATGGTGCAATTTTTGAAAATCCACCATCAAATGGAAATTTTAGTGTATCAGCAAATTAATTAATTAATTTTTTTTACAAAATTATTTCAAATTTTCTCAGATTTACATACAATTTTAATGATAGATTTCAATTTATTAATTTATAATTTTATTTTAAGAATTGTTGCTGGCCCTACATAAATTATCATTAAAATTATTATTTATTTATTTTTAAATTAATAATATATTTAATAGGTGGGCTATTCCATACTAAAACAGACCAAAAACGAAGTCGGTCTTCCGATTTCGCTCAATTTTTTTTACGAGTTCCCCTTGGTGGTCTATTCACAAAACCACGTTCATTTTTTTCTAACCCTCAAGGGGGCGGGGATGTGGGCCTCGAAATTTTTATGCAATGGCGATTTTTAGCCAAATTACCCAACTTTGAAGGCTAATATCTCGAGGTAGGTTGTACTTGGAGAAAACCTGTTTGCGGGGTCTGAAAGATGATTAATAGGAGATGAAAAACGATAATCACATTTTGAAAAGCTCAAAGTTGAACTTTGGTGGTAAAAGCTCAACTTTCATGATAAGAACAAAAGATGAAAGCTACCATTTAAAAATCTGAAAAAATTGCAGTGAGGAGCCCTTTTTACCCTTTTTACCCTTTTTCCAACCGATAAATTTTCGAGATGGGATCTCCAGACCCCTGAAGGGTACAGGTGTCCACAATTTTAACCAAAATTCAAAAAAATCGAAAAAGTGAAGTACCCACATCGATTACTACTAATTCAAAGACGCTGATTTCAAATATGTACTCAGTTTTTTCATTGGACCCCTCTGAACCTCCCTATTAGCCTCCTTGGTAGGGTCAAAATTCAAAAAAAGGAAAAATAACGTGTGACCTGTCTTTTGTTAGGTTTTTGAGGGCGCTGAGTTCGAAAATTTGCTTATTTTTTGGATTTGACCCTTCAGTGTCCCTCTAGCCCCCCTCCCCCCAATTTTGGAAAACACCACGCTGAGAAACGAAAATATCGTGTGGCATATCGATAGGGTTACTAACTAATTTGAGAGCGTAGAATTCGAATATCGACTTACTTTTTGATCCGACCCCTCCCCGTGCTCCAAATGACCTCTTCTTCCAGTTTTAAGTGATCAATACACAATTAAACATTTCAAAAAATTACAGGGAGGGGGTCGGATCAAAAATTAAGTCGATATTAGAATTCTACGCCTTCAAATTAGTTAGAATCGATATGCCATACGATATTTTCGTTTCTCAATATAGTTTTCCCAAAAATTGGGGTGGCTAGAGAGGCACTAAAGGGTCAAATACAAAAAATAAGCAAATTTTCGAACTCAGTGCCCTCAAAAACCTGCCTCAAATCATTTTCGTGCATACATATGTATTTGAGATATACCTGGAGTGGCTTATTTTGATAGGTTTTCATTTCAAGGTCGCATTTTAAAAGAGTGTAAAGCTAGGCATGAAATGGAGGCCAATAATTTTTTTTTTTTAATTAACAGATAGGGGTAATATAGGTAATCTCCACCTTAATGAAAAAAATTGTCAATTTCACATTCGAGAGGTCTCTTATTTGGGAAACGTAATTAATCAAAATTGTTTTCATAAAGCTTCATCAAATTTGAAACTTGCGACGACTTTGCAAAAACTGGTAAATTATTCAAAACTTCGCATAATTTTGCAAAAGAAGAGCGATTTTTTTTCCACAGCCTGAACGATTTTCCAAAAATTGAGGAATCTCCCAAAACTTGGACAATTTTCTAAAAAGAAATAATTCCTTACAAATCAGAAAATTTTATGAAATATCTGTAATATCATAAAAATTGCAAGGTTTCCCAAAAAAAGAGAATAATTTCTTAAGAAATTGGGCTGTAGGTGAGTTTATTCCCGACGAAAACCCCATGTGAAAGAATGGGCTAATAGATTTCCATTTTTTTCGGGGTAAGTACGAGTTGAATCCCTTTTTTTCTCAAAAATTTCTTTCAACTGTGAATTTTTTTCAAATTTCAACTCCCATTTTTTTCAAATTACTTTCAACTCTTAATTTTTTCTCAAGTATTTTCAACACCAGAATTTTTTTAAACTAAAATTTTCTCCGATTTTTCCTTGTTTAAATGTGCTTTTCTGAATTTTTTCTTAAAATAGTTTTCAGTATTGAAAATTTTCTTGAAAAAAGGATATTGCCACCAGAACACATTAGCGAATTTTACCAAAAAAAATTGTTCCTGGTGAGAAAAAATTGAAAAATCTGGGAAAAGTAGGGTGTTCCAAGGCACACCCGACACACCCGGCAGTCACACCTATGGATTCATCGCACATTTTTCCTGATTTTATGAGGCTGGGATGATTATTGGGGTGAATTTTCATCACACAAAATCATCTCACGACTTTTACGAGCATTTTTGGCGGCGATGAATTTGGAATGAATTTTCATCGCAGATTCGTCGTACTTTTTTGCGAGTTTTTGAACCTGGAATAATTATTTGAATGAATTTTCATCGCAAACTTTCAAATATCCCGCTCATTTCTTATAAATCTGATCGATTCCAGCCCAGGGTCATAATATCCTTCCAAAATTCAATAATAACGACTCGCTTTTAATCGATGCATCCGCACGAGCCAAAAACACCATTCGAACCAATATTCGAAAATTAAATATAAATTTATTCGACCCTGAGAAGCGTTCGCGGTCGGTTTGTATATAATATAACAAACCCGAGGCGCATAACTTTTCCGGGCACGTTTACTTGAATGGCAAAACTAGGTACCTGGATGATGTAATAAATATACAAAAATTATCGGTCCGAGGGAAACCATCGTTTACGTTTTTAAATCGTAAATCGCGCCGCGTCTCGAAGACTAAAGCAACTCACTCTATGTTAACATTTTGATAAAAATGAGCACCGAGCTTTTGTAAGTTGTTTCCTAAGCGCGGCACGTTCGCCGCTGTAAAACCATTACCATCATATTTCCCAGCGTTTTTATTCTTGGCTCGTATTTATTTTATATACTGAAACATGGCAAGCAGAAGCTCCATAACAGTCATTTAAAAAGTGAAATAGGACTACGTTGGACGTGATACATTTAGCTGTAATTTTACCTCATTTTTCTTCACCCCCTCTCCCCTCCTCCATCTGCTCATTGTACTATAAGAATGATGTACACCGTCGCGTCGTCCAACTTCTCTCCCCCCCCCGTCTGCTCGGCTGGGGCAAATTTATACTCGCGTAATTTTCCAACCAAGGATGGGGGAAAAACGACTCCGAAAGCCGCGTAAAATTATGTTTTTTTATTGTTTTTAATGCGAAAATACTCCCGCCGGTGATAATTCATTTTTGCGCCGTATTTTAAACGATTATAGAGCGTAACGAGAGGTAATTACGTGCACGCTGAAACGCGATATTTTTTTTCCACTCTGGAGAAAGATTACGTCGCCATTTGATGTCGTTTTCGCGGAACCGCGAGAATCCGAGGAGAGAAAGTTATATCAAATTTTGCGCGAATTTGAATTTATCACTGTAACGAGACGACGTGCGGCTGTGTTGAGTGATTTTCACTCGGCTAGGCCTAATCTGGTATAATGGTAATGCTGCGAACGGATTTTCAGCTGGGTTATCGAGATACCCTTTTTAAACGTATGGTGCCATCTGGGGACAAGCATTGACGACAAATTCGACGAATATTTTCAAATCAGCTAGGTCGTTTGTACCGATTTGGTGACATTTTCGAGTGAAAGAAAATTTTCGGTGAATGAGAAAAGGTGCTCTGATGGGTGAAAATATTGCGGTGAATTTTTAGTCGGAGAATAGAGCTAATTTTGAAGGAATTTCTCAATGACCTGTCTAACCATCTCATCACTTGCTGAGCAGTTGAATTGGAAGTGAGAAGGAAAATTTGGGCATCGGTTGAAATGAAATTTTATGGCTTGATGTAACAGTGTTTTTGAAAAATCATGTTTTTAGTGAAAATTTTTGCAAGAGAAGAAAATTTCCATAATTTTTTTCAGGGGTGCGACCCAGGCCCTGGCTCAAGCCCCGAGCCTTGGAGAGCCTAATTTTTTGTCTTGAAGCCCAATATTCAAGCCCTGAAACCTAAAAAAAACTTCATTTAACGAAGCCCCGACATAAGCCCTGAGACCGTTTCTCTAAAAACCAAGCCCTAAATGTGAGCCCTGAGCCTCGTATTGTGATCGGGGCTTTTCGGGTATTTTCAGGGCTTTCTGTGAAAGTGTTGAATTGTGCAAATACAATCGTAATTACTAGTTATTTTTTGTAGAATTTAATTAAATGAGTAAGTTACGTAATCTCTCAATTTACAAGATTAATTAATACAAAAAATCTCGTATCCCTAAATCCTAAATGATCTGAAATGATCACTCTTCCGATAATATTTCATTATTCAAGAATAATTACAATATTCAGTTCATATTCCGATTTATTCAATGTATTTAGGTTCTTAAGAAATTGGAACTGAAAAAAAATCTAAGTTGGCAGTTGATTGATTGAAAAAGGTAACAAAAATTTAAATTAAATTAATAACTGAAATGGAATTTTTATAGCTGTTAAATTTTAATTTTTTCATCTTAGGCTGAAAAATCTGAAACTAAATTGAATGTGGAAAAAATTTCAGGGGGAAAAAATTGCAAGCCCCGAAAAGCCATGAAAAGCCCCGAAAATTTCATCCAAGCCCCGTACAGTAAGCTCTGAGACCGAAATCCAAAATTCTCAGGGTCCGACCCAAACCCAAGCCCCGATAATTTTTTTTGGAAAGCCCAAGACCCGAGGCCCGAAGGCGAAATCGTTCGGGCCGCACCCCTGATTTTTTTGAGAAATAGAAACTGTGATTTGTTTGGAAAAAAATTTACAAAAATTGAAAATGTATTGTTTCCCTTTTTTTTAAGAATGCAGTAATCTTGTCTACTTTAGAGGGCTTCAATGGTGCAAAGCTGGTTCGTTTTATTTTCAAAATTAACTTTTAGAGCTGAAAACTCCGAAATGCTGCGGTGATTTAGTCCAAAGTGCATTTTTCTTATTGTGAAAATTGTAAAAGAGAAAGTTTATTTGGCGCACGAAGAAAATTCTGAAATTTCTTGGATAAACGACAAGAAACGACCATTTTCCAGTCTCGAAAAGTAAGTAGTCGTTTCTGGTCGTTTCATAGAAAACGACAAAATAATAAATTTTAATTTTTACAATGTGATCGATATCATGTCGTTTTTTGAAAAACGACAAAAAACGACCAATTTTTTTTAAATCTGAAAATTTTGTGGTTTCTAATCGTTTTTTTGAGGTCGTTTTTTATAAAACGACAAAAAACGATTTTTTTCCATTTTTGCGACGTGGTCGTTTCCTGACGATTCTTCGAAAACGACGAAAAACGACCACTTTAAAATCTATTAATGTTGTCGTTTCTGATGGTTTCTTAAAAAACGACGAAAATTGACTATTATTTGAAATCAAAAATAGTCGTTTCTGGTCGTTTATTAGAAAACAAAAAAACTACGATTTTCAAATCTATGAATGTTGTCGTTTCCTGTAATTTTTTCAAAAACGATGAAGAACGACCACTTACAAATCTACTAATGTTGTCATTTCTGATTTTTTCCTTAAAATCTACCATTTTTTTAGCCTTGTAAATTCATCGTTTCCTGTTGTTACTTAAAAAACGACAAAAAACTACCATTTTCCAAGCCTGTAAAGTGAGTGCTTCTTGTAGTTTCTTCACAAACCACAGAATGACCATTTTTTGATATCAAAGATAGTCGTTTCTGGTCGTTTCTTAAAAAAAAAAATGACAACTTTCAAATCGAAGAATGTTGTCGTTTCTGATCGTTTTTTTTTTTAAACAACGCGAAAAATGACAATTTTCTAATTTTGTGAATTGTTCGTTTCCTGTCGTTTCTTCGAAAACTACGAAAATCGACAATTTTTCGACCTTGAAAAAAGTCATATTTGATCGTTTCCTGAAAAAGAAATCATCCGAAAACTGAAATTCCTTCATTTTTTAAAGGAGGCGAAGTACTCAGCCCTGATTTTTAGATCGAAGCGAGGTCGAAGGTTTGAAAAATTGATGATTTTCAGAAAGAAAATAATTCGTTTTATACCTAATAGTTTTTTTTTTTAAATCCCATTACTTCGAGGTAAAAATTTCGTGCTTTCCGAAGTTTTTTTTTACGAAATTTTGAGCTTTTTTCTTGTTTTGTGCTTCTTCGTGATAGTTGCAGTTCAATTTTCCCCAAATTTTGTTGCAAATCAGCACATTTTTATAATTTTGCCAATTTACAACAAAATTTACTAATTTAGGTGACTTACAAGATTTTACAGACTTCTTGAAAAAATTTCTTAATCAGTCGACAAATTTACCTATTTACAACAAAATTTTCACTCTTTTTTCGGAAAATTTTTCGACTTTTGAAGACATTATTTTGATGATTAACATAATTAATAGGCGTTTTTTTGAGCACATTTTCCGATTTCTAACGAAATTTCCCGACTTTTTGGGAAACTTTAATTATTTTAGTTATTAACGAGACCATTTTAGTACATTGAAAAAAGCAGGAAATTCGTCACATTTCGATAGTTTATCATTTGAAAATTGAGTATTTACGATTTTTTTTTTTAGTGGAGCACATACACAAAAACTATTTGGTAGGGAGGCTAATTCAACATTTGGGGCTAATTGGTGAGGGGGGTTCTTTTTTAATAACATTTTTTGAAATTATATTTCTATTTTAATTTTTTTTCTTTGAAATTTAAATTTGTATTTTTTTTCAAATTTTTATTTTTAGCAATTTAATAAGGCCCCCCCCCAAAAAAAAGTCAACGACGAATTGCTCGTCAAGAATACATATACCCTCACCGCACCCCTGAGCAGTTGAATTTTTGGTTTTGTCGTTTTTCTATCTCGTTTCAATTTGGTTTGTAGGGACATAGGGACTCTAAAATTTGACTCGAACTTCGCCCACGATATTCCATAAAAACTTCATTCGAAGAAATATTCCTTTTTCTAGATTTAAAATTATCGAAGATTTAGGATTTTGGGGTTCAATTTGCCCTTCTCATTAAGGCTCGTATCATTTTCGCTAATTTATTTCGCCATTTTACGAGTTTAGACGGCAGCATTTCCAATATATTTCCAATACCTGCCTGCGAACTAATTAATAGAAATTTCATATTTTCCTCGCGCCTGTTCGAGATTGACTTTCATCTCGCGGAAAACACCGTCGTAGGTGGAATTTAAAATTAGAAATTGAAATTAACGAGCGAGGACATTTGGCGAAGACATTATAGATGAAAGCCATTAACGCTGGAGCGAAAATTATAACGCGTTAATACGCACTCGAAAATATCAAATGATGAAAATACTTTTTGTAATTAATTTTAAAAAAATTAATTTCTTCGCGTTTTCTCTCTTTCTCAATGCGGATAACTCGGAGGAAAGAGACGAAGGTGTTGGAGAGAAGACAAAGAGAAGCGAAAAGTGAAGAAAAAAAAACAAAAACCAACTTAGCGAAGTTTCTGTTAGCGACACGTTTCACTTTAAAAAGCAATTTTTACATCTAATTAATTCGCACCTGTTTCTTATCATTGAAAAAATATAGTATCGCGAAGACGGAGGCGCTTAAAGGGAGGCGAAAAATTAAAGGAAAAAGTAAGAAAAAAATTTTATATTTTAACGTTAATTGCGAAGCTCTTCGAATGTAAATTTCTACTACGATGGGCAGATGAGAAGGGGAAAAAAGTTTGAAATAAAACAGAAATCATTAAAACTTTCTTTATTCTGACCGTACGCCGGGGTTGTGGTGGTGGGAAGGGGAGGGGCTCAGAAAGAAGGCAAAATTGAAAAGTAAACTTATTTAGTTTGATTGTATTTTTTACTTATACCTTTTACGCGTCGTTTTGACTTCCGCAGTTGTACCATCGTAACTTTTGCCTTAGGAATATTGAGTCGCTTTAAAAGAATTTTTTTCTCTTTCTTCGCAATTACAAATCGTTATTTAATTTTGTTTGTTTAACATTTTTTTTTCTTATTATCGTGGTTTGAAAATGGTTGGTAGGTTTACTCGGCGAGGTTTTTTTCCTTTCTGAGCGCGATATTGATCATATGAGAGCCGAATACTTAAAAAAAAGTACCCCGGTTGTGTTCAACTTCTTCGAAAAGTGCCTGCCATTTGAAATAGCGCTCGGCTTTTCTCATTTATCATTCAGCCAATAACTCAACATTCTTGATAGCTTTTCTTCAAAGAAGGATAAATATGAAAAAGGTATATTTATACTCTTTAAAGGGAAAAAACTTCGATGGGGGTTCTCTCGCTCCCGCTTTTTTTCATTTTGTTTCATAATATTAACCGAGAAAGTTGCCTGGAAATGAGATGGGAGTATGCAGATGCTGCTGCGAATGTAAAGAGTGGTTGGTAATAGAGTCGATGTGCGGCCCGTAGATTTATTAGAATTTATGAAATTAAGATGGAGAATAAACCCGAAATCAGTCATAAATGGAAATAAAGTAAAAATTTATCACCAATATGATTTCATCTTAGGTTTCTACATGGAGTCGTGTTCGATTTAGAGGGTGAACGCAGTTGGAAAATGCAATCCCAACTTCGAAAATTTCATCAACAATATAGATAGGAGTTACTTTATGGATGCACATATGCGACCAATAAAAATGGTAATTACTTTTCTGGGTAAATCGTTTTGCCCTTTACGGAAAATGAATTTTGAGGGGTAAGGGGGTAGGTACTCGTTTGCCCAAAAACCGCAAAAAAAAAGTGTCGCGAAAAGTGTCGTTTTCGACTAATTCGGGGGCGCTGATTACGATTTTGGCGTTTGTTTTGCGCGACAGACACTCGTTCGCTCGAAAACAGCATTTTCGAGGCGAAAATCGTCCATAAGTCGAGAAGGCAGGGACAGCGCGTAAAATGGACACCGGATTCGGAATCAGCGACCTCGAATTAGTCGAAAACGACACTTATCTCGATTTTTTTTGAAAATCATCGAAAATCGAAAAAAAGCATTTTGGGCCCAAATATTTTTTGTCCCCGACCGACGTGCGAGGTGTCTAGGATGGGGTATATGGACACGGCGAATTCAATGGCGCCATCAGTTTTTCCCGATCGGTCGCCGTTTTCGAGATATCGGCCGTTTTCGAGGCCAATTTTGGCCAAAATAAAAAGTGTCTCAAAAACTCGCGAAAAGTGTGTTTTTCGACTAATTCGGGGTCGCTGATTACGAATCTGGCGTTTGTTTGGCGCGATAGGCGCTCGTTTGCGCAAAAATCGCGTTTTTGAGGTGAAAATTGGCCATAACTCTCGAACGAAGGTCCGACGACCGAAATGGACCTCGAATTCGGACTCAGCGACCTCGAATTAGCCTTACGCCGAATTTTTGAAAAATCTTCCAAAATCGAAAAAAACCATGAACTAACCCCTTACCGTTTTTTTGAGCCAAAAAAGTTTTTGTTCCCGATCGACGTGCGAAGTGTCTAGAATGGGGTATTCGGACACGGCGAATTCAATGGCGCCATCAGTTTTTCCCGATCGGTCGCCGTTTTCGAGATATCGGCCGTTTTCGAGGCCAATTTTGGCCGAAATAAAAAGTGTCTCAAAAACTCGCGAAAAGTGTGTTTTTCGACTAATTCGGGGTCGCTGATTACGAATCTGGCGTTTGTTCGGCGCGATAGGCGCTCGTTTGCGCGAAAATCGCGTTTTTGAGGTGAAAATTGGCCATAACTCTCGAACGAAGGTCCGACGACCGAAATGGACCCCGAATTTGGACTCAGCGACCTCGAATTAGCCTTACGCCGAATTTTTGAAAAATCTTCCAAAATCGAAAAAAACCATGAACTAACCCCTTACCGTTTTTTTGAGCCAAAAAAGTTTTTGTTCCCGATCGACGTGCGAAGTGTCTAGAATGGGGTATTCGGACACGGCGAATTCAATGGCGCCATCAGTTTTTCCCGATCGGTCGCCGTTTTCGAGATATCGGCCGTTTTCGAGGCCAATTTTGGCCGAAATAAAAAGTGTCTCAAAAACTCGCGAAAAGTGTGTTTTTCGACTAATTCGGGGTCGCTGATTACGAATCTGGCGTTTGTTCGGCGCGATAGGCGCTCGTTTGCGCGAAAATCGCGTTTTTGAGGTGAAAATTGGCCATAACTCTCGAACGAAGGTCCGACGACCGAAATGGACCCCGAATTTGGACTCAGCGACCTCGAATTAGCCTTGTAAGGGGTGGACTTGGCCTTACTGACACTTTCCTGTGCATATAGTGGTTGCACTGTATGTAGCTACGTAGAACATGGTACCTAACACGCAGCTCGTGGATTCCTACGAGCTACGGTTGGCAGTTGCTTGAACCTCGTGGTGAGAGTAACAGCTACGTCTCGAATGTTTCCGTTCGAGAGGTATGTGATGTCGTTTCGGGAGCAATCCCAGCTGAGATAATTTGCCTACACGATTTATTCGTGTAGTTCTGATAATTTGTATAATTCGTTAATTTGTCTATTCGGATAATTCGGTTCTTTTAAAGTTTAATAATACATGGTTGCGTTTTTAGAGTAAATCTTGTGTTATTATTCTCGGACAGCTGTTTAGAATAGGAAGGAAGTCGCGAACCTTTCTATCTCTAACATTGGCGCCCCGGCTCGTGGTCTGGTAAGTAGTCAGATTGATCACCTGAAGTTCCTCTTCCAGCCACAGGTGGCAGAACCCCACCAACCGTGAAGATTTCTCCGGATTCTTCACAAAGTTTTTCAACTTGTTGAAAAACTAGACGAGCGTTCTCCGTGAGTCGAAGGAAACGGCTTGGCATTCAGACCAAACCCCGTTTTCTCCCTTGTAAATTTTTGTGTTTGTGTTTGTGTTTTGTGTTTAGTTTTAATTTTTGTGTTTAATTATAAGGTACGTGAAATTGTAGCGGATTCCGCGCCAATTTCACCAACGTGTTGAAAAACACGTAGTGATTGCATCATACGATTCCGTTGTCCAATCACAGAGCAGAGTTCCGCTCGCCTGATGAGACGAGCGCCGAACATTGCATCAGCCGTTGAAACGACTCCGTTCCAACGTATTATTCCAGCAACCTTGAAGGGTGAATGCATGCGCCAAGATTCGTTGCTAACGGAAGCAAAACGTTTGTATTTTTACCACGTTTTCGCCGAAATTTATCTAGAAACGACTGTATTTTACATCATTTCACAAGATAAATTTTCTCAATTTGTTAATAAATGAAAATACAAGTTTCGTGTATCTAAATTTATTGAAAAATTATTTCGAGTCGAAATAATTTTCAAATTGAACACAACACCAACATCAAGAGAATTATTTCTGAAAAACGACTGTATTTATACATCGTTTGAAAGAATAATCACGCCAGTCACACAGTTTGAGTAAGAAAAAATAGAAATACACGTTTTTTCGCGTATTTTAATATTTAAAGAAAAATTATTCTGATTCCAGAATAATTTTCCAGCCAAACTGTCATTTCAAGACTGAGACAGAAAAATATTCAGACAGAACGAAAGTTTTTACATCGTTTCTGAGAATATTACAAAAACAATTTGTAATAAATAAAAATATACGTTTACGTATATCGGAATTTATTGAAAAATTATTTTGAGTCAAAATAATTTTCAAATTGTAATTTACCATCTTCACAAAGTAAGAAAGATATTTCTTACTGAAACGTCTGTAATTTTACAATGTTTCTGCCCGGATCTAGAGATAAACGACTGTATTTCTACATCGTTTTCCTAGAAAAACATCGTATTGATTTGAAATAAATAAAAATACCACGTTTTCGCGTATTGAAATTTATTAAAAAATTATTTTGAATACGAAATAATTTACAAATCAACCAAGTCGTTGCTAATAAGCAAGAAAAATATATTTCGGCAAAACGATCGTAATTATACATCGTTGCTAGAAAATATTCAGTCAATTTGTAAAAATGAAAATATACATATTTGTATATTTGAATTTTTGAAAAATTATTTGGAGTCCAAAATAATTTTCGAATTGAAAATTTTCCATCATCAAGATTTCCATACAGAATTTTTAATCAAGAATTCCAAATGGAAAAACGTCAAGATTCCCCCGCAAATGATATCAGAATCGCCTTCGAATCTGAGAATCATAGAAATTCGGATATGTTAACGAAGTTGCGACTAGCCGTGCATATAGCTTGTCACCACGCGTTCAACCGAATTTCTCAAGAAGAATTAGATCAACAGAAATCGATTTCACAGCTAACACGTGATGATCAAGAAATTTTTCCTGATCAAAACGTAAGAAGAGATTTAGAAAATAATCTAAATCAAGATCAGAGAATTTTCTCCGATCAAGACGTTCAGAATGGCTCAGAAATTTTTCGAAGCCATAATGAACAGAAAGCTACGATTTCTCAGAAAACTCAACAGTACAATGTGCTTGACAAAGTTGAAATAAACGCTAAAAACGTAGGTCGGAATTATCTGACCACGGGATTAAGCCGAATTTTAACCAGAGCACAGAGTACTCAGTGTACACCATCTACCAGTAAAGATCACCAAGACCCGGAAAATGACTTCAAAATCTGTCATGGAATTCAAAATGACAGATTAGAAGGAATTTCTGACGAATTGGATCCATCTGATCAAAAAGTGCCGCCACGTGGAACGGAAGAAAATTCCAGGGGAGCACGGACGACTATAAACCCGATAAAAATTTGACTGGAGATTTTCAACAGAAAAATTTTTATTGGAAGGAATAGTACGCCCAGAACAAAGGAAAATTCCACGGACGATAGCACGAAGAATGAAAAACTATCAAGACATCGTGCAAAATAATGCCGATGAACCATCGTGTAGGCAAATTGTCATAGAATCCTCTGACATTGCCAACCACGTGGTTGAACTTGAATAGGCCATATTATGTATGTAGCCCAGGTGGACATAGGGGGCACGGCTGAATGTGATTTCACATAAAGCAGTGGAAAGAATAACCCCAAAAACCACCCAACACACATAGCGTATATATCGCTTATGAAACCAAGAAAGTTACGACTTGCCCAATGAAAGAATAATGAAATCCAAGGAATACGTCGTACTAATCGAAGCAAACTTCAGAAATATACGTATGAGGATACCATTCTATGTATTGGATACAAACGTAGCAGGGTTACTCATAGGTAGAAATTTCTTTGAAAACCCTGTAGAATGAATTACGTCGATGCTATGGACTTGCCTGGCGTGATCAATTCATTATGCCCGTAAGGGTACAAGAAGCTCTGGTACAACACTTCGAAACCCGAGGAAAAATGACCCGTCTTTCGGAAATTAGATTAAGTACCAGAACAGCCCGGAAAGCAGATTGAAAAATCTACGACGACAAAACACACGTACGAAAAATTGGTAAGGAGAATTCTCCCGCCAAAATTTCAACGTTTGGTCAAACAGTCGCTGAGAAATACTCGCGAAGAGGGCAACAGTTGCAACGTTGAACAAAAAAATTTCAACGTAAAACTAGAACAAGCCAAACCGATCGAAGGGAAACCAGAATTCCTGGAAATTACCTCATCGAAGAACCTTACGTACACGTGTACGAGTATTTGGCGCAATTTTATTTAAAAATGCGTAAAATACTCTAGAAACAAAAGATCCAGAAAAGCCCGGTACCGAATTTGAAGGTCAACGGTTGATTCCGACCGTTACCAAGAAATCGAAAAAGTGCGCCAAAAACTGCGTGCTAAGACCGAAGATGATGCAACACCAACGGAAAACGATCATCCACCGCTGACGTCACGAAGAAAAACGCGGGAACAAAACTGCCACTTCGTACCAGCCCCAAGGAAAAAGAAGAAACCGTTACAAAATACGATATCACGATTTTCAAATCATTTTTGAAAAAAAAATATATCGTATGTTCTTTTCCATCATGAAGAAAAACAAAATTTGAAATTTTTCTAATTATTTAATTGGAAAATGACAAATTTTCAAAAGTGAAGACCAGAACAGTAAGACATTGTACTTACTGAAATGGCAACACTGCGGCGATCCAGCTCAAACACGAACGGCAACGGACAGGTTTGAGTTGTTTCAAAAAAGTAACATCAAATACGGTAAAGTTTAAATTCATTTTATTCTTATTGTGTTTCCGCGGTGAAAAAGTGATTTTCACGAGTTTTCTTGTCCCAATCTTCTTTGTATCTTTTCGAAAAATTGTGCGAGTATTTTGTGCGATTCGCGTAAAATAGTGCCAATTTGTACACGTCTTTCCGGATTAATACGCATCAAGTTACTGTAAGTACGAATTTTTTCCAACTTATGTTTCGTTTTGTGTATTAATCGTGTTCATCTATGTACTCTCCCCACACATCGTTATTGAAAAAATTACATAAAATGATTCATTTTACGTAAATTTTTGGTTACAACGTGCTTGAGCCATGTGACGAATACGTAATGTGGCAAGCCAGTAACCGAAAATCGATATACGATTGTGTGATTTTCACCTTATATGTGTCTAAACGTGTTTTGAAAGTGGAAAAATGCACTTAAAATGTACATTTTGAGTAAATTCGCACCCACAAAGAGATCGCGACCGAGTGACGTGGTGACGTCACAAGGTACGCATTCTCAAAAAAACACATTTCCATCTCATTTTATATGTGATTGTGTACAAACTTGAGTAAGCTGGAAGCAGCTACGTGTATTTTGTGAATTTTTATTCCAAAATCATGATATTTTCTGTCACACTTGAACCACCACATGGGGCAGAAAATAACTCGAGTCGGACCGAATATCATTTTCGGTACGTATGAAAACGAAAATAGTGATTTTCAGACGCATACGTACAGACAATGGTATAATTTATTTTAGAAGTGCATTTAATTACATATTATGTATGATTTTGTGTGGGCTGGAAACAGCTACGTGATATTTTTTCGAATTTTCGAGAAAGTTCATGGTATTTTCTATCCAGTGTGAAGTACCACATGGGGCAGAAAATAACACGAAACAAAACGAATACGATTATTGATACAGATGAAGAGGAAAATTGAATATTTTCCAACGCATGTGTACTGGTAATCGTATACCCGATTTGTGTAAAAACGAATTTGTGTAAGCTAGAAATAGCGACATATGCTTTTTAGATATTTATCTGAAAAAATTATGACATTTTCTGTCAAATGTATGCGAATACATGGGGCAGAAAATGACACGAATACGTACGATTCAAATTATTCATTCGTATTGAAAGAAAATGAATTCATTCTCGGACACAACATAAGTGAATAACCGGATAATTAGATACCTATTTTGTCATATTTTTTAACGCTTTATTTGTGCCAATTAATTTACACTGTATTGGTGACACGTGAATTACGGTGCCGAAAAATTGCGTATGCAAATCTCGAAACCTAAAATTTACGAAGTCTCAACGGCCAAAACGATCGCTAGGTAGGTATTTACCTACCAAAGCCGATTTCCAGCGCCAGACCGACGCCAGGTACGACCACGCCGTCGCATCCCCAATACGATTTCGTAGGGAGCGATAACGCAACGAGTGTGCGCGTCTGCGCTGCACACCCGGCAACGTTGTAACCCAGTGTGTACGCAACGTCACAATACAGACAGAACGCTTATCGCTAGAGCATCTACCGATGTAACACGTAGATCAGGACACATTTTAATTTCGTACGAACCGATTTCGAAAACGGACTGTTATCGAAAGGAATTGTTGCCAGTATTTGCTGAAAATAGTTCCAAGAATTTTAAAGCGAATACGCTTGAAATTTTTTCACGTACAACAAAAATTAAAATGGACGAAGCCGATCTCGAAAACGAAGCGGATAATATACTCGAAGCGTTGAACAATTTCTTAGCCGAATATAGCGTGGAGACTGATGATGTTAATAAACACCATCAGAAATCCTGAACCGGACATGGACGACAGGCTTACGCAAAGACAGAAGAATGAAAACATTCTTACGAAACTCGGCACGGATGAAGATCAGCAACGAAAAAAAAAAAAAAGATTGCAAGAGAGAGAAAGAGATTTCTTTTTCTCAACGCAATACAAATGCAACCGCTGAGAAAAACATAGACGCACCGAAAGTGAGGTACTCAGAGCAGAATATGCAACCTGAGACACACGTGTGCGAATATGGGTATTCTGATTCTAATATGTCAACGTATAGGGATTCGAATACCGCATACCTGTCAACAACTTCAGATTTAAATGTGTTTTACGCATTTTAAAGATGAACAAAGAAAACATCGCTCAATATAGGCATGAATGGTCAGACTCTGATTCGAGTTGTCAAACAGAATCAACCATCTTGCTTGCCTCTACCACCACCTCCGCGGACTCAAACCCCAATCTGTTTGACGAGGGCGATGAACCCATCAACCAAGCCAACAGCAATTGGGTTGAAGACGTAGACGCGGAGGAAGCTTAGCAAGATCAAACCCATTTTCGATTAGCACCATAGATTTCTATCGTACTAACGAAAATATGGTCAATTTGCTTTTCAGGATTGGCAAACGCAACCAACGGTGATTTTCCCTGACGTGATTCCACCACTCGGATCCGTTTGAAAGCGGCGAAACGAACGACCTTCGGCAAACGATTCACCGCGATGCGAGGGATGAATCGTCCTTTCCTATTCATAACCCGCAATCCGTTCAACGTCCGCAGCAAGCATACCCAAGACGAATCCAGAACCTGAAACCAAGGACCGCAGATCTCGGTGCGCAGGAACTGAGAACGCGGACCACAAGTGGAACGCCGGACTGTCACAGCTAAGCCATTCAAAACGAAGCAAAGGACAATCCAAGGTGAACGATGGACCAATGCGCACACCGGAGAAAATTTCCAGGGAAACTGGCAGAATCCGATACAAAAGCACTGGAAATCGTCCCCCAGCATGCTTAAGGCGAGGTGCCGCGAAACCGTTCAGCCGGAAACGACGAAACCGTCAACGCATGGGGCGTGATGCGCCCTGCAACCACGAAGCCCAAGAAAACCATGGGTATCCCGATTCATGCCCGTCATCCTACAAATGAAAAAACCCGCGGACCGGGAATTATGTTTTTGGGACCCATGGTTTTAAACCGACCAACAATGTGTAAGGCGATTACGCCATCCACCAGCGTTCGGTAGAAGACGTAATGTGCTTCCCCCGGCCATAGTATGGACCTAGCGGGCGGATGGATTTTTTACACCTTCTCCTTAGAATGGATCAAAGACCCCATGGCGAAGGATTTCCTTCAAACATGGTTTATATGAACCTAAAATTTGATCTCAACAACCCTTGATAACATCTGGGAGCGTTTCAGCAGCTACCGCTCACACCTGATTGGATATCAAGGAGGTGGACTTCCATTTTCCATCGAGATGGGGGCACTGAAGCCGCGCAATTTACCAGCGATGCAGTCCCGGAATTTTTTTCAACTCATCGTGCTCGGTACACAGATGGGAGTAAGTCAATCTGGTTTGGTGATTCTACAACCATTAAGGACCCAGACATAATAGGGAATTCCCGTGGCCTGAGTAACAAAAAACGGCGATGATCCTAAACCACCCGGACAGTAAATTCCCCCGGATTGGGGAGTACACGGTGTTCCGTAAACTTCAACACGATGCCAAGCATCAGGAAAGGACGAGTGTAACCTAAACTAAACGTGAACGCCATCGTCCGCAAGGATGGGAAACGGATTATGCATGCCCTAATGGATAATCCAAAGGAAAAATACATATCGGAACACTCGTTCCCAGCGCCTCAAGAACACCAGTATACCATGGTAGAACCAGAACCGACGATGATGCATCAACGGCAACTGTGGAGACCGTTGGGGCGAAGAAAACGACCGCACCAAACACTGCTACATTAGTATTCGGATTACCGACCAATGTAGCGACACCTTTACCAACAAGCCAGACGACGGAAAAGGAGAAAGATAAGGAATTGTCATCCAATTCCGAATCAACCTCCAGTCTGAAGCCGATCAAACCCAGGACAAGGGGCACGGCGAAAGTAGATGAAGATTTCTTCAAATACGAATACGTCCGGCAACATGCGATGCAAGCTGCTGCAGCCCCAACACCGTATTCATTTCATCGATCAATGTTTACGTAAAATCGTCGTCCTGAAGAACCTTTCGTTTACCGCTTTGGCGAGAAATTCGTTCGAAAATTTTCACGAATTCTCCCCATGACCAGTCCAACAACGTCCTCGAATTCGCCTTCGATTTCAAGTTCGTCAACAATTTCAACCTGATATGCCTACGCGTGATTGCATACGTAGCATGTTCGTTGTTTTCGTCGTATTTGCTGTTTTCAACATTTTCGTCGTACTTCGTTCCTGCGTCGTGGCAATCACCACCACCGAATTTGTCTTCAAATTTTCGTCGTCACTGCTTCACCACCGTCGAGTAATCTCCGCCAACATTCCAGTGTCAACGAGAATTTTCACCGATTTTGTCAACTTTTTACCCGTAAAACGTGCATGACGTAAGTTTAAGTTTATATTTATTTTATAATTTTGCTACTTACCCCTATTTGTATTTTTTTTTCCAACCCTTATCATGCCCCGTAAATTTATTTTTTCTAAACCCTTAAGGTTGCCCCCAAACACGCTTGCCCCGTGTATTGTAAAAAGGCATCAAAATTTTGTTTAATAGGTCATGCACGTATGTCATTTCTCTTTTTGGTAGTTTTTCCCTTAACTTTCCCCTTTTATTCCCTTTTATTTTTATATTCTTTTACTTACATTTGCCCTTTTTATTTCTTTTCTTTTAACTTGCCCCTTTTCTCAGATAAGGAAAAGTATTGTCGTATTCGACAAACTTGCCCTTCTCTTTTTCAAGTGTTCATATTTTGTAATTTTATAACCTTGTATTTTTATATTTTTATTTTCCCAATAAGTAATGGGAGTGACAAATGGTCACAAGATTTTTATTTTTCCTTAAGTTTTTTGTGTTTTTCTTTTCTTTCTTGTTTGTTTTTTCGAACCGATTTTTATTTTTTGCATTATGTAAACCCCATGTCGTATAGGAAGGTAGGTAAATGATTCATTCACCACCGAAAAAAAAATTATTTTTTTCGACGAATTGACAAATTTTTAACCTTTTTTCCACTTTAAAACAAAAGTAAATTTTCCCGACGTAAAGTCCCAACCTCAGCCAAAAGGGAAATAAAGGTCCTTTGTTTTTTATGTGTGATTTTTCACAAAAAGGGCCAAAGATCCCTTTTCAAATTTTTCTTTTGACGATTTTCGAACTAAATTCCCAAGAGGGAAAGGGAGAGGTCGGGGTCATTGCCCAATAATCGTCGTTTTCGACCCCTAAAAAAAAACGGTGTTTTCCCAAAAGGGCTCAAAAAAGGGGGAAAATGTTTCCATCAACCCTTTCAATTAGGCAAAAATTTTTGGGCTGCTAAAATCGGACAACCGTTACCCCCACAAGTAAAGAACGGGGGGGCGGGGGTGTCGGGGGGCCCCCAACCCCAACTTATTTAAACTCGTTTTTTTCCCCCTTTTGTCCGCAGTTGGTTTTTCCCTTTTTTGTAACCACGGGGGGAAAGTTTTAAGGGGGGGACTTGGCCCTTACTGACATTTTTCCTGTCCCAAAAAGGGGTTTGGGCCTGTTGTAGCTACTTAAACTTTGGAAACCTAAAAACCCCAGCTCGGGGATTCCAGACCCTTTGGGTTTTGGCAGTTCCCTTGGGCCCCGGGGGTGAAAAGTAACATTTAACGTCCGAAGTCTCCGTTCGAGGGGGTAGGTATTTCGTTTTGGGGAAAGCAATCCCACTGGATTTTTTTCCTACACGATTTTATTCGTGTTTTTTTCTGAAAATTTTTTCCCAAATTCGTTAATTTTGTCTATTCGGATTTTTGGGGTTCCCTTTTAATTTAAATAAAAACAGGGTTTTTGGGTTTTTTTTAAAGAGTAAATCTTGTGTTATTATTCTCGGACAGCTGTTTAGAATAGGAAGGAAGTCGCGAACCTTTCTATCTCTAACAGCCTTACACCGAATTTTTGAAAAATTTTCCAAAATCGAAAAAAACCATGAACTAACTCCTTACCGTTTTTTTGAGCCAAAAAAGTTTTTGTTCCCGATCGACGTGCGAAGTGTCTAGATTGGGGTATTCGGACACGGCGAATTCAATGGCGCCATCAGTTTTTCCCGATCGGTCGCCGTTTTCGAGATATCGGCCGTTTTCGAGGCCAATTTTGGCCAAAATAAAAAGTGTCTCAAAAACTCGCGAAAAGTGTGTTTTTCGACTAACTCGGGGTCGCTGATTACGAATCTGGCGTTTGTTTGGCGCGATAGGCGCTCGTTTGCGAAAAAATCGCGTATTCGAGGTGAAAATTGGCCATAACTCTCGAACGAAGGTTCGGCGACCGAAGTGGACCTCGAATTCGGACTCAGCGACCTCGAATTAGTATTACACCGAATTTTTGAAAAATTTTCTAAAATCGAAAAAAAGCATGAACTAACCCCTTCTCATTTTTTTGGGTCCAAATATTTTTTGTCCCCGATCGACGTGCGAGGTGTTTAGGAAGGGGTATTTGGACACGGCGAATTCAACGGTGGCATAAGTTTTGCCCGATCGGTCGCCGTTTTCGAGAAAATGGCCCTTTTCAAGGCCAATTTTGACCAAAATAAAAAGTGTTGCAAAAACCCGCGAAAAGTGTCGTTTTTGACTAATTCGGGTCCGCTGATTACGATTTTGGCGTTTGTTTTGCGCGACAGACACTCGTTCGCCTGAAAACCGCATTTTCGAGGCGAAAATCGTCCATAACTCGAGAAGGCAGGGCCAGCGCGTAAAATGGACAGCGGATTCGGAATCAGCGACCTCGAATTAGTCAAAAACGACACTTATCTCGATTTTTTTGAAAATCATCGAAAATCTAAAAAATGCATGAACTACATAGATACATATAAATACTCGAAACAAAACTTTTTATGAAAATGATAGAAAATTCTATAAGATGGCACACTATCCAAAAGCAGCATAAAGACTCGGTTTTTTCGAAAATGATCTAATTTTGAGGTTCTCTGGCTTATTCGTGCTTTATTAGGCAGAAGTACCTAATTTTTTGAGGAGAGGGGGGTCTCTAAACTATCACACCACATAAGTAAGTTTTTCGGTTCATGGTAATTTTTACGAGTCATGTTTCCGAATGGACACATTCTCAAACAGGATATTCCCCAAAAACTTTCCTCACGAATGTCTTTTCCTTAAGGTAACAATTCCGAATGGAATTTCCAAATGGCAAATTTCCCGAATAATGTATTTTACAAATAAAAGAGAAAGGTGGTGGAAATCGAAAATTTCCCAATTCGTATGAAATTTCTCACTCAAATTCAATTCCTTTTACAATCAATCAAAGGTATCTACCTACCTTTAAAGAATGCAAAAAACAAAATCGATATTAAGTATTTCGAGGAGGGGAAAAGGGACAAATCAAGATTAAAAATTCTTCGACTCGTGGAGAATTTTTTATAATTTTTCGGAATAAAAATTTTAAAAATTCATTTTTTTCGAAAAATCACTACATTTTTACTTTTTTTCGTCATCTCCTCTCCCCTCCTCCATTTAAACAGATCTTCTATTCACCTTGAGTAGAAAAAAATTAAAATATTGACGACTAATTTTTTTTTAAATTTTCATCAAATCGTTCTTGAACAATTGAATTATTCTATTCAAAAAGAAGAATTTGAAAACCTGTAAGGGTAAGGTGCCCCATTATCGCCTAGTGCCCAATGTCGACCACCTCGTCTATCTCCGGCGCTATGGGCGACAGCGAGCCGAAAAAAAATTTCATATTCTTCATCGAAAATCCGGAAAAATAAGACCACTCCGACATCCTGAAAGCCAAAACTCGCGGAGAAAAATAGAAAAGAAGAAGTTGGAAGGCCAAAAACTTTTTTTAGCAATTGCTTGCACGCCTTGGAATTTTTTTCTTAAAATTATCGAATTTAATGTTTCTAGTGTTTTTGTGATTGAGAAAGTTCAAAGTTTCTGATGTAATCATCGCATTTTAATAATTACAACTTTAAGTAAAAAAGAAATTCACTCAAAGTTCATTTTTATGGTGTGTCCCTTTATCGACCACCTATAATCTAATGTAATTTGTTGTTTTTAAGTGATTTCGTTTTTTTCAATTTTCTCGAATTTTGGTTGTAGGGTTGTCATTTTGGTCTCAAATTGTTCATCTGTGAAAGAGAAACACAAAAAAAATATTTTCCGGTAGATTCCGTTCATAGCGGACAAAATCAGTCGGTAGTCGATATTGGGAACCCAAAATTTCGACCTTGCGTTTTGACATGTTTCAGAAAAAAATTCCTAAAAAATACTAAATTTTAACGGATGGCCCCGGGGCTTTCCACAATTGTAGGGGAAGGATGTAGGTATCCACTAAGCCATCAATGACATTTCCAGCCCTTAAACTTTTGAAATGGTGAGACTTCAAAAAAAAGTGGGCGATAATGGGGCACCTTACCCTTATATGATTTTGTATGTACCACACATCTTTAAAAGGAATTACAATGAATACAAGAAAAGGGGATAGCAAATCGAATACTTACATAGTCTAGTTCACACCATTACGTTATAAATTGAAATAGAAATATTTTTTAAATGCATTCGTGATTTATACCTTCAGGAAAAAACATTTGGCTGGGGAGGAGGGGGACGGAAAATAGCTTATTCGGGAAAATTTTCATTCCTGAATTTCGTTTCGAGAAAGTGGAACCGTTTTTTCTCTGATCCATCCTGATCATTGAATAGCTTGCAGATTCGTTCGAATTATTCACAAGGTCAGTAGGACACCAGTTGCAACGACGGCGGCTCCGCAACCCTAAAATAGCACACTTTCCACAAACGTCGACCAATTCCATCCATCCAAAAACACTGCCAACCTCGAGCAACCTACACCAGAGACGTCGACGTTCTAAAACACGACGCAACCACGCTCCCAGCCGTTTATCAGGATCCCTTTATTTATAATTACAACGTCTTGGCGAGATAATATAGCGAAGAACTTGTACTGCTCGTATACGTTACCTCAAATCACAATAATAAAGTTTATCCGTTATTCTGACGAGCTGTACTATGTAGTTTGTTGTGATTTCGCAGACTCATAAAACTTTAAAAATGTACCGCATTTATCTTCGACCAAAAACTTGCGCGAAAACTTCACCATCCCTCGCCCCGCGGTCCCCTCGTCCTACGTAAGAAACGAGATGAAAACGACTTGCAACCAACGAACGAAAATTGTTTGAAAGTCGTTATTCTCTTTTGTACTTGAAAAGTTGCTAATTTTAAAGACACTTCAACGCAGTTAATTGTTAACAGAGAAACTTTATAAAATTACTTTATTATGTTACCTGATGTACTTATTGCCTGTTCATAATCTACCTTAGCTTTGTTCGTAGCCGTATACGTTTAAAGCACTCGCTCTCGCGTACTACCCGCTTACCATTCCGTATATCAAGCTTTCTTGCAGCTTTTTACCGATTCTCTTTCATGAAATTAATTTCCATTGTGTTCGTTCAACGAAGTTCAACCCGACGAAGAGCGACAACCAAGTTGGAAGGAAATTTCGGTGTGTTTTGTATTTCACATCGTATCGTCTTACTCTCAAGAATTTCTAGTTCGATGTTGACGAGAGAAATCGAGCTGCTGAATTATTCTTTAATTAAGTAATCCAACTCCGATTCGCGAACGAAAATAAATGAAAATTACAAAATACAATGCGGTTTATTATAATTAATACATGCACTTGCGCAATTTTTTTTTACAATTTATAGACAGAGTCTTATCATTTTACGTAACAATACAAATAGAAAAAAATACACACAAAAATGGAAAATTGTGAATTCTTAAAAATGTATCATGGTAAAAGCTTTTTTCATAGGTTTATTTTTATGGAAAACGACAAATACTACGATTTTTAAATATTCTTCGATTACAATATAATATGGTTGATGGTACGTTATAATAAAATGCAATATGTATGGCATTGATCATTTTTACAAAAATTTTTTTCCACAATTTTTAATAATTCGATTAATTTTGTACTTATGATAGCTTCAATTACACAAGTTGACGTGGAAAATGCTGTTTGAGGCTCGACAGGGGTGATTTTCATAGTATTTTTCGCACTGATCACGAGAAAAATAGTGAAAAAATTCCATCATCCGAGGATTTTTCACAATTTGAATTTTTCGTTTAACGGTTTTCCTACTTTTTTTGATAACTTTTAACACTTCAAGTCGATTTTCTGAGGAAAGGAAGGGTTCTACGAAAAAAATGAATAGAACATAAATTGTAGAGCGACAAATTTCCTATCCGCAAAGTCCAATCCGTTTTTCCTTACAAGGCTTAGCTTTCGAGATATTTCAGCTCAAAGTTCAAAGTTCAACTTTTTTTTAAAAAAATGAAAATATCTCAAAAACTAAGCCTCTTAAAAAAAACTAATTGAACTTTACAGGTAGGAAATTTGACGCTGCACAATTTATGTTCTATTCATTTTTTTCGTAAGGCGCTTTCTTTCTTCAGAAAATCGACTTTAAGGGTCAAAAGTTACATCAAAAAGTGTAAAACAAATTTTCAACGAAAAATCTTCCAATTATGAAAAATCGTAACGTCCTGAAATTTTTTCACTATTTTTCTCGTGATCAGCGTGAAAAATAATATAATAATTAGATATCCATTAAATTTAAAACAGCATTTTCTTTTTCTTGTTTTAATCACTGTTTTTAGTCTAAAATGTAGCGTTGATTTTAAAATTTCTCCATCACTCAAGGTTCGCTGGTAGGTGATTCTTATCTATTTTGTAGTGCCGAGTTCGAAAATGATTACAGTTTTTCTCGATTACGCCAGGATTTTTTATAATCGGACGATTTTTGTTGAAAATTTGTTTTACAGTTTTCTATGTGACTTTTGACCTTTAAAGTCGATTTTCTGGGGAAAGAAAGGGTCTTACGAAAAAACTAAGTAGAACATAAATTGTAGAGCGTCAAATTTCCTATGTGCGAAGTTCAATTAGTTTTTTCTTAAGAGGCTTAGTTTTTGAGATTTTCAATTTAAAAAAATTTGAACTTTGAGCTAGAATATATATTGAAAGCTAATCCTCCTAAGAAAAAACTAATAAAACTTCACAGATAGGAAATTTGATGCTCTACAATTTATGTTCCATTCATTTTTTTCGGAGAACCCTTCCTTTTCTCAGAAAATCGACTTTAGGTGTCAAAAGTTACCAAAAAAAAGTAGAAACCCCGTTAAACGAAAAGTTCAAATTGTGAAAAATTCATGGGTGATGGAATTTTTTCACTGCTTTTTTCGTGATCAGCGTGAAAAATACTATGAAAATCACCCATCAAACCGTAAACAGCATTTCAAAAGTCTAAAGATGTCAACCTGTGTTATCCATTTCATATTAAATTGAAAAAAAATAAGCACAAAATTGTTTTCAAAAATGGTAAATATTGAATAAAAATATTTAAACTGTTTGTATTTTTTACAAAACTTATTTTAAAAGAACAAGGTTTGTTTGTAATGAAAGTAATACAAAAAATAACACAAAAAGATTATAACAGCCAGAAAATTTCTTCTGAAGTTGTAAACCATTACGATAGAGAGTTGAAAATTTATTAAAAATTAAATAATAAATTTCGAAGGCAAAAAAGCACAATTTCAAAGTGGCGGTTGAATCGAATTAGCCTTATTTTTAAATTTTGACTTTTCTTTAAGCTCGAAAAAGTTCAATATTTCCAATGCCCATTTCATAGAAAGCACATTTTTTAAAATTCTCCGCAGATAAAACTACAGGAATTAGATTCAACGAGACGAATATGATCCAAAGATGATGAAGCAAGTCAGAATAAGATAAACAGAGAAGAGGAAGGAGAGAGAAATAGTTTGGGCGAAGATGAACATGAAGTTGGCTTGCTAGAAAGACAGAATAACGAACATTTTCAACTGAAAAGGATTTTTTTTTTTCATTTTTCTGACTCAAAGTACATTGATTTTTTCCATTTTTTTCAAAATGAGAAATGGAAATTTTCTAAAAAGTCACCATTTTTGAAAAATTTTCGACTGGAAATTAATTTTTCAAAAATGTAAGAAAACGGTTCTTAGAATCACGTAATTTTTGATTTTTTGAAAGCTTAAACATCTTTTTTTTTAGATTCCGACTTCATTTTTTTCCCTCACATATTTCGCATTCTCCCTCCCCAACGAATTTTTTTAGAAAAATTTAACTAGAAAAACTTCACATATCCATGATTTAAAAGCTTTCGCTCTAAAGCAAAACTTCTGACTTTTTTTGGAGGTTTGGCTTTGAATTTTTAAATTTGTTGAAGTCGAAAGTGATTTTCAATTTGTAAATGAGAGAAAAAAAAGACACATCCAAGAGGAACGGGAGACAGCTTCTTCCCTCCCCCACTATGGCAACAAATCCCAGTTTTTGTACAAGAAATTAAGTTCGGGATAGAAAATTTCCGTGAATGACGACTTTTTTGGAAAATTTTCATTCCGAGGAAGAAAAAAATGGGAAAATGGGTATGGGAAATTTATTCCAGTTGAAAATTCTCGATTCTTCGTTTTATTTTCCCTTCTCAAATATCATTTCGGTGCTTCCCTGCAATTCCTTGAGTCATTTCAACTACTTAGTATTTCTGGAAAGAGTGAGAGCAAACTATGTAACTAGAACAGAAACATTCCGGCCCAGCGAGAAAAGGTACAAGAGGTGTATTCACTCGGAGCCTATATTTTTCAAAAACATAATCGAAATTTGAAGATGATCCAAAAAATATGGGATCCCTCTAAAAACGTATAAAATTTTAAATTCAACTTCACCGAAGACAAAAAGCCCACCAACTTTACAAAAAATCCGCAAAAATCAATAAGTTTTTGAAAAATTTGACTAATCTGTGAGAAAATTGGTGTGAAACGTTTCTACGAAAAATTTGTCAAAATAATCAATTTGGGTGTTAGGTAGGTACCTATTCGAAAAAATTTCCAAAATTCGAAAAAATGCTCAAACTTGGTAAAAAAAATTTAGGTAAGTACTTAATTTAATGCGAGTGCATCTTTTATTTCAAGTACAATTACGAACGATTTGGAAAAATACAATAAAAACGTAAAAATGTACTTTTTGCCAAAATTGTAATATTGTAAAATTTTTTAATTAAAAAATTTAGCTCAATTTTAAATGTTTTAAAAGAGGAGAGCGTTGGAAATGTTACTCTAAATTTTTCAAGAAAAAAGATGTCCCCAAATTTTCGCATTGGGGCCTGCACTTGCTCTCATCAGCTCTGTGACTAGCCCAGGAAACGAACCCTATAAATGAGAAGAAACCAGATTATCACGAAAAAATCACGTCTTAAGCCTTACATCTTCGATCATTTCAACCAGGCATAAAATATTGACAAACCTCCTCATTTGAACATACAAAACAACGAGAAATCGATACCCAGCTGGGGTCAAAATTTCACTACTTTTTCAACCATCAGATAGAAATTCTGAACCATTTCAATTGCCAAAAAAAGGGTCGAAAACGTTCTCAACTGACATACAAATTGGTTCCAAATTTCGAAATTTTCTCATATTTTTTATTCAATTTTCCCATTACGAGTCAAATTTTCATCAGAATGATTTTTTTCCACTCTTGATTTTGAATTTATATGCACTCAAAAAGCTTTCGACTGAAATAAAATTTCCAAATAAATTTTTCGCCAAGTCTTGAATTTTAAACCCTTTCTAACCACATTTCATCCGCCTCTCCAATAATTTTTTCCCTCAAAAAGCACCACTAATTGGAGTTTTTTTCCCTCGAAATTCAACCAACGTTCATTTTTCTACCTTCTTCTCCTCCCTATCGCGGAAAAAAGCCCAATAACCTCGTCCAAACCCCTTGCCGCGTACCTCGATGAAACGAAAATTCACACCTCGATAATTCTTCGAGTAAATTACCATCAGACACCTCATCCTTATTAATTTACTACTGTAAATCTCGACGGCGACGGCACAGACTCGTAAAAATAAAAAGAATCACTCGGCTATAAAAGCGAGCCATTTTCACGACGAATACGACCGAGCTCATATCCCTACACATGATAATACGTACCTTCCCTCTTCCCTGCCATCGACAATACAGAGGAGTGGTAAAAATGTAAAGAAAACGACACCTTTTATAATACAGTTATCTGGTATAAAGAAAACGACTCATTTAAAAAAAAGAAAGATCTAAGACCCCGTACTCGTATCTACAAAGACCAATTTCACGCATACTTCATCGTTGTACAAGGTACGATACCGGTATAATAAGTATAAAACGTCGCCAACACGCAGATGTGACACTCTCGCATACAAAACGACATAGCTCCGGTATAAGAGCGAAAAAAAAAATAAACTTTAATGACTACATATAAAAATACTTTTAAAACGCGATAATACACGAGGTTAAAATAAACCCTGCTACGAAGAGAGAGACAGAAAGGAGCTGTTATGGAAAACACAGACAGAAAGCCATCCCGAATCACCCTTGCTTGGAATAGAATCTGTTTCGTACGTCTGCTTTCGTTGGCTGGGCGTATCATTAGCAAAATGAATTCACACTTCATTAAATTTTCAGTTTTTATACCGAGATGGTGCTCGTATGTAAGATAATTCGCTCCAGTGTGGATGTAATCTGATTAAAATGAAATTCCTGTTTTTTTCCCCTTTGCAGAGCTTAAAAAAATAATAAATTTGCCAACGTCGTGGGTTGTGTCATCAAACCCAACATGGAAATTATTTTAAGCGTGAAGTTTGAAAAAAATTCAAGTAAAAAATATCAAGATGGGAAAAAACGTAGGTTTATAATAAATTCGCGACTTCGATAAAAAAAATACCTTAGAAAAAAAATTTGTTCTACAATATTTCAACTCGGAGATTGGTTTGTATCAAACACCATTTCATACGAAGACAAAAATAAAAAAAACAAACAGGGGGCAAATTCGAAAGTAAAATTAATATTACGTATTTGGACGATGCTGCTGGAGTCGTCGTATTATGAGAAATATCCGCAGCCAGCGGAATCTGCCTGAGCTATACGTCCGACCATACGACCGCCCTCTTGACTCGATCGACGCTAACTAAATGGTTGGTGAACGGATGCCACGATACGGCTGTGATAGGTGATCTGAAAAGTGAGAAAAAAAACATAATTAAAAAACCAAGTCGAGTAATTTTTGTAAAATTTTACACGAGGTAAGAGTCTACGTTTGATTTATAGAGACAGTCGCTTCATCAATATTACACCTTAAAATGCCAGCCACCGATCCATGTACTCGTACATCAGGTTAAAAATAGCGTTAGAAAAAGAACACGATCTGGAGCTATCAATCTTTATATATCAACGTGTCCCGCGCACCCTTCGTGGTTTTTTATTTTTGCTACGAGCTTTTTTTCGTATTCGAATTCTCCTTTTATTCATTCGCTTTGGTATTTGTTCACGTCGATGTGTTTCATTCGTCTGAATTTAGATTACACGTGTGAACAGAGAATTTGGTAAGGGTGAGGTGCCCTAATTTCGACCATTTTTTTTTTAAACTTCCACCAATTGATGTAGAAACCTCAAAAATAGCTTTAAAAATACTTTGATCTTTCCTTTACCAGCTCTTAAAATTTTGAGTAGACAAGATGATTTTTTTATTTTTAATGAATTTTTTTTTGATGGAAGTCAAAATTCGATTTTGAAAATTTGGGTCCCTAATTTCGACCACAGACTAATTTCGTCAGTTATGAGCAAAATCTTCCGGATTTTTTTTTCATGTTTCTCTTTTACAGATAAACAATTTGAGACCAAAATGACAACCCTGCAGCTAAAACTCGCGGAGAAAATTGAAAAAAAAAAACAAAATTGCATAAAAACAACGAATTACATAAGATTACACCAGTGGTCGAGATTAGGGCACCCCAAAAAATTCGAACTTACGTGAAAATTTTTGAAAACTGGCCAAAATTAGGGCACCTTACCCGTACACTCGATACCCTCTCGCAAACGCCTCTTTTCGATACAACCCCAGCGTTGAATTATTTTACTATCGCGTATTTACGGCAAACCGAGTATGCAATTTATTTAACACCGTTGGAATTGATACGAGGATTGTTGAAGGCGCCGGGATAGGCAGCCTAATTAACGCAGGTGATGGAAGTACTTACGAGTGCTCGTTTTTCAGCAATCCTTCGAGTTTGGTTGTGGCTGCATCCCAAATGAATACTGTACCGTCGGCTGAGCCCACCGAGACGTAGCTGGCGTCCACGTTGAATACAGCTCTGGACCAGTCGCAGCCTACTTTGAAGCCATCGGCGCTGCGAGACGGAAAATGAAAATGGATTAGAGAAGATGAAAAATTTTTCAAGGGGAAGATTATGAGTAGGGGCAGTGAAAAACTTACCTAAATGTTTGGAGGATTTGATTCGTCCGTAAATCTATCAGTCGTAATGTGTCATCTCGTACGCAACATAATAAGTATTTATAATCTGAAATCAGAAATGAACGAGGAAGTTTGGAAAAATGAGAGAAAAATGAGTTTTATTTTTATTTTGGGGATAATTTATACACTTTTTTAATCAGAGATACGAAGACTTTCCCTAAGTCTACGACGAGTGGCCCCTTAATTTCTTCAAAAGTCCCCATATATGCCATCTGGAGACTTACTAAAAAATAAGGGAGAAAATCGAGATCGTTCAGGAGGCTCCAGAATAACTGGAAAAGGTCAAATTTGGTTTGGGGAAGTCGATTTAAGATTAAAAAAATGTGCGTTGCTATAGACCGGAAAGGTGATGGCTCTGCGATTCAAAGGTTTCAAATATTTCGATTTTTTTGAATTCAAAATCTAGCCAAAAATATACAGATCACACCAAAAATGGATTTTCTCGTTTAATCGGAGAAAAGGAAACCAGAACTCGATTTTTAGCAGCCTTCGCGAAGAAGTTCAAAAATACCGAAGAAAACCGAAATTGCACTGGAGACTCCAGAAAAGCTAGAAATGGTTAAATTTTAGACCGAAAATTCGATATTTGGTAGGTACCTAGTTTTCGAAGTGAATCCAGCTTGTTTTCCAACGTAGGTGGCGGTTCAGTTTTTTTTTCTTTCGATTTTTGTCCAAATTCATATCACCGTCGACAACGACTGAATCGTTTACTTTCTCGATTTTTTGATATCCAACCTTACAATTTTTTTCAATTTTTTCAATTTTTGTTCAAATTAATTTTTTTACAATTCCAATTTTTTTCTCAATTTCAAATTTTTTACTCTAAATTTTTTCTCGGATTTTTCAGCCCTACAGGCTTGAATCGTTTGTTTCAAAATGAACGAAAACTCGTTCAAGTTCACGAAAAAAACACCAAAAGGAACTAAACAAACTGAACGATTCAAAAAAAAACAACAAAAAAACGAATATGAACGAGCTAAACTCGCCCGACATTTATTCTTCGTTCATTTTTAATTTTAAAATTTTCCGAGGTACTTGATTATTTACATAGATAAATCTTGTTTCAGTTCCCTTATCTTCCGGAACGAGTGTTTTGAATTTTTTTTTTGGAAAAGAAAAAGAACTTTGCAGTTTGTTGGTAGATGGTGATTTGGCGACTTGACGAGTTTTCAGAAGGACGGGGGGGGGGGAGGTAGAGAAACTCTTTCTCAGAAGTCTGGTAAGATTGAGGTTTAGTCAAGTTTAAATAGAAACCACGAAAGAAACTTGATTCGTCATTTTTTTAAATTGAAGAGGCAATTTTTCAAAAAAAAAAAAAAAATACGAGTAGTAGGCATTTTAAAAACTGCAAAACTTCATTCGTTCATTTTTGAAACGAATGACCCAAACCTGATTAGAAAAGTAGCAGTAAATGAACGAAAAACTCGTTCAAATTCACAACTGAAACAACGAAACACCAAAATGAACTGAATGTGAATTGAACTTTCTTTTTTTTTTTGAACTGAACGAAGTGAACGAACGAACAGAGCATGTGTGATTTTCAAAATGAACTGAACGTGAACGCGTTCACGAACGACCCAAGCCTAGCCCCAAATTTGTTTCTCGAATTTTAAAATAATTTGGTGTTGATAAAAAAAAATGGGAAAAAATAAAAAATTAGAGATAGAAAATTTGGAATTAAAAAATCAGAAAAAAATGAGCAAAAAATTAAGAGTTGGGAAAAATTTGGGAAAAATGAAAAAAAAATGAAAAAAAAAAACTTTAAATTGAAAATTTTATAGATTCAGAAAAAATTGAGTACAAAAAATTTAGAGTTGAAAAAAATTCAAGGAAAAAATTTTGGATTATGGAAAAATTGAACCTGAAAAAAAATTAAAAATTGAAAATATTGTGATTTGTACTTGGAAAAAAAAGTTGGAGGTTTCAAAATAGAAATCTGAAAAAACTTAACCACCGCCTTTGTTGGGGACAAACTAGATTCACCTTTAATACTCATCAAGTTTGGCGAAAAAGTACTTTTTTTTTCAAAAATATCAACTTGGGCAGCTGAAATTTTGGCTACATGATTTCCGGACACTTTTTTTCCAAAAATCGAGTCTTGCCCAGTCGGAGGCGAACAGCACGAGTGGTTCTTTAGTAGCAACCTCACCGTCAGAGAATCATAACTAGACTGACCGAAACTCAGAGAGCACTCTGAATACAATTTACAATATTTTGGGATAGAGCTAGGCCCACAACCTAGTTACACCAGCTTCCCTAATAACCATACTAGGGCCATAAATCATGTAAGTGACAAAATCCATTAGCAGCAGAAAAATAACAGGGCAAAAAAATTAATCTTCGTGCCATTCTGAAATTCCGACTCAGCAAGTGGTATAAACTCAAATAAAATATGCAGTAGGGGTCAAAGAAAATATGTGACCTGTTGACCTCCTGCTGAGAAATTTCATAATCAAATCCAAAATTTTCAATTTTTTAAAGAGCTAAACTCTTTTCACAGCTCACGAATTTTTTTTTCTAATATTCCTACTCAAATTTCCAATCAAAATCGACCAAATATTTCGAACTGGAAAAATACGAGCAACAAACAGGTAAGTAATAAACAACTTTATTTCACTCCTGTATTCAGGGAAATTATAGGGATTAGGGAAGGAAAGATCAAATCGAAAACGTAAATCTCTTAAATCTACAACTTTGAAACCTCACACAAATCGAATTACGAGGAATTTTAGTATTAGGACTAAAAAAAAAGGGCGATTTTATCAGCAGATCTTTTCAAAATCAACACTTACCTCTAGAAAGATCTAACGACGTAACTTTTCCTTGAACTTCAATCTCCTTAGGTTTCATATCGGTTCGTGTATCCCACATGCGGATCTTTTTATCAAAATGGCCGCTGAATATAACCGTACCAGCGCTATCCATGGTAACTAAATCATTACAACTTGATCCCGCAAACTTGGTCTCGATGCCTGCGGAAAATTGTAGACGTACTCGTTAAACTTACCCGTATTGTACGTACTTATACGTACTTTACACTGAAATTAATTCAACTCGAAACTTACAAGCTCTACTCCGAAGATCCCATATTTTCAGCGTTCTATCATGACTTCCAGTAACTACTTTGGACGGTTCGCCGAGAAACTTGGCAGCCAGAACTTTAGCACAGTGCCCCGTTAATGTATGCTGAAAACAGAAAAAGAAAGAGACGAAAAATAAATTAGAATTCAGCGCGACGAAGAGATTAAAATGAAACGAATGAGTAACATAGAGCGCATCATGTCTTCGCGAAGTGGAAGCTCGGTTTATTGTACTTTCGACCATGTCGACAAGATGGCGTTGATAATTTCAATATAGTGAAGTCAAGTTGGAGCAATATTTATTTTCATTTGATAAAATATCGCTAGTGAAATCAGATACAGGCTGTTGGAAATTTTTTGACGAAAAAAAGTTTCAAATTCAGAAGAAAATTTGTTTTTTAAAATATATTCACAGCTACAAGTTTTTCAAACTTTCTTTCACTGTGTAATCTTAAGAATATTGGAATATCTGCAATTTTTCAAGAATGCTTTTTAGTGACGTACTTATTTATTGTACGAGAGTTTTAGAGGGACGAGGGGAGCAGTGGATGACTACAGTGGTGATGCCAGAATATAAAAAATGCATACCTATAAGGTTTGAGTGAAGGAAGATGCAAAAATGGTAGGATTTTTAAAGATTTCCAGAATGCAGGGGGATATTTTCTTCTTAAATTAATACTTGATTACAGCCTGGGCCAAGCAATTTCGAAGACGATTCCAGCATATTTTTTTAGGACGTAAATTATGCTTTAAAATATAGAATGATACCAGTTTTCAAATTTTTTTATCATCAAAAAACATGCCCAATTTTTGCTCAAAATTTGGTAAATATTAAAGGATTTACCAAAAATACAACTAAAATTCTCAAAATTTTGTCGAATTTTCAAACAAAAATACTTATCTTGGAATTCTTTGCCATTTTTCATTCGGAATTTTGCAAAATAAATTATATTAAAATTCCTAAAAGATGCCAAATTTTCAAAAAATAATGCGAAAATCCATGAGCACTGACTGGTGCACTCTACACTGCCAAAAGTAGACTGAGGGAAAGAGCCCAAAGCTCAAACTTCGTAATTTAAACTAAAATTGGAATTAAATGCACTCAGACCTACCTCAATTCCTGCGAACAAAAATTAAGGCAAATTTCTACTTCACAAAATTAAAAAATACTTTGTCATTCAAGTCACTCACACTGAAAACTGCGAATAAAAATTTTAGATGAATAAAACCCCAAGGTAGAAAATCGCTTATCGCCTAGAGATGACGAAGTACTAATAAAAAGCTATCATAGTAAACTTCAAGCGATTATACCTAATCCTGAAATTAAAAACCTCACATAAAAAATTTTACAAAACTGTTCTGAAGGGTCCCAACCACCTCCATAAAGGCTCTAATTTGTCCCAAAAGGATGAAAAAATGAAAAAAACTCCAAAGGCATGTCGTTTATATCTTCAATGATTCTGAGCTCAAAAATCGAGTCATTTATTGGTTCCAATCTTGTACCCCCATTTCGCTTCCTCCCTTCATTCTTTCAATTATTCAATTTTTTTCAAAAAAAATTGACTTTGGTGACCCAAAACAAAATAAAAAATTACTAAACTGTTACAGAAATTTTAGTAACCAGATATGCTCATTCTAAAAGTAATAAAAAACCATAATTTACCAAGTTCATCGACCTGAAATTTTTGCAATTTTATGGTCATTAATTTTTTTAAATCATCTCTACTTTTTGAAACAGTTGAAACTACAATTTTTTCACCAATTTATTAGGTAATTTTTCAAGATTCTTGAAGACGAAAATACGTCTTGAAATTTTAAAACATAGGTATCGATCATTAAATCAAATCGAGCTATAAGTAGTGAAGCAAAGGCCAAAATTTTTGCTGGAAAAGACAATCAAAAACCAAAATTTTGAAATTTTTCTCAGTGGCGTTGGAAAGTGGGGTACAAGTGGTGCACTGCACCGCTCCCCCCCCCCGCTCCAATTACATCAGATAGGGATTTTCAAAGCATTTAATTAAAGCAATAAAAAAAATGTATTTTTTGGACATTAAACATCCAATTTTTTCGAAGTTTCGCTCGGGCATAAACAAAATCACAATTGTATGAATTATTATTTGAGGCAACAGTGCGAAGGTAGACTTCTTTTTGCCTCCTCCTCCAAAAATCTTTCTGGTATTCTAAGTATTTATACAAACATCCGTCGCGACGTCTCTGATTTTTCTAATATTCAAGTTTTCATTCGAAATTCGTACTTTTACTTACTTTTGGCTTTTTTCTGATTTTCAGACTTTTCGTATTCAGTAGACACCTTGAAAATCAAACTCAGTTTTTGAACTTTTTTTTTATTTTCAATTTCAGAAAAAAATTCATGTTTTGATCGAAATATCGGAAAAATAAAAAGTTTTACAAAACTTGAATTGTTATATCCATTTTTTCAGAAATTTCCCGTTTTTTAGAATCATTTTTTTGTAAACTTCACAAAGTTTTGAATTTGTCGATTTTTTTAGAAACTCATTTTTTGAAAATTTACCCATTTTTTAGATATTTTTTAGTGTACGGTAAATCGTATTTTTAGGAGGCTTCTATCATTTTTTGTTATTTTCAATGTTTTTCTGTTATTTTTAAATGTTTTTGATTATTTTTTAATCATTTTTAATGTCTTCTTTATTATTTTCATGCTTTATGGATTCTTCAAGAGTCTGCAACCGGTTTTTTGAAAAATCGAGATCCGATGCAAATGCACCTCTTGGACCCCTCTTTCGCCGGCCCATAATCTCTCAAGACCCGATGAAAATCTTGATGACTTATTTACAATAAAAGCCTTTAAAAAACCGTGTCCTATCCTAAATTCTGTCATTCAATTTCGATCGATTTTGATGGGTATTCAAGTAAAGTTTATTTCTAAACCATTTTTCAATATTTTTCCTTCAATTTTTCGTAAATTTTCTCACAATCGACTAATTCTTTGGGAAATATTTATTCGCACGCCACAAAAATGGATTTTTACTCCCTACATGCGCACGACATAAAAAATTCGTTGAACGTCCCAGTAGTAGGTAATTCACGCCTTAACTGCAGCACGCCACATTTTCAAGTACCTAGTGTTTCTGAGCAAACAAAAATGAAAAATGTTGGAAGGAGGCGTTGAAAAAAAATAGTGTTCTGGTGAGGAAAGGGGCAAAATCGAATATGTTTGATCCAAATGTAATTTTCTTCAATTTTTCTGATTTAAAGGACAAAATTTTGCAATTTTCGTAAAATAGTGATTAGTTTCACAAATTTTATGATCAAAACCCAATTTTTTCAACTAAAATGAAAATAATTAGAATTTCTCCATTTAAGGGAGGTGTATGTTGTATCCTCTTTCGGACCCAGCTCTGTATGGATACACTGTCCAAATTTAGCGTTTTTGGTGAGTTATCTCCAAATTTGTTTTTTGGGTACATATGTCCAATAAGGTTTTTAGGACACTATGTCCAAACTGGGAATTTTATGAAACAATGTACCTACAAATCGAATTTTTAGGGACATCTGGTAAAAATTGTTTTTTTTTTTTTCTTTCTTAGGACACATGTCCAAATGAAGATTTTTGTTTTTAGACACTATGCCTATAAATGAGACCGTCGATATGAATAGGGTCAACATTGTTACAAAAAATTTTGAAAATGATTTTTTGTGACAATGTTAACCCTTTACATAGAGAGTTCAAAGGACAAGAAGGAAATTCATTATTTTTTTTTTACCTACCTGATAATCAGACTTTTTCTTACCATAATTTTTTCCAATTTTTTTTGCATCTGAACGTATTTTTTGTAAAATTCTTCAATAACTTTTGTGACGTGGTATAATTTTTCTGGGTTACATTGTTTTTTGAGGGGTTCCTGACGAGGGCGGATGGTTTACTTTTTGTGGCGTGCTTTTAAATGTATGCCTAATTTTTTCAATCAACAAAATAACAAAATTGAATAAAACAGAGAATGATTTCGTTTCTAGCAGTTATTCTACAAGCAGTATATTTTTTAGAAAGTACAGCTATTATAAAAAAAATATTCCCCTTTCAAATTCCTTACCAGAATGGTCATTAAGTATTTTCATCCAAAAACACGTTTCCACCCTCCATAATCATAACAGAGAACAGATTAAGATACTACACCCTGTCATAAAAATCGACATCAAAAATCACCAGACAAATAAACCAATTAAACGAACCTGTTACAAGAACAAGCACCAAGCATTACATCAAAAATACACGTTCAGGTAGATCCACCCAGGCACATTTCTCAACCCAGCAAAAAAAAAAACACGAAACCCCCATTCGCGACTAAATTCTCGCCATTCTTTCGTTTCTCACCACAACACAGGTAATTCGTATCAATAATTAGTAATTGTCAGTCACGGACGAATCGAAGACCCAGCAGGGTATTTGTGCAAACCGCAACACCACCGCAGACATTGAAAACAGACACCCTAATCCCATATGTCACCCAGTTAACAACCCTCACTTTGGCCGTCACAATCGACACCCCTTAAGAGACTCATTTAACACCGTTTTACCTGTACAATGGTCGAACCGAGCAAGGGTATCTTGGACGATACCGATACCGTGATAATGTAGCTCCACGCCCACTGTCGAGCATACATTGGTTTAATTAATAGATCCATTACAATCCAGGAACAGGTACCTGAGCACGAGCACACCAGGGCAACCCTTCGCATTAAACCGTAAAAATATAGCTTCTTGTTCACGCGAACGAAGGAAAAAAAGGGTGTGAAAGGGGGCGCCCAACAAAGGTATTTTTATACCTGTACGATCAACTCGTGTTTCAGTTGACCGCCTTTTCGCCAGGTATTTTGTTTTTTTCTTCATACTTGGGGCATGTCGGACGCTGGCTGTGATTTGCATGTACGATATGGCGCCTCGACGATCCATAACCTCAGCGCATCGTTCAAGTTCAGTGGCTGGCGAACACGTGCGCATTCCATGGCGCTGAGCCGCTGAGCGTGGCGCGATGTGTCGACAGAGCGACCAACCGATCGGATATTTTGTCCTGGATTTTTCATCGCGAGGCAAATTTATCTACCAAAGCGTGTACGTGTATGTTTGCAGATCCAATCCGAAGGGAAGGTGCTACACAATATGCGACGTATTGAGAGAGAATTAACGATTATCGCGTTAGCTACGCGGCTGCAGACCGTAGGCAACTTGTACATTTAGATATTTATTAGACGCTTATAATAGGTCGTGTAATAATTTCCCCCACTCGGGTACCTTGCTGCTGGCCAACGTGGCTTTTTGCATAAAGCGCAAAATCGCCGGTAAGAGGTGGCGCTGACGATGGCGCTGTAGGTTCTCAGCTCGTGGTCAGTGGAACCTGAAAAGGCGGATGTTTTCGTTTAGGTTTTTTAATTAATCGAGCCGCAGACGTGACATGCTAGCAGATCGCAGGTACCATACGGTAATTAAATTGTCAATCGATGGATACGGTGTTGAAAACGTATAAGGTATGAGGACAGACGTGTGTCTAATTTCACCGGTGCGCCGTCACTTGCCACAATGGCCGAGGCAGTGGCATAAATTTAGCCGCCGATGAAGAAGCGGGCTTTAATGTGCGCCAATTGTAATACCAAAGTGCTATAACGAGCGGCCGCGAGTCGCCAACGGTAAATTATCGATATGAATGAGCGCGAAATTTGATTTATTGACCGAGTTCTCATGTGGTATGACACAGTCTGGCGTATGGGCGGCGTTTTCCAGTGCCGAGTTTCGGTTTCTATAGTCTGGGCAATGGGCATAGGTATTAGGTATAATATGAATATGCGCGATTGTATACGCGTATACGCTGAGTAATGTTTGTAATGAATTTCGGAACAGGTTGACCAGTGATTTAACCCTGGGGTACTGGAAACCCGAATTCGAAATCGCAGTTTGTTGCTGATACTGAAAATATTCAAAAAAATGATGAAAATTTTAAAATGATGTAGAAGGTACTTCGGTTTTTTGATGAATGTAAATTGTAATCTGCCAAAGTCTGTTCTTGAAGTCATCTCACCCCTACTGATAGAAAACTACAGCAGCATTGGTTATGGGAATGGTGAAAAATACAATATTTTAGGATAAGACTTGAAGAATAGGTACCTCAAATTTCATTATTTTTCGTCCACTTTTAAATAATTAGGGCAATATGTGAGATAATTCGGCATACAGTGGTCATGACCAATTCTCCTTGATGGAAAAATTTGACCAATTTGACAGAGGTCAAGTTTGAGCACTCTGCTAGTGGTCAAAATTGACCGATTCAACTTGGTAATTAAAATTGGTCAATTTTACTTGATGTTTAAAAATGGTCAATTTCACATAATGGTCAAGATTGCTCAATTTTACACAGCGGTCAAAATTGGTCAATTTTACAAAATGGCCAAAATGGGTCATTTTTAAAATGGTCAAACTTGGTCAATTTTGCAAAATGGTCAAAATTAGTCAATTTTACACAGTGGTCAAAATTGGCCAATTTTACACAGTGGTCAAAATTGGTCAATTTTACAAAATAATAAAAATTGGTCAATTTTACAGCGGTCAAAACTGGTCAATTTTACACAATGGTCAAAATTGGTCAATTACACACAATGGTCAAAATTGGTCAATTTCACAAAATATTAAAAATTGGCCATTTTACAAAATGGTCAAAATTGGTCATTTTACATAATGATTAAAATTGGTCAATTTTACAAAATGGTCAAAAATGGTCATTTTACATAAAGATTAAAATTGGTCAATTTTACTTGATGGTTAAAAATGGTCATTTTACATAATAATCAATTTTACAAAATGGTCAAAACTGGTCAATTTTACACAATGGTAAAAATTGGTCATTTTACAAAATAGCCAAAATTGGTCAATTTTACACAGTGGTCAAAATAGGTCAATTTTACACAGCGGTCAAAATTGGTCAATTTCACAAAATAGTAAAAATTGGTCAATTTCACAAAATAGTAAAAATTGACCATTTTACAAAATGGTCAAAATTGGTCATTTTACATAATGATTGAAATTGGTCAATTTTACTTGATGGTTAAAAATGGTCATTTTACATAATACTCAAAATTGGATAAATTTTACAAAATGGTCAAAACTGGTCAATTTTACACAATGGTAAAAATTGGTCATTTTACCAAATAGCCAAACTTGGTCATTTTACAAAATGGTCAAAATGGGTCAATTTTGCAAAATGGTCAAAGTTGGTCATTTTACAAAATAGTCAAAATTGGTCATTTTACAAAATGGTCAAATTCGGTCAATTTTACACAAAGTGGTTAAATTTGGTCAATTTAATTGATGATCAAAATCGACCAATTTTAATCGGTGATAAAAATTTACCAATTTCTCTTGACGGTCAAAAATAATCAATCTCTCAAAATATTCAAAATTGACCAATTTGACTTTGTAATTAAAATTGGTCAATTTTACTTAATGGTTAAAAATGGTCAATTTCACACAATAGTCAAAATTGGTCAATATTACACATGTGGTCAAAATTGGCCAATTTTACAAAATAATAAAAATTGGTCAATTTTACAAAATAATAAAAATTGGTCAATTTTACAAAATAATAAAAATTGGCCAATTTTACAAAATAATAAAAATTGGTCAATTTTACAAAATAATAAAAATTGGTCAATTTTACAGTGGTCAAAACTGGTAAATTTTACACAATGGGCAAAATTGGTCAATTTCACACAATGGTCAAAATTGGTCAATTTCACACAATAGTCAAAATCGGTCAATTTTACGCAATGGCCAAATTTGGTCAATGTTATACAATGGTCAAAATTGGTTAATTTTCAACTATGGTTAAAATTAGTCAATTTCACAGAATGGTCAAAATTGACAAATTTGACACAATAACAAAAAATTGACCAATTTTACAAGGTGGTTAAAATCGCTCAATTTTGACAGTGATTAGATAGTGTCCAAAATGACAATGATCTAAAATCGGGCAATTCTACTTGGTCTTCAAAATGGACCAATTTGACACAATAAAACAGAATTAATCAATTTTGCTTGGTGTTTGAAAACGATCAATTTTAATAGTGATTAGAATTGCCCAATATGAAAATGATCCAAAATTGGACAATTCAATTCGGTCTTCAAAATGGACCAATTTGACACAATAGATCAAATTTCAGCAATTCGGCTTTGTGATCAAAATTGGCCAATATGACAAAATGATGAAAAACGAACAGTTTGACAAAATTATAAAAATTGTCCCATTTGACAAAATCAAAAATATATCGAAATGTTTGCATTTTGGTCTGCGAAATCCATTGCTGAGGTCGAGCTCCAAGAGTACAAAGGGGGTATAATATCAAAATTTGACACCAAATGAATATCACCATCAAATTCTCAAGACAAAATATTAGGAGTCTATAACGGGAATGACCTCAATTTCACCAAAAATTTTGAATCGCGCGTTTTGGAAATAATTTAAAAACCTGAATTAATGGCGCATGCGGGCAAAATTTTGTATATTTGACACAAAAAATACAGTATTGATGTGGCCAAAAATTCAGAAACAGATCACTTCAAAATTTTGAAATAATTCGTATCCTGGATCCTGGATGCTTCATTAAAGTGCATATGTACATTTTCGATATTGAAGAATGAATTGTCTTACTTTTTTCGGAATAGATTTTTGACAAATGTTATAACCCGTCAGAAATTTTCTGAAATGAAAATTGCTTCCGCAGTACGAAAGATATGTACTTAAGTAAGCATTCTTAATCGACGAGGGAATAATTTTTTTCAGTAAAATTCCTACACTTGGGCGTCTTTATTTGACCTATTCTCAAGACCTCGACATGCACTTATAGAAAACCATCAATAAATGATTTCGATAACTTTATTTCTATACCGTATATTACACATATGTACGTACTCGGCACCGTAATCACTTCATTTACACGCACTCAATTTACACATCTGTGGCATAGGTATAGGTAATAGATAAAAGCTCAAAACCAGCAGCCTTGTAGATATAAAACCGCCTTCTGCCACCGGCGGCGATATCTCCATCGAGTTCGGAGTCCTTATTACATTATGACGTCTTCTATGTAGTACGGATACCTATATGTATTAGGTACTAGGTATATAATATTCATCTCGTGTCGCCACATATATTCACGTTCGATCATTAATTACACGATGGTAATGACATCTGCGATTATAATAATTTCAGCAACAAGTTCCCATGCTGCAGTTATACGTTGGTACACTCGTACCTATCTATAGGAGTATGTTTTATACATACATAGTGTTGGGAAAACGCCGGGGTATTTATAGTCTGGTTGCAATTGAAACGCGTAACGCGATACTACGTGAAGACTTTTAGGTTGTGGGTTTTCGAAACGGAAACAGTCGATAAATTTTCATAGGTCAGTGCCATGGATGGCGATAGCCGATGCTGCGTCGGACGCGTTAAAATAGTGGCACATATATGTACCGCGATAAAACGAGCAAGTGCCAATATTTCTCGCTGATATGACTGCACTACCAGATAAGTAAATGTATGGTTGTATGCGCGCCGTATGGTGATGACACACATACGTGTATGTGCATTTTGTCGAATTACGTGTTAATTAACACGTCGAAATGACTTAATTTAGCTCTGAAGCTAGTGTTGATTTTCTAATAGTTTTCTGAGTGTAGATGTAATAGTTGTTTCATAATGTATTTTTATTCATAGACATGTGTGGCGAGGTCAGAGACGAAACGACGAGGGGGGGAGGATGTGGCATAAAATTCGAAAAAGTCAGTTCGACGAAAAAGTCTAAGTCAATTATAAGAAGAAAGTGCGGAGTATAATTTTTGACCATAGGTCAAAAAAGTCAATTGTGAATTTTAAAAAATTCAATCTGCCACAACTGTCAAAAAAAGTCAATTTTCATCTAAAAAAATTATATAAAGTCAATTTCGACCTAAAATCAAAATCATTTTCAATCAAAAAGTTCAAAAATTGTCTGCAAAGTCACATAAGCAAATTGCGAGCATAATAAAATCAAAAAAGTCCATCAAATACCAGTGTCAGAAGGGCCAATTCTGAACAAAGAACTCGAGTCTAAGACCAAAATTCAAACTGGTTTTGACCGAACAATTCAAAAAATTTACCAAAAATTCAAGAAAATCTCACTAAAAATCCAACTCTGCCTTGACCAAATTGGTGAGCTAATTTTGGCCAAAAACTACGCCCATTTTGACCAAAATTTGGAGTTTTTTTTTGACTGAAACATCTAAGTAAATTTTTACCAAAAATTCAAAGAAATAACCAATAGCCAAGAAAATTTGACTAAATGTCAGAGGGGAGATTGGCCCAACCGCTTAGGTAACACTGATTCTAGTGTACTCGGTACGAGTGTAACGAAGATACCGAGGACCGGCAGTAGCTGCTCACCCGTTGCGCACGCTACCCGCCTATAGTAAATTAGATATATTCCTGTAAATCGTGTGATCTGTGTTATTAGTTGAGAATACATGTGATTTGATCCTGTTAATTTGTGTCTTACTTATTCCGTGAATACTTAAGATATATTCGTGCTCATTGACACCCTCCTATGGTAGAGAGGGGGCTCTGTCTCTGACATTTGGCGCCCATGCGTTAAAGTAGCGGAGTAATTGCTCAAGCGTGAGTAAATCTCGGAATTGATCACCGAGTAGCGTGTATAGCAACCGCTGAGACCCTTGAGGTCTCGAAATCCCGAGAGAGAGGCCACCACCCTACCAGGTGGCTGAAGAGGGCTCGTGGAAGGTGCAGCTACGCTGAAAGCACCGAAACGTAAGTTTTTACCTTTTTTTTTAAGTATGTTTAAGTGTAACGTAACGTAATTTCACGTTTAAAATCATTCGTAACGCGAATCCACCTTGGATTCTATCGAAAACCGCGTTTTTTCAGTGTAATTTTGTCCGCGTGAAAGTAATAGTGCACGAAACATCGTGAAAGTTTTACAATCGCTTTCCTTTGTTTGCCACGCGTACGCCGTGTTATCGGAACTTGAACCGTTACTCGAGCAGGATTTTTCATCATCCGGTAACTCGCACCTTCGAACCTGCAAACTTTTGAACACGTACATCGCGTATATACAGTTCCTTTTCAAAGTTGATCTCAACCGCGTTTGTGCGAATTTTAAACTTCTTTTATTTTAACTGAGTTTTAATGTGTTTTATTAGATTTTAACCGTTTTTAGAATTTTAATTTTCGGTGTTTTTCGAAACTTTTCTAGTCTATAATTGTGATTTTTGTGTTTTTTGTTACCATCTTGTTTTAACTGTGTCGTCCAGCCGCGTAATGTGCTTGTCCACTTACGAGTGATATAACGACACATGTCGGACTCATCTGAAAGTGCAACTTCGCCCGATCGTAGACAAAAACGTCAGGCCTTTCTAAAGGCAGAAATAGGCATTAAAGACTGCCACGACGTATACAGGAGAAAACCTGGTACGAATTCCGATCAAGAACCTCTGAAGCCTCGCGCTCAGAGTTCGCCGAAGCTGCACCCTCACGAATTGAGCGAATTTGAGGAATCCTATCAGCCGCCGTTCGCTAACGCTGATTTATCATCGATAACCGAATACGAAGAAAGGAATAGAGATTTCAACACCGCCGGCGACCACGACTTTAGTAGTCTAGTAATCCCAGGAAATCGGGATAGGACCCGGTGGTCCGTATTCTACGAATTTATTCGTCAACGATACAACATAGTCGCTACACAACCAGACGCGACAAGGTATAACCCAGAAATGGGAACGCCGGCAGCGAACCTAAATGACGGCATAGGATTCGGCCAACCACAGCCAGCCATCGCCGGAAGCAGTCACCAAATCCCGGCAAGCGGCGTGATGAGCCAACCAAGCGGAACCATAGGCCACCCACAACAAGTGCCACTCAAAACAGAGCACATGAGGCCGCCGCATCCCCACCGACCACCCGGAAGCGATGACGAAATCGAGCAGCAGCTCAGCGCCATAGCGAGCATGCATCAAGACCCGAATTTCGCGTACAAACCTTACGAAGAGAGAATGCCCGCCATCCTAAACATCATGGACGGCGAACAAGAACTGCCGGAGCCGGACCCACTCGCCGAGAACATCGCCGAATTAGAACACGTGAAAACGTGGATCGGAAGCGAGTTCCGGAAGGTGGACAGCCGAGCGAAAACGGTGGAGTCGGGTTGTCAGTATTTATACAAAAAGACAACCAAACACACCGGACAGATCAAACAGGCAGTCTCCCTGTTAGGACACCACGCCACCGCAATCCGTGACCACTCCAGTGCGATAACAAATCTGGAGAAAAAGGCGAATGACGAGTATAAGCGACTATCTCGCGTCGAACTCGAACACGCCACGGAAATAAAGTCCAATAAGGTCGACTCCGACATAAAAATAGCGGAGATCAGCCGCAGATTCCAAGACTGCGAGCTGCAATCGAGGATGAACGCCCAGGGTGTCCACGGACTCAAGGAGGACCTGGAACAAATCCGCCAACAGGGATGCATCGCGGGCTGCATAGCTCCAGACCCCCAGGCGAGATATACGGAAAAAATTCGCACCCTGCCTCTTGATTCGAAAGTGATGGTCAAGAATGGCGTAAAATTCGACAATGACCGCAGATTCCATCCACATGCGTTCATCGAGATGTTCGAGGATTACCTCCAGGGCATCAAGATGAGCGAGGAACACAAATGCTACCTTTTCCGCGGTACCATTGAGATGCGTCATCTCACAGAGTGGATGGAGTACGCTAAAACCCTAAAGACGTACGAACTGCTGAAACAGCACTTTCTCGCCAGGTTTTGGTCACCGGAGGACCAAAAGGCAGCGCTGGAACACTTTCAAACGAAGTGCAACCACGCTCACACGCCCGGAGACCTGGCGATGATGATGTTGACGTGGTACAACACAATGAAAAGAATGGACGACGTGAAGCCGGAAGCCATTCTTAAGAACTTCTACGGCAAACTCCCCGATAATCTCCAGGCAAAAATGAAGCCGGAGGAAGTAGATGATGAGCAGAAATTCATCGCCCGTCTACAGGAGTTCACAAAATTGAGAGGGCCATCGAAACTTCTCGTACAGGCCAGTATTGGTCCGAAGAAGAAGCGAGTATACGATGATGGCTACGAGAGCTACAATCAACGAAAAAGCTCGAAAAAAGGTTATAGCAAATTTCCGCCGGAGGATGCTCGTCGCGAAGCCTACGACCTGAAACGCCTCGAAGCGATCAGGAAGGAAGAGCGACACATCCTCAGGAGAGTGAATGGCGAATCCACGTCGAAGCCACCCGGCAAACCGCACAGCAAGCCTCCGGGCAAGCAAGGCGGTGCCACCGGGCCGAAGACGGGAGGAAACCCTCACAAGAAAGGTGGAAAAGAGGGTCCCGAAAATACGTCAGAAAAAACTGACAAGGGAAAAAATGGCAAGCCTAAAATCAAACCTCTCGATTTGAAATACACCGAGGCGGAAGAGATGGAAGTGGACAGTGAGGCACACGCCGAGTCAGGCGGAGAGGAATCCCCGGTCCCACTGTCATCCTCCTCAGAAGAAGAACTCTACGAGCACGCAGCAGAGTCGTCGTCGGAAAACGACTACTAGACGAACACCCATTGGTGGAATTGCCCGCTGGCACTCGTAGAGTTCTGATCAAGGACTATATCATGTTTGGCGACGGTATTATAAATTACATCAAGCGTAATGAAGGCAAAACCGGCCGTACGCAATACCGCGACCAAATGACACTATCGGACATGCACGAGTTGGTGAAAAAATCCAACTTACTCGGAAAGAAAATAATGGTTGGGCTAGGACAGCTGGAACTCAACTATTCAGGAAAACCCTTCCAGTTAATCGAAAAGGAATTACGTAAGGTGATCGATACCATCTGCACCAACGGTGCTGCACACGTAATTGTCCTATTTCCACTCGTCAAGCCGAGAATACCAGGCGAAAAGCCGGTAAGCCTAGGCCGATACCGTGCGTTTCGACGTATGTTCGCCAGGCTCACGCATGACGACCGCGTGACGGTTTGGAACAAACCAGCACTCACGCTGATGGACTGTGAGGAGGTACTGAATCAGGCGAGTAACACTTACACGCGTCCGAAGACCGATGAAGAAGGAAACGTGCTACCAGATAAAGGAAAATTCCACTTTTCCGAGTCAGCACGTAAATTCTACATCAGCACAGCAGCCTATAAACCAGTGGCCGACTGCATACTTGAGGAGCTCGGGAAATTCGAGAAAGCCGCCCACAAGCCAAGAGCTAGAGGCAAACTGAAAAGAATTGCCGGCGACACCGAATTTAAAGCACGACCGACACCCGAGCAAATTGCAGCAGAGGCCAAGGACCCCGTAAAGCTCGCGAGGAAAACGCAAGTCACCAGCGAATCGGAAGACGCGTTAGACCTCACTGACAAAATGAGCAAGGAAGTGAGAAAGGCAAGGCGTAAAAAAATGCGCGAAGCCAGAAAACCGAAAGTCGTCAGCGCTCGGCACGTCACCGCGCACGACCTACAGTGCTGCGAAGCGGTCGAATTGTCCGAAGACGATTACAAGACGGCCGACGAAGACGAAGAAATAGAAGAATGGGTACCAGCGAATATTGTCGACAACATTGACAACACAAAAGTGACAGAAGAAAAGGACATCGACCCGATTGTCATGCGGCAGCTGGTCACGGAAACAACGGAAGACCCGACGTGCGTAATAAAGCTGAAGTGCAATAAAGAAGAAATATGCGCTCAGCTAGACACTGGGGCACTTCCAAACGTGCTGTCCAGACCAATGGCGGAATACCTCACCAGGGTGGCTGAAAAGACGAAGGACGTCGAGTACATCATGCTGAAGAGGCCCGTAATGTTGAAATTGGCGGACAATAAGATCATCCGGACCAAAACACACGTGCTGCAAGTCACTTTATGGTTTAAAACCATCAAGCTGCTGATACCATTCTACGTCATCGATAGCACACACCATCTGTGCGTAATTGGACGATTGTCGATGAAAGAACTACAGTTACAACCGGTGATCGCTGAGGCCTATGCCTATTGCAAGCCAAGCCACGCCGGAAAGCGAGAAATTTTAAAATTTCTCAAACCCGAACAATATCAGAACGCGCTCCCGATATTCAAGTTCGAAGTGGATAAAAAATACGAGCACGAGACAATAATGCTGACTTCGAAAAGAACGAAAGCCATTTCGTGGGCGAAACTTGAGCCCGAGGAAAAGGACGATGGTCCCGAAGTTTTCCTGAAGCAGCTCAAGAAGGATCTGAAGCAAGCATTTACCGATGGATTGATTACACAGAAAGAGGCCGATGACCTCTACATCGAATTTGCGATGTTTTCGGATTGCTTCAGCAAATACCCCGGTAGATACAACGGTGACGAGGTAAAGTTCGACTTCATTGAAGGCGAAGGCCACAAAAAGAAGTGGCGAGGCGAAATGCAGCAAGCTGGAAGCCGAATTAATCGAACGCGAAAAAGCGCAAGCACACCTCGCTATCGAACTCGCGCACGAGCGCGCGAAGTTGATGATTTCGACGGCGGAATCAGCACAATGGCGCGGCGACTTCGGTGAACTCATCAAAGCGGTGAGAAAGGTCGTACCAGGGTTCACGTACTCGCTTGGACCGAAACCGGACGACCAACCGACTGACGCAGCACTGACTGGCGCTCCGACCACCGGTGGCCCAGCAGCGAACGGATCCGAACAGCGAGTTATCAACGACGTCCCCATCGAAGTGGACGAAGACGCTGATGGAGACACCGCGGAACAATCCGACAATCCGTATGCTCCGAACTTCAAAACGAAGGACTATCCCCTAACGTGGGTGATGCCTGTATCCATGGTACAAGATCCGCTCGTAGTCGAAGCGCAGGCTGCGGCAGGCGCAGGCTCGACGGATACCACCGCAACGGTGAACACAGACAGACCGGCCACCGCCACAATCGACGGGAGAACCATCGAGGCGAATATCCCGACAGCCAGCACCGTCGCGATGTACACGAAAGCGGCAGAAACACCGGCGACGTCACCACCAACGCAATCGACAGCGACGTTCAAACAGCCGTTGCCGCCGCCACCAGCGAAAACGCCAACAGCGTCAACCGTGCGGGACGACGCGAACGAAACCGCAAAGCAGATCGCTCACGATGCCGCCCAGCAAGCTGTACGGATGGCCTTCGCGTCGGGTATCGGCTATACGCCACATCAGCCAATACCGGCGCCGATGTTAACGGATTACAGCACGGCGACGTATCAAGCGCCGCCGATGCCGCCGTTTTCGCGACACGATCGCGCGAATCGTACCGGAGAGTCGCCATTACGACGCGAACATGACGCAAGAACACGAAGCGTCGAGCCGGAAGACGAGATAGCCGAAGCCCGCCGGAGGAGAGCCGAGTCACTCGGAAGTCGAGAACGGCCAGCGAACGCCGTGCCACCGGCCTACTCCCATCCGTTTTATCCAACTGACCGTCAACTTAGAGGATACACGATGGCGGAATACGGCGACAGTACGCTGTACTTTTTAAACGAATTTGCCATCTACGGCGACGGCTATCCACAAGGCGCAATATTCACGATCGCCGCCCAACGACAACTAAAGAACGAGCTGAAGAAATGCAAGCTCTTACGCGGTTACCTGAAAATGCAGACTCTAGCGAAAGAGATCACGCGTCTGCCGCAGTTACCGCGAAAAGCCCTCCTCGCGCCTGGAACATGCGATTCCATGAGTAGCCACGCCACGAAAGAAGCACTTCAGGAAGATTTCAACAATCTTTGTGACCTGATGGTGGCAAAAGGCGTCGAGGAGGTGATTGTGATCCCGACGGTCGCTTACTCCGATGAACCGGAGATCAGGCGCTGGTTCCGTACACAGATTCGCCAGCAGTTTGGCGTGGTACGGAGCTGGCGGTATACGTACGCGGAGGAATTAATCCCCGTCATCGCGGAAATGAACGATCCCCGGCGAGAGGACTATGGTATGAACCACTCGCCGGTGGAGTATGTTCAATTTTCAAAAAAGCTCGCCGAAATCGTCAATCGGCGTTGCGCAGCGTTAAGTACGATCGAAGTCCCGCAGGAGTTGGACGAGATCGCAAGAGCGCGCGCAAATCGCCAGCGCGAGCAGCTCCGCCGCGACGCCGACAACCGCGATAATCGTCAACGATCGCGTTCCGCACGCAGTGGAGAGCGAAATCGTTCCCGGCGTGCGAATCAACGCGGTCACAACCGCGGTCCTCGTCGATAGACGAGAAATTCACGAAATATAACAAATAGCGTCGAAAGAAAATAAATTTACACGTACCAGGCGATGACGACGCAGCCTGAAGAATTCGCCGAAGCCTTCAACAGCCAATCGAAACGGCAACCTGAAAAGAAGGAGAATCAAGATCAATCGGCACCGTAAACTTCAACACCCGATATTCGACAACACCGGAGTTACCTGATGAGGCGACCAGACCGGTCATTGTTTCCATCGACGCAGTTAGGCGGCCAGACCGGTCATGTTCGGCGAATCAGCACCGGACATCCCAATTGTGACGCACGTGTCTCCGACCGTACCTGAAAACCAACGTTTTGGTTAATTTTTTGTAAATATTTTTGTATTTTGTTGTTTCGAGGTCCATTACCTCGCCTCACCTTTTTTGTACATACTTGTAGAGGTCCATTACCTCGTTGTTTCTTTTGTTTTTTGGATATTGTATTTCGCTCTGAGGTCCATTACCTCATCGAATTGTTACCGTTTTTTGATACTTTTGTATATTTTGAATTTTTGAATATTTTTGTGTAAATTTTCGTGTGCACGCCCATTTGGCTTTTCCGTAAAATAGAAACGTGAAATCATTTTTTGTTAAATATTAGTATTTTTCCATGTATTCATTTTCCGGTGTAGCGTGCCAACCAGTATGTCAGAGCTGGTGTAAGAACAAAACTCGTATCGTAAACGAGATCACGAATAAAATCGTGCAAAATGAAGATTGGCTCCATTAGCCTATATGAAAAAGAAGAACCAGTGTACCACCTAAACGCCTGCAATCCCAAAGGGGCACAAGGTGTAAGGTACACCCTAGGCGGTGGGTAAAATACTCCCCCTCCACTGATTTGCCATTCCCGGCGAGGTGGCCGGAGGCTCCCACTTCCGGTAACCTCAAAGGGGCATATGTCAGAGGGGAGATTGGCCCAACCGCTTAGGTAACACTGATTCTAGTGTACTCGGTACGAGTGTAACGAAGATACCGAGGACCGGCAGTAGCTGTTCACCCGTTGCGCACGCTACCCGCCTATAGTAAATTAGATATATTCCTGTAAATCGTGTGATCTGTGTTATTAGTTGAGAATACATGTGATTTGATCCTGTTAATTCGTGTCTTACTTATTCCGTGAATACTTAAGATATATTCGTGCTCATTGACACCCTCCTATGGTAGAGAGGGGGCTCTGTCTCTGACATAAAAATTTAAGTCAGATTTGACCAAAAGTTTAGGTCTATAATAAGTCAATTCTGAATGAAAACCTTGAACTCAAAACATCAATTGTATTAAATCTGACAAAATGAAAGTCAAAAGGGTTAATTTTCATTTAAAAACTAATGGTCAATTTCGATTTTAAAAAAGTCAATTTCACCTGGAAAATTTTCACAAAATAAATACAATTTTGACCAAAAAATTCAGTAGATTTTGTCAAAAAAAATTGAGTCAGTTTTGATCGAAAAACTGTATTAAAAATAAATTTTGACTGTAAAATTGTATTAAAAATAAATTTTGACTATAAAATTGAATTTAAAGTCAATTTTGACCAAAAAATTTTGTGAATTTTGGCCAGGAGGTAAAAATACTCAATTCTGAGAAAAAAATCAAGCTGATTTAGACCAAAAACAAAAATTAGACAATTTCAAACAAAATAAGTCCATTTGGATCAAAAATTATGTCAGTTTTGACCAAAACATGAGGTAATTTAAACCAAAACGAGTCAATTTTGATAAAAAATCAAGTAAATTTTGACCTAAAAATCAAGTGGATTTTGACCAAAAATCAAGTGGATTTTGACCAAAAATAATAAAATATACTTGATATACTTGGAATAAAAATCAATTTATACCAAAACTTGAGTCAATTTTGACAAAAAAATAGAGAAATTTTTACCAAAAATTGAGTCAATTTTGACCAAAAATTAAGGTAATTTTTACCAAAACAAGTTAATTTTAACCAAAACGAGTCAATTTTGATCAATTTTGATCAAAAATCAAGTAAATTTTGACCTAAAAATCAATTCTATTTTGACCAAAAATCAAGTCGATTCTGACCAAAAATCAAGTAGATTTTGACCAAAAATGATAAAATATACTTGCATTAAAAATCATGTAATTTGTGTTCAAACACTTGTCAATTTTGAGCAAAAATTTAGTCAAATTTGACCTAAAAATCAAGTTATTTGTGACCAAACACTGTCAACTTTGACCTAAAAATTAAGTCAATTTTGGCCCTAAATAAGTCAATTTTGACCAAAAATCAAGAAAATCAAGTGGATTTTGACCAAAAATAATAAAATGTACTTGATATACTTGGAATAAAAATCAATTTAGACCAAAACTTGAGTCAATTTAGACCAAAACTTGAGTCAATTTTGACCAAAAATCAAGTGGATTTTGGCAAAAATAATAAAATGTACTTGATATACTTGAAATAAAAAACAATTTAGACCAAAACGAGTCAATTTTGACAAAAAAATAGGATAATTTTGACCAAAAATTTGAGTCAAGTTTGACCAAAAATAGAGTTAATTTTGACCAAATATCGAGTTAATTTTGACCAAAAATTGAGTCAACTTTAACCAAAAATTGAGTCCATTTCAACCAATAATTGGTTTGACTGAAAATTTAGAAGTCAATTTTAACCAAATCGTCATTGGTCTATTCTGATTAAGAATTTTGGTCAATTTTGATCAATAATTTTGAAAACCCAGTTCTGATTGATTTAATTTAAAAATCAAAGAAGTCAAATAAGAACAAAAATTCGAGAGGATGATTTTTGGCCACCAATCAAAAAGGTCAATTATAACTGAATCTGACACAAATTATCAAATGGGTGAAAATCAGATGAGCCGTTCTTCACATAGCCTACGAATCAAAAAATTGACTTTTTTGATCCACTTCGCATTATTAATTCCTCACAAATGAATTCCGAGTTTCATCAACCGATACTGCCGGAATTCTTCACAATTCAAGCTGCTTATTGTTACATCACACGTAGGCATTTACCATGCACCTCGGTTCAACTTGGACCAGTGGCGTAACCAGAAATTTCTCAAGGAGGGGGTCCGAAATTTCATGATTTTTGAGAAATTGTAAGTTCACCTCCCCCCCCCCCTCCCATCAAATTTCCTTTTACTATAAAAACACAAAATTCAAACTTTATTAAATTTTCATGCGATTTGCATAGCACATTTAAGGAAAAAAACTGATGATAATGTAATCTTGGAACAAACAACTTACATAGGTATTAGGTACTAATTATTTTGGCCTTAAAAGCCAATACAAATACCTAATAAATCCAAGAATTGGCGTCAGAAGCTTTTTTGGGGAGGGTGCAAAGTGGGTATGGAGACTTGGAATATTAAAAGGGAACTATTTTTTGCATTGTTGATTCAAATAGTTTATAGAATTAGTAATTTCTTTCATGCCCGAGCGAAGCGAGGGCGAAATTTTGAGAAAATTTGATTTTTAATGCTTCAAAAAGGCATTTTTTACATAAATTCCTGACTATAATTATACATAATCATCAAATGTGATTTCTTTCATGCCCGAGCGAAGCGAGGGCGAAGCTTTGAGAAAATTAGATTTTTCATGCTCCAAAAAGGCACTTTTTCACGTAAGTTTCTGACGCCAAGGGGGGGGTCCAGACCCCCTGGACCCCCCCTTGGGTACGCCACTGACTTGGACATCACATATAAGACAGCAGCGCATTATGACGCGATCGTCGTACCTTGACTGATTTAATCCGGCGATTCGGTGTACGAAAACGCACGCAGGACCGAGCGAATAATGAAGTAGTCGATTATACGCCATCGTAGGCCTACATACATAACGTACGTCTGCGTACGTTACACACGAAAAAATCTGTCCGCGCGGTGCCTTCGTCCGCTGCTGGCAATGTCCGGAGAACAACGAAAAGACCTACGTCGTGTGGAAAATTCAATTATACAAAGTCGTATAAATCTCAACGTATCGGGCGGACCGGGATCGGTCGAGCAATTCGATTATATCAACGGCTTATCCGCGCGCCGAGGCACAGCACATCGCGAATTATCGTCCGCGCTGGAATTCAAAACAGCAACGGTACCGCGGGTACGAAAAACCTACATAATCGGTCAAGGTCGATGCATTTCTCGTCCATAAATTCGCATTCGCGACAGACGCGACGTCACATGTCGATCGCGAAAAAAAATTTTCATCCATGGTTCAACACTCTTCAAGAAAAGAAAAATTCAGCCGTGCCGTCAGGTCAGATGAGTTGCGATTATCTATTAACCTGGCCAACGTGTTGCATTCGAGATCTCTTTCGTCTACTTAATCGAATGAGATTGAAAAATCCAATCGTAACAATCGCCATAAATGTTTTCGAGCGGACCAGACGTGCGAAATTATCAACAAAAGACCACAATATGATGGATTTGTATAAGCCATGGTATCGGCAAACCCGAAACCGAGACGTCGGTCGTATGACTCTTCTATTCTTATTTCTTTGCTCTTCTTAATCTTTGTTTTAGGTATTTTTGTTGTGACATATGTAGGTCGTATCGTATGTATCTCGTATTCGCTGCGGAATGCTGCAGTTCGCGCGATAGTCGCACTTCTGTTCGATATTTTCATTTTTTTTTCATTTGGTCTTGTTGGACGCGCGTGTAAGCGAGTTCCACCGCGATCCGCAGACGAGCCGAATTCGTCGCGGAATTTCATCCCGCAAATAACAGTCTGCTCGATTCGTAATCGTACCGAGCTCCCTATTATGTTTAATTTGTAAAATGCATTATTACTCGTAGGTACATATTTCGTCGTATAGAAGTATGTAACGCTGTGTGTATTGTAAGTCTACGTACCGAGAGTACCTATGTGTACGAGTAATCGTGAGCGAATGCGCAATTCGTCTGGTATTTTTTTTCTTTTTTTTTTAGGTGACTAATAATCCATTTTTGCGGTAGTCCGACTTATTCACACGGTGACTATGGAGTACCGAGACCGGTCGACACCCACGAAACGTGCTGTCGAGTCATCTGAATGCATTAGGCGAAGTTGGTTTTGATGATTTATTGGCTAGTCTGGGAGTATTGTTGAACATGCAGCGGGTGTTCGACTTGATAATTAATTTCCAACGTAGTAACTCGAAAGTGAACATGAAATGAAATTCACTGGAAATAACGAGAAGTGCAGAAAAAGTGTTAGGAAAAATGTGCGTGAAAACAAAAATTTGGCGGAATCAATCACCAGGGACGTAATGAATTTGGAGAGCGACTCGCCCCTGGAAAATTTTTCAAAAATTCGGTGTAAGGCTAATTCGAGGTCGCTGATTCCGAATCCGAGGTCCATTTCGGTCGTCGGACCTTCGTTCGAAAGTTATGGCCAATTTTCACCTCAAAACGCCCCCCCCCTCCCAGACACAATGCTAATAGAAAAAGTAAGCAAAATCGACTCAAAACGAGAAAAGTTAACAAATTTGATCAAAAAAAGAAAAATTTTTGAGGGAAACGTCCCCTTTTCAGAAATCACAATCCAACTCTAAAATTACCTCCTAATTTTAAAATTTTAAAAAACTTTGGCCTCGCTGCGCTCGGCCTCATCATATTTCTCCTTCAATAAATTTGAGTTAAAAGTGGCCAACGTTTTATTCCAGCTGATTACTTAATTCAAAACATTGTTATATTGCGCCTTGAACTTGAAGTTTTCTAAAATTTTCGCCTTCGCTTCCTCGAGCCAGATTTATTTCTCTCGCAATATCTTGGATTTTGATCAAATTTGGTGGGAAGGTTTACTTTGAGTGGGAGACTTCACAAAAAAATTTTGAGCCCCAGAGGGCAAGGGGAGGGGAGCAGGAGGTGCTCAAAGTGAACATTTTTTGAAGAAAAAAAAACGGTGTTTTTTGCGTTTTTTAGCCAATAAAAATAATTGTTTTAGAAGCCTTCGTAACACTTGAAAGATGCGATTTGAGTTTCTACTTCTCCCTAAACCATCGTGATATTCTGATGTCTTCAAATTCAAAACATACTTCTATTGATTGGGAGAAAAAATTGGTCATCATTTGACAAAAAAATAAAGCATACGAGTTCATAATATCAGAATATCACAATTAACAACTGGCTGCACTGACGTACAAAATTTATTTTTGATGATTGAAAAAAAGTATTGTGAATTTTTCAAACAATAAAAAAATTAATTCGAGGTCAACGTAAATTCCATAGTGTAACTGGCTGCACTGACATATAAAATTTTCGAAATATACTTTTAGTGATTGAAAAAAATACATAATACTTTCAGGCGAAAGAATAATCAATTCAAAGTCGACATAAATTCCGAATTTTGGAATTTTATGATTTGCTGTTGGCTGCACTTGTGTATAAAATTTTCATTTTTTTAAATCAAAATTCTCTTTCAGTGGTTGAAAAAATATTTTGTTCATTCACTCGATGAAAAAAAAAATCATTCCAGCTCGTGAAAATTTTATATTATGGAAATATTCCAATCTGCAACTTTTCAACCCCCTGGTAGCAGTCTGCGTTTTGATCGGAGAAGGATGGCGATGGTTTAGGGAGAAGTAGAAACTCAAATCGCATCTTTTGAGCGCCACGAAGGCATCTCACACAATTTTGATTGGCTAAAGAACGCAAAAAACAACGTTTTTTTCAAAGTAGGTGCACGTTGGGCACCTCTTGCTCCCCTCCCCTTACTCCTCGGGGAATCAAAATTTTTGTCAAGTCTCCCACTCAAAGTAAACCACCCCACCAAATTTGGTCACAATCCAAAATATGTTTTTTTATTTTCAATCCACCTTGAATTTAATGCACAATGCACATTTATACTACAAAATTATAAAAAATAGGTAAATTATAATTTTTCTTGAAATTTTTCACCTTTGCTTCGTTCGGGATCAGAACACCGTTTCATAGGGTTTTCCATCTACATATAATGAAATTACTCAGGGAAAATCAATGAATTGAATGAGAGGGAGAAGTGGTTAAAAAATTTAGTTCAAGTCTGCAAATTTGTGCCATCCATCCCCGCCCCAAAAAAGTTAGTTTGTTTCGGGCCTGAATAAATTGTTTTTCAAAAGTTTTCAAAAATCTAGCCGAAAATTCTGATATTTTGCCCCCTCAATTCAATATTCCGACTTCGGTACGTCACTTCACACTTTGCAACACCATTTTATAAAACCAAAATATTACTTCAAATTCATTTCATCCATAAACGCACTCAAGGGGGGCTCAAGGGGCTCGAGCCCTCCCCACAAGCTCAGAAAGGAGATTTTTTTTACAAAAATGGAGGGTAAACATTTTTTTTTGCTATTCAAACATGATTTTTCGAAAAAATTTCGTCCTCGCTTCACTTGGGCAATAAGTACGTATTTGAGTCATTCTATTTCTTGAATAAACATAAATAACTCTCCATATCTGAATCAGTTTTCGATGAAATTCTGCCTTTGAGAATCAGTGAAATTATTTTTATTGAAAATTTGTGATTTTTCACTGATCTTTCAGTCGAAATCACCAATTTCTCAATCAATTCCCATTCGTCAGGGAAAATTAATAATTTCGACGAGACTGAAAGATCAGTGAAGAATCACTTATAATTTCAGTTAAATTCAGGCAGGTATATTTTACTAATTCAGGTTTCAAAAGTGTATTGATTGTTTGTTCCAAAAAAGTCCGCAATTTTCCAATTTTTCTTTGCTCAAATTTGTTTATGCCCCCCATTTTTACTCGAATTCTCAGCCCCTCCCTTGAACAATTTCTGTGCGAGCTTATGATTTCATCTCTAAAGTTGGGAAATTTCAGTTTCAATATTGGAAAAATCGCGACCCCCCCCCCAGAAAAATTCTTCGCTACGCCACTGTCCATCACGCTTCTCATTGTAAACCGATTTTTTCATAGATTTTGGACCGTAGATGGTTCATGAGGAAACATTTTGATACCTCGAATGGAAAGTGGCGGAGATCAGAAAATGTTTTTTTTTCGATTGGTAATTTTTTGTTTGCTTGGTAATTTTGTATCGACGAACTTATGTTTTACGAGGAGAGGAGATATAATGGTTTAGGTACGAGTAAAGGAACCTAGGGCATGACTCACCATCCTAGAACAAATGGGTTGCCAAATCTATTCAAATTGGCCAAATGGTCTGATTTTTGCAACAAATTGAAGTTTGAACGTTTTCCTTTCATTTTGCTGGAAAAAATTCCTTTTTTGGTGCATACTTCAACCCTACAGAATTTTTTGATTTTTTTGAATTTTTTGGCATCTGGCCTTATAGACGACGGTGTAAGATACTAAATGCCATGGAGCATATTGCAAAAATGATTTTTTTTTTGTCAAATTTACTCAAGTACATTCGAGGTGCTTGCCACAGATTTAAATAAAAGTGTAATTTGAAAATTAAAACAAAAATAAGATATTCTGGGAAAAAATCACAAAAATATCAATTGAAGCATGTTTAATACCATGTGTGACTTTTTCAAGAGATTCGAAATTAAAATCAATTGTCCAAGTAAATTGAATCTTACTGATCCTAGAAAGGGGTAAATAGGAGTAAATTTCAAATCACAAAAATTCAATCTGGAAAAGGTAGGTACAGAAGAAATTTGAGATCACAAAAATCCAGCCTGAAGGGGGTTTCAGGTTATGCTCTTTCCAATAATCGAAGTCTTATTCCAATCGGAAATGAACTCTTTGAAAAACTTTTTTCTAAAAATCCGACGAAAATCTCATCAGCAAAACGAAATGCGACCATTAAGTAAGTCCAGACGCCCGCTGCGACCGTATTTTCTCACAAGCACATGCGCCAGTCGCGACGAATAAAATATATTTCCATTTATAGTAAATTTTAACTTATGTAACTGAATATACCGAACGTCATATCTGGATTTATAGCTCATTGCTTTTAATTGCAACCGGGCGATACACGCGGACGAATAAATCACCAACATGGTATACTCTTTATAAACCATTTAAAATAGAACCTCACACTTTTTATGCCTCGTATACTCTAGCTCCATATAAATGTAAGTAATACCAGGCTCGTTCGTAAGGAAACTGTAATATAAGTGCAAGTAAGCTTAATGGCTAAAGAAATACAAAAAAAATTGCTTATTTTTCCAAAAGTATGTCGCTGAGCCGGAATAAAGCGTCAATTTATATCCTTGGCGTTCGTAGTGTCTGAGTATATTATATAGGATAGATATTGGGTCCATTTTACAACGTATTTTTTTGACCCAAGATTTCTTTATACCGCAAAATGAAGCCAATCGTGAGCCCGAGTCAATCAAACGTTACGCGAATTTTATCGATATCAAGGACGCGGGCGAGAAATTTTCGTGTCAAGAGATCCATTAAAGAAAGCAGAAATCGACTCATTGAGAAAAAATTTAAATATAAGCGCCGCGCCACGCCGCGTCATAGATCGGCTACTTAAAATATGCATTAACGTTACATTCATAAACAACAGGGTCCGCGGTTCGGTGTCGATTCATCAGGCTTGTATTGTGTACTCTGACAAGGGCTACTCATTTAGATAAATCAACCGGTTACGCGCGCGACCGACGACGCGACGAGCCGCAGCGTTAATCGTTTTAAACGAGTTTGAACGCTGGCTCGGTGTCGATTTGCGATCTCATCCTGGCTGAATTTTTTTCGTGATTTTAATTGAAAGTTAATCTGATTTTAAAGAGAGCCGATGGTTTGCTGAAAGCCTGTATCTACAGCCGAAATCTACACGTATGGAAATTACAACTGATGACATTGACAGATGGAAATTAGTCGACTATTGATGATCTGATTGATTCGTGTTGAACGCGATGAAAGGGTTTTAGGGGGCAGCATTCCTACCGAAAAAACATAGGTCATGGTCTGCGCAGCGAAGAATTTGAGTATTTGATTGAGAGATTTGTAAGTGAGGTGATCTTCGATTACGAATACTGATTTTTTTTCTTTTATTTTTTTTATTCTAATGGAAAAACAACGGCAGATTAGAGTTCATTGATGAATCATATTCGGCAGAATGTATGAAAAAAATTGTTTTTCGATTCTTTGATTTTCAACACGAAAATTATTGAAAATGCAAAATAAAAGCTGCTTTTTTACACGGATTTTGCATAATCTGGATTTTGAACACTTCTTAAATTCTCTTTTTTTCGATTATGTAATCAGTTTTCTAAAGAAAGAAAATTTTCCCGTTCTGAGATGGTCATTTAGTAATTTTACGATCCGAATTTGATAAACTGACCGAGTCGAAGGTGGAAATTTTGATATTTTATGTCCAAAAAGTCAAAAATTGTCGTTTTGCAATGATAATTCGACAATCTGACATTTTTTGGTCAATAAGTCAAAAGTCGACGTTTTCGTATCAAAAAGCAAAATTTTGACATTTTATGACTGAAAAGTCTTGAATTATTGTCATTTTGCAATCACAATTCCACAATTAACTTTACATTATTCATCAAAAAGTCAAAAGTTGACGTTTCATTATTAAAATTTAAAATTGACCATTTTCGGTCAAAACTGGCGCTTTTTCAAAAAAAGAAAGTAAAAAATTAATTTTTTGGTGAAATAAATTTAAAAATTAATGAATTGATATCAAAATGGAAAATTATGATAGGTACTTTGATGATTGTCAAAAAGGTCAAGAAACGACAGTTCAAGATCAAAATTCATTTTTAATTTTTAAAAAATTTAATTTTTTCGATGAAAACGTGACAAAATTTGAAAATATGTAATTTGAAATTTTGTGATTGAAATGTGAGAAGGCGACATTTCTCAAATGATAACCAAAAATGAAACTCTATAGTAAAAAAAAAAAAATCAGGTTGATATTTTTTACATAAAAGACAATTTATATGTATTACGTTAATTTTTTTTCTGCCAGAAGTGTCAAATAAAAAAATGTAAAAATAAATAAATTTCAGTCAAATATTTTTGATCTTGAGCCCAGCCACAGCGTTAAAAAAAACTCATTTCACTCTTTTCGTATCACGACACAACACGACAGCACTCGAAATCACAACCTGAAGTTGTATACCGAAGCGCTCGTTCCAAAATCCCTTTCGAGAATCTACCCAGCGAGTAGCTTTTCGAATTGGATTCTGGATTTGGAAATTCAGGATTCGGATAATTCAAATTCAGATTATGCAAAATCCATGTAAACAAACATGACTAAATTGTTTGAAATTATAGTAAAAAAATGGTAAAATAATAAAAAATGTTTGAGTGTAATTTTTTAAAAACAAATTATTACTTGAAAATTGATCGGTCATTGCAAAAAGTGATTTTGAGTAGATCGAAAAAAATTTTCTACTGAGATATGAAATTTGAAGTACCTATTAGGTAGTTCATAACACCCGTAATCTACGTAATTTGACCTTTCATCCCCCCCTCCTCTACCGAAGTCATGCCAAAGATATAGAAATTGAAGATGATCAATTTAGTCACCGAATTCCCCAACCTTTCCCTGACTTTTTCAGACTATCAAAAATCCCTGACTTTTCCAGGTTTTCCAGAAAATGCCCCGTTTAAGTTGAGAAGAACCGAGATGAAGTCTATTTTTAGCGATCCAAGTTAATTTGAGTGACTTCCGGGAAAATTCGAAGATAATGAAAAATATCGAGGTTGTTCCGGAGGCTCCAAAATGGCTGGAAATGGTGAAATTCTGGTGGGGAGGGGTGGGTATTTCGTAGGATCCAAATTTCATCAAGGTTGGTAAAAGAATAATATAAAAATATCTCATTTTTGTTGGAAATCTGATTTATTTTAAATTTTCAAAAATTCGCCAAAATACGAGTTATCAATTTGAGCAGCTGAAATTTTAGTTATCTATACTACGAGGGATTCAAAATATACGTCCACATTTTACCAAAATCGCAGTCTCGTTTCAATCACAGTAGAACACCTCATCAGTCCTTACATTAAGATGGGTTATATTAGGTTTATTTGGAATTTTCCACTGGGTTCTTTTTCGACTTTTATTCGCCCCTTTTTGTTTCCCATTCTTATTTTGGAACTCACTTTCTGTTTTATAAAAAGTTATTCGTGATTGTGAACAAAAAATCTTAAATTCTGACAAAAATTAGAGATCTTCAAAAAAAATTCTGAGCTCTCCAGTTCAAAAAAGCACAGAACTAAAGGACCATAAATTGGGGTCATTTTCGAAAAAAAACTCGTTGTTGCCATTTTTTAATCGTATAATCTGCTGGGAACTGCCATCATTTCTAAAATGATGTGATTTGAATTTTTAATTTTCCTTGAAACATTGACCTTAAAACTGGATACAATTTTTTGACCTATGCAAAGGTATTTGAAAGCTGCAGATCGCAAATTTAAAGATTTAAAATTTTTTACCAAAAATTCTCACTCGAACAACTCAAATTCGAGCTGAACTATTTTTCTGGTCACCTCGAATAACTTTTGTTGAAATTTTTTCAAAACAAATTATGGCAGTACTGTCTGGCGATTATATCTTGACACTTTTTACAAGGTTACCAATGGGCAAAAAGTTCTAAATTTTAGGGGCTCTTGAGCTTCAGGAAAAATTTCTACAGAAAATAAATTTTTTGTCAATAAGAGAAAGCCTACAGCAATTTTTGACTGCTGGTATCACCGCAAAAAGTGCCATGATATAATCGCCAGACAGTCCAGCAAACTATATTTTAATTCACGAAATTTTTGTAAAATTTAGGTTATTTATTCGGTGGCATTGAAAAAGGTCACAATATTTGTTTGCAAAAAAAGTTTCAATAAGATAATTTTTTGGAAATTTTTTACAGCAGTACTGCCAAATGAAAATTTATCAGAAATCTTCCAGTAAGCGGTAGGTATTCCCCAGAAATTGCAACATTCCTTTTTTTTCTTGAATGACCTCAATTTGAGGTCTCCTAGCTTTCTTCGGGCTGAGGCTCAAATTTTTTGGGAGCTTCTCTACTCAATGTAAATTATTTCGTCAGTTTTCATCAAGATCCCAGATACATTTTTTTCGCCCCCCTCCCCTCCTCCTGGGTATGTTTTAAGTTAAGGGAAAGGAGAAGGAGCGAGTGCCTATGGCAGGCTATCAAGAGAGAGCAAACAATCCAAAATTTGAACATTTTACTCTTCTTCGTTGCTTTGGCCAATTTAAACCCGGCATTTCAATTCTTCGGTATTTCAACCAGAGGTCGATTGGAAATTTTTCCAGGACACTGCCACATGCGCCATTTAAACCTTCGGTATTTAGATCCAAACTCGCCCATATTTTGATATATCGGATTTCGAGCCTATCGATCGCGAAATCATCGATTGCGCACGAAATCCGAATCATCGGCTGAAAACACCATCAGTCACACGCACTTTTCGATTCATGCAAAGCATTCGAGGAGAAATTCTTCCCAGAGGTTTCCTATCCTTTAGCCGGCGTATTGATTTGACAACGCACAGAAGCGTGTTGGCCTTTTGATCTCGGCTATGGGCAATGCTCTCTCCGATGTCGATACGATGCGAACCATCGATAAGAAAATGCGAAATCTTCGAAGATGATAAAATCGAATTCGGATTTGTGTTGCGCGGTTAATAGGTAGAGGCAGATCGCATATACGAGGATACCACGACTAACACGGTTTATTTGGCGAAGAGCCTAGTTTAATGGATGATTAAAAATGAAATCGTGGCCGCCTCATTCTAAATTACCAGGCACTTTTATTTTTCAAGACAATTAACCGCGCTTTAAGAATTAACATTCGGTACACGATTGCCGTAATAGAAATATTTCACAGTGTTGGGATTCTCGGTCTGCTAAATGCAGTTCATACTCGTATAACATTGTCGAGTGTGCTTCGCCGGCCAGTTCGCTCATATAGCTCTTGTATTTGCGCTGATGATGCGCAGCCACGATCTTTCACGTTATGTACGAGTACCTGCGTACGTAGACGTACGTACCTATGTATACGTGCATTACATCCTGGTTCGGATATCCATTTCATAACGGTTTCGATTTACTGTACAACCTAAATCGACATTAGGATTGAAATGCATCTATCGAATCGTTCAACCCTGGGATACGCTTGCCCATGATGGGTCGTTAATCCAACTTTACCTAATTTTATGCAGTACCACGGCCACGTGTATCCGTTCGTTGGCCATTGTTGTACTCATGTGTACGATGATACGTGTAGATGGATAAACGAACAGATATTTTGCACCGAGTTACATTCAGGTGTCTAATTTTGATAATAATTTTGATTTTATTCACTTGCAAATTGTCGTTTTTTTGAGCCAATTGATTGAAAAAAAATTTCAAACAAAAATCATCCACAATACTTGCAAAAATGTTGAAATGCTTTCTTTTTTGATCGAATTTCTTGTCCTCAAATGTTTTCATTTTTCAAATTCTTACAATTTTCTAAAGAGTCAAAATTGCCGCAAAGCCCAAAAATATACGAAAATTTGATCTCATAAAGGTAAAGACCTGGTACTTACACCTACACCCTAATTCCGATTTCACAAATCGATTGTAAAGATTTTTGAACTGATCTAGGGTCTTCAGAAAATTGACAAATTTTTCCAAGGGAAGGGGCATCAAAACCTCGAATGACCTTTTTTTCTAGCGAGGTTGAACCTTGCAAATTTTGGAAACTGAAAAAATCAAGGCCGCCACGGTTGGCTGTTACACCAAAATTAAAATTAGCTGGTTACTGAAAAAAATGGTCACAGATTTTCCAACCAATCAAACTGCCAGAAAAAGATTTCTCTTTTTTGAAATTTTTTGAGATGATTTTACTACTTTGATAGTGGTATCAGTAGCAGAGCCAGACGATTTAAACGACATTGCCAAGAATTTATCAAATCGTACAATTTTTGAATGTACATATTTCATAATCACACCCTTAAATAATTATTTAAACGCGATTTCACTAAGACTGAAAACTGACTCACTCATTTACAGGCACCTCATATTTCAACCAAGCAAATTCTATTTTCAACTCACCTGAAACAAAAAAATAAAATGAATCGTTCATTAGTGTTCATATAGGTACTTAAAATATTTTATTTTTTTATCAGACGAGGGAGAAAATTGTTGAAAAAAATATGTTGGAAATGGAAAAACTGGATTTTCTTCAACATTTTACAATTCTTTGTGGATGGGTGGGGGGAGTATCGCCACTCGCTTCTTTGCGTAGATTAATATTTTCGTTTTTCTATAATTATTTCCAACTTATACTTTCGAATTTATAAAATAAAAACTTTAATCCTCAATTTTCAAATCATCTATTGTCATCATTTTTTTTGGGAAAGTGAACAGATGTGCAATGGCACAACAGACATAACAACTGGATCTGCCAGTGAGTTCTATGATTTATGTATGTATACGAGGTATCAAAACACAGTTTTCTTAAAACCTGGTTTTGGAATTAAAGACCAAATTCTCTTACCAAAAAAATGAAATTTTGATGAAAAATTCGTTCGTTGCTTCTTACTTGATTTTTATAGGAAATTAACGAGAAATTTGACAAAATCAGTTTGAAGGCTGTATGTTGTCTCGTAATGTCCCAAAATGGGCTCCAGACGAAAAAAAAAGAGTAAATTTTAATAAAAATATTTTACATTTTTAAACCATGAAGCTCTTTTTGGGGCACTTAGTGACGTAATATGGCCTTCTAACCAACTTTTTTGGACTCCTTGTGAAATTTCCCACAAATCTTGTTGGCTTGTTGGTTCATACTTAAATGTGAACCTGGATATAGAAACCAACCTTTTGGTTTTTGAGTTGAAGTTCTCCCTTGATTCTACCCTTTCTGAAAGATCCAAAATCAATTCCAACTCAATAACCAATTTTTTACATCTAAGGGTGGTTTCTATATCCAGGCTCACAAATCGTAATTTTTTCAGAAAACAATAATTTGGTCCTGTGGAAGAGGGATTGAAAATGTCCACTTCAGGTAGAATTTTTTCCATTTTTTCGACTCAAAATAGAGAACTTTCCAAATTCTAAAAAAGTTGGTAATTTTTCGACCTGAACCTAATTTTTTGCTATTGAAAAAAGGACCGCCAAGCGGCCTCTGCTTTTTTCTCCATTTAGCTCAGCATTTGATGAAGTCTTGGAAGAAAAATAATTGGTAGATGTAATTTTCACCCAAGAAGATGATTTTATTTTTTAAAAAAATTTTTTAGTAAATGATAATTTTTACCAAAAATGGTAATTTTCACCAAAAATGGTAAGTAATTTTAACCAAAAAATGGTAAGTAATTTTTACCAAAAAATTGTGAGCATTTTTTTTTTACAGTTTTTACCAAAAATGGTCAGTGCCTGAGTAATTTTTGACAAAAAGATGAGTGATTTTCATTTTTTTTATGGTCAGTAAGTAATTTTTTACCAAAAATGGTCAGTAAGTAATTTTCACCAAAAATGGTGAGTACAATTTTTGCCAAAAATGGTAAGTAATTTTTACCCAAAATGGTAAGTAATTTTTTACCAAAAATGGTAAGTAATTTTTACCAAAAGTGGTAAGTAATTTTAACCAAAAATGGTAATTTTTCACCAAAAAATGACAATTTTTGCCAAAAAATGGTAAGTAATTTTTACCAAAAATGGTAAGTAATTTTTACCAAAAATGGTAAGTAATTTTTACCAAAAATGGTAAGTAATTTTTACCAAAATTTTTTTTGAAAATAAATATGTAGTATTTAATTTTTATAACAAAATTGTAATTTTCTGGGTTTTGGTGTATAAATCAGCACTGGGAAATTAGGCGGAGCCAGTTAAGGTTTGAGAAGTGTTTTCGAAAATTAAGCCCAAAAAGCCGCGATGGTCTGACGTGGACCAAAACGGTTGAAACTACGTAAATGTTTTTTCTGGATTTTTGTACTTTTAAAAAATGGTTATTTTTGAAGGAAGTGGACAATAAATCTAGAAAATAAAATTTTTGTAAGTATGAAAAATGATCATTTCCTGTTTTGTCTTTGAATTATTATTTCTACGGAATTTCGATTTTTAAGACTACAAAGGGAGGATGTTAGATGATTACTAATACACATTAATATGCAAACAATACAGACCAGAGTACAGACTGTAAAATTAATCGTTAGATTTGTAATCCATTCGATTCTTTAATAAGCATTTTGGATCAATCTGACAGATTCATTTTACCCAAAGGTAGCATTTTGCTTCAAAAATACCGATGATCAATAACTCATTATGAATTATTGGAAATCAGAACACTCATCAATCTACTTATATCACAACGACCACTTCTGACCATGGGCTCATCCAAGGAGGGCTCAAGGAGCTCGAGCTCCCTGCTTAAGCTCAACAAGGACATTTTTGATTAAGTATAAAAATAGGAACAAAGCGATTTTTTTGAAAAACAAAAAAAAATTGTTCTCACTTCGCTGAGGCAGCATTTCAATCAATTTATTCCTTTTAGACAAAAAACAGACATAGGTATTACACTCTAAATCAATTCGATGAATTTTTGCCTTTCTGAATCGGTAATATGAATTTCATAAATCTATCAGTTAAAATCAATGATTTCTCAGATAATTTCCAATTTTTCAGTAAAAATCATTAATTTTGATCAAAAGATCAGGAAAAAATCACCGACTTTCAGCTATATAAATTAATTTTACCGATTCAAAAAGGCAGAATATTACCTTTGACTGATTCAGATTCAGAGAGCAAGTATACTGATTATTCCAAAAATCCGGAAATTTTTCAATTTTTCTTCGCTCAAATCTGTACATGTACCATTCGCCTGATGGAAATACCCAAATTACGTCACCGAAATAACAGATAACTAAATTTTTTCGTAAATTTTTAACCACCTCACATTTTTTCCTAAAATTCTCAACCTTTCCTTCTCCAAGCCTGCTTATACTTCTGGCCCAACAGAATGAAATCCGTCAAGCACGCGACATCTCCGAGGATCCTATCCGCGACGATCCCAGAACACGTACCGACACCACTGCATCGCTGCACCCAGACGAGATCGTTTGCGCGTAAATACGCTTTCTATGTACACACCATACAGACGGCGGTATTTTAGGCTCGCCGCAGCCTTAGCTCGGCCAAAGTGAGACGTGCAAGATCGGACGTCGATGGCTGCGGAGGCAGCGTGAAAAATAAATAATAGCCAGGAATTCGCGCCAGGTTCCGTTACAAAATCCCAACATCTCTGTTCCGAGTCGATTCCATAAAACACAACATATTTCTTAATTAGTTAAAAGAAAATAGTCATGTTCGACGATTAAAATTTTCTCGAACTGGTATAACGCCGAGGCGATAAAACATTGCAATTTTTCTTATCCGAATTTTCATCGATGTATTTGCTCGGTCGGTCGCGACCGCGCCGAGGTAATACCTAACACAACCTTACCAGCATTTCGTGGTGTACCTACATTTATTGTACAAGCCCGAGCCGAATGCGAATTATGCTACGTACAAAAAAAAACCACGACTGACCGACGGGTTTTCGCGAATTCTCGCACGATTCTTTCGTAGGTATACCAAAGCTATACGTAGGTACTGTATTTCGCCGGCAATTAAATTGCGCTGGCTTCATCTTCTGTGTACACACAAGTTATAGTTTACTCGGAATTTTAATTGTATGAAAGCATATTCGTGTCGTTATCGCGCATATGAGTTAGAAAAAGAACCACTACCATATGTAATACTCGGGCCCCAGCATATGGGTATAGGTTCACAACACAGACACAAATGTAAGCCTGGATGTATTTAAATAAGGCGCATATGTACTATATGTGCATCGGTTGCATCCTTTTTTTCACTTTGTTCAACATTATAAAAGCTTATCTGTGATTTAGTTAATCTTTCTCAACGTACGTACGTATTATATTATGTACATAGTAGTACATACGGTACACCAGTACAATTAATTTGTTTCGTCGTCTCTAACATGTCTGCGCGGAATTGGATGCGGCGACGACAGAGGCATCGAGCTGGCCGGTAAGGGCCACAACAACACCCGGAACTTACACGACTTATGTCATAGAACCGCATGTACTGCACGTACCATTGCCTACATGTGAAGTTCGCCGAGATATAAATTGCGGAAATTCATCGGCCGAGATTACCCCTTTCTTTCCTAAAGGTCGGCCTTCGACCATGAGAAATATGGTTGAGGATTTTCTTCACCTACGGATACCCGGTACTTACGATATCGCTCCAGAATCGCGTGCGAGTATTAGGTACAATAAAGCTGCGGATATTTTTTTTTCGCCTCCCTTGTACAATCTGGATTTTCTGCTCGCTGCGGTGCTACTAATTGACTGATATGTTGTTTTTATTGCGTTCATTTTTATTCCACTTTTTTTTTATTCTTAATGATGGTCGCGATAATTTGCCATAAATTAATTCCTCGGCCGTTGATTGCGTGTTGTCGAACAGCTCTTCTGAGGAGTGGCTCCAGGTTTTTTTCTCGGTGTTTTTTTGTCGAGCTTGGAGGGTTTTTTATAAGGCTTTTAGTTGTGCCCTGGTCTGCGGCATCGTGTAGTGGGCATGTGTTAAGCAGATAAGTTGGCGTTCGAAGACTGTAATGAGAGGTAAAGTCTTTGGGTCAGACTGATGTTTGTGAGCTGGATGCTGCAGTGCAGACAAGTATATGCAAATTAGAGTATTTTGTTGGATGTGTTTCAAACGAACGAGGATGCTAGGAAAGTATGGTGGAGTGGTTTGGAAGGTGCTGGGTGGAGGGAGATTTTGATAGGGAAATTCAAGGGAAACGTTCCAACGAAGTGGGAGGTTAGGGAGGCAGAATTAGAATTTTGTTGGAAATTTTGAAAAATTACTGTGCTGAATTTGAAAACCGATGTTTGAAGTGATTGATTTGTCGTAATTTCTCAATCCATCAGATATGATCCAACAGTCTCATACTACAATTTTTTGAAAAATTCTAGATTGAAAAACTTATATTTAGGTGAACTTTCTGAGAAATAAATTTAATAAATTTTAAAAAAACAGGATTTAATGGAGTAAAAAATACACCTTTATTTTGACGAAAATTGGCGAGGTAGTTTACTTTGAGTAAGGGATATCCCTAAAAAAAAAAATTACACCCCCTTCCCCGCTCAATCGAAAGAAATGTAGAGGGACCTCAGAGTTAAATCATGTTTTAAAAAAACTCGGTTCTTAGTCCATTTTGGGTAGTGCCATCTGCTGGAAATTTTGGACATCTAAGAAGAAGCAATGTGACTTTTTATGCCACCGTGAACCATTGATATTGAAATTTGGAAAACACTTTCTGCAGGGTAGGAGCACATAAAAATGGGTTGGGTAGGTAGCTTTCCCATTTTTTTTTCAACTTTGAATTTTTTTCTTAAAATTTTATCTTCACGTTTGAAGTTTTTTTCAAAATTCTAATTGAAACTGTTACTAGCACAAAACTATAACTCTGACTCTGGCGATACTCGATAATAAGTAGATAATCAATATTCAATATATTCGAGTCAAATTGACTAATTTTTTTAAAAATTTCAAAATCAAATTTTCACATCCAACTTTGAAGGTCTCTTGAGTAATCACTAGAAAATGTATTCAAAATATAAAATAAATTACAACAGGGAATAGGAGTCGACTCCGGAGTCGGAAAAACTGACTCCTGCTCAACTCCGACTTCGGCTAGACTCCGGAGTCAAGGTCACAGATTAACTCCGAAAGGTCTGAAATTGACTCCGGAGTCAAGGTGGAGTCAGGAGTCAACTTTCTCCCTTGACTCCAGGAGTCAGAGGTCAACTTTTCAATTTTTAAATTCCCCCAACCCCCTTTCTCCTTCACCATTCGTAATATTGTGGGGGGCTGCATTCGGATAAATGATTAATTAATGACTGATATCTATTCCCTGCTTCGGAGTCAGAGTCAAGCTGACTCCCAATTGACTCCGGAGTCAAGGTGGAATTAGGAGTCAGGGCGTATGTTTGACTCCGGAGTCAAGGTAGAGTCCGGCGTCAGAGTGTGAGTTTCACTCCGGAGTCAAGGTCGAGTCAGGAGTCAACTTTCTCCCTTGACTCCAAGAGTCAAGTCGGAGTCAGGAGTCAACTTTTTGACTGACTCATATTCCCTGAATCGCAAAAAATGAAATGTAATTACCGACTTTTTGGCAGGGAATAGGAGTCGACTCCGGAGCCGGAGTCAGGGAGTCAAGGTCAAAAATTACCTCCGGATTCAATCCGGAGTCAGAAGTCAAGCAGGAGTCAGGAGTCAAGGTGTGAAAGCGACTCCGAAGCTAACGTGAAGTCAGGAGTCAGGGTGTAAGTTTGACTCCGCAGTTAATATAGACATGGAGTAAGGAGTCGAGGTCTGAAAGTGACTTCGGAGTCAAGCTGGAGTCAAGAGTCGAGGTAACATTCCCCGTTGACTCTAAGAGTTAGGAGAAGTCAACTTTTGGCTGATTTCTGTTCCCTTCTCCAAAATCGGGGTCAAACTGACACTAAATTGACTCCGGAGTCCGGAGTCGAGATCACAGATTGACTCCGGAGTAAGGAGTCAAGGTCACATATTGACTCCGGAGTCCGGAGTCGAGATCACAGATTGACTCCGGAGTAAGGAGTCAAGGTCACATATTAACCCCGGAGTTAGAAGTCAAGGTTACTGATTGACCCCGGAGTCAGAAGTCAAGGTCACATGTTGAATCCGGGCAGGAGTCAAGATCACATATCACATATTAACCCCGGAGTTAGAAGTCAAGGTTACTGATTGACCCCGGAGTCAGAAGTCAAGGTCACATGTTGAATCCGGGCAGGAGTCAAGATCACATATTGACCCCGGAGTCAGAAGTCAAGGTCACTGATTGACTCCGAGTCAAAAGTCAAGCTCACTGATCGACTCCAGAGTAAGGAGTCAAGGTCACTGATTGACTCTGGAGTCAAAGTCACGGTCACACATTAACCTCGGAGTCAGAAGTCAAGGTCACAGATTGACTCAGGAGCCAAGGCCAAAGATTGACTCCGGAGTCAGAAGTCAAGGTCACATATTGAATCCGGAGACAGGAGTCAAGATCACTATTGACCCCGGAGTCAGAAGTCAAGGTCACATATTGACCCCGGAGTCAGAAATCAAAGCCACTGATTGACTCCGGAGTCAGGAGTCAAGGTCACTGATTGACTCCGGAATCAAGCAGGCGCCAGAAGACAACTTTCTCCCCTGACTCCGGAGTCAAGTCGGAGTAAGGAGTCAACTTCTTGGCTGCCTCTTATCACATTTTTGCTTTAATTTTCAGATAAAATATCAAAAATATCAAAAGTTTGGCAAGGCAGCAGAAATTATGAATATGGAGGTTTTAGAACTTCTATTTCAAACAAATACATTTTATTTGAATCAGTATAATCCCCCTCGAATGTGATTGAGTAAATTTGACAAAAAAAAAAATCATGATTTTTCATTATTTATCTTTACTGTTTGCATCTTGTCACATGCCATTTTGCATTCTACCCCATGGGTGGGATAGGACGCAAAAAAAGCTGTAGGGTGAAATTATGCACCAAAATCGATTTTTTTTCAGCGAAATGAAAGATAAATGTTTGAACTTCAATTTTTTGCAAGAATCAGACGATTTGGACAATTTGAATAGATCTGGCAAAACATTTGGTCTAGGTTGGGTGCATTCTGCCCCACCTTCCCTTATATTTCAACCTCCATGTATTTAGACCTTCTAAATCCATTTCCTGTGTCATTTTTACCCCAAACGTGAAATTTTGACGCTCTGCTCTCTGATTTATAAATCAGTGAAAATATTATCGAAAATCACTGAGAAACAGCCAGAATTGCAGCACAGAAGAAAATCAGTGAAAAAATTTCAATGAAAACAAATCAGTGACGAAAATCACTGAAACATCAGTGAAAATTCACTGAAACGTCAGTGAAATTTATGAAATTAGCAGAGAAATCAGTGAAAATCTTTGAAAAATCAGTGAAAATTTTTGAAAAATCAGTGAAAATTGTTGAAAAATTGGCGAAAATCTTTAAAAAATATCGGCGACAATTTTTGAAACATCAGCGAAAATTTGCTGAAAATCAGTGAATTTCGCTGATCTTTTCCTGTGCTGCAATTCTGACTGTTTATCAGTGACTTTTCACTGATTCAGAATGAGAGAGTATGGTAAGGGTGGGACTAAAATTTATAAGCGGTCACTGAATAGTTTCCAATTTTGAACCCTCCCACTCACCGCATTGAGTAAAATTTTGAGTTAAAAGTAAAAATAACCCCAAAAATGGATTCAGTGAATTTAAAATTGATAAAATTCAATTTAATAGCCTTTTCAAGGTTCCAGTTGTATTTTTATTCAATAAATAAGTGCATAATTGCACACGTCCCTACATTATGTAGAACCAGAAATTCACAAGGTCAAGTTTGAAAAATGTTCCAACCTCAACAGTTAATGTAGATTCTACTCCAACAAAAGTAGGTATCTAAGTACATACATATCAGGAAGAGATGATGTCTCACAATTGAAAAGTAATACTTATACCACCATCGAACCATTATAATGTCAAAGCTAAACAAACACAACAGTACTCGAGTTTCCGGTACCGGCACACACCGACTTGCAAATGCAACCAAAGTCACACAGAAATAAGAAGCAATACCAAAGACGAAGAAGACCAGAGACCAGAGTACTGCTACACAGCTCTATCCCTAAGCCATGCTGAAACGGTAACAACTTGGTGCGAACTTTCTCGCGCTAAATCATAGACTGATTATAAGACAACCGGTAGATTTGTGTGCTCACATACGAAGCTGTAAAGGTACCTCGGGTGGACGAGGCGCACATACGGGCGGCTCTGTTCTCAACACGGTCATCCTTGGTCGAGATTTATTACGTCAAGTTTAAAATGTTGGTGAGATTTCGCGCCGACGACGCGACGGACGTTTATTAATTATTTGCACGGTACGGCGTTACATCTAATTTATTAAAAAAAGTGTTGGCGTTGCGACGATGACACTTGTACGCACGTAAATTCAATAAAAACGGTGCTATTTGAACCGACTGTCAATACGCCAGATATAAGCATTTAATTATGCGTGGAATACGCGCCGCGCAAAAGGCAATACTATTTTTCAGATCAATATCCGATTCACGGCGCGGTACAGCGCGGCGTCGTCGTCATCGATGAATGTGTTACATGTATTTAGCATTAGAAAACGCTGAACCTTTTCGACGTGTTATATCGTTTTAAAGTTTCCAACTCTTGCGTTTTATATAAAAAATGATATATGGCGTATTTAAAATATCGTTTTATTAACGTTATTCATCTTCCGCATCTCGCGTGTTACTTCAAAGTTTATTCGCTATTCTGCAAATAATCGCCAACCAAACAGTTCGATGCCGTTATTTTCCACCGTGCTCTTTTGGGTATATTAAATATTTATTTAAATGTTGTCGCTAATGGGCGGAGGTTTTCTGATGCGCTTGGCAAATCCCAAGACTTCGAGGTATCCCGATGGCGAGGCGGGCTCGGCAAGTGGGGGTTCGATGGCTATACATAAGCATATAACTGCGCTATATTTGCATATTATTGCATTGGTTTATAATACAGGTGAACGTTCCTCCGACCATGGGCAATTGTACGGTTCTTTGAAATTTTTCCTTCAACCCTGAACAATGATTTAACCAACGATTCAATTCGGAAAAACGGTTCAGCACTTGGCAAAATTTCGGACAAAAAATCAATTGGATTTCTAGTACAAGTAACTTGCTAATCCATCTCGACGATCGTCTTAAGCCCAGAAAAATCATGAGATGAAGAGTGCTCTCTCATTCCGAATCAGTGAAAAATCACTGATAAACAGTCAGAATTGCAGCACAGGAAAAATCAGAGTGATTTTTCACTGATTATTCTAAGAATTTCACAGATTTTTCAGTGAATTTCATAAATATCACTGAGTTTTCAGTGAATTTGCACGGATTTGTTTTCAGTGAAGAAATTTTCACTGATTTTCTCCTGTGCTGCAATTCTGACTGTTTCTCAGTGATTTTCGGTAATTTTCACTGATTTATAATTGAGAGAGTGAACGTGATTGTCTCTCATTTCTGAATCAGTAAAATTTATGAAAAATCACTGAAAAACAGTCAGAATTGCAGCACAGTAATAAATCAGTGAAAATTTTTCACTGAAACCAAGTCAGTGAAAGAAAATCACTGGAAATCATTCACTGAAAACTCAGTGATATTTATGAAATTCACTGAAAAATCTGTGAAATTCTTTGAATAATTAGTGAAAAATCGCTGAAAATAAGTGAATTTCACTGATTTTTCCCGTGCTGCAATTCTGACTGTTTATCAGTGATTTTTCACTGATTCGAAATGAGAGAGTATAGTGATTTCCATCCCAAAACAATCTCACTCTCGAATGGTTGGAAAAATAATGGGATGATTTGTGACACCGATTTTAAACTCAAAATTCATCATACGCCCAGAAAAATAATTTTATGATTTTTGGAAAATGATTTTCAATCTCAACAGTCGTCTTACGCCCAGAAAAATCATGGGACGATTTATGAACGTGATTTTCATCATAAAAATTATTTCACCTTGGAAAGCTCAAAAAAAGCGTGACATGATCTCTGAAAATTATTTTCATCTCAACGATCGTTTTGCGCCCAGAAAAATCATGGAATGATTAGTGAACGTGATTCTCATCCCAAAAATCATCTTACTCTCTAATGCTTGGGAAAATCATGGGATAATTAGTGAATGTGATTTCCATCCTAAAAATCATCTCATCTTGAAAAAAGCGTGGGATGAATGATTTTCATCTCAACGGTCGTCTTAAGCCCAGAAAAATGGTGATTTTTATTCCAAAACTAATCTCATCCTCGAAAAAAGCGCGGGACGATCTCTGAAAATGATTTTCATCTCAACGGTCGTCTTACGCCCAGGAAAATTATGGAATGTTTAGTGAAACTGATTTTCATCTCAAATTTCATCAGACAGCCAGATGAATCATGGATGATTAGTGAACGTGATTTTCATCCCGAAAATCACCTCGCCATCGAATGCTTGAAAAAAGCAAGGCATGATTTGTAAAACTGACTTTCATCTCAAAGTTCATCATACGTCCAGAAAAATCATCGGATAATAGCTGGAAAATGATTTTCATCTCAACGGTCGTCTAAACGCACATAAAAATCATGAGATGATTAGTAAACATGATTTTCACCCCCAAAATAATCTCATCTATGGGAAACTGGAAAAAAGCGTGGAATGATTGGTGAAAATGTTTTCCATCTCAAAGATCAGCTCAATTTTTCTAAAGATTTTTTTAACTTTAAGTTTTTTTCAAAATTCTATTCTCAGGTCCAAAATTTTTCTCAAAATTTTCTTCACTCGAAATCATTATTTCTTAGTCACCTGACTATGAATTTGACTCTAACTCTGACCAGGACTGGTAAGCCAATCAATAAAGATTAAACTTGAAACTTAAAACTTAAAACTTGGAATGATTTTTTTTTAAAAGCTTTTTAAACTTGAGCTGACTAGCCGAAAAATCGCTGGCTTGCGGTTGAAGGCATAAAGCTAATGCCCTAAATATACTTTTTATCAAAGAAAAATTGAGAAATGTGAATAAGGTATGTACCTGTATCAGATCCAAAACCATAGGTACCTATCGATTTTTCACTAGCACCTAATTAATTTTGACGCAAATGTGGTTTCGACTATCCAAGTCCGGATTTATTGTAAGCTCAAAATTTTCAATTTCTTAATTTTAATTTTTTTTCATGCTGTACCTAAGTACCTATCAAATTTTAAAATTTTTCCACTGGTAAAATTTTATTAAATTTAGATTTTCTCAGAATTTTTCCAACCTTCATTTTTCCAATGTTTTCTTCAATTTAATATTTTCTTGAAAAACTTTTTTACAGAATTCGAAGTTGAAAAAAAACTTTGAAAATCAAAGCTCAAAATTTTTAAGAAAATTTAAATTGAAAAAAAAATAACAATTGGAAATAATTATTACCTATATTAGGGAACATTTTTGCAATTTTGATTTTTCTTCAATTTTTTTCAATTTTTTCCAACTATAAAATTTGTTTATCGAAAATTTCTTAAAACTTTTTTCAAATTCATGTTTTTCAATATTTTTTCTAACTCAATAACTAATTAGAAGAAATCCTATGCAATTGAAAAAATTAAGAAACTTTAAATAAGTAAACAGAAAAAATTGTACTGATGGAATTTTTTCAAATTAGATACAGCATTAAAAAAATTAGGAATTAAAAAAATTGAAAACATTTTTAGATTTGAAAAAATTTGAACTTAGAATAAATTTGGACTTGGATCGATGCAGAGGCGCACCCAAGGGGGTGAGGGGCTCAGGGGGCTCGAGACCCCCTCTCCCCAAGCTCAACAAGGAGTTTTTTATCATAAAAATGCCAAAGAAGAGTATGATTTAAAAAAAAATCGCCCTCGCTTCGCTAGAGCAGTAAATTAGTAATTTTTCACTGATTTTTTGTCAAAAATTACTAATTTCTCAGTCAATGTCCCATTTATCAGAAAAAATCAGTAATTCTGTTAAATCTCCCCATTTTTCAATTTTTTTTCGCTCAAATCTGTAGGAATATAATTTATTATTTGCCTACTGAAAATACCCCAACTACTCCAACCTCACTTAAATAACAGGTTACTTCATTTTTTCATTGAATTTTGACCTCCATTCCCATTTTCCTCAAAATCTGAGCCCCCGTACACAATTTCTGGGTGCGCTTATGGATCGGTGGAATCCCATTTCCGTCAAAATTAATTAGGAGCTGGTGATTTTTTACATTTTTCCCCAGTGTTGCGGTTGAGGGAAAACCAAAAACTGCAAGGACAATTTTAAGCTGTAAAAAAACAAATAGCTTAAACCTAAACTAAAAATTTACTTGACTTTTTCTAAAAAAAAAGCTCAAGCTTAAAGCTCAAGGCTCATTTTTGAAAAATTATCAGCTTACTTAATGGCTTAAACCTTAAAGCTTAAGGCTGACTTACCGCCCCTGACTCTGACGATACTCGATACTCGATATTCGATATACTTATTTGGTATTCGATACTCGATATTCACATCGTTAAATTTTCTGAATCCACATTTGAGGAATAATTGGACCCCAAACCTAAATGTTGCCCTTGAGGGGGGGGGGGACCAAATTTGAAAATTTCCCATTTTCATCGAGTAAGGTATTTAAATCAATGTTTTTTGATCCCCTAAGTCCATTTTCGGGGTCATTTTGACTCCAGACACAAAAAATCAGACCCTCAGTGAGAAAAAATGAAACTAAAATAGCAAGCGAGATATCGAAAAAAATCGATGTTTTTTTTTATTCTTTGCATTCATCCATTTCTATGGTAATTTTGACTCCAAACCTTAAAGTGGACTCTTGAGGGTAGGAATAGGAAAATTGAAATTTTTTTGACGAAAAATTCTCAATTTTGAACCCTTTTTTTACACTCGAACGGATCACTACACCTCTGATCCTGACATTATTTTCCTGGAAAATTCAAAAAAAATGTCAGAGGAGACCTAACGAAACTCAAAATATTTAAAATTTTCATACACGATACCAAAAAGTAGATTTTTCTGCATCCCTAATACGATTGCGGTATTCTCTTCTTCAATAATCTAAACGAGGTTCCAGTGGAAAAAAGACAAAATTCTGCATCAAATTGTATCATTTTTTCAAAAAAATTGATCTCACTCTGCTTATTCCTCAAACTCTTCACTTTCAAACCACCCATACCTCGTTCCAATTCCCAAATTCACCTCTCCCCTACCCCTGGAACCGCTTCGCTCTTCAGCCACCTCTGAAATTAAACTACGACAATTCTCAACCATGGACACCGGATTCAGAAGGTTCCAACGGTCTCATGTCATGTTATACGTTGTAATAAGTACACACGGGGCATTATAGGACGCGAACGACGACGGACGCGCGTACACAACACACGCACACCGGCACCATAACGTTACACAGGAGGAAAAAAAATACGCATGGAGCCTTGTCCACTTAATGTCAAGAGTATTCGCGCCGCAATCGTGACCAGAAGGTCATCCAAGGTCTGAAGGGTAACATCTCATCCATTTAACTAGCTTAATTCCTCATCGATAAAATATCTCAAAGTACCCGGGTACCTTTTGTTGTATTTTTTGTGGGTTAGGAGTTTTCCACCGGTAACCGAATTACCGTACGTGTACACTTACACTCTTCTGGCAAAGATACATCTACGAGATACCGACGATAAATCTTCGCATACGATAGAGACGATTTGGTAAACGAGGATAGAGCAGAAAAACTACGAAGGGAACGATGATTCGTGCCAAGATAACAACGAGATAAAAATCCGCCAAGAAATAAACAAACAGTGAAAGTTCTAAGGCTGAGGATTTCCCAGTCGGTGATTTTTATGTACTTACACACGTACGTACGTAAAATTGATTCGACACGATTAATTAATTAATTTCGATGGATAGTTTTTTTTTGCCATTTCGTAGAATTAATTCAACGATAGCACTCGGCAACGTATTCACGACTCATCTAACTTTAAAATGTCAACATTAACGAACTACCAGACTCCCAACTCACGAACAACATTCCGCCAACGAAATCTAGATCAGTGTGCAAAAAGGTCGTATCTACTGGTTTTTCTTCATTAATTCGCTCCCTTCGCGAATTATAATCAATCTGAAAGACATCTCCGGACAGCGTCTTTTTGGCATTCGCGTTGAAAAATTCGAACCTGGGCATCGACCTGAGGAGAAATCATATTCTGTTGGAAGAAGATCTACAAGTGCATAGCGGGATCTGCTTTACCATATTGGCGATTTTATATGCAACGGATCTCTCTATCTGGTCAGTCCACCTTCCCCTTTGCCTTTCATTTGTAGAATAAAACCGTTCGATTAATAATTTTCGCTGAAATTCTCAACTTTATCGGAAGAAGATGCGTGCTCGCGGAGCTCTGTCGCGTCGCCGGGCAAAGTATCTAGTTATATACACGCTCGTTGGGCTGCACAACGGTACGGTGTGGCGCAGGCGGCGGCGCAATGCTGCACAGCTAAGATCTTTTTTTACCATATAAAGCGGAAATCGTACTACAAGTATGTACCATTGTCGAACAACTGTTCTTCTCTTCCGAAGCACATAATATAACGAGATAGAGATACATCTCTTTAACCATGAAAATTCTACGTATCGCGATGTTATTAAGCGCGTTTATGCAAATGGAAATTAATATAAATGTAACCGAGTACCACGGATAATGATGTCTATAAATTTCTTTTCCTCTATTCTAATCGACTGTAGGTCTGACTTTATATTCGTAACCGTACGATTCTTCTTCTTTTCTTTCATTCTTCTGTAGGTTTTTTTTATACTTATGTATTTTGCTTTTATTTTCGCAAACAAACGATAGTGTATAAATACTATCGATCGGTATCGATACCGACAGTGGAGATTCAGGTGCCGGTGGTTTGCCAGATTGTGGGTTAAGGTTGATGGTGTGGATGGAGTTGGATCTGTAATGGGGTAAAGGGCGAGGAAAATCGTATGGAATAACGTATTCCTAAGATATTATTCATTTTTAAAGAAAATTTAGGCAGGTGTTTGGAATTTAAATCGGACCTTGTCAAATTCTAGAACCGAATTGAAATTGGGTGCACAACTTACTACATAAAAAATACTGTAGCTCAAACACTTCGCAGAAGAAATTTGGGGTGGAAAATTACATCCCTCGAACCATCCATTTATTCCCATAGGCCCACTAGCTTAGCTATTAATCCCAATTTTGTGCTCTCGACAATTCTACATACATATTTTGGAACATGAAAAAATCTAGTGTCCAACTTATGAGACAAAAATTGAGGTCATCCATATGAAAAGGGTCAACATTGTTACAAAAATTTCGAAAACGAATTTTTGTGACAATGTTGACCATTTTCATATAGACGGCCTTAATTGTTTGAACTAAGAGTAAAAATGTCTATGAGGTGCTAGCCCAATTATTTTAGGTCTGAACCTCGGAAAAATTCTTGGAAGGCTGAATTTTACGTTATTTGTGTAGAATTACTTCCTAAACAACATACTAAAAATTCCACTTTGCATGTGTCCGGCAACTCCCGCAAGAGGGTAAAAACCACCCTCTAAACCAGTTTTTCGCTCTTCCCATCGAAATGATAGGTTTCAACAAAAAATAGGGTGTCCACCATATTTCAGAAATGATTTTCCCTGATTTTTCCAGGTTTTCCAGACTAATTTTTCGAATTTTTCTAGACCTTTTAAATATGATATTCGTAAACCAGGGGGGGGGGTACTTTTTTACGTAATGACTTACATCCGCAAACGATTTTTTATTCAAAATCACTAGATACTTTTTACGAGATCTTCAGATGCTCTTCTTTAAGCCAAAAAAAAATTAAAATTCAATTCTGAAAATTTTTGAACCCACCGATCCCCCCCCCCCACAAAAATTAGAAAATTTGAATTTATTAGGTGCCCACAGAAAGAATGTTGAATAAAAAGGAAAAACTAATTATTCCAATGGAAAATTAAGTTTTGAAAAATGAAATAAATTATGTGCCAGGGTAGGGTGTCTATCAAATCAAGCTAATGAAAATTCGGATTTTCCAGGCTGAAAATTCAAAAATTTCTCCCCCCCCCCATGATAAACACATGCCTCAAATATATAAATTCACTCAATACCCTGCAATTTTCTAGTTCGTAACTAACAATAAATAAAAAAGTCAATGAAGAGATGAAATATAAATCATTTTATGGAAATAATCATATAAATGTGTTGAATCCGAGCGAAGCGAGGGCGAAAATTTTTGCGAAAAAGATGAAAATTCACCACTTTTCCCTCATTCATGTTTTCCAAAAACATGACCAATAAGTTCGAATTCTGTTCCATTCCCTTCCCCTTTTTTTCAACATCGTGGTCAAAGACATCATGGCATTTTTTTCTCATCACAGCTCATTAAAATGTAAGCTTCCAAAATACTGAAGATTTTAAAAAATTCTGTGGAAAGAAAACGTGTAAATTAATCTGAACGTAGTGAAAGAAATTTTTTTTGAATAATTCATCATTTAATGGACAGAGACATGCATTTTGAATATCGATTTTACTGTACATTACGGTCAATAAAAAATGACGAATAAAAAATCAGATAAAAGATATACAATAATTTGGCCCGAGCGGAGCGTGAGCGAATTTTTTTGAAAAATTTATAACAAAATAAGCAAAGAAACACTTTTTTCATTGTAGAGGGAGTAAAAGTCTACTTTTACTCCCTCTCGCGAATCGCTCGAGTGTTCAAACTCGCCTTTTACTCCCTCTACAATGAAAAATATCGTATGCAACTCGGGAGATAGACGATTTTCGACGATTTTGAGTTATTGCCCGAGCGAAGCGAGGGAAATAACTCAAAATCGTCGAAAATCACTTTATCTCCCTAGTTGCATAATAATTATACTATTTAAATGATTTATCCTTTTTTTGAATTTTCGAAAAATTCTAGAGAAAACTCCAAATATTCGGTGGGTGGAGCGAAAAAAAAATACTCCGAATTTTGACCAAATTCACAGGGATGGTACTTTTTGAATTGAGAATCATAGAAAATTTCAGCTTTCTAGTTCAAAATTGAGGGGGGGGGTCTGAGGTCCTTAAAGTAGAATCTTTTTTTTTTAAATCGCAAATTTCTAATGGGTAAACCTTAATTAAAATGGTTTAGAAAAGAGGGAAGGGGCTAAAAAGATTCAATTTGAGAGTTTTGACACCTTACCCTTCCCTGAACCACTGGCATGTCGGCTCGATTCGATATTACTTTTAAAGTGGACACCTGGCCATAGCTCGTTCAAAAGTTACAAGTGATTGAAAAATCGAGATTTTCAATTTTCGTAAAAACGAAATAACGTTCTCTTGGTCACCAAAACTTGACAAACATTCAAAAACTCAATGTAAAAAAATTATTTTCAGATTTTGGTAAAAATATTTCTAATTGACAAAAGTTTCAAATGTTTCATCGAAAAATTTGTTTTTACAAAGGACAGAATTTAAATGCGAGAAATAATGTGAAATTAAACTTTCTAAGAATTTTTCCTAGATTTAGACTTAAAATGACTGGGCGAGTACTTCATGTATGTACTTATAGGTGAGTTTTTGAGATGTGAATCTACATAATTTGGACAATTGATTTGTGCAGCAGATCGTAATTTGGTTACCATCTCTAGGTACGCACTACGCAAATGGGTAATTTTTTATTTTGCATACGTATAAGTTTTAGTCAAGTGGGTAAGCAAATGCTTCTTTTTTTAGGTTTTACCATATCATGGGATAAAACTTACTCATTTACATCTTCGTTTAGATATTCTTAAATACATATGTTGAGGAAATTGATATAGAATCACTCACCTAAAACAAAAAATGGAAAACAAAATTGAATTAGTTTACTTTTATAAATTCGAAGATAGGTAACTTCTAATTAATTAAATACCTAAAGTTTCGTAGTATCATCACCCAATGGTCACATCTAGATTATTTTAAAGAAGTGAGGGGTAGGAAAAAATAAAAGACAGGAATGAAGAATAGGTAAGCGTTGTATTCTCTATACGTTAAATTGAAATTTTTAATCAAAATAAGGCTTTACATTGGTACCTAATTTCTTTACTCAAAGGTAAGCTCAGTTAGCTCACAATAGATTAATTAAAATTTAACTGATTCCTTTCAGTTCCTTTTTGGTTAATTTGAAAATTCAAAAAAGAAGAATGAGGAGAGAAGAATATTATTTTTGAAATAAACGATCTACAGATGAACCAAAGTTGGCATGATTGGACAAAGGAGCAAAAGATTGAAAATCTTCAACACAGAGGGATTTTTCCAAATTGTCAGACTCGAACTGAACTTTTTTTAAATCATAATTTTTTCGAGTATACCTACAAGTTTATAAGTTTTCAATTAGTAACTGAACTAGAACGAAATTTCGATTGAAGCAGCAAAGAATCATGGCATCTTAGGTGTTTCATTCGATTTTATCAATTCATATTGAGCACGAAAAAAACAGAAATTAAACGTGTAAAAGTATCATTTAAAATATAAAAAAATCAAAAAACCTGGAAAATTGGAACTGAAATTCATGGATGCCCAGGGTAAAGATCAATGAAATTTTCGATTTTTGACAATTCTCACTTCAAAACCGACGTATTTTCAAATGCCTTTGAGAAAAATACGCTGATTCGTCCGCACTTTGCTCGAACATTATTTCACTACAGTTATTATGGCTTCAAGAATTCGTTGGAAAATTAAAAAATCCTGCAATTTTTCAATTTTTTCCTAAAGTTCAAGACAGCTGAAGTTATTAGCTCTTCCTTCGAGGAAGGAACGAAGTATCGATTTCATCACTACGACTGCAATTTCGAAAAATAACGAAGTTTCAGCCTTTGAACTTTTTCTGCAATAAAATGTTTTCCCTTCCTTCGCACGTGTTTTCGAATTTCACATAAAATCACTTTTTTGTGACCTAAAATCATGTTCATTGGAATTTTCTTTCGCAATCAAATAAGAAAATCCCATGGATATCGATGCTGAAACCTTAAATTAAAATTGAAAAATTATTAAAAATCACAGAAACTGAAAAATCAGAACAATAAAAACTTGCACTGGTTTTTCCAAGGTACTAACAATACAATTTTGAGATTATTAAGGAGCGACTCGCTCTTTCTGTCCCTCGTTCAATCCATTCGGCGTTCTAAGACAGACTGAACACACGAATACCACGAAATAACCATACATATAATTTTTTAATGATTGGAAAACAAATTTAAAAGTTTTTTTCCAATTTTAAAACCCCATGGAAAATAACATTTTTTTGAAAAAAATTTGCACTTCAGGTATGTTTTGCTGATTTTCTGTCACTATTCAACCCTGGAAAAATTTTCACACAAAAATTTTTTCAACTTAGATTTTTGAATTTCTTTAGAGCTTAAGTTCATCTTAATCTCACAAATCAACAAAATCGACTATTTAAAAACGAAAGAAATGTAGAAATTATTTAGTAAAGGAGTAGGTAACTGAGTAGATGATGGAGTGATTTCATTTATTTTTTTCATTCACTTTTCTCACTTATATAACATTGTTCAAAATATTGAAAATTTTTTGAAAATTAATAAATTATGCAATATTTAAAGGGAAAGTACCCAAAATTTCACATACTTCGTTAACTTTTCTGAAACCTGGAAATTTTTTTGGAAATTTAACTGAATGAATAAGATAATTTGTCAAAAAACGGGAATAAAAAATTATGAAAAACACAGTGAATGAATAACTAAAATTTTCGATCTAAATACCTATCAATTTTTCGAAAATTTTTGTTCAAAATTTTACTCGACTAATTTTTATTTTTCGAATATTTTTTTATTTTTTGAACATATTTCGCCACAAATCAAAAGAAACAGATACTTGGAATCCCACAAAGGCTCATTTTCCTGAAATGATATTCAACTTATTTCTTACGTTCTCTTCTTTTCGTCAATTTTTGACCTTCATAGATCTAAATTTCAATTTTCATTGATTTTTTCCAATTTTCATTGATTTTTTCCAATTTTCAGTCCACATTTCGTATTTACATTAAAATTTCCAAACCAATCACCGCTCCAATCTCACACCAAAAACTACTTTCGATCAGCTCGAAAATCCTCTCCTTCGCGATAATAAAGTTGCCTACTCTGCCCAACGCAGGCACCATCCATTCGTATCCCAGCGTATAATACATTATGTCACTACACGATTCTAAATTATCACCATCCAGGCTGGCCGAGTAAACACGATAGAAGCCGTGGTAACGCTGGAAGCTGCGGTAATCACGCAATAAAACAAGGCGAATATGTTATACCATAAGCGAATATCAATCACTAGCCATGTACTCGTACCGTACCGTACGTATTTACACAATCACGGTCTTGGGCCGGCATCGTCATCGGGAACAATACGCCTCTATAATGCTGATCGCGACACACGGTCTGGTTAGCTACCCACGCAAAGCTTGTCGAGATGTAAAAAATCGATTAAAAGACGGTATAAACGTCAATATAATTTTGCAGCATTTTTCTATTAGCTGCCTCCACAGCAATGGCAATATTGTTATCTAGCACTAGTTAGACTATTTGTCACTGTGAAGTATTACGTCCTAGACCTGACTTTCCAAAGTGTGGGGAAAGGAGGGATCGATCCGTGATCATTTCCCGTTTCAGCTTTCAAGAGCCTGTCTACTCGTCTAGTCGAAGATAAGACATCAGCGAATTACCCTCGATGATGACGAAATCTACTACGCAGAACCAACAATACTCATCTTCAATCGCATCGGCACGAACGAGAGCTTTTATGCATAGTCATTTTATAACGGGTTGCGGCTTTTTTTTACCCTCCTCCTCACAGGTCATCGGTTGGTACTTCTCTTTGGCAGCTCGATCGAGCGAAAATCTACGTAGATTTAGGTTCGCGTCATTTCTACGTTATCTGATGAGATCGGCACGTCCGTGGTCGAAGCCCTCATCGGCCACCGGTGGATTCTCGTCCGTCGTATGATTTTTCGCCGATGAAAGATTTTTGTCAAGATGGCAATCTATCGATCGACGAATATAAACATCGATTCGGTCGAGTTTCCAACGAACGTAATTCGCGAATTTAATGTTTGTAGGTAACTATGCAGAATTGTTCTAAATAGGTTAACTGTCTTCCTATTCCGGCTCGCATTAAACTAATTGTTCGTATGTTTTACGTACGTTCGTTTGGTTCTCGAAACCTCCGACGCCTTTCGCAATTCGCGATCGGTTCGTAAAATTATAAAAACTGGAGGAAAAAACGAACGATTCTTTGACAGTTTGGATGCCGACTAGAATCGCTATAAAGCTGGGATCCCAATATACCGCGAACACGTTTAGTCGTTTAATCGGCCTGGGAACTGTGATCGAATTACATCCAGGTTTTCTATCACGATTGTGAAATTTAAGGGCCAAAATCCCCGCAGTACGTGGCAGGGAAGGGGGGTATTCGATTAATTATACCATACGAGATGGTCGAGTAGGTGGTACCATTTTTCTGGCCAGCTTCGCAGACGTCATCCCCGGCGAGGAGGTATTTCAAAAATGTATATTTATCTTGTCACTCATACGAAGTGCAGCAGCGTACCGGGCATCTCTGCGGATTATTTCTGCCTCCCTCTTGGTGTCTCTGCAGGTCTGTGTTTCGAATCCCTGTTGTCGTGACGTTCGGTATCTCACGTTCTTATTACGGCTAGTTTGCCTTTTAACTCGCATTGCTATCATTAATACTGTCCGTATTGTTGACCGTAAGTAACCCCTCTTGCCCCGTGTGAGGTCGCCTTTACCGCCACTATTGTGAATTGGAGTGTACGGGTCTTTTGTACGATGTCAAAGAGCGCCACTGTACGATGGGTTTGCCAAATACTAATTATTTTTGGCGAAAATGGGATTTCGAAGGTCGAAGTTTCAAATTCGAGTTCGAATTTTTTCAATTTATTTAATGCCATTATTTTCAAAATTAGATTTAATTTCAAAAAAAAAAATTCTCTGCATTTTTTCAACATTAGATTTCTTTTAATTTCATATGTTTAAAAATTTCTTCTATTTAATGATTGAGTTGGAAGAAATTTTGAAAAACATGGAATAGAATTGAAATTTTTTTGAAAAATTCCAAGCTGCAGAAAATTTTGAGAAAATTTGAATCAAACAATTTTTACGTGAACAATTTAGCATTGAAGAAATTTTAAAAAGTTCGGAAAAATCGTAATATGGTTTGTAAAGTCAATTTTCATCTCGAAAATCATCCAAGAATCAAACCCTCGTAAAAGCCGTGAATGATTTTGGGGATGAAACTTCATCCTAAAAATCATCTCAGCCTCAAAATCTCGAAATAATCGTGGGCTGATTTTGAGGGTGAAAATTCATCAAAAAAATCATCCCAACCTGAAAATCTTCGAAAAGTTGTAGGATGATTTCGGAGATGAAAATCCATCCCAAAAATGATCCAGCCTTAAAACGTCGTAAAAGCCACAGACTGATATTGGGGATGAAAATTCGTCTAAAAACCATCCCAGCCTGAAAACCTCAAAAAAATTGAGAGGTGATTTTGAAGATGAAAATTCATCCCAAAAATCATCCAGCCTCAAAACCTCAGAATAATTGTGAGATGATTTTGGGGATGAAAATTCGTTCGAAAATCATGCCAACCTCAAAACCTTATAAAAATTGTGGGATGATTTCAGAGATGAAAATCCATTCCAAAAATCATCCAGCCTTAAAACCTCGTAAAAGCCACAGACTGATATTGGGGATGAAAATTCGTCCAAAAATCATCCCAGCCTGAAAACCTCAAAAAAATTGAGAGGTGATTGATGAAAATTCATCCCAAAAATCATCCAGCCTTAAAACCTCAGAATAATTGTGGGATGATTTTAGGGATGAAAATTCGTTTCAAAAATTATCCCAACTTCAAAACTTCGGAAAAACCGTGCGATTATTTTAGGGATGAAAATTCGCTTCCAAAATCATCCCACCCTGAAAACCTCGAAAAAATTGTAAAATGATTTTTAAGATGAAAATTCATCCCAAAAATCATCCAGCCTCAAAACCTCAGAATAATTGTGGGGTGATTTTAGGAATGAAAATTCGTCTCAAAAATTATCCCAACGATTTTGGGGATGAAAATTCGCCTCCAAAATCATCCCACCCTGAAAACCTCGAAAAAATTGTAAGGTGATTTTGGGAATGAAAGTTCGTCCAAAAATCATCCTCACCTGAAATCATTGAAAAAATTGTGGGATGATTTTGTAGATGAAAATTCGTCCCAAAAATCGTCCGTGTCCCAGACTGAAACCTCGAAATAATTGTTGGATGATTTTGAAGATGAAAATTCATCCCAAAAATCATCAAGTCTCAAAACCTCAGAATAATTGTGGGATGATTTTAGGGATAAAAATTCCTCTCAAAAATTATCCCAACTTCAAAACTTCGGAAAAATCGTGTGATGATTTTGGGGATGAAAATTCGCCCCAAAAATCATCCCACCCTGAAAACCTTAAAAAATTGTGATGTGATTTTGGAGATGAAAATTCATCCCAAAAATCATATCAGCCTCAAACCTCAGAATAATTGTGGGATGATTTTAGGCTTGAAAATTTGTCCCAAAAATCATCCCAGAATCAAAACCTCGAAATAGCTGTGGGATGATTTTGGGAATGAAAGTTCGTCCAAAAACCATCCCCGCCTGAAATCATTGGAAAAATTGTGGGATGATTTTGGAGATGAAAATTCATCCCAATTAAATAAAGCGTTTTTTGCTTTAAAGCAAAAATCTTAGAACATGGATATGTCTTAAGTAGACAGATTGTTGTTATAAAAATTATACAGTTATGGTTTTTGAAAGAAAATAAATTTAACACATTGATGTTTGAACTTGATAAAATGTTTATTATATATTCAGAGACTTGTATTTCACAGATTTTTGATCAGAATGAAGTTCTTTTGTATATACCTACATATTGATTTTTAAAAAATTGCTCATTTATTCACTATCATTCTCATGGCATTCATGGCACACAGATTGAAGATATTACAATAAAATACCTAATACTGGATTATGGTAAGAAAAATATGAAACATAATTCATTGAATGAACATCGTTTAGATTATATGTAAAAATCACATCAAGAGTAGAATTATTTTTTGTGGTGGGATAGATTGGATCATTATTCAGGATTAAATTATATTTTCTTGAAATCATACTTAATACATTTTCACCAATTTTGCTATTAAAATTGATATTCAAATCTCCACATAAAATAATCCGATGTTTGACTCCTTTGAAGTTAATGGTTTCAAATAGAAATCTAAAAATTGTTCTATCAAATTTATATGAGTATTTGGTGAAATATAAACACAAAAACATGACACATTTTTCAGTGGCAATGTATAATTCTACAGCACAAATATCACCAATATCAAGATTTTTTCATTCACAATTTGAAGATTATACTTTTTACATTTAAATTCTGTTGAAAATTCTTTATTTACATAAAAACAGACTCCACCAGCTCGATGTGTGGACCTTTTAAATTGCGAAATCATTCTGAATTGATTAAACTTGATTCATTATCATTTTCTAGCCATGTTTCAGTTAAAGCCATGATTTTTACTTTAGTTAACACAGAATCTGTCATTATATCTTTATAATGAGCATTCAAACTTTGAACATTGAAAGTACAAAATGATAGGGATTTAGGTTTATCATGAATTTGATTTAGAAAAACACTCTACATCTTTCTCCAATTGTAACCAATTTATGATTTTCCAATCGTAAAAATTCATTTTTCAGCTCAATATTGGTTTTCCATTAGCATGATAAAAATTAAAATCATTATTTTCATTTGTAAGAAATAAACCTGTAATAGAAGTTGCTCTACTTAAAGCAACATAAAACTAATTGCTGATCATGATTTTTATTATACTCATACACTACAGTATCATAAGTACCTCCTTGAGATTTATGTATTGTTATGGCACAAGCCTCTACTAAAGGAAATTGTGTTCTTTTACAATGATGATTTTACTATTCATATTAATTGTACATGTTCGTGGAAGAATCGGTATCCATTTTTATCCAAATTTGGGTTTTAATTCAATATTTCCAAGATATTTTGAATTTAATAATTTACCGATTTTTTTATCGCTAAATGATAACCATAATCGTTTAATTTATCATTATCTTTTCTATGAATTCCAAATTACCAATCACACCATTAACTAGTCCATCAAAGACATCAATATTAGTTTTTATCATATATGGGTTTCCAATTTTCAATTTCAATAAATAGGGAAGTCCTCCAGTTTCATCTGTTTTCATTTTATGCACTTTTGTTCTAGCACTAACAAGTTGTTCATTGGAAGATCCGCATTCCAAAATGGGCTTAGTCCATACAACAGTATATGAGAAAAAGGACTTAAATGTACTGAAAAATAGATTACACCTAAGTACCCTTTCTCATATACACTTGCATGGACTAAGCCCGCTTTGGAATTCGGGTCTTCATTGGTATTATAACCGGAGTATACATCGTACGCAATTTGATTAATTACATCTTCTCCAGAATAAAATTGATTATTATAATTATTTACATCACGTGTCTGAAAAAATATTCTGATGGCATCTTTATAATTATCATCCACATACAACTTTGATACAAATCTTGATTCAATAAGTTTTCTTTCATCATCATTTAAATTTTCACCATTTCCAATTTTGGTCAAAATACTTGAAAAATTGTCATCTTTTTGTCTTACAACTTCAACAAGAGGATAATATTCTAACGATTGCCATACAATTTCACAACAAAAATGCAGTTTACTCCTTTTATAAATTGGTGTTTGACAAACTGGTGGTAATTGACGCAAATCACCACAAAATATTATATAGATTCCTCCAAAAGGTTGATTATAATTTTGAAAAATTTTTTGAAGTCTATTATTAATTTGTTGTAATAACCTAGAACCTATCATACTGCATTCGTCTACAAATATAATTATAACATTACGAAATGATATACGTAAAGAATTTAATGATTCTAATGAAATGTTATTTTCTCTGTTTGAATTTCCAATACGAAAAGCTGAATGTACAGTAGTACCATTTATAGCAGCAGCAGCAATACCTGTTGAAGCACATGCTAAATACGAATTGTAAATTGAATTATTTGATTGGGTAAAACGATTGAATGTTTCCATTAATAATTTCATAGTAAAAGTTTTCCACAACCTGCTGGGCCTGTCAAAAATATTTGCAATGGTTCTTCATTATTATTATTATTACAAATTTTATTGATTATTTCTAAAATCAAATCTCTTTGTTCAATATTTGTTTTTTCTCATTTCTACACAATACTGTTCAGCAGTCATTACATTTTCTCTTTTTCGAATAATAGAACATGACTTTTCTAAAGATCCTAATCTTAAATCGTCATCATTTGAATTACGAACAGATGAAACAAAATTATCTGTAATTGATTTACTTTTATTAAAATCATCTTGTTTTTCCTCTAATAAATCATCATCAACATCTTCATCAACGTGCAATTCTTTACAATAATTAAGAATTTCATTAATATCAATATTGGATTCAACCTTTTTTTTGATTCCAAAATATAGTCTTCTTTTTCATCGTATACCATAATAAACTTATTTCGATCTAGAATATCAACTTCTTCATTTCGAAAAGGAACATGTAATAAAACCATTTCACGTTTATATTCTTTCAATTGTGATATATCATAGTTACAATATCTAATTATTTTTGGTTTCAATCTGGCTCTATATTCTCCTTTATTGTTTTTATAGTAATTTGCAGTAAATTCTGCCAATGAAATATTTTTCTAAATCGGTTGGTCTCTTCTGATATTTTTCAATTACATTTTCTTGCCATATATCAACTGAATTATCCGAAAGTTTTTCATCATTCATTTGTTTATGAGTTTTTCTTATTTTCTCACGTTCATGAGGCCACATTGTCGGGATAAATTCAACTTTCCTACTTGATTCAGACATATGAAGTTTTAATAAATACCATGCTGCTTCTTGACTACTCATTTCAACAGAATTTAAAACTTTGATACCTACATCCTTTATTAATTCTGAATAATCTTTATCCGGATATTCATCACGTAAATTAATTAGTTCACGATGCAAATTACTAAGTCCTCTGTTTGATTTATTAACATACTCTAAAACATAAGTTGCACAAGAATATGGTTCTAAAATATATTGAATATCCATATTTGATTTCAAGATTTTTTGCAATCCAAGGATTAAAACTATTTATCCAAAATTTCAATTTATTGTCCGCCTCAAAAATATACGTGGACGATTTATACCAGAACGAAGAACATTCAAATAATGTTCATAAGAATCAATTTCATGATGCAGTAAAAAATGATTCAATATCATTAAAATTTTCAAATTCCAAAGAATTATGCATTTTTTAATACTTTTTTTGAAGAACTTCACGCCTACCATCTTCTTTTCATAACGGAATTAATATTGTAGTTTTTTCTACTGGCCAAAATGGTGCTCCAAACGACACTTTTTTCTTATCCTCATCTCTTGAATTTTTATAGCAGGTAAACGTATGTTTTATGAGTTTAATTTTCAAGATTCTCAATTTTATTAACATTCACCGGTACATAATTCATCAATTAAATCAATTGTGTTTGGCATATTTTCACAAATTTCTTCATTACTATCATTTCTAACCACAAACAATAAATGTGCATGAGGACTGCCTCGTTGTTGAAATTCAATTCTTTTAAAATAATCCTTCAACTCGAAAAAAATTGTCCAAAAGGAGTGCATCTTGAAGAGCATAAAATGAACATAATGGTATCAATTAATTTATCAAAGTACAAACCAACATATTACAGGATCTTCGTTAACTAATGAGGCTATTTTGTTTGAAGATAATTCTAATAATGGGTTTGAGCCATTAAATTCTGTACCTTCGGCAAATTTAAAGAGTATACGAATTAATTCTATCCATTTATATTCACTTGCACTAAAGTAAGAAATATTGTTGGCTTACCCTAATGAGTCCGCGGAATTCACAACTGCACCCTCCCATAAATGATACCGAAAAAGTGAAGTGATACTGCGACCGTGTCCCGGTCGCGTTCTCGTGTCACGTTGTATTAGGCGGGGTCTACACGTGGAAAGTTGCGTTTGAGATCGCATTTCGAAATTCTTTTCATTTTTTTTTTTAATTATTAATTTTTTCATCACATCTTCCCCTCTTATTTATATTAATATTTATTAATATTTTTAGTTGAAGTACAATGATTTCAATGTAATTAACGTGTATATTTATAATTTCAAGCCATGTAATGGGAAATATGGGTCACTTTTATGAGGCAAATTTAATATTTCAAATGACAATTACTTGAAAATCTAAATCGATGACCTGGTTATATTTTACTTGTTTCTGGACCCAAATTCAACGCTCTTTTTTCCGAAATGCCGAAAAATTCCAGATCCGCACAACCTTCGGCCCCAAAATGGGCTTTTTTGGGAAAATGAGTAAAAAATACGAAAAATACCATAAAACAATTCAGAAAATTTTTTTTCCAATTTTTTTGACACATCATCTTGAAGCTAGAGATCACGCCCGATTCAATGGTTCATTGCCATTTCGATCGACTAGCGGTACGCTCAATAATTATGTTTAAAGTATTGAGCGGATGGAATTCTTGTCAAAAAATCACTTTTTTCTATCAAGCCACGTTTTTATAGAACTATACATGAATTAATTTTTCATTCAAAATCTAAATCGACGACCTAGTTATATTTCACTGTTTCTGGACCCAAATTCAACACTCTTTCGAAAATGCTAAAATATTTTCAGATCCGCACAACCCTTCGGCCCCAAAAATGGGGCTTTTTATTGGGAAAATGAGTAAAAAATACGAAAAATAGCCCTAAAAAAAATTCCAGAAAAATTGTTTTCCAATTTTTTTGACAATCAGTATTGAAGCTGAGATCACGCCCGACTCAATGGTGCAATTTCCCATCTCGATCAGACCAGCGGTCTCTAATAATCAGATTAAGGGGTCGAACAGAAGAAATCCCAGCCAGAAAATCACCTTTTCAATCAAGCCACGTTTTCATACAATTATACTTGAAATTATTTTCATTCAAAATCTAAATCGGCGACCTAGTAATATTTGCATGGTTCTGTTGCTAAATTTCACGCCCTTTCCGAATCTCAAAAAATTTTGGAATCCGCACAACCTTTTGGCCTAAAATGAGCTTTTTTTGGGGCAAAAAAATTAGAAAAAATACGAAAAATCCTCTTTCAACTGTCTCGAAAACTTGGATAAAAAAAAATAATCTGAACCCATCATTTTGAAGCTGAAATTAAGCCCAATTCAGTGGCTGCAATTTACCATCTGTGATCCGACCAGCCCCGTTTTTGCTATAAATTCACGTTTTAAGTGTACGAGAGCAGAGAAATCTTGGGCAAAAAACCCACTCTTTTCTAATCAAGCCACGTTTCATAGAATATACATAGATTATTTTTCATTAAAATCTAAATCGGTGACCTAGTAATATTTTACGCGTTTCTGATGCTCAAATTTCATGCCCTTTTCCGACAATCTGCAAAAATTTTTGGAATCCGCACAACCTGTCGGCCCCAAATTGGGTTTTTTTGGGCAAAAATGAGTAAAAACTTCGAAAAATTCACTGCAATTTTGAAAAAAATTCTGAGAAAATTTTTAATAACATTATTTTGAAAGCGAAAGCATGTTCGATCCAATGGTGCAATTACCCCAGTCTGATCTGACCAGTGGTTTTGCTTATAAATCACGTTTTCAAGTGGTGAGCGGAAAGAATTCTTGCCAGAAAATCACATATTTTCAATCAAGGCATGCTTTCATATGATTCTACTTGATTTATTTTTCTTCGGTCTGAAATTTCACGCTCTTTACGAAAATGCTAAAATATTTCAGATCTGCGCAACCCTTCCGCTCCAAATCGGGCTTTTGTGGGCAAAATTTGCAAGAAAATCGATAAAATTCTCCTCAACGTTGACTCAAATGAGTAAAATATTTTTTCAATTACATCTTGTGGAAAAAAAAAAACATTGACATAAAGTCTTTCTATTCCATTTGAGCATAAAATTTTTTTTATTCCATTTGTTTCAAAATTGAGAGGAATTTTTCGATTTTCTTGCCCATTTTTCTCAAAAAAGCCCGATTTGGAGCGGATAGGGTTGCGCAGATCTGAAATATTTTAGCATTTCGGAAAGAGCGTGAAATTTCAGACCGGAAACATGTAAAATATGCTAGATCAGTATCGATTAGATTTTTAAAGAAAATAAATCAAAGTAGAATCATATGAAAGCATGCGCTTGATGAAAATGTGATTTTCTGGCAAGAATTCTTTCCGCTCACAACTTGAAACGTGATTTATAAGCAAACCACTGGTCAGATCAGACTGGTAATGCCACAATGGATCGAGCATGCTTTCAGCTTCAAAATATATGTTATTAAAAAATTTTCTCAGGGAATCTTTTTCGAATTGCAGGGAATTTTTCGAAGTTTTAATCATTTTTGCCAAAAAACCCAAATTGGGGCCGAAAGGTTGTGCGGATTCCAAAAATTTTTGCAGATTCGGAAAGGGCATGAAATTTAGCATCAGAAACGCGTTTAACAATTACTAGGTCACCGATTTAGATTTTTAATGAAAAATAAATCTATGTATAATTCTATGAAAACGTGGCTTTGATTAGACAGAGTGTGGGTTTTTGCCAAGATTCTCTGCTCTCGTACACTAAAACTTGATTGATAAGCAAACCGCTGGTCGGATCACGATGGAATTGCACCACTGAATGTGGGCTTAATTTCAGCTTCAAAAATGATGGGTTTCAGATTAATTTTTTATCCAGTTTTCGACAGTTGAAGGGATTTTTCGTAATTTTTACTAATTTTTGCCCGAAAAAAGCCCATTTTGGGGCCGAAGGTTGTACGGATCTGAATTGCAGCATTTTCGGAAAAAGAGCGTTGAATTTGGGTCCAGAAACAAGTAAATATAACCAGGTCGTCGATTTAGATTTTGACGTGAAAAATTATTTCAGGTATAATTGTATTAAAAACGTGGCTTAGTTGAAAAAAGTGATTTTCTGGCTGAGATTTCTTCCGTTCGACCCCTTATTCGCGATTTATTAAGAGAACCGCTGGTCTGATCGAGATGGCAATTGCACCATTGAATCGGGCGCGATCTCAGCTTCAAGAAGGATGTGTCAAAAAAAAAATTGAAAAAAAATTTTTTATCAATTTTTTTAGGGTATTTTTCGTAATTTTTGCTCATTTTTCCCAAGAAAAAGCCCCATTTTGGGGCCGAAGGGTTGCGCGGATCTGGAATTTTTCGGCATTTTCGGAAAGAGAGCGTTGAATTTGGGTCCAGAAACAAGTAAAATATAACCAGGTCGTCGATTTAGATTTTGAGTGAAAAAATTATTTCAGGTTATAATTGTATAAAAACGTGGCTTAGTTGAAAAAAAGTGGATTTTCTGGCTGAGATTTCTTCCGTTCGACCCCTTATTCGCGATTATTAAGAGAACCGCTGGTCTGATCGAGATGGCAATTGCACCATTGATCGGGTCGCGATCTCAGCTTCAAGATGTGTCAAAAAAATTGAAAAAAAAAATTTTTATCAATTTTTTTTAGGGTATTTTTCGTAATTTTTGCTTCATTTTTCCAAGAAAAAAGTCCATTTTGGGGCCGAAGGGTTGCGCGGATCTGGAAAATTTTTCGGCATTTCGGAAAGAGCGTTGAATTTGGGTCCAGAAACAAGTAAAATATAACCAGGTCGTCGATTTATGATTTGAGTGAAAAATTATTTCAGGTATAATTGTATAAAAACGTGGCTTAGTTGAAAAAAAGTGATTTTCTGGCTGAGATTTCTTCCGTTCGACCCCTTATTCGCGATTATTAAGAGAACCGCTGGTCTGATCGAGATGGCAATTGCACCATTGAATCGGCGCGATCTCAGCTTCCAGAAGATGTGTCAAAAAAATTGAAAAAAAATTTTTTATCAAATTTTTTTAGGGTATTTTTCGTAATTTTTGCTCATTTTTTCCAAAAGAAAAAGCCCATTTTGGGGCCGAAGGGTTGCGCGGATCTGGAATTTTTCGGCATTTTCGGAAAGAGCGTTGAATTGGGTCCAGAAACAAGTAAATGATAACCAGCGGCGTCGATTTAGATTTGACGTGAAAAATTATTTCAGGTATAATTGATATAAAAACGTGGCTTAGTTGAAAAAAGTGATTTTCTGCTGAGATTTCTTCCGTTTTCGACCCCTTATTCGCGATTATTAAGAGAACCGCTGGTCTGATCGAGATGGCAATTGCACCATTGAATCGGGCGCGATCTCAGCTTCAAGAAGATGTGTCAAAAAAATTGAAAAAAATTTTTATCAATTTTTTTAGGGTATTTTTCGTAAATTTTTGCTCATTTTTCCCAGAAAAAGCCCATTTTGGGGCCGAAGGGTTGCGCGGATCTGGATTTTTCGGCATTTTCGGAAGAGCGTTGAATTGGGTCCAGAAACAAGTAAAATATAACCCAGGTCGTCGATTTTAGATTTGAGTGAAAAAATTATTTCAGGTATAATTGTATAAAAACGTGGCTTAGTTGAAAAAAGTGATTTTCTGGCTGAGATTTCTCCGTTCGACCCTTATTCGCGATTATTAAGAGAACCGCTGGTCTGATCGAGATGGCAATTGCACACATTTGAATCGGGCGCGATCTCAGCTTCAAGAAGATGTGTCAAAAAATTGAAAAAAATTTTTTTATCAATTTTTTAGGGTATTTTTCGTAATTTTGCTCATTTTTCCCAAGAAAAGACCATTGGGGCCCGAAGGGTTGCGCGGATCTGGAATTTTTTCGGCATTTTCGGAAAGAGCGTTGAATTTGGGTCCAGGAAAACAAGTAAATATAACCAGGTCGTCGATTTAGATTTTGAGTGAAAAAATTATTTCAGGTATAATTGTATAAAAACGTGGCTTAGTTGAAAAAAGTGATTTTCTGGCTGAGATTTCTTCTGTTTCGACCCCCTTATTCGCGATTATTAAGAGAACCGCTGGTCTGATCGAGATGGCAATTGCACCATTGAATCGGGCGCGATCTCAGCTTCAAGAAAGATGTGTCAAAAAAATTGAAAAAAATTTTTTATCAATTTTTTTAGGGTATTTTTCGTAATTTTTGCTCATTTTTCCCAACGAAAAAGTCCATTTTGGGGCCGAAGTAGGGTTGCGCGGATCTGGAATTTTTCGGCATTTTCGGAAAGAGCGTGAATTTGGGTCCAGAAACATGTAAATATTACTAGGTCCAGGTCGTCGAGATGATTTTTTAGATATTGTAATTTGAAGTTGAATTAGGAAATTCTATCATGGGAATGGCTTGAGAATCAAAAATATGTATTTTTATACTTAAATAAACAACGTATATAAATTGCAATCATTCTACTTCCATAAATATTCGTTGATATTGTTAGATTATGTTGTGATGAAAAAATTAATAATAAAAAAAAAATGAAAAGAATTTCGAAATGTGATCTCAAACGCAACATTCCAACGTGTAGACCCCGCCTAATACAACGTGACGCGAGAACGCGACCGACACGGTCGCAGTATCACTTCACTTTTTCGGTATCATTTATGGGAGGGTGCAGTTGTGAGATTCCGTCCGATTCCTTCCCTAATTGTCTTATCATTGCAAAAACATCTTTTTTCCGTTGATTCCAATTGAATGCAGAATTAGGAATAGATTTCAAAAATGAAAAATTTTTCTCTATGCATTTCTCAAACAAAATTTCTGTCTTCAATATCTGCCCTTGTTATAGTATTAGTACTTGCTATACTTTTGAAAGTAAGATATAAACTATCTGCTAAACGTAATCTCATAAGTTTCATTGCCATATACAAAATATGTTCTGGTTTTACACCACGTCTATCTTTCCGACGTATCTCACTGGTAGCAATCATAAATGGGGTAACATTTTCAATAGAAAAATTTCGAGGTTCGCCTAAATAAATACTAGGAAATGATAATTCCTCAGCATGTTCATTATAAAGTAAACTAATTGGTTTTTGATACATTCCTGGAGCAATATCCAAATATTTTTTCCTCTGACCACATCAAAGTATGTTGTTTTGCTAACAATAAATTATTTGCACTTTCTTCACTTTCATTAATTTGTTCTATAATAGGTTCACAACTTATTGAATCATTCTCATGCTTTTCATTTTCTGTAACTGTTTGAAAAAATGAATTATTTATTGTAATATTGTATAATTTGTACAAAGGTTTTTTCACCAAATATGATAACCAAGATTTTACATTTGATTTTTTAATAATTCCACTCAAATATGATGATTTATGAATTATATGCCTTTTAATATTTATATTAAAACAATAATCATCATCTAGATTTCGAGGTAACATATTAACCATATTATTTACATCCACTGGAATATTTATAACTTGTCCAATAATACCTTTTGAGCCATAAAACCCCCTCAATCTTCTTATTTGCTGAAAGGAATGCGTGGAGATATAAGTCTTTCAGTTATGATATCTAATTCTGGTAAAAGATTTTGGTAACATGGGGTATACAAATCCATTAGAACGAGACAATTGTGGTATTTTATTCTTCAATAATGAACTATAACAAGTATTACACACTTGAAATTCTTCTATTTTTTTCATTTGAGAATGATTCCTTCAATAAATTGAGACATATTTTTGGTACATTTTTTAAATCTTTTTCAAACCAAATTCTATCACAAACAGAACAATAAACTCCAATTGAATTATTAACAAACCTTTTTAAAAATTCATGATCTGCATAACTATAATTTGTAATATTCATTTCAGATTGTAAAACAGCATTGATTTATTAATATCCAAAATTGAAACATTTTCAAGTAAATCATTTTTATATTCATCAAAGAATTCAACAGCATTCATTTTTGTGTTTTGAAGATGTTTTACACACTTTCCATTAACTGTATCATCTTTTTTGCTAACATCATTCAATCTCCTTTTTTCCCTATATCGTTTCATTCTTTCATTAATTGTATCATCTTTTTCAAGATTGCCATTTACTTCATTTTTTTCAAGATACTGTTTCACACAATCATCGGCTTCATCCTTTTTACAAACTTCTTTCAATTTCTTTTTTTCATTTTCATAATAACGTTTCATTCTTTCATTAATTGTATCATCTTTTTTAATAATGATATTTACTTCATTTTTTCCTGGATCATCAACTTTATCTTTTTTACAAACTTCTTTCAATTTCTTTTTCTTATTTTCTCTATATCGTTTCATTCTTTCATTAATTGTATCATCTTTTTTAATAATGATATTTACTTCATTTTTTTCTGGATCATCAACTTCATCTTTTTTACAAACTTCTTTCAATTTCTTTTTCATATTTTCATAATAACGTTTCATTCTTTCATTAATTGTATCATCTTTTTTAATAATGGTATTTACTTCATTTTTTTCTGGATCATCAACTTCACCTTTTTTACAAACTTCTTTCAATTTCTTTTTTTTATTTTCATAATATCGTTTCATTCTTTCATTAATTGTATCATCTTTTTTAATAATGATATTTGCTTCATTTTTTTTTGGATCATCAGCTTCATCTTTTTTACAAACTTCTTTCAATTTCTTTTTCTTATTTTCATAGTAACGTTTCATTCTTTTATTAATGGTATCATCTTTTTTAATAATGACATTTACATCATTTTTTTCTGGATCATCAACTTTATCTTTTTTACCACCTTCTTTCAATTGTTTACTTTCCCTATATTGTTTCATTCTTTCATTAACTGTATCATCTTTCTTAACAATGAAATTTTTTTCATTATTTCCTAGTTGTTGTTTCACCTTATCTTCAACTGTTTCATCAATTAAGTTACCTTTCTTAGAAATTTCACTGTGTTCATTTCTATTCTGATCATTACCTTTTTCTTCACTTACATTAGTTCTGTCAATTTTTAAATTTTCATTGTTAGGAATCATTTTTTTTAATCATCAAATACCTTATTTGACACAATGTAAATAACATCAACAATTTTTTTAAACATTCGTTTAATTCAATTTTGTGTGTAAATAACACAAAAAACAATTTTTTCATTCAGCTTTCAACTATTGAAACAACAATTTTTTCACAAGTTTTACGTGTTTAAACACAACCAACAATTTTTTCACAAGTTTTACGTGTTTCAACACGACCAACAATTTTTTCACAAGTTTTACATGTTTCAACACGACCAACAATTTTTTCACAAGTTTTACGTGTTTCAACACGACCAACTGTTTTTTCACAAATTTTTATTTGTTTAAAAACAACTAATACGTTTTTTATAAAGTTTTATATGTGTAATAACAACACCAACACAAATATAAATTTATAAGCAATAAAACTCAGATTGTAAGACCTCGAAATCAGATATAAGAATGATTTTTTTCCTCGGCTACCTCTACCACCACCTTATAATTTCACTTTTGCTTAGTAAAAATATACAGTGTTGCCAAATACCAAATCTTTCACATCTCTTATTGACATTTTGATTTTAATATTACATTACTTGCATCACTACCTCTTTTACTAAGCAAAATAAAATTCACAAAACCTCAGCCACCATAAATAATCATGTCCCTATATCCGGTTCCTCTACTTCTACAGCACCAGGATGTTTGTCAATGTTTAACATATTCGACTTTTCTTGAAAAGTCTGGTAACTAAATTTGTTGGTGCAGTGAGATTTGTGGTCGTGGGTGAATTTTCATTCCATGATAACTATGGCCTTCTTTAGATGATGAATTCATTGTTTCTGCTTTCCATCAACTTTGGAAAAAAAAGAGGTCTTCAGGGTATCCAAAAACCTTACAATAGAAATGCATAGCAAAAATTCTCTAATCAACTTGATCGAATAATTTCTAGTCTGGCGTCATTCCTGGTCTATTACCATTCGAATGCACATGATGGTAGAAAGACATAACCTCCATTATAACTATGGCCTTCTTTAGATGATGAATTCATTGTTTCTGGTTTCCATCGAATTTGAAAAACTAGACACACTGTGTCATAATAGCGGACTTCCTTTTTATTTTGTGTATTGTCAAACTGGAAAATTTGACTAATCACAAGGGTTCTTACTTTTAATATTAACTTTATGCTGGTTTAAATGTCTAAAATATGTCATTTGCTGAACCCTTGCTAAGAAATTTATGATACCTCAAAAGTTCAATAAAACCTGTCTCTATCCCGGCCTAAAAATTCCGACACAATAGTTGGCCCATCACAAAGAAAAAGAAACAAAAGAAATTCCATTAAAAATTTTATCAAATTTCATTGTTTCATTTTCTTTGTGGTGGGTCACCTGCTGCGTCGGCATTTTTTTATCAGGACAAAGAATTTTATTTCTTCATTATTTGTTAGTCTTATTGCCCTACGTGACCAGAATTTTGAATGAAATTTTTCATCTGCCGATCCCCTGCTGAGAAATTTGATGCCTCAAAGGGGTCATAAAACCATTCTTTTATCTTGGTCTAAAAATGCCGACACAGTAGCTGGCCCATCTTAAAGAATAAAAAAAAAAAAAAAACCAGAATAAAAATTCCATTCTAAATCATGTCGCATCTGTCGGCTTTATACCACAAAGAAAAATAAACACAATCAAAATTCCTTTCTAAATTGTAGGGTAATAAAGTGAACAAAGGTTGAAGTAATAAACATAAATAACAAAGGGAACCCGAACACGCTGGTCCAAAAATGCCGACACAGCAGGCGGTATATCAAAGAATTTATATTTCATTGAAAATTCTGGTCATGTAGGGCAATAAAACTAACAAAGGTTGAAGAAATAAATATAACAAAAGGAATCCGGAAAATACAAAGCCAAAGCTTCCCATCACAAAGAAAAACAAAAAAAAATAATGTGAAAAATTCATTTTAAATTTTATCAAAAAATTTAGATCACGTAGGGCAATAAAACTGTCAAAAATTGAAAAGACCTTCATATCAAACATTTAAGTTAAGTAGGGCAATAAAATTAACAAAGGTTGAATAAATAAATGTAACAATGGGGATCTCAATACAAAGCCGCCGTCTGGCTTGTAAGGAATTTTTGATAAAAATCTTATCTGCCGACCACTGCCTCAAAGGGACCATAAAACCAGTCTTTGTGTTGGTCTAAAAATGCCGACCCAGCAGGTGGTATTGCAAGGGTTCAAAGAAGATATTTTATCTGCCGAACCCTTGTTGATAAATATGATTAAATCGCATCAGAAAAGTTGACCAATCACGAGCCTTCCAACTTTAAGCTCAATTTTCTCGAAAACGGTGAGCTTTTAAGAAAAATTCATGAGAACCAAAGTTGTAGAGCTTGAAATTCCTGACTATCCTTTTGGCCTCCGTTTTTCTCTACGACGCACCATTTTCAAGATATTTTAGAAAAACTGAATAAACTTTGAGCTTCAAAAGCTCGACTTTCAATGCACAGATCGACTTCAAAATTTAATCAGCTCTTCTCCTGTACACGTTCTAACCACTGTAAAAATTTCAGGTCGATTGGTCAACTCTAACGTGAGTTATCGCGTCAGAAAGAAATGTCCCAAAAATGAGCTTTAAAGTTGAAAAGCTCAGCTTTCTGTGCACAGAATTGCACCAAAAACCAATCAGCTCTTCTCCTGCATGAACTACACCTACTGTAAAAATTTCAGCCCGATCTATTCAGTTTAGCGAGAGAAATCGCGTCAGAACCAAAAGGCTTCAACAAATAAATAAAACAAACAAAAAAAAAAAAACCCTTATGATCGCAATAGCGGATTCCCGCTAGAGCGGGAAGTCCGCTAAAAAAAAAAGAGGTCCTCAGGGTATCCAAAAACCTTACAATAAAAATGCATAGCAAAAATTATTTAACCAACATAATTGAAAATTTTTAAATCTGGCGTCTGTCGTGTTCTAATACCATTTGAATGCACATAATAGTAAGAAGGATACATTAGAGATGGGCTTATCAGGTTATAAATTTGTCATTTCTGGTTACCATCAACATTGAAAAAAAAGAGGTCTTCAGGGTGTCCGAAAAAAATTACAATTAAAATGCTTGGCAACAAATTTTAATCAACTTAATTGAAACATTTTAAATCTGGCGTCAGTCTTGATCTATTACTATTCGAATGTACATGATGGTGGAATAACAGGACCCCCACGATAATGATGGTCTTTTTTATGTGATGAATTCATTGTTTTTGGTTTCCATCAACGTTGAAAAAAAAGTGGTCTTCAGGGTATCCGAAAAAACTCACAATAAAAACGCATAACATAATGTCATTATGTCTTGATCCACTGTGATCATTACACATAACCCGTAGCTCATCCAAGTCTAACATGATATCAGCAAATTATTATGTTCAAATATAATATTTAATTTTATTTATAAGTTTTTTCAAGTCTAACATAATGTTATAATGTCTTGATCCACCCTAACAACATAATGTCATTATGTCTTGATCCACTGTGATCATTACACATAACCCGTAACCCGTCCAAGTCTAACATAATATCAGCAAATTATTATGTTAAAATATAATATTTAATTTTATTTATAAGTTTTTTTAAGTCTAACATAATGTCATAATGTCTTGATCCACCGTAACCATAAGAATTTTCAAGCGTAAGAATTTTCAGGCGTAAGAATTTTCTAGCGTAACCATTTTCAGGCGTAAGAATTTTCTAGTGTAACAATTTCAAAATTTTACCCCCCAGGCCTAAAGACATATCCATGTCAAAAATCATTTCAGCCTCAAAACCTCGAAAAAATCGTGAGATGATTTTGGGAATGAAAATTCGTCCCAAAAACATCCCCGCCTGAAATCATTGGAAAAATTGTGGGATGATTTTGGAGATGAAAATTCATCCCAAAAATCATTTCATCCTCAAAACCTCGAAAAAATCGTGAGATGATTTTGGGAATGAAAATTCGTCCCAAAAACATCCCAGCCTGAAAACCTCAGAATAATTGTGGGATGATTTTTGGGATGAAAATTCATCCCAAAAATGATCATCAATTTTTCCTATAGAGTAAAAACATTAGATCATGAATATGTTCAAATGTAGTTAGGTACTTACTTTAAAGATGGGTTACAATAAAGACAAAACTTCAGAACTTTTTGAAGTGAAAACTTCTATGGTGGGGGTCTATTTTTTTCGACGCGTTACGCTTATACACGGTTGCCAACCACCAATTATTCAGGAATATCATTTATCTAGGGAAATTTCCCACATTATATTACAAAAATATCATTTATCCAGGGAAATTTCTCACATTATATTACAAAAATATCATTTATCCAGAAGTGAAAAAGGAAAATGTTGGCAGCACTGCTTTACCTTTTAAAAGTCATTAAAAAAATGTCACTCATTAAGTGTGACAAAAAGTCAAAATGTAATCTAAAAGAAAATTATTAAAAGTCAAAAAGAAAATTGTTGACAGCACTGCTTTACCTTTTAAAAGTCATTAAAAAAATGTCACTCGTTAAGTGTGACAAAAAGTCACAGCACTGCTTTACCTTTTAAAAGTCATTAAAAAAATGTCACTCGTTAAGTGTGACAAAAAGTCAAAATGTAATCTAAAAGAAAATTATTAAAAGTCAAAAAGAAAATTGTTGACAGCACTGCTTTACCTTTTAAAAGTCATTGAAAAAATGTCACTCGTTAAGTGTGACAAAAAGTCAAAATGTAATCTAAAAGAAAATTATTAAAAGTAAAAAAGAAAATTGTTGACAGCACTGCTTTACCTTTTGAAAGTCATTAAAAAAATGTCACTCGTTAAGTGTGACAAAAAGTCAAAATGTAATCTAAAAGAAAATTATTAAAAGTCAAAAAGAAAATTGTTGACAGCACTGCTTTACCTTTTAAAAGTCATTAAAAAAATGTCACTCGTTAAGTGTGACAAAAAGTCACAGCACTGTTACCTTTTAAAAGTCATTAAAAAATGTCACTCGTTAAGTGTGACAAAAAGTCAAAATGTAATCTAAAAGAAAATTATTAAAAGTAGAAAAGAAAATTGTTGACAAAACTGCTTTACCTTTTAAAAGTCATTAAAAAAATGTCACTCGTTAAGTGTGACAAAAAGTCACAGCACTGCTTTACCTTTTAAAAGTCATTAAAAAAATGTCACTCGTTAAGTGTGACAAAAAGTCAAAATGTAATCTAAAAGAAAATTATTAAAAGTCAAAAAGAAAATTGTTGACAGCACTGCTTTACCTTTTAAAAGTCATTAAAAAAATGTCACTCGTTAAGTGTGACAAAAAGTCACAGCACTGCTTTACCTTTTAAAAGTCATTAAAAAAAGTCACTCGTTAAGTGTGACAAAAAGTCAAAATGTAATCTAAAAGAAAATTATTAAAAGTAGAAAAGAAAATTGATGACAGCACTGCTTTACCTTTTAAAAGTCATTTAAAAAATGTCACTCATTAAGTGTGACAAAAAGTCAAAATCTAATCTAAAAGAAAATTATTAAAAGTCAAAAAGAAATTTGTTGACAGCACTGCTTTACCTTTTGTGTGTCATTTGGAATTTTTAATTGACGTGCGAATTTTAATTTTCGTTCAATATATTGTTTTTGAGTGGAAAATATATTTCAGTCGTTTATAGCACATTTTTTTTCACGTTTTTTCTCACTTATATGTCCTAGATTACTAATCCTGAAATTTTCATTTGTTATAAATGACATTTATATGTTCTAGATTACTATTCCTGAAATTTTGTTAAGACCATATCCTGTTACTTATTTATTGTACAAACAACTAGACACGTCTTTCCGTTCTCACTTTTTCAATTATTCATTCTCCATTCCTTTGTTTTCAAAACCTTAATATATTGTTCTCTTATTCTAAAATTCTTCATTCGTTTGCACCATATTGCATATGTTTTGTTACCTATCTATTACATAAAAACTTTCACTAAGTTTCTCATAATCTATACAGGTAATGCGATTTGTTTAACTTTTATCATTTGTTCCAAATGACATTTCCTTTTTTACAAAAAAATATTATCTATTCACCCACCTCTTATTATAAATTTCAAAATAAAAGAGCGAAACCTCTAATATACAAATCAAAAAGTCAGAAACAAGTTTTCACTTCTGAGGTACGTCCCATGACGCACCCATTTTTTTTTTTTAAATGTGAATGCACCTAAATATTTTTTCTATTTTTTCAACATTATGAAGTACTTTTTTCAATTTATTTCTAATTTTTAATTTTTGTTTCTCAAAATATATCCTACTTTGAGTATAATTTATTATTAAGAGATCAATGCGCAATTTTTTTCTTATTTCTTCAGTATTTTTAAATACTTTTTTTTTAAAATATTTTCTTTTCTTTTAAGCTAACATATCATTTTGTCTTCATCTAAAAACGTTAAATTTTTCAAATTTTACTTCTCGACTCTTGAGACATATCCATGTTAAATTTTAGAGTTGAAACAATTCGAACTTCGACTGAATTTGGACTTGAATCGTCGAAATCCCATTCCCGGTAAAAATACTTAGGCGCCAGTGACGGGCTCGTCCACTGTCCGGCATTTCTCAACGATAACGACGAATCCTCCCGCGCCTCTGCGACTGCTGACCACGGATTTATTACGCGCATGATTCGTTGGCTCGATGAGTGCACAACCGGTGCATCGTATTGTTTTTCAGCGTCGTCTGCCTTCTCAAGTGTGTGCGCTGCGGACGCCTCAGGAATGCGTCGCGGTCGTTCTTTATGCGCCCCGGACGAGGAGCTGCGTTCGATTAGCGGACTCGTGGCGTGCCTGTGTTTTTTCGCCGTTGTCCACGCCGATAGTTATTCTCCGGTAAGTCGCGATGACATTTTTACGAGAGTTGAAATTTCAACGCGCCTTATCCGAATGGCTCGTTATTTAACCGACGCGGATGACCATTCGAAAGGGACCTCAGGGTCGATACGCTGCCGGTAATATTTAATCGTCGACGCGTGCGATCATACACGTCGATTTCATCGGCCCCCGAGATAAACCATCCGGCATCGCAGTAGGTACGGTAATGAGAAGCGTGAAATTCAACGTCGTCTTGGTCGGTCGTAGATACTTTGTTATCATGATATACCTCCGCGGAATAAAAATTACAAAAAAAAAGATCTCCTAAAGTCCGATGCATTGTCTTATATGTACTTACTGCCTATTTGCATGATGTTCCCTCTTCTCTTTGGCTCATTCTTGGTTTGAAATGTACTTAAGTATAAGTACATATGCTAGGTACATACGTATCCGAGCATTGTTTGCGAGCGAGAAGGTCGTCGATGAAATCAATGACAGTAGTGATGCTGGTCGCATGTGGTATAGGAATTTACTCGTGTGGAAGAAGAGGGTACGAGAGGTGGTGACCAGATTCCAAAGGTTTGAAAGTATACAGCTTGGTAGAAGAAAATGTTTTTTTTTCCTATAATGAGGTAAGAATGTATTGTGAGGATTGTCATAAAAATGAATAAATGCTGCTCTACAGCGATGAAGTATTAAATTCGAGAAAGAAAAGGAGGAGAAATTGAAATAAAGGTTGATTGCAAGTACAACTTACATAATTAGCGGAAAATTCGAATCGCCTATTCAATGGTTTGGAAAGAGAGATAGAAAAATTTTGAGTCCCAAAAAAGGGATTTTGATGAATTTTTTCGTTTAAGAAATAAATTCTTAGAATTTTTTGGAGGGAGATGCTTCTGGACTCCTGAATTTGAATATGAACTTTGTTTTTGATAGCACTTCTTTTAGCAGTTTCAGTACCTATTTTTAAGGAGCTGGAGGACTTTGTGGGGCTATATGTATCAAAAAAAGAAGCGCATATTTTTGTCGAAGAGGTGGGGTAGGGGAGAGCGGATTGAAATCAAGAATTACTCGGTTTTTTGAAATCGACATCAATAGTATAACAAATAATCTATCACTCGAGTTTAAAGATTTTATCATCTTATTGGCTGAATTTGGGCCCGTACGTAGGAGATTAGGGAGGGGAAGGTCAAACCCAAAAACTAAGTTGATATTTGAACTCAGCATGTCAAGAACTATAACAAACAATATGCCACTTGGCATATTTGATTTTCTTGAATTTAAAAAAAAATTGGAGATACCTGATCCTTCAAAAGACGAAATTTTCATGACGAAAATTTCCATGTAGCGCAGGAAAAAAAGCATAAAAAATTCTTAAAATGATAAAAAAAAATGATAATTTGCTATTTTAGTATTGCATAAAAAGGTTCCATAGGTATGATGTCCAGAATCAGGGACAAAAAAAACACCACCCCGCCCTTATTGATTTTTGCAAAGGGGGAGAGAGAAAATTATTTTGCACCAATTTCACTCAAATTCACGGAGAGGGTTATTCAGGTATGAATTAAACAAATTTAGTTCCTTTTCGACGTCGCGTCAGGGGGCTAAGTCATCGCTTCCTAAAATTGGGCATTTTTGCAAAAATGGTGAACTAGAAACACAGTGTTTTAGTAGCCGACTGCATAATATTCACTCACATTTTCATTTGAAAACAATAATTAAAAGTATTTTTGAAATTGGGTATCTAATTTTTAATGAGGAATTTTAGAATTTTGTATTCGATTTCCAGACTAGGTGATACTGAAGCAAGTTTTCTATTAACCGAAGCAGTGGCGTAGCCAAGGGGGGTTCTGGGGGTCTGGACCCCCCCTTGGCGTCAGAAAATTACGTGAAAAAGTGCCTTTTTGGAGTATGAAAAATCAAATTTTCTCAAAACTTCGCCCTCGCTTCGCTCGGGCATGAAAGAAATCACATTTGATAATTACCTATGTATATAGTCAAAAAGCTTCTGACGCCAATTCTTGGATTTATTAGGTATTTGTATTGGCTTTTAAGGCCAAAATAATTAGTACCTATGTAAGTTGTTTGTTCCAAGATTACATTTTCATCAGTTTTTCTCCTTAAACGTGCTATGCAAATCGCATGAAAATTTAATAAAGTTTGAATTTTGTGTTTTTATAGTAAAAAGAAAATTTGATGGGGGGGGGGGAGGTGAACTTACAATTTTTCAAAAATCATGAAATTTCGGACTCCCTCCTTGAGAAATTTCTGGCTACGCCACTGAACCGAAGACAAAAAAATTACCGTTGGTGCATTGAGCAATAATCTTTCTATTAAAAATATATTCCTAAAAAAAATTCTGGCAATGGTTACAGTGTTATTGATTATAAAACTCAAACTGTATTCTAGGAAAATTGAATTAAAAAGTTTTGAGATTTCAGAAATTAATATTTTTGGTCCAAATGGACCAAATTGGTCCAATTTTTTTCAAGTACACACATGAACCAATCACAAATATGCTACGGAAATTTCTTAAGGATTGCTGAAACTGCTTGTAAAAATAAAACATAATGATTGAATCTCAAATGCTCAATCATTTCTTCCAAATGGACTGAATTGAGCCAGAAACTATCCAGATCATCTTTAGGCCCCAAAAAATGAGATTTTTACTCGAGATATCGCGTTATCCAATAAATTAACGAAAATCGGAAAGAAAAAAAGAGCAAAGATATTCGACAAGCTACATACGAGTTTTTCAATTAAATTGAATTTTGTTTTTAAAAAATTTAGTATTTTCTAGGTACAAATTTCAACTATTCCATTCAGGATATTAACTCTCCCATCCTACCGACTCTTTGGAAGTATACAAATTGTGGGAGTTGTCAGCAAAAAATGACCTCGTAACAAAAGTGACCTAAAAGTGACCTTTTGCGAAAAAGTGTAAATTTTGTCCTTTAAATTGTTCCACAAGATACCACAAGATTCCCAGAGTGTGTCGTGAAAAGACTTCACCCCCTACTCCTTGTGCTTTTCGGGGGGGGGGGGCTGAGTGAGACTTTTTCAAAAAATCAATTTGTTTTACATAGGTAGTTTTTGGTTAAATCCACGTGAAGAGTAATTTAGGTGTAGAAGCAGGTACCTATTTCCAAAAAAATATTTAGTCCCTTCGATCTCAGGAGGCTGGCCATAGTTTCCCACAATTGGATATTTTTGGCAAAAATGACAAAGAATGATTTTTTTTTTGTTTTTTGTGAAGTGATGATATCAAAAACGAACTTGAAAATTTCAAACTATCCATTTTGATACTTCAGACCCCGATTTCCAATTTTTTATTAGCCGTAGGTATTTCAATTTTTTCCCCAACAATTTACTTTCTCAATTATAAATCAGTGAAAATTATCGAAAATCACTGAGAAACGCGTCAGAATTGCAGCACAGAAAAAAATCAGTGACATTTTTTTTTACTGAAAACGAATCAGTGAGAAAATCACTGGAAAATCAGCGAAAATTCACTGAAAAGTCAATAAAATTTATGGAATTTGCTGAAAAATTAGTGAAAATTTTTGAAAAATCAGCGAAAATTCACTGTGAATTTTTCTGATTTTTTGTGTGTTGCAATTCTAACTATTCAACAGTGACTATTCACTGATTCAGAATGAGAGAGTAGATGTATTTCAGTACTGGTGGCCAATTCCACGAAACATGAGATCAGAATTTCGAAAATCATAAATTCAAGATCATCCAACTTGATATGATGTAAAAAAGTAACAAAGATGAATCCTTCAAAAATTTCACTGAAAAAATTTACATTTTTGTAGAATAGGAAAAAAAATCGTAAATTTTTATTCATTCTTTTCCTCCAGAAAAGATTTTTTTCAAAACGTTTTTAGATTAAAAAAATATTTTTTCCATCTTTTAAAATCATGTCTACATCTACACCTCTGAAAATGTTCCAACTTGAAATAACTTCTCACATTAATATGCATCATTCTGGAATAAAAAATAGAAATGCAAAAAATCCTACTACTGAGAAAAAAAACTTAATCTCTAACACCAAATCTAAAACCCCTCCCTCCCACCCTTTTCCGATACTGGGTGTAAAAATCCTGGTAATTATACAAATACAAGCCCAGTATAATAAAATTCCAAAAAAAAATTTCAATAAACAAGATCATCTCTATCTTCCTCCCAGAAGATTTTCGCAATTATACTCGTAATGAGTGCTTTTTGAGTCAAAATTCTTCAATTCCATCCAAAAATAATAATTTATCGTCGACGTAATTTTCAAATTGTAAAAATTTTGTAGCTCAGTGAACACTGATCCATCTTCTCCCCTTTCACCACAACTACATTCACCAATATCAAAAAAAAAAAACACGAAAACATGTTCACCAAAGTGAAAAAACCTCATCTCGATCCAGCTACCGATGCATTTTAAAAACAAAAAATCGCAAGTTTCGGCGGATTATCGTTCACAAATCTAAATTATTTTGACCGGTTTCTCTTACTTCGGATTTTTCGGCACTTGAATAAAAAACAACCAGTTCCCAAGCAGCCTAGTTTTCGTACCGAAAACGCCGAACGGTGCATCGTTGATGTCTTAATTGATACACACGCGCCGTTGCATCGGCTCCTATGTCTCTAGGTCTCGGGACTCGGCGTTACAGCGCCAAAAAGAGCAACGTTATCTACGGTTCTTTTTTACTGTCATATTGGAATTCAGTTTACATATTCTTGACAGTGTAATGAATTATGTACTTAAGATCGTTTCTCTTTTTCTAGCTCTCTGTGGTTAAAAAGTATGCAAGTACGAGCTCTCGGAGCATGTGGGCCATTCAATAGCCAACCTGAAGAATGCAAAAGGTCTAAGGGGAGTTGGATTTGAAAAAAAACATCGCCGAGCTGCCGATGCCGCACCGTACCTTGCGTACGTATAGTTACGACTGTTTGCTGATTTCCTGTTTTACGGTTATTTATTATTTAAACAATACAATGGATGTCCAATGTATCTGTATTAATTTATTAATAACAAGTCCGAGTCTATGAGCGAGCCGCAGGTTCGAAAAAAATTTCCACAGCTTTGTTCTCCGTATCTTCTGCGTCGTTCGTTACGTCAGAATTTTCGCGAGGTTCCGGTCCGGGCCTAACAAGATGCAGCATTTCGGTAGTTGAATGTGCGAAGTCGACGGGTTAATAATTTATGAGCTAGGTCGGGTTAGCGAGGTGCTTTTAAATTAGCATCTTCGCACTATAACGAAACAGTAGAGATGTTGAAATTGTAATTGTCATCGTGGTCTGGTCCGCAGAGTCGGCGTATAACAAGTTCATTACTTATATTCGAGAAGAATTTACCGATAGATAATCGTTCGGTTGTTTGGTCCCAGTAATGTAGGTATTTTCGAAGTCAAACAGTCGAGACTCGAGACTTCCGAATACTATCCCAGGAAACCACGCGGTTATTACGTATTACCGCAGATTAATAATAACTCTCGACTGGACTAATCGCGTCAACCGATAACGGTTGTTCAACGCGCGTAATTATAATTAAGAATGAAAAATGATTCCGAGCTCGGTCTTCAACGTTAAGCTGCGCCAAGCTAACACGTCCAAATTACACGGTGCTCGTATAGGACGAAATTCGTCGTAGTCACGGTGTATTCAACATTGTCAAACCGATTGTATTTTTATGTTTACAAGTGTCCTGTCGACCCACCACACCTTCGTATACTACCGAGAATTTTAAAACGCTAACTAACGAGTAACGACCACGGATTTTTCCCCGTCTTAACGCCTATAAGACAAAAAAAATCACACCTCGGTGCGATGTGAATATTTTTCTATGGTTTGATAGCCTACTCGTCTCTTCGTCCCGTACCGTGAAGGCTGAAAAGACCACTTTGTATGTGTCAAAATTACACGTAATCGAGGATTTAACTCGACGTCGTCGTCGAATTATTACATTTAATTGCGTTGTCATTTTGTTTTACAGAATGCTCGAGGAAATGAGAATTTTACGAGTGGATTTTTCGTGACATATTCGAAGAAAGACAAGCATAATTTTCGAGGCATATTGGGGATCTAATTTTGTGGATTTAGGGTTTTGAATCGAGTTGACCGGTAGATCGATCACGAGCTTAAAATTGACCCCGATATTTGAAAAATTGGGGTTAGTTTGTTTAAAATAATGGGGGACATGATAATTTCAAGATGAGAAAATTGCAAAATATTTTCAAATTGTTATTCCAAATCAGAATTGCAGTATTACAAAATTTATCAACACACTGTCTATACTGAATTACCCTTTCGAATTTTCATGACTTCTTCCATGACTTTTTATAGGTCTTTTTATGAAAATAACGAACAATTCTTTGTGCTTCAATAAATGAAGAAATGATTAGAAATTCTTTAAACTTTTCACAAAAATTCATGACTTTTTTGAATTTTTCAAATTTCATGACTTTTGTGACTTTTTTCATAATGAATTATGACTTCTTCAAATTTCATGACTTTCGCGACTTTTTTTATGATGACTTTCATGACTTTTTTTTCATGATGTCTTTTAGGAGAATTTCAAATTTCATGAATTTTATGACTTTTTTATGATGACTTTTATGACTATTTTTTGATGATGACTTGAGACTTTTTAAATTTTATGACTTTTATGACCTTTTCAAATTTAATAACTTGTGACTTATTTTTACTGGCTTTTATGATTTATTCATAAAGACTCTGATTACTTTTTCACACTCTTTTATGACTTTTTCATACTGATTTTTATGACTTTATCAAATTTTATGACATTAATGACTTTTTTCATGATGACTTTTGCATTTTCAAATATCATGGCTTGTACGACTTTTTTGAAAGTTTATGATATTTATGATTATTTTGAAATTGCAGCACTTTATAATTTTTTTTTCAAATTTCATGACACGATTTTTTCGAAGTTAATTGACATTTTCAAATTTCATGACTCATGACTTATTTCATGATGACTTTTAGGGCCTTTTAAAATACCTATCATGAATTTTTTCATAACTTTCAAGTCATTTTCAAATTTCACGAATTTCATTAATTTTCTTAGATTTCTTGACTTTTGTCTTTTTCAAATTTCATGACTTTTGTGACTTTTTCCATAATGACTTTTATGACTCTCAAATTTCATGAATCCCATGACCTTTTTCACAATAACTTTTATGACTCTCAAAATTCATGACTTCCAGGACTTTTCTCGATGACTTTCATGACCTTTTTCAAATTTCACGACTTTCATGATTTTTTTCAAAGTTCATGACGTTTTCAAATTTCATGACTTTTATGACTTTTTCATTATGGTTATGGTATTTTTAAATTTCATTACTTACAACACTTTTTTCAACGTTTATGACATTCTCAAATTTCACGACTGTGACTTTTTCCACAATGACTTTTATGACTCTCAAATTTCGTGACTTCCATGACTTTTTCATTATCACTTTTATGAGTTTCTCAAATTTCGTGACTTCCGGGACTTTTCATGATGACTTTTATGACCTTTTTCAAATTTCACGACTTTCATGATTTTTTTCAAAGTTCATGACGTTTTCAAATTTCATGACTTTTATGGCTTTTTCATTATGGCTTTTATGACTTTTTTCAAAGTTTGTGACTTTTTCATTATGACGTTCATGACCTTTTTCAAAATTTATGGCATTTTTAAATTTCATGACTTTCATCACTTTTTTCAACGTTCGTGACATTTTCAAATTTCACGACTTTTGTGACTTTTTTCATAATAACTTTTATGACTCAAATTTCATGACTTACATGACTTTTTCATTATGGCTTTTATGAGTTTCTCAAATTTTGTGACTTCCGGGACTTTTCATGATGACTTTCATGACTTTTTCAAATTTCATGGCCGTTAGGATTTTTTCAAAGTTCATGACGTTTTCAAATTTCACGACTCTTATGACTTTTTCTAATTTCATAACTTTTATGACTTTTTTCAAAGTTTATGGTATTTTTAAATTTCATCACTTTCATCACTTTTTTCAACATTCGTGAATTTTCTTATTTCACGACTTTTGTGACTTTTTTCATGATGACTTTTATGACTCTCAAATATCATGACTCTCATGACTTTTTTCATGATGAATTTTATGACTTCTTTAAATTTCATGATTTTTATGATTTTTTTCAAAGTTTATGACATTTTTAAATTTCATCACTTTCATCACTTTTTTCAACGTTCGTGACATTTCCAAATTTCGTGACTGTCATGACTTTTTTTCATGATGACTTTTATGACTTTCAAATTTCATGACTTTTTTTACAACGACTTTTATAACTTATTGTAACTTTTAAGTATATTTGAAAAAAAAATTGTAAAAAATTCGAAAATTTTTAGAATTTGTTGTTCGACATTTCAAAAACATGTTCAATTTTTGGAATAAAAAGGTTTCAAGAATAATGTGAAAATAATAATTTTCGGAAGAAATTGAAAATATGTTAAACAAAGTTCATCAAAAAAATTTTCCCACTCGCTGTAAAAATTTTTAACAATTTGAAATTTAGGTATTTCGAATTAGGGAAAAACGCATAGTAGAGCAGCAGTCTGGAACGCAGAATTGGTTCTGTCGAAAAATCCTCCTCATTCAAGTATCAGTGAAAATCATTGACACAGTCAAAATTACAGGACATGGGAGAAATCAGTAGAAAAATGCTCACTAAAACGAAATAAGTGAAAAAAATCACAGAAAAATCAGGGAAATTTACTGAAACTTGGTCAATTTTCCTAATTTTTGCACTATTGCGATTCCAGCTATTCATCAGTTTATCACTGATTTTTTACACATTCAGAATGAGAAAAATAGGTAAAACACACTCGCACCTCTCACTCTTAGGAATTCTTCGATCAATATTTCAGCAACATTCAACGGTACGTTGACCCGGAATAAAAAATTTGGCGAAGAATTCTCATCTGCACCGATCAAAGCGTCTCTCTTCCACACAAGATGCAAAACTTTACAAAATCTATTTATCGGATCAGTGGCGATTCCAAAAAGGTTAATTAGCCGTTCAGCAATTAAGGTAACTTGGCAACATTAATAGAATGCGATTTCTATCGTAAAGCCGGGTATCACCTCACCTGCTGAACACCGGCGCGTTATATTTCACACACCCGCATTATCTCCGGCTTCACCTCCGCACACAGGGGACACGGCTGCAGAGAGGTAATCGAAGAAGGTGCAATGTTCGATTCGCTCTCGCGTTTCCTAAACCATTAACATATTGGCTAGTATAATGCGCTGATAAAAGCTCGATTGTCAAGAGTTGAGAATTGACCAAGTAACACGGTTCCATAGATGGTAATTATCGCATACGAGCCATAGATGTTGAGAAGTGCCCAGCCAAGGTGCCATTATTACGGACAAGAGTACCGAGCGAGGCAGCAACCCGTTCGCAGGCCGGCATCGCGGAGCTGAAAGCAACAATACGGCACTGCGTATGTGTAGCTGGAGCTAACGTAGGTATAATTTAAACGGTGTAATGTGTATACGCGACGACGACGCTGTGCTTTGCCCGTATGTAGCATCTCTTCTTACGCTATACGAGTACGACTTGTGCCTATAATGAGAATCCGAGCGAACCGAACAGGTTACGTTTAACGTCAAATTACGAGAGGAAGAATTATGCTCGGATCGGAGTCTTCGAACGGAGCGGCGGCCGCGTGGCGTGTATTTTTAATTTATCGGTAACTTATGCATGTAAAAAAGGGTGGAGTGTTTACAAGTTTTAAGTAAGTACCTCTAAACGTCACGCCAGCTGTTGATAATTGGCCATTGGACGCGAGGCTCGCGCGGTTTATCTGGTTCGCGCGCCGTTCCTATCGTGTTAGGTATTTTTTTCTCCTACGAGAGCATCCGTCCATCGAGTCGCGACTCTGATCCGGTAGTGGAGTCCGATGAAAGCAGCAACCGCACATTGGAATATTTAATTGTATACGGTAAAGTCGAAAGCTTCTAAGTCTTGTAGCGACGTTAAATTACAAAAAACGTGTAATTTAAAACGACGTTTAGCGGGTACAGGTAGGTAACGTCTGCGTAGAGATGTTTTTAAACGAATCGTGTCGTAGTACTACGTTTTGGTAGCCAGCGATTCCGTAGTATTTGCGAACGTACGAGTAGTGTAGTTGCTCCCTGTACCTCGAATCGTCCTCCACTTGATCGTTTACTCGGTGAGTAAATGAAGCGGTGGTGTTGGTTAATGAGATGCCGCCGGTTGACGTGCACAACACGGTGCCCTGACCGTGATTTGTACGTGTTCGATGTTTATAGATTATCCGAGGTTTTCTCCTATGTTTGGCTGGTTTTTCGCATTTACGATTACTCTCCCCTGGTGACCCGGTGCTGTAGGATTTGTGTCGTCGATTCGGACTTCTGACTTACTTCGAGGGGTCATTTATTACCAACGTCGATGTTGGGTGTTCTAGAGTGAAGTTAGCTCGCAGCCTGGGATAACCTGGGATACAAATCGGTCGATGAAAAATTATGATTTCTAGTTCGAGATTTTAAAAAGTCACAATTTTGGAAATGTTGAAAAGTGCATCATTACAAAAGCTTGAAGCTTGTAAATATTGAAATGAGGAAGCCACAAAAATCATTATAGAAAAATTTTTGATTAGGAAAAATCATGAAAAATTTATGAATCTTGAATTTGAAATCATAAAAAGTCATAATTTTGAAAAAAAAATGAGAAAAGTTGCAAAAATCATTTTGACGAAAAAACTTTTAGTGTCTTTAAAAAATCAGAAAAAATTAGGATCTTGATTAAGATAAGAAAAAGACTGAATTTAAATTTAAAAAATGAGAAAAAATCTGAATTTTAGAAAAATGATGAGAAGTCCGAATTTTCAAAAAAATGAGAAAAGTCTAGATTTTGAAAAAATGATAAAAAGTCTGAATTTTGAAAAAATAAGAAAAAGTCGGACTTTTGAAAAAATGATGAAAAGTCTGATTTTTGAAAAAATAAGAAAAAGTTTAAATTTTAAAAAATGAGAAAAAGTATGAATTAAAAAAAAAATAAAAAAAGTATGAATTTTGAAAAAAGAAAAAATATTAATTAATTTTGAAAAAATGAGAAAAAGTTTAAATTTAAAAAAATAAGAAAAAGTCTGAATTTAAAAAAAATAAAAAAGTACTTATTAATTTTGAAAAAATGAGAAACAGTCACAAAAATCATGATTTTGAGTTCTGACAAAAAAGGTTCAATGTCTATTAAAAAATCAGGAAAATATGGTGATTTGAATTTGATGTCAGAATATGCAAAAAATAATGAGAATAAGTTACCTACAAAAAAAAAAAACCTAAAATTTTGTCAAATAATTTTTCCTGTTTGTGAAAAATCATTCCCATATTGAATCTAACGCAATAGACTTCAAATTTTTGAAAAAAAAAATGAAAGAAAATCATAAATTTGGCAAAAACTTCAACATTTGTAAAAAATTGATTTCCAAAATTCCAAGCTACAAAAAGTCAACGTTTGAAAAACAAAAGGAAAATGTCAGAAAAATTTCGACTTCGGCGAAAAAGTTCCCTTGCCTGAAAAATTGCGAAAATAAATTTAAAATTTCGAATTCAGAGTCAGAAAAATTTTGATTTTGAAAAAATTGAAAAGTTTGCAAAATTCATATTTCACCGTTCGTTAAAAATTATAAATACTAATAATTTTGAATTTAATTCAGAAAAAATCAAAATTTCGAAACAAAATGGTATTTAAAATGCATGATTTTGATTTTAAAACATTTTAAAGGTTGTGGATAACAATTTCGATTACAAATTTGAAGTCATAAAATCTCGACGTTCTGGAAAATACATAAGTTTAGCTTCTAAGCAAAAGCTTTTGAATCATAGATTTATGTTGTTATAATGACTTTTTATTGTAATGTCGGAAATTTTTTTTATTTTTTCAATTTAAGTTTTGTTTCAGAAATGTCATATATCAATTAGTCAGAAATTTTCCAAGTTTTTCAAAGTCAATGGTTTTGAAGTTTTGGTTTGCAAAATTTGGTATTGATCCTCAGTATTTACAACATATCTGTGTTAAGAAACGAATAGCACGCAGTGTCTTCTTCTTTCTCTAATATGGACATAGTGCTGCCAAACAATTTGGGCATGGTTTCTACGAAACCTAATTTGAATAGGTACAGTAACCCACCCACCCCCCCACCCACCACCCAAAAAAAAAATTATAAAAAGTGTTCCAGAAAAAGTCAATTGAGGCAACTTAGACAAAGTGTCCTAAAAAAGCAATCAGGACATAGTGACCAAAAATTTGGATATGATGTCCCAGAAAAATTCTACCCATACATAGTGTCCCAAAAAAGCCAATTTGAACACAGTGTCTCAAAAATAATCTAAATTTTAAAATTTTTTTAAATTTTTCGGATTAAATGAGAAGTAAGGAAGTTTCCATAGGTTTGAAGAAACAGGAAAAGTCATAGAAAAAGCAATTTTGACGAGGAAACCTTTGAAATGTGAAACTTTAGAATACAGTCAACAATTTTTAATTTGCAGTCGAAAAAATTCATCACATTGAAGTATGAAAATGCTAAAAAAAATTATTGGTTTGAAAAGCTATCATAAAAATAATTTTTTTAAATCAGAACTTTAAAAATCACAGGTAAGTATAATTGCTTTTATCAAAAAATGATTCGAAAAAAGCTGTAAAATTATAATTGCGTTGACAAACTCCAAAAATATGATTTCGATTCAAACATTTGGATTTTAAAATCTCAGTTTTTATGATTTGGATTTTTAACGTGAAAAAGAGTTCATGTTCGTATACCTAATACATATGATACCTTACTGAAAAGTTATACCTATCATTTGAATAAATTCGAATCAAAAGTCAAGGGAAATTATGAATGTAAAAAAAGGTATAAGTCATAAAAAACCATGATTTTTGAATTTAAAAAAATTAGATTTTGGTCTGAAAAAAAAGACCCAAAAAGACTTAATTCAAACAAAAATGTAAAATTAGGTACATCGAATTAAAAATCTGAAAAAATCACAAATCAAAGTAGAAGAAATGTCATTAGGATTCACGACATTTTAATAAAATGACTCTTTGATTTTTGAATTGAAATAGTGACACTTGAAATTCTCAAATGAAAACTAAGAATTTTTCAGAAACTTAAAATTTTCTCATCAAAATTACCTACTACTCTTCCTGACCTCGTTTTCCTTCCGCCATTTTGACTTTTTTTGACTCAATCTAATTATTCAAAATTGTCTTCTACTAAATTTTCGAATGGAAATTATAATTCAGACCATCCGCCCAGTTCAAAAACAAAATAAATTTTCAATAAGATCACTGATAACGATAAATTCTCATGAAAAATTCTTGCGATGAAATCGAAAAAAAAATCACACTGCAAGCTGCACCAAGTTCACACCGTTACAGTCTTATCATCTCGAACGATCGTTGCATTTTCATTCCGTTTTACTTGTTACTGTAGTAGATACTCGAAATAGAATTAGGCTATTGAAAATAAGGGCAGCCTTGCATGACATCTAAAATTGAACCCAATTTAAAACTTTAAAGAAGACCGCGTGCAAAAATTCCCCATCTTTGATAAAATCGACAATTAACAACTTCTTATCAATAAACATTCATCTCAGTAATTAATTTTTAGCAAATCCATTCGTTGCCAAAGAATGGTAAAAATTTTCCGGTGAAAGTAAATATTAATCCAGAATCACACGATAAACATTACCAACGACCCTATTACCGAGGAAAATTTCGATCAATCTTGGATCGCTTATAAGATTCTCAGATATAGGTACCAGTTCAGTTCGATTTTTATTTTATTATTGCTGGCGTTTAGTATTCGTCGATAAGTCGAAAGTGACCAGAAGTAGAGCTCGAGCACGTAGACCGACTTTTGTTTTTTATCGCACCTTATGGTGGGTGCTGGTCTACTAGTAAACCGATTCCGATCCCAAGGTTAATTCACGTAGGTAAATAGGCCTAAGCGTTGAAACTTTCACGCGGTCGCTTTGAAATCGTGTCGCGAAAATGACCACACCTGGACGATGAAAAATAACAGAGAAAAGCGTGACATTGGAATATGTACCATTTAACAGCGGCGTTAGCTCTTCAAAGAGATTTACCGAACTTATGGTTTCAAACGAAAGAAGCGAGAGGGAAGGGAATCAAAGGCAGTGGCGTTCCGAAGGCAAATTTCCGGGGTTGAAGGGGGCGGGGTAAAATCTGTGAAAATCCAAACTCGAATTTTTAATTTTTCATACTTAGAAAAAAAAAGTGCAAAATTGTTCATATGGATACAATAATGATTTTTTTCAAGAAAATGATCATTTAATTCTGGTTTCTCATTTAAAAAACCATAAATGTACAAATTTTCATCTTTCTCAATTTGGAAAAGTATATACCCATAAATAACTTGGGAAAATTTGAAAATTATTCCATCATGGGAAAATACGAAAAATTTTCCAACATGGGAAAATACAAAAAATTTCCAACTTGGAAAAATGTGAAAATTTTTCTACTTGGGAGGAAGAATATGAAAATTTTCCAACTTGGGAAAATACAAAAAAATTTCCAACTTGGGAAAATTCGAAAATTATTCCAACATGGGAAAATACGAAAAATTTTCCAACTTGGGAAAATATGAAACATTTTCCAACTTGGAAAAACGTGAAAATTCTTCCACTTGGGAGGAAGAATATGAAAATTTCCAATTTGGGAAAATGCAAAAAATTTCCAACTTGGGAAAATTCGAAAATTATTCCAACATGAGAAAATTCGAAAATTATTCCAACATGAGAAAATTCGAAAATTATTCCAAAATGGGAAAATACAAAAAATTTTCTAACTTGAAAAAATACGAAAAATTTTCCAACTAGGAAAAATGTAAAAATTTTTCCACTTGGGGGAAGAATATGAAAATTTTTCAACTTGGAGAAATGTGAAAATTTCCCAACTTGGAGAAATGTGAAAATTTTCCAAGACTTGGGAAAATATGGAAATTTTTCCAACTCAGGAAAATATGAGTACAACTAGTAAATGTTCCCACCTTGATGAAACATGAGTACAAGTGGCAAATTTCTCTACAGAAAATGATCGTTGTTTTCTGCTTTTTCACACCCAAAAAAATTTACAACTGTTCAATTTTTTCAATTCATGGGTACAAATGGTGAATTTTCTCAACTGAATACTGAAAAATCCTGTTGGGCTCCCTACCTCTCCTATCGGTACGCTCCAGATCAAAGGGACCAATTTTCGTAAAGTGAAACTCGTCCATATGAAACTCGTCTCTCTTATTTTCTACTCAAGAGAGCTGATGACTCGATAGGTAGATATGGGTGCGAGAAAACGTTAAAAAGGCCACTGGTAAGTACAAGTAGTACGTATGATTTACGGTGGCATCGATAACATAATAAAATCGATCACTTATTCGCCTATATCTGCGTACAAGAAGGAAGACGTTTCCTTGTAGAAGGTGGTTCCGACGACGACCAGTCCGAGTATTATTTATAATCCGCCAACAGTTTTGAGTTAGTGTTTTTCTTGTTTCTGAGAGAGATGTGGATGTGTAGTTTACCGCGGAGACCCATAGATGAGAGGTCTACGTACGGTACCTACGATCTTCGAAGGTAATGTGCAGAATGTTCGGAGAAATGGACACAGAAAATACGATCGAAATAAATCTTTCGAAACAGAGTATCAAGAACTAGTCTGTACCCAAGAATTTAAGGTAATAATCGTGCAGCAGATGTTGATAAGAGAGTGCATGCTCGGTAGTAAACGTTTTAAGTGCCTATATTCTTGACAAAGAAGTGTGTCACCAGCGCGCGGCTGTTTAACTGATAACATCACCGTATATACCTGGTAGGCCTAATACAATATGGGCACGTTGATGTACTTGCAATGTCGTCGCTCGTGCATAATGCACTCCGCGCTCACCGTGTTCGCACAAATAATAGAGTTTATGTGCGTATATCTCTTTTTTCTCTCTCTTTCTTCTTGATTCTTCCTCTGCTTTCGAGTGTTTTTTCAGTATAGGCGGGTTTTTTTCATCGCGGGACCCCAAATATCTTTGTCGAGATCCATTGTAAATTTGTTACAGAGTACGATTAATAGGTGAACTTTTTTTGGCTTGAATTTGAGCTTAGGCATTGAAAATATAAGTCAAGTTCACGCGATTGTGTTACACATCGGTATGTACTGCGGGTACTTTCAACTTTACCTGGATAGGATGAGACTACAGCGTCATCATAATCGGGAAATTATTGTAGAATGATAGTCGAGCGACACGATGGTTGATTTGGAATTTAATTTATTGCATGTATCGTTGTTCGTTGTAAGCGCTTGTTTGAATTTACCTGATGACTTAGTTTTTACGAAGAGTAGGCCTCGAGTTTTTATCATTGGCTCGATCAAACAATGCGACTTTTGAGCAGATGATTTTGGTTTCAAAAAAGTAGATGAAGAGCATTTTCTGGTAAGATGGATCGGCCTTTGAACGGATCGGGCCAAAAATCACCCAAAATGTTGGTATTCATGTTAAACCACCTCAGAAACATTTTCAAACCACTACTTCCACCTTCAACCGTCTTACAAATCCATAAATGCTGAAAATTCAGTATTTTCTATCTCTGAAGTGGGTGATCCAAAAATGTTGAAATTTTTACAGATTATACATACTCTCTCATTCCGAATCAGTGAAAAATCACTGATAAACAGTCAGAATTGCAGCACAGGAAAAATCAGTGAAATTCACTGATTTTCAGTGATTTTTCACCGATTATTCAAAGAATTTCACAGATTTTTCAGTGAATTTCATAAATATCACTGAGTTTTCAGTGAATTTTCACTGATTTCCAGTGATTTTCTTTCACTGATTTGTTTTCAGTGAAAAAATTTTCACTGATTTTCTCCTGTGCTGCAATTCTGACTGTTTCTCAGTGATTTTCGGTAATTTATTTATAATTGAGAGAGTAGGTACATACCCTGTAGAGTAGACGCACATCTGAGAATTTTTTAAAAAAGTGAATTTTTCGGGTGTTTCGCGGTTTTAAAATTTCAAAAATTCGCCAAAAAAATGGGGAGAGGGAATCGTGAAATTTTCCTATCTGCGTACGTGCCATTTCGAGGGTTGAACAGGAACTCATTCCGGATGTAAAAATCAAAACCTCAAATTCCTATGGATGAAGCAAGGAAAAGTGATTTTTTCACAATGAAATGAAACATTTCAATTTTATCGTGTTGAGAAATTATGGAATTTTTATAGGTATACCTTCACTTTTAATTAGTCTGGAAATGGAAACTGTTTATTTGAGTATCTTTCGACATATTCTGCCAAAAAATTGTATTTTGTTGGAAATATCGTCCTTGAAACTCCTTATAAAAAAGTGGGAAAAAAACGAAAAAATGTGGTTCACGTTCTGTTGATGTCATGTTCCAATTTTTTCAACTTTTTCCTGTAATGTGCCAAGAAATCTAGATGCTTCCAAAACGAAGAAGTCGAAAATTATTGGGGGTGGCCATCAAACACATTACGGGTAGATTTTTGGAAAATTAGACGACCTCCGTTAGAATAATTTCAGAAGTGTATTCAGGGGCGTCATGACCCCTTCTCCACAGCCTGTTTTATTAGGGTCACAAATATTGGAAATATATATTTTTTAATTATGGATTTTTCAAAATTTTGACAACATTACAAGGTCTATTATTGTTTTTTCATAAATAATTTCGTCCTGGACTGATTTTCTGGCAGGCATTTAGATCGTTGTGATTTTCATAGCTTGACAGAATCAGCGCCCATTAACAGAATTTTACAATTCATCTATGACAAAAACTTCAGTTACAAACTTACAAGGGAGGTATTCCCACTCAGGTGAAATTTTGAGACAAATCAAAATTAGATCATAAAAGAACCCCTATTCAAAATTTCAAGTCCTAAAGTTCATTTCTTTGATTTTGGTGAATTTTTGAAATTACAAAATTCCCTCATCATCCTGCAGAATATAAAAATTTGATCTAATCAACGAAAAAAATTGAAATTTGATAGGTAATTAGGTATATACCTTATTTTTGACCTCCCAAATAGATTAGAAGATGTTTCAAGATGTTTCGAAGCCTCCAGAAAATTTTGGAATATTCCAGCTCTGAAGAACAGCCCTTGAAAATGGTCCATTTATGAACTTTAGGACCTATATTGTGAATTATTCATATTTGTGACTAATTTGATCGATTTAAGCACTATTTTATGAAATTCGTAAATTCGAGTTAAAATACATATTTTTGGCAGAAAATTTTCCTGCAAAAAATTTAAAAATACGCATACAGCACCGCGTAGGCATCGAAGTAAAAAGCTGAAGGTTGGTAGACTCTCTAGGGAGTGATTTTTCCCGACGCACGGCTAAAAAAGACGTCAGCACGACGCGACGAGCGTAGGCACTTTAACGACTGAAAAATAAATTCACGACAGTAAAAGGCATACCAAGACAAAAAAGTTTTCAAAAGACGAAAGAATTTGTTGGAAGACAAATAAAAAAATTCACATGTTACTATGTCCTTTCAATTTAACTACCAGGTAGGGTAATGAACGACGAACTTTTTAGGTCAAAATGTGTCATCGAAGCGAAAAAATTAAATTAAACTCCAACATCAAATTTAACACAAACCCTTCTTCCCAACCACTTCTCAACACTGGGCGTAAAAGTCTTAGCAATTGAGGACCGTTTTTCCAAACCGTGATAACTTCATTTTTGGCGTTTTTGACTTTTTGACGGATTTGGGTACTTGAAGTGGTCCGCCACCAAATGGCGTTGGTAGAATTTAGCTAACTATCTTACCTTCCACGTTCTGTGACAAAAACCGTTTTGAGTGTTGTAAATCGTTTTTCCAAACCGTGATAACTTCAGTATTTATACATAAAAATGAAGAATAGTACAAAAAAACTTTGAAACTTTTTAATTTTTTAGATACGCGAAAGCTCAAACATTAAAATCATTTTTAGGAAGAGGTTTCAACCTTTTTCCGAGATTTTTTCAACATTTGATAGGTGAAAGAATACTCTATAAAATGAGCCGAACAATTTTTCCGACAGACTATATGGTATCGCTCAGGGTGCCACTTGAATATTTTTAAAAAATAAAAAAATTACAACAAAATTTGTTTTTTAAGTATAATAAGGAAGTGTTGAGTGATGAAATTTTTTTAATGGTTGTAATGTGTTTATGTAGTGTATGTGCAACAAAGGCAGAAAAAATTAATTTTTTTCCGATGTTTATATGGCTTTGAGAGAGAAATAAGTGAAAATCGTTTTTCCAAACCGTGATAACTTCAACTTTTTTCATTTTCGTTCCATTCCTGCAGCGCCAGAGATGAAAATTTCGGTATGCCACTTGTTCGACATATTTTGTAATGATAGCCGCAATATATTTACTTTTGTAACAGATTTCAAAAAAAAAAACTTTCTCCGTGATACAGTTTTTTTTGATTTGCTCGAAATCACTTTTTTGAAGTTATCACGGTTTGGAAAAACGGTCCTCAATTATAAACGTCCAGTATAATAAAATTTAATTTTAAAAAAAAATTAAAAAATTTTTTGATTAAAAAGGACAAAGTATTTGTTTTTCTGAGGAATATATTTTCAATTTTTCATCTAGAATTAATTTCATTTTGGCACCAATCATTAATTTTTGTTGATTCTCCTCAATTTTTCTTCAACTTGAAACAAAAATTTTTCAAAAAAAGGTCATTTTCAAAAACTTTCCGACTCAAATCTAATTTTTTTGCTTCAAAATTTAATTTTTCCATTAATGGAAGGCCAGCTACTCCCTCTGCAAGATAAAATTCTGCTGGAGAACATTTTCAATTTATCATCTGACATGATAACACCTCGGGAAAGAAAAAACAGAAAATTCACTCATCCCTATGAGATCACAAAATTCTACAAACGGCGTAGAACATTTTCAAAGTGTTTTTTTTTTAAATAAATGTCAAATTTTCTGCACATCAAAGCCCCTAAAAATATCACGGGGTCTGCTGAATATAAATAAGAAAATTATGGCTATTTTTTGAATTTTTCTTGCCATTCGTCGTGTATCTCCCCCCTCCTTGAATCAATTGGAAGCGGTTTTGAGACGTTTTAAAGTCTCTAGAAAATTTTAAGATTTTTCATATTTTTAAATTTTTCCCAGGTCATTAAATCAAATACTCTTTCCGCATTCCAACGTTTTCGGAACCAAATTCTCTCCTCCAAGAACTCAGAACTACCAAAAACAATACACTCCTCAGGAATTTTTACAGCAATTTTCTCTCTCCTAACTCACGCAAGCCTCCTTAAGGAAGATCCACCTCCCATCTTCACACATCACATCCTTGTTCAATGTTCAAAATTTCAAAAAAAGAAAAAGGTCCACTATCACAATGTCCAACAATCCTACAAAATCTTGGAGGACAATTATCACTATTTAGTAAGAAATTCTAATATTCTTTTCCAACACTGGTCTACAACCCCTACTATGACATAACACCCATTCTCAAACGCCTCTAGCCTTAGTTGATTTATATGGCGTTGAAATAATAATACTTAATAAAAAATTTTCCGGAAAAATTTCCCGCCAAAAATATGTACTTCAACTCGAAGTTACGAAGTTTGGAAAATTATGCTTTGATGAATAGGGTGAACCGAAAAACCAAAAATTTCAATTTTTGAAAAGTAACCCCCGGCAAAAGTTGTTGGCTAGATGGACTAGAAAAATGAAATAAAAAATTTCAAAATCGATTCATATCTTCCGATCACGCAAAAGCCTTCAATTCTTCGAAAATTTACAAAAATTCAATATTTTCAGAAATTTAAAAAAGATTCATTAAAATTAATTTTAGAGCTTATTTAGGGACTATTTAAAGCAAAAAGCACAACTTTTTTCGAAAAAATTCGTTTTTTATAGTTTCTTAAATTTCTCATATTTCTTCACCTCTGAAGAAAAATTGACAAAAAGTTATAAAACACTGATTTTTTTCAAAAAAAAAGTGCTTTTTGGTCTAGATAGTTATTTAAGAAGCTCTAAAATTAATTTCAATCAAGTTTGAAATTTTTGAAAAATTGAAAGCTCTTGCGCGATCGGAAGATATGAATCGATTTTGAAATTTTCAACTTTATTTTTCTAGTCTACCCAGCCAACAACTTTTGCAGGGGGTAACTTTTCAAACATCAAAATTTTTGGTTTTTCGATCCACCCTATTCATGAATCAAATCGATACCTACCAATTTGGCTAATACACGATTGTAGGTGCTTAAATTCATATGAATCATTTTTATGAGCTTTTCTCCAGCGTTGGAAAATTTTTAAAAATGTTCAAGGTTCCGAAATCTCTCGAAATTGCTTCCAATCAATTCGGGAGGTCGAAAATAGGGTATCTACCAAATTTCTGCTTTTTTCGTTGATTAAGTAGATCAAATTTTCATATTTTACAGGGTAATGAATTGATTTTCAAAATTTCAAAAATTCACCAAAATTCGAAAAAGAAACTTCAGCACCTGAAATTTTGGACATGGGTTTTTTTATGATGTACTTACTTTCGATTCATTTTTGTTTCAGCTCAAAATTTTACTTGAGTTGGGATATTTTTTTAGTAAATATCAATTAGGGGAAAGCAAAATCTCCTTGGAAATGCTATTCCCGAATCGTTTCCCAACTTCTTTTTTTTTTTTTTTAAATTGAATAATTCAGCTGTCTCATAAATCGTCAAAATTCAGACACCATCTTCACACTTCTACTCGCCGTACCTCTTACTTCACCTTTCATTAAAATCGCGAATTATTCACCACGCTTTTATCGGGGTAGAAAATCTCGCGAGATTTTTTCCATCCGTCCACTATTTTTACGGTCGTTTATTAAAAACATGTCCGTATTGTTACGTCGGCTTCCGCGAGCCCATCACAGCAATCACATCGGTCTCTTATTCATTTTCATCTCACAATAGTCGAGCTCAGAGTCCGACTCGGATCGGATCGTGAGTCGTTACTATTTTTACACTCGGACATTTCGCTCGTTTGTACATCATCAAGAATTAATGAGTCGTTTAATCGGCGTTCCGGTGACTCGCAGTAATGACGGTTAATAGGTGCGAAGAACGTCCCGATGTGTACCATTTATAACTCGGATTTCCACCATCCATAAGCATCCGAGAGTCGAGCTCGAATTGCTCGGAGAGGAGGCGACCGATAAAAAACCTCGATCAGATATTGATAACGAAGTGTTCCAATACGAGCTTCCTCGTATTTCGTTCTGCGCGCATAGAATTTGTCTCGATTCTCGACGAAAGCTCTTTTCTCTTTTTTTCCTCCGAATAAAAGAATATTCCGTTACGCGGGGCACGAATTGCAGACTACGGATCGGCGGACGACCGCTGGAGAGCGTTTTTTTCCTCGTACTTAGGCGTAGTATGGGTTCCGTGTTAGGTGGCAGGCGTTAGAGAGCTTTATCTCACTTATATATCTGCATTCGACAAAAGCCATAAACTTCATTTGCCAACGTTTTATTTGTCTTATTTGCCAGCCAGGTTATGTTAACCTTTTCAAGGAATTATGTAGTACAATATTAGCGTTTGTTCGATATGTAACCTTATGTAACCTTTTAAGAGTCTGTTATCTCTTAATTTATGGCCGAACGAGTCGCGTATAAGTAAACTTGAATTGAGCGGCGGGGCCGCGGCGACGAATAGATTTTACGAAGACGAGTTATTAATCTAGAAGAGAGTGGAAAGTACAATGTACGCCGCGTTATATTTAGAAAAAGAAAAATTGTCCAGCTCGAGCATACCTATGTGGTCGCTGGTGCAGTGCGAAAGGCATTAATGTCGCCGTAATTTTTGCAATGACCCGTGCGGAGAGTGCGGATAAGACGGACGTTTCGCTAATGTCGTTAAGGTTCGATTTTACTCCAACCGCCTTTGCTTCGTAATTTTTTTTATGGTTTATTGTAAAAACGTTCGGTTGTCGTTAAATACCCGATAGATACGAATACCGAGAAGGTAGGGTACCCAGAGCTACGACAAAGCCGCAACTTTCTCATCTATTACCGTTACTCGATGACCAATTGTTCGGTAGCTGATGGATTTTCAAACGACCATATCGTTTTTTTTTTTCGTCGTCGTTTGATTTATTGATCAGCAGATGTACGTAGACGTATGTACGTATGTACGATGTACCTGTAGCATACCGTGAGTTTACGTGTTTTCGAGTTATCGATGTATGTAAAAGCATAAGCGCGAGTATGCGACGATGTCGGATGGGTTTTGAAGGGAGTGTTTATTCTTATATGTTCGTTTTGCGGAATGCGTTTTTTACGATTGCAATCTGCGGTACGGCATTGTCATTTGTTTGTTTTATTATTTTCGTAGCGCGGTTTGGGCGTTTGAAGCGGAGGCGGTTGAATGGATGGGCGAGCGGTGGATATTTGAAAGGGAGAGATCCGAGGGGATTAATGAGGGGTAGAAGTAAATGCTCAATAGAGGTGAAATTGCGAAATTTTACCTACTCATTTTTTACAAAAATTCTCGTATTTTGAAATCTGTAATAGCGTTTTATGAAAATTGAGCGTTTTTTGTTAGAAGTGTACGATATCAATCAACTTGCTCAATTTTTTCTACAGAGAATGCACATTCTTTCATGGTTTCTTAATTTCTAAGCATTGGAGTTCAGTATTTGAGAAAATTTTTCAACTTTGTCAAAAACATTAATTTTTGAAGGATTTAAAAGGGTGGTGGGATAAGGAGGTCGAATCTGCCCTCGAAAGCTTTTCGAATAATTCCGAAGCCAAAAAGCAGATCCTATTGAGAAAAATTGTCAAACCCCCACTCCGCCTGTTTTCCGAGATATAACAAAAACGTGTTTTCAACTTTTTTTCTCTCACGTGCGTCGCGTCGTAATCAAGATAAGAAGTTGAAATCTTTTCTGTAAATTTTCGTCAATAGGTGGTACAGAAATTAATTTTTCGTTATAGAGGGAGTAAAAGTCCACTTTCACTCCCAACTCGCCTTCTACTCCCTCTATAACGAAAAATATCGTATGCAACTCGGGAGATAAATGATTTTCGACAATTTTGAGTTATTTTCCTTGCTTCGCTCGGACAATAAACCTCAAAATTCGTAGAAAATCACTTTATCTCTCTGGTGGCATGATAAGTATATACTATTTTTCAAACATTACTCTTTGAATTACGTGGATTTGAAATTTTCAAATGGCCATATCTCAGAAATAAGACCAAAGTCAATCACGAAGTATTCTTGAAAAATGTACATTTGTAGTGGGAATATACTCTCTCATTCCGAATCAGTGAAAAATCACTGATAAACAGTCAGAAGTGCGGCACAGGAAAAATCAGTGAAATTCACTGATTTTCAGCGATTTTTCACTGATTATTCAAAGAATTTCACAGATTTTTCAGTGAATTTCATAAATATCACTTGAGTTTTCATTGAATTTTCACTGATTTCCAGTGATTTTCCTTCACTGAATTGCTTTCAGTAAAAAAATTTTCACTGATTTATTACTGTGCTGCAATTCTGACTGTTTTTCAGTGATTTTTGATAAATTTCACTGATTCAGAAATGAGAGAGTACCTACCACAAAAATTTCAAAAATTTTCAAGTGGTAGAACTTGGTAAAAAAAATACGGAAACTAGGTCTTGACAGCAAAAAATTAGCAGAAAGGGGAAGTTTTGTATATAAGTCCTGTACTCTCTAAATTTGAATCAGTCGAAATTGACTGATTTAAATAAACAGAATTGAGTCACACTTGAAATCAGTGAAAAAATTTACTGATTTAATCAGTGAATTTTCATTATTAAATGAGTAAAAATTAAAATTCACTGATTGAATCAGTAAATTTTTTCACTAATTGCAATCAGTCAATTAATTTTTACTGATTCAATATGAAAATTCACTAATTGAATCGGCAATTTTTCCCTGGATAAGTAAATAGGTTGATTTTTCATCAGTCAATTTTGGCATTTTTGACTGATTCAAATTTAGAGAGTAGGGTATGTATTTTAACATGCCCAAACTTTCTTAAAATCGACGAGTATTTTGATTTTTTTTCTGAGGATCCCCCCCCCCCTCCACGACGTCCTAAGGAAAAATAATTTTAAATACCTAATAAAATTGTTCATTTTTTACTACTCTACAATTTTTGTTTCTTTGTTCCGACTTTTTTTTCGTAAGTGCACAATTTCGTAAGTTATAGCCGGAAAACCAGAATTTAAGCCCTCCCCTCTCCCCCTAGAAAATTTTTCCAAGTACTTGCGCCTGGGATGATTATTTTGATGAATTTCCGCCCCAAAAGTCATCCCATGATTTATCCGTGTTTTTGAACCTGGGATGAATTATCATTCCAAGAATCATCCCACGATTTTCCCGAGCGTTTAAAGCTGTAATTGAGAAAAATTGGAATAAATTTTTATCCCAACAATCATCCCATGATTTTTCCGATTTTGAGGCTGAGATGATTATTGGGATGAATTTTCATCCCAAAATTTATCCCACAATCATTCCATGATTTTTTTTGGAGTGTGAGACTGGAATGAATTATTACCCCAAAAATCATTCCACATTTTTTTCGCTTTTTTGAGGCTGGAATGAATTTTTGGATGAATTTTCATCCCAAGAATCATCCTACGATTTCACCGAGCGTTTTGAAGCTGGGATTGGGAAAAATTGGGATACATTTTTATCCCAACAATCATCCCATGATTTTTCCGAGTTTTTGTGGCTATGATGATAATCGGGATGAATTTTCATCCCAAAAATTATCCCACGATTTTTCCGATTTTTCAAGGCTGAGATGATTGAATTTTCATTACAAAAATTATCCCACAATCATTCCAAGATTTTTCTGGAGTGTTTGAGACTGGGATGAATTATCACTCCAAAAATCATTCCATATTTTTTTCGCTTTTTTGAGGCTGGGATGAATTTTCATCCCAAGAATCATCCTACGATTTTACCATGCGTTTTGAAGCTGGGATTGGGAAAATTGAAATAAATTTTCATCCCAACAATCATTCCATGATTTTTCCGAGTTTTTGTGGCTATGATGATTATTGGGTGAATTTTCATCCCAAAAATTATCCCATATTTTTTCGAGTTTTTGAGGCTGGGATGAATTTTCATCCCAACAATCATCCTTTGATTATGATTATTGGGATGAAATTTAGAATGAATTTCCATTCCAAAAATCATCCCACAATTTATTCCAAGTTTTTGAGGGTGATATGAAAATTGCGATGAATTTTCACATGCAATGATTTTTCTGAGTTTTTGAGGCTTGGATTGGAATGAATTTTCATCCCAAAAATCATCCCACAATCATCTCATGATTTTTTCAAATTTTGGGGTGCATTTTCATTCCAATAATCATCCCATGATTTTCCGATAGGTATTTTACGGCTGGGATGATTATTCGGTTGAATTTTAGGAAGAATTTTATTGTACGAGTTTGTGGCATTTGTTTAAAAATTTTCGGGAGGGTGCATCAATTTGAGCGTCGAACTGTTAATCCTCAAGTACTCGATGACGATAGCGTACATTCTTGCCAATTTTATTGAAGTTTGGAGTTGCTGGGTTGCTCAAAATAGACCCATTGAGCTGCAGAAGAGAGTGAAGTCCGGTCCAGATATCAAAATTACACTGGCAAGAATCAATGTGATCATACGTTCACCCCCCTCGCACTTCTCGTCATCACCATACTTATTTGATGTACAGCCCCCGCTCACCCATTTCTGGGTAGTGGGGAGCTCCTTAAACGTTGTTTCTTTCTCAAAATACATTCAATACATTCAATCACTCTGAGGATTCGGTAATTTTCAAAAATTTAGAAATCAAAATTTCGGTCTCGTATAGAATTTAAACACAAGTTCATTCATTTTCACTTCCCTTCACCCCCTCCCGCCAATAAAATCAATCCAATCGCTTCTTTCATCGGTCAAACACACCTCCACGCTACGCTCATACGATAAACCGATTCAAAATGAAGATATCACATTAGAATACAAAACACGATACTTAATGCGTTTTAATTTCATAAAAAATTACTTCCAATCGAGTTACCTAGGCACATACGCGATAGGGAAAATAAAACAAGCGCCGAGATTAATCCGGACAACTCACAATGACTTGTTCTTGTCGAAGTGACGATTTGAAAACACGCTGCGGACTAAGGAAGAAGAAAAAAAACCGTAAAGAAAATAAACACGAGAACATGTACCTCTCTATGCCCATACATAAAGCGTAATCTGGCCGGGTACGTGTGACGGTGGTGCGCGGATCGAGTCTAATCTAAGAACGTTTTATTTATACTCATTTCTCGGTCATTTTAATAAATTAATTACCTATACGATCGAACGCGAACGTTATCTGTCGTCGAGCTTTAAAATACCTACCGACGTCGACGACGGCGATGAGTTAATCTCGCGACAAAATACCTTCCAGGGAAACGCAGGTATTAAAAAACGATTAAAATTCACGATGCGATTTCAACGACGAAGAATACGGAAGTGTAAGTAAAAGTGGACGAATTTTATTGAGAATGTGTGATTTTATGGCTACTTATGGAAGATGGAACGATAGGACCCCAACTATAAATAAAAATCAAATCAATAGGTCAATAACGATTTAGAATTAGATACCTAGATGAAAAATATTTCAGTAATAAATTAGCACATATTTTTCCAGGTATAGGTACCTCAAAGAAGAGTGAATTGAATCGTCCACCGGAGAGGATTTCGTTCCGGTGTAAATGTTTGTACAAGAGTGAAATGTTTTCCATATTCGATTCTAATTCGCCGTGTAAAGCGGCAGAAATAATTATCGATTGATATTCGCTCCAAAGTGGATGCTCTAGAGAGGGGAATACGACAAAAAGCCTCATCGTCGGATTTTTCTCATCGTTTGAGATCGTGCTTTGCGCGAAGTCGTTGCCGACCTGAATACCGACCATTCTTTAAAAACAGTCCTGCACCGAGCACCGAGAGTCGCATCGTATATGTTAATATTTTAATCAAAGTATGAATGATAATATATACTATAATGCCGCACCACCACCATGGCCGCAAATACATAGAGGTAGAGCGCAACAGAATTGAGGATATCGGCTCCCGCTGTTAATCGGATACGACTCAGCGCCATGCTATCTCCACTTGCACACATTCAAGTCCATAGAACCAACATCGACGACCACTGCGACCGTATCTTTGGCAGTTGAAATAAACTTCAAGATGTTCACGTTTTTATGGGCAATATTGTCCCTGTTCGCGATGACTCCCGAAGTATGGTTTCCGCATCCATCTGTCTTCAGCTGCACCTCATCACATATACCGAGTAGGTACATTTCCGAAGTCGAAACCTCTGGATTTTTTTTTTTTGATTGTCGAGTATACTCACGCACCACGTACACCGAACACCGATTAAAAACTTTTTTAACGATTCGAAAATATACAACTGTGACCATTTAATAAAAAACGAAAAAAAACCTCGGTAGGCTGTAAATTTTTTAATATTTAACTTTTTACGGCTTTTTATATAATTTATTTCGAATGTAATTTAAAACCTGCAGTCGTGGTTTTGAAAATTTAATTAATTTCGAATCGATGAACAATGAGGTCGTTGCTCGAATTCGATCCTGTATGCCAGTACCGTTACCGCAGGGCTGGGGGTTTTATTGTTCGACGCATTTTCGGATGCTCATTCGGCCACCGCAAACATAAAATTCGGAATGTGGTCGTAGCGTGGGTACTTTTGTTGCGTCGAGTCGACTAAAAAATACATACTGTAATTCGCAGTAGCTGCGATGTTACTGATGTTGATGCTGGAGATACGCGATATTTGATTATTTTGAGACGACTATAGAAACTTATGTACCTAAACAAAGGGCCAATCGAGGGAAAAAAACAGCGATTGCCCCTCCCCCCTCCAAAAAAAAGAAAGCCACGAGACGTTGCGCTGCAGTGCTAGTAGGTATTTTTTTTCTATTTTCATTCGAAATAAAAACTAATGCAGTGGAAGGTCAAAAAGTAGGGGTTGAAGGGTACACCTTTTGGATTTGATGAAAAAAAGGTTTTTTTTACAATCGAAAATTATTTTGATGCGTTAAAAATTGAAGAAATATAAGTCGACGAATTGGGGGAGGGGAGGAACAAAAATTGAAAATTTTCAACACAGATGGAATTTTGTGATGATTTTTTCTAAAAATATAAATTTTCGCCAAAAATAATTACAGGCATCAAACATGGATTTCGGGAAAAAATAATGACTTTTGTGACTTTTTATGAGGCAAAAAGTGGCCTATTTTTCGAAAAAAGTGACCAATTTTTCAATTTTTTCCTCATAAATAAATACCCCCCCTCCCCCCTATTTTTTCCATAACTCAATACCAATGCCAAGGTATCAATCAACAAGGCTGATGAACTAATAAGTAGGTAAAAAAAAATTGATAGGACTTTTTTTTAGAAATAGGATCGTTCAGTGTGAACTACTTCGCTACCTCATATTTTTGTGATTTTGAGCTTCTCATTTTTGGGCGATTGTTCAAGGTGGTCCATTTTACATCAACTCGAACCAAAAATGAAGCTAGGTCTTCCGATTTTGCTTAATATTTTTTTACGAGCAAAAAATTGATTTTTACTACAAAATGATGATTTTTCGAATTTCGATACATGCTTTTGAAAAATGGTAATTTTTGAGTGATATTTCAAGTTGGTCCACTTACATCAACTCGAACTCGAACCAAAAATGAAGCCAGGTCTTCTAATTTCGCTTAATATTTTTTTACGGATTCTCCTTGATGGTCTAATAAAATAACCATCCACCATTAATTTCATCTTAACCCTCGAAGAAGCTGGAAAGGGGCGTGAACCTCGTAATTTTTGAGGTATTGCGATTTTTTGCCAAACTACCCAACTTTAAAGGCTTGTACTTGAGATTGATTGTACAGGAAGGATAACTGTTTGAAAATGTGAAAAAAATTACAATGAAGAGCCCTTCTCACCCTTAATTTCAACGAAAAAATTTTCAAAATTGGATCTCGACACCTTTGGGAGGAAATGGGGTGACCAGAATTCCAAAAAATAAAAAAAGTAGAGTAACACAACAATTTCTACTAATTCTAATGCGCTGTACTCAGCTTTTTCATCCAACCACTTTAAATCTCTTTATCAGCCCCCCCCTCCCCGATAAGGTCAGAATTTTAAAAAAAGAAAAAGAAACGAGTGACAAATCGTTTGTTAGGTTTTTGAGGGTACTAAATACGAATATTTCCCTTTTTTTTTGGATTCAGTCGAAAAATATCAAAATTAGCCAAAGTGATAAAACTGAAACGTCAAGTTCGAACTTTGAACTGACAAGTTATCGAAGAACAAAATTAGAAATTTTTATCGAAAAATAAAAACTCAATTACAAACATATTTGACAGATCAAAAAGTCATGGTCAAATTTCAAAGCTATTCTAATTTCAAAATAAATCAAAAAATCGACGAACTCAAAAAAACAGAAGAGAAAATATCATGCTCCTAAGGATCCAAAAACGGTTCTAAATCCCGAAAATAATTCAAAAAATTTTATTTAGGTACTTTTTTCAAAAATTGCCACATTTTTGAAACTGAAAACTTTTTTTTGGAAACTTAAAGGTATAATACGACTTTCTAATCAATTTTTTCAGATTCTCCTCAAAATTTCAGACTAAAATTAAAAGCAAAAGCAAATTGAAAAACATGGGTCATTTTGGGGCTATTTTCTGGACACTCAGAGGTAGATTTGGCCTTCGAACTATGTTTTTTTCAATCAATTTCCTACAAGGGAGGTATCCTAACTCAAAGTAAAATTTTGAGCCCAAACAAAAAAGTAATTGAAAGTACATCATAACAGGACCGCGTATCCAAAATTTCAGGGGCTGAAGTTCGTTTCTCGATTTTTGGCGAATTTTTGAAATTTCAAAATTACCTCTACCCTGCAAAATATGAAAATTTGATCTAATCAACGAAAAAAACTGAAATTTGATATATACCAAGTTTTAGCTCTTTACCCAATTACGTGTGCAAAGGGGGATTTTTGGAATCTCCCCCAGAAAAATATCCTGCCCAAAAATGCGAATTTGAACTCAAAGTTGCGAATTTCCGTAAATTGTGCTTTAATCGATGAAATAGGTCACCAATATGAGTAATTCGCGATTATAGGTGCTGATGTTCATGTATGGACCATTTTTACGGGCTTTTTTCCAGCGCTGGAAAATTCAAAAATTTTCTGATTGCTCCGAAACGTCTCGAAACCACTTCCATTCGATTTGGAAAATCGAAAATAAGTTATCTACCAAGTTTCAACTTTGTACCTCGATGTATGCGCAGTAGGCAAATTTTTGAATTTTTTTCAGGAAAATTTCTTGCCCAAAAATGCGAATTTGAACTCAAAGTTACGAATTTTGGAAAATTGTGCTTTAATCGATCAAATAGATCACCAATATGGATAATCCGCGATTATAGGTGCTGAAGTGTACATGGGCCATTTTTATGGGCTTTTCTCCAGCGCTGGAAAATTCCAAAATTTTCTGATGGCTCCGAAACGTCTCGAAACCGCTTCCGATCGATTCGGGAGGTCAAAAATAGGGTATCTACCAAATTTCAGCTTTTTTCGTTGATTAGTCGAATTTTCATACTTCGCAGAGTGATGAGCTGATTTTGAAATTTCAAAAATTCACCAAAATTCGAAAAATGAACTCCAGCACCTGAAATTTTGGATATCGATTTTTTTATGATGTACTTTCGATTAATTTTTGTTTCAGCTCAAAATTTTACTTTGAGTTGGAGTACCTTTCTTATCAGTAAGAATTAAAAAAAAAACATAATTTTTCGCAGTTTACCCCCCCCCCCCCCCGCCCAATCACGCTAAATTCTTATCTATACATGTAGCACAGACGAACCAGAGTTGTTTATAAAAAAAAACGAAAAATCGAAAATTTCCGACTTACGTTAAATAGAATTTCTCCAATTGTTTCTACTCTTAGTTTGAAAAATAATAACGAGAAAAATTCGTAAAATATTACAAAAACTTACAAAATATCGCAAAAATGACTAAAAAAAACGTTATGTGCATTGAAAAAATTGTTAAATCTTCTGTTTATGATTTATAATCACGTGCAAACTCAAAGATATGACGGGAGTTATTTGGGAAGATTTTTTCAACAGCCAAATAACAAGCTCAGATGATACGAGAATTGTCTAAATCTGAAAAAATTAACCATGTTTCGTAAAAAATCGTTGGTAATTTTGCTGCGGCATGAAAAATTGACATACCTGCTTAATTTTGTGAAAAATTAGTCAATACCAATGTGCAAAAAATTCAAGTAGACTTGAAGAGTTTGCAATTGTGCGTTGTCCAAACGAAAAAAAATTGTGCAAAAAAATGTATTCTGCGTGAAAACAGTTTGCGACATAAAAACGTGGTGATCGCGAGAAAATAATTGATACGAATGTACAATGAATTCCTTGACATGTTCCAGACATTTCCTACTGGTAACTTACGTTCTTCTCATTTTTTTCAAATGGAAAACTACCTCAACTCGAGTCACATTTTCTAATTTGCTGCGATATTTTTCAAAACAGTCGCATCCGTTTATTTACAAGCTCCCATGCCCTTTACCTTCGAAAAGAAATATAATACTATAACGGGCATTTCACACATACTGGTCATGATGGCACCTTGTATTAATCTACGTTCAGCAAATACCTACCATCCAGCTCTCTATTTCGATGTAGGTACATCATAATCTGCGGAGAAAAAAATCGACCCTCGTGATGAAAATAATTAATAAATGCAACGCAAATGCATAAAATTAATAAAACCGCGACAGAAATCTCACACTCGTATCCGCAGGTCGCAGTAATTTGATCTACGAGACGGAATTCTCTCCTCGAGTTGATTTTTTTTAAAAAAATTCATGTAAGTTTATTTCAAATATATAAACTACTTACAGCGGAGGAAAAAAGGTTAAGAAAAATAGTTCGTTTATATAAGTCGGATTTATGAATTTATCATCGTTCGTTTGGCATTTATGTAATTTTTCCATTTTTCTGACGGCAGCTGCGGAGTGAAAAACGCGGAGAATTTTTATTCGACGCCATGAGCGAGCTGCGGAATTCTCGATCACATTTTTTTTTTCAACGCGGAGACGTTAGTCCGTTATATTTTGATTTCTTATATGACATTGATTCGTGCCATGGTTTTTTTTTTAAATCCATTCCTCGAGAGGTTGGAATTTGTCGAGGATTCGATCTATGCTGATAGCTGTGCCTGAGGTATTTCGAGTAAGGTGTAATTAAAACTCGAGTAGGAGGGATTGGGAGTTGATGGAAGTTGGAATATTTTTTCTGTACGTAGGTATTTCCTGGGTACCCATTTTGACCATAGTTGTCGGAAGTACCTTTTAGAGCTTCGATGATACTTCTAATACATTTGTTGGCGAGGTTTTTTTTCTCTATCTATATATCTAAGGTCTTAGGTATCCTTTTCTATACTATTTTTATTATTATTATTCGCGCCACACGATAATACCGAACAGTTGTCGGATTGTTATTACGTCTGGTTGACCGACATTTGCATATAAGTATCTCTTCGGCTAAGGATCTATTGTTAATCGCGCCGTTGTTAATGTGTATCGTGGTATCTTTGAAGTTGTTTTCCTATCTCTTTCTCGTTCTTGTATAAGCGCGACCGCGACGACCGTGGCCGTTGTCGGTTTCTATGAGATTTCGCTGCTGCAATTGTACTGTTCGGTGCGCAGTATACGCGCGGAAAAGAGTTTATTTCCCGTTCGATTTCCAGCATGCTCGGGGGCCCCCGTACGCGGCAACCTTTTTCCTTTTTTTTTTTTGAGCTGTACCGTGAGAATTAAAATGTGTTCGATGGGTTATTCATTGTGAATAAGATCATTGGCGGTGGCGGTGTAGGCCACGGTGACCATTTACAAACGTATTGGCAACCTGGGGTTCCAATCGAATAGGTGTTGTTTTTCCATATTTGAAAATTCTTTCGGTTTTAATGATCGAGCCCGTTGAAAGGACGACTCGACTAGTCTACTTAGGAACTGGTTCGTAGCTGAAAAATCAGTTGGCCTGATGGTATTGGCTAATTTGGATCTTGGGTGCTGAGAAAAGGCGAGGGAAAGGGGGAGTTAGGTATTGAAAAAAGTAAATCGAGAGAAAGGAGATGTGATTTTCAGAAGCAGGGCAACTTTCGTTTTTATCGTTCTGTGATATAATAAAAGTTCAAATAATGGGCATTATTATTTGAATTTTTTCTGCTGACTGGTGATGTCAAATTCCCAATGTTCGTTGAATTTTATTGACAACTAGAAAAAATTCTGTAATTCTAACAAATGAAGAAATTTTCTGAAATTTTCACAAATGAAGCGAAAATGGAAAATAATTAAAATTTTTTTAAAATTTTAAAGAGTATAGCCGGTCAAGTATAGGGTTTTGGCCTTGGAAACCGATTTTGACCGTTCCTACCCTAAAATGTTCCCCTAATCTGGCAATTAAGTTTGACACCATTTTTGGACCTCTAGTTCAAGTATTTTGGGGGGGAGGGGCTAAAATGTGTGTTTTTATTCAAAACTTTTTAATTTTTCGCCGAATGCCAATAAAAATTTCGCGTTGTTTTAGCTTCTAGAAGGTTACGAGAACCCAAAAAAAAACATTTCGAAATTTTTGGACACTTTCCCCCCAATTTATGCCCTTTTCAAAATTTGAACCCCCCTTTTGAGATGAAGGGTCAAAGGGGCAATGGAATTTTTTTCCTCAATAGAAGTGTTGTTTACCCATAAGTATACCATAAAAATTTTGAAAATTTTGAACATGTGGAACATTGTCAAAAAAAATAAAAACTAACCCCCGCGTGGTGAAATACTCAAAATTCACGTAAATAAATACCTCCAGCATCCAGCACAAGTAATTGGGAAACTAGTTACCAATGTCGATCATCACGAAAATATTTCATTTTGAGGACCACAGAACATTGTGAAAAAGGGCCCACACCATTGGCTTCCCTTACCCCTCCTCTTCCCCCGCCTTTGTGGTCGTTGTGATGAATAAAGTAATAACTGATATTGGTGTCGTTTTCATATGAATCAGACCTTCTGAAAACGATTTTGAAGTCCAATTCCCATTTGAACCACCGCCACCCCCCCCCCCATCGTCAAATTGTCATTCAATACTATTTGGCAAAAAATGAACGAAAAATAAATATGTACTAGTATGATTAAAAAGCATGTTGATTGATAGGTATCTCTTCAAACTTATGTAATGTATACTCGGGTATACCAATTTGACGATTAAGGGGGGAGGGAGGGGTGGTGGTGGTGGTTCAAATGAGAATTGGACTTCAAAATCGTTTTCAGTATTTTTTTTGACAATGTTCCACATGTTCAAAATTTTCAAAATTTTTATGGTATACTTATGGGTAAACAACACTTCTATTGAGGAAAAAAATTCCATTGCCCCTTTGACCCTTCATCCCAAAAGGGGGGTTCAAAATTTTGAAAAGGGCATAACTTGGGGGGAAAGTGCCTAAAAATTTCGAAAAAAAATTTTTTGGGTTCTCGTAACCTTCTAGAAGCTATCTAAAACAACGCGAAATTTTTATTTGCATTCGGCGAAAAATTAAAAAATTATGAATAAAAACACACATTTTAGCCCCTCCCCCCAAAATACTTGAGCTAGGGTCCAAAAATGGTGTCAAACTTAATTGCCAGATTAGGGGAACATTTTAGGGTAGGAACGGTCAAAATCGGTTTCCAAGGCCAAAACCCTATACTTAACCGGCTATACTCTTTGAATTTCTATTCAAACAGGTTGTTACTTTCTCATTTCTGAATCAGTGAAATTCATCAAAAATCACTGAAAAACAGTCAGAATTGCAGCACAGGAATAAATCCGGGAACATTTTTTCACTGGAAGCAAGTCGGTGAAAGAAAATCACTGGAAATCAGTGAAAATTCACAGAAAACTCAGTGTTATTTATGAAATTCACTGAAAAATCTGTGAAATTCTTTGAATAATCAGTGAAAATCACTGAAGATCAGTAAACATCAGTAAAAATTACTAAAAATCACTGAAATCAGTGAGTTTTACTTATTTTTCGTGTGCTGCAATTCTGACTGTTCATCAGTGATTTTTCACTGATTCGAAATGAGAAAGTACAATTGCATATTTGCATGCATTTGGCGGCTTTGCTGTAACTTTCTGTTGGTTTACATTTTTGTAACTAAATAAAATGACATTTTTTAAGTTAGATCTTTTTCAACCATAACCAATGAATAGGAACTTTTTTCCTTGGAATTTTTTTTTCCATTCGAGGGGTAGGGACCTTTTTTCACAAGAATTTTTTTTAGCTGAAGGGTAAGCATCTTCTTTTGGCTGAGCTTTTGGGACTTCGTGAATTATTTCTGCTACAAGGTGAATAATTTTACTCTGGTAGCTTCCCTGGCCTATTAACGTCCATATCTGTTACCATTTTTAGACTTGTCTCCAACATTTTAATCGTAGAAGCTTCTAAAACGATTTTCAAATTCTCTCTACTGCTTGGTTATGGCAAGAAAAAAATAAAAATTTTTCAGACAGATGGTGTTTTAAAATTGAAGGCATCGTAATGTTTTCGTTTTTAAAATTGAACATAACTGCCATACCTAACTCCCTCCCCCCAAAAAAATTTTTGTTTTCAGTTTTTCTAACCTTTTTTTTTTGCCTCATTCAAAATTTAAAACCATATTATCTCGTCAGACACCCTTCATTTTTTCTAGAAATAAAAGAGGGATAAAGAGAAAAATCACTGTTGACGATCTTTTAATTTAGATATGTTATGGTGCTGGAGGTGAATTTATAAAATGTGTGATCAAATTTTGGCGAAAGATCAATTTTTGATGATCGAATTTTTAAGATCAATTTTTGGCGATAGCATTTTGGCGATCAAAATTTTAAGATCATTAACAGAAAACCATTTCGTTAGACGTTTAAAAACGTGGAAAAAATTTTACAAATCGATATCTGACTTTTCGAAAACTTGAGAAATTTTTAATGAATCTAAAAAAAAAAAACTTGAAATAATTTTGGTGAATTAAAATAGAGACTTTTGTTGAACTGGGAAAAAATACAGGTAAACTTTCATTAATTAATATATGAGGAGCTGAGAATCAAAACTCACTTCTGCCAAGAATTTGAAAATAGTTTTTTGATGGACTCTGATAGAGGATTTTACGCTCTACAACATGGCTGAAATATTTTTTGCCTAAATCGTCCCCATCATGGCTAAAAATGCTCCAAAAACAAGGGTTAGAATTATAACTCATATTTTCCATCTAAACAAAAATTTCGTAGAATAAAAGTTGCAGAGCTTGAAAAAAGAAAAATTTTTCGTCTTTTGACTTTTTTGCCCTAGATCAATCATCTTCGAGTTATGAACCAGCTTTGAAATGCATTAATTTTGGAATACTTTTCAAAGCTGGTTCCTCGAAGACTATTGGTCTGGGGCAAAAAGTCAAAAGACAAAACATATTCCTTTTTCCAAGCTCTACAAATTTGGTTCCAAATAATTTTTCTGTAGCATCAAAAAAAAAAAAAAGGTGGTTGGTGTCAAAACTCACATTTGCCATTCTTCTCGCACCATTTCAAGAAGAGTACGCACGTGATCGGGAAAAAAGTCCGGAAATCCTATTTTCACTGTACTAAATCAGTTTTTTGGGTTTTTCTCGAAACCCCCTTACCTAGCAAAAGTGAGTTTTGATTCTCAGCTCCTCATATTGACATAGGTACTGAATTTTGTTTCGTTACAATTTCAGAACAATGTTTTGTTTTCTGAAGTCTGACAAACCATTAAAATGTTACAGAAACGTCAAATTTGATAAATTGTTAAGCAATTTTGAAAAAATGGAGCGAAAAGGCTTTAACAAAAAATCATAAAAACTGAAAAATCAATCTCACGAATCATTCCACGTTTTTCCAACCATTTGAGGCTGGGATGATTTTTGGCATGAATTTTCGTCCCAAAAATCACCCAAGACTTTTCCTAGCTACAAATCATTTTCACAAATAATCCCACGATTTCTACGAGTATTGAGACTGGGATGATTTTTGAAATTAATTTTCATCCGATAAATCATCCCACGATTTTTCCGAGGTTTTGAGCCAGGGATTTTTGGAATGAAAATCAATCTCACAAATCATTCCACCATTTTTCCGAGTTTTGAGGCTGGGATGATTTTTGGAATGAATTTTCATCCGATAAATCATCCCACTTTTGAGCCTGGGATTTCGTATCATCCCATGGTTTTTCCACGCTTTGAGGCTAGGATAACTTTTGGGATGAAAATCAATCTCACAAATCATCCCACGATTTTTCCGAGCTTGAGATTTTATTACCAAGCTTTTGAGACTGGAATGATATTTGAAATGAAAATCAATCTCACAAATTATCCCACCATTTTTCCGAGGTTTGAGGCTGGGACGATTTTTCCGAGGTTTGGCTGGGATAAATTTTCATCCCAAAACCATCCCATAACTTTTCCAAGGTTTTGAGGCTAGAATGATTTTTGGAATGAAACTTCATCCAAAAAATCATCCCAGTTTTGAGTCTGGGATTTCAAATCATCCCATGATTTTTCCAAGCTTTGAAGCTGGGATGACTTTTGGGATGAAAATCAATCTCACAAATTATCCCACGATTTCTCCGAGTTTTCGAGGCGGGGATTTTATTACCTAGCTTTTGAGGCAGGAATGATTTTTGGGATAAAAATCGCCATTAGGGGAGGGAAAGGGGTTGAACAAAACACTTCGAAGAGTTAAAAAATAGCCAACTCAGGGAGCTTCTAGTTCCAGCTTCTTTTTGAGATGAGTAATTGAAATTTTGGAAGGACAATTTTCGACTGCAAGTGTATTCCCCCTATAAATTTGGTCAAAATCTGAGATCTTTTCACTCGATTCTACAATTTGTATTTTTTACCATCATAACTTTATTGCTTTTTTGCGTACTTACTCAATAATTTTTTTCCTATTGTCGTGAGACAGATTGTAATTAACAATAAATTTTAACCAATCAAATTTATTCATTTCTTACTCCCTCTTTTTGAGTATTTTTTACTCCTTATCAGAATTCTCAAATTTTACGTCAATTAACCATTCATCCAGAGACTTGATAAACAAATAATAGGCAATTCTTAAAATGAACGCTGATTCTTAACAATTCGCAAATCGATATCTTCAATTTTCTTGCATAAAGATAAGGTAAATCTGAAGGAAATATGTGCCTGTTCTCATTTCTCAAGTTGAGTTACCTCTATTAGCCTTCATTTCCTACGTTTCAAATAATTTATTCAAATTTTCACCAAACCCCAATCCGAATCTAATCCATATCCATATCAAAGCTTCTGTGAACCCACGCTCGGTAATAATTTCCACAACCACATCATCTCCTTAAACAATCCCAGTTTAAATATTCAACACTATGGTCCAATACGTATGCAGTGCACATTACTTACTTACACGAATACACCAATATCATCGCAAACAGGTAACAAGATATCTACTCACCTGAAACAGAGAGCAAAACAGAGAGAAAAAATTAAAATAAAACGCCACGATAATTTCAACGGTATTTGAAAATTTCTCTAGAAAATAACACGATTTGCGGTCTAGATCATTAGCATATAGTTAACACGTACTTTAGAAACACGTACAGTACCCAGGTTTCGCCTTCTTACAATGCACATACGCATTTCAACGCTGCGCCGAAAATTGGATATAAATAAACCATAATTTTAACGTCTTTTTTCACGACTTTCGTCTCCGGTAAACGCAAACGGTCGCAATTAACGGGCCAATTTCTAACGTACATGGCGAAAGGGTCATCTGACCTCGATCATTTTACCCAAAATGATAATTTGGAAAATCTTTTCTTTTAGGATGCGTGAGAGGATATGATACAAATAGATACGATATAGGTACTAATTGTCTCGTGCAATCACGATGTAGTATTTTTTTTTTCACTTTTGTATGTACGTAAAGAATGAAGATAAAAAGTAGACGAAAATTACTCTCGAAAATAAGACATTAATTGTAAAGAGCAATCTTGACGTGATCACGTTGGATGCTCTATCAATCTGCATAAATGAGGCTTTTCATGGCGCTGTCGGAAAATTCACACCGATATGAGTTCATTATGTAGAGGTATCGTCTTAGAACACAATGTAGATTTTTTTTTAGTTTTTTTCGTCTTTTTTTAGTGTAACGTTATCTTATTAATAAATATAGTTTACCACTATATACGTAGAATAATTACATATGAACATACAATGTATGTACACGGTCGTATATTATTGCGGCATCAGCTCAGACTCGGCTCGTCGCGTCGAGGAGTTAATTTGTCATACACGTAATCTGGTCACTAATGACTTGCGAAACACGATATTAGCTTAGTTTTGAGGATGATTATCGAAATGCAATAGGTTACCGTAGGGACGTAACGATAGGGGGGTTAAAGGGGTACTTCCTCAACGGGATTTTTTCCGATTCAGCTGGGAAAATTCACCATTTATGCCCATGAGTAGGGAAAATTTACCATTTGTATTATATTTTACCAGATTGGGAAAGTTGAACCATTTCTTACAGTGGGCTATTCCATGCTAAAACAGACCAAAAGTGAAGTCGGGGGTTCGGATTTCGCTCAATTTTTTTACGAGTTCCCCTTGGTGGCCTATTCACAAAACCACGATCATTTCTTTTCTAACCTTCAAGGGAGTGGGCCTCGAAATTTTTATGCAATTAAGATTTTTCACCGAATTATCCAATTTTGAAGGCTCGTATCTCGAGATAGGGTGTACTTGGGGAAAAACTGTTTGCGGGGTCTGAAAGAAAATTGATAGAAGATTCAAAACCGGTAATCACATTTTGAAAAGCTCAAAGTTGAACTTTTGTGGTGAAAGCTCAACTTTTAAAAGATGAAAGCTACCATTTAAAAATCTGAAAAAATTACAGTGAGAAGCCCTTTTCACCCTTTTTTCAACCAATAAATTTCAAGATGGGATCTCTAGACCCCTGGGGGGTACAGGGGTCCACAATTTTGACCAAAATTTAAAAACATCGAAAAAGTAAAGTAACACATCGATTACTGCTAATTCGAAGGCGCTGATTTCGAATATGTACTCAGTTTTTTCAATCAACCCCCCCTGAACTCACATATTAGCCCCCTTGATAAGGTCAAAATTGAAAAAAAAGAAAAATAACGTGTGACCTGTCGTTTGTTAGGTTTTTGAGGGCGCTGAGTTCGAAAATTTGCTTATTTTTTGGATTTGACCCTTCAATACCCCTTTATCCCCACATTTTGGGGAAAACTATGTTGAGAAACGAAAATATCGTGTGGGATATCGATTTTAACTAATTTGAGGGCGTAGAATTTGAATATCGACTTACTTTTTGATTCGATCCACTCTCTGTAATTTTTTGAAATATTCAATATTCCATATTGATCACCGATGACTGGAGGAAGGGGTCAGTTGGAGCAAGGGGAGGGGGTCTGATCAAAAATTAAGCCCATTTTTGAATTTTACGCCCTCAAATTAGTTAAAAAGAATAATTTTTAAAGAAATTGGGCTGTAGGTAAACGAAATACCCATGTGAAAGAATGGGCGAATGAATAGATTCCCATTTTTTCGAGGTATGTACGAGTTGAATCCCACTTTTTCTCAAAAATTTATTTCTATTCTGAATTTTTTTCACATTTCAACTCCAATTTTCTTAAAATTATTTTCAACTCTTAATTTTTTCACAATCATTTCCAACACCAGAATTTTTTCAGCCTAAACTTTTCTCACATTTTTCCGTATTAATTTAGTTTTTAGTGCCTAATTGAAAATTTTCTTGAAAAAAGAATATTGCTACCAGGACACATTTGGGAATTTTACCAAAAAAATTGTCTCCGGAGAGAGAAAAAAAATGAAAAATCTGGGGAAAGTAGGGTGTGCCAAGGAAAAACTTAGGATCAGGATATCTTAAGCATTATTAAATAAAATGTTCTGAAAATTTAATGCTTCTGAACAACATTATCTTTTGAGGACTTTTGAGATATTTTCAAAATTTCTCTTCTATTTTTGAAAAAAAATAAATGTTCGGAAAAAATTGGACAAACAACAATATTTTTTATCCATAGTTTTTTTTCGTGATTTTTGAAAATTCTTTTTTTTTTAAATTGAAGAAAAATTTTGAAAATATCTCAAAAGTCCTCAAAAGATAATGTTGTTCCGAAGCACATATTAAATTTTCAGACCATTTTATTCGATAATGCTTAAGATATCCCGATCCTGATTTTTTCAATTTTTACTGATAACAAGGTAGAGCATACCCTTAATTCAAAACATTATTTTTCGCCGTCGCTCTGCTCGGGAACAAATAAACGAGTTCATATATGTATATTTTTTAGATTTGAAAAAAATGACAAATTCGGAATAAGGAATGAAGTAAATGAGAGGGTATTATTGATTTGTTGCGGCTACCTTCTACGTAAAATTGAGTTGGGTTTGAATCCATGGTAGGTGCGTAAAAAAAGGAGCATGAGGGGAAGGGGGTAAAAAAGTCTTCAGTATCGGCATGCTCTAAGGTTGGAATAAAGTATACTTAATAGGGAAAATTGAAAATTTGAGTTGGAATTTTCACAGATTTTTACCCTTTCTTCCCGGGAATAATATAATGTCTTCGAAACGTCACTGGGTTACCGAGCATCTCTGCGAAGACAAAATCGACCAAATTTCCACCGCGAACACCTCGCTAAATTGAAATTGGACTAGACCAGAGGCCGAGTCGCAGCAACGGCCGACGCTCGGGCTCGAGCTGGTCGCACTATGTGCTCGGGCGTTAATGACAAACAATGTAATAAACCGTGTAATTCTGACCACGTAAAAAAACCGCCGCCTCGCCCCGCAGCGCCGTTCTCTAAATACGTCTAAACTATTTAAAACCATTCGCACGTTTTATTCTTTATAACACACATAACGAAATCAACTTGTATATAAAGATTTACAGCATGTAGCAGGTTCGTAATGACAGGCGCGTTCGCATATACATAGCCGCAAAGTACACAAACTACAATCCCCCCTTGGCCCTCTGTCAGCCTAGATGGTCTCTTTCTATGGTGAGCAGCAACAGTGTAGCTGTAGGTCTCTCTGGGCTCTACATTGGTACACCTTATAGCGCACATTACCGTCATTATAAATAATGCCATTTATTATGGCATTATTATCAGAGTTTAAGAGAAAGAAGAAAATGAGAGGTCGGGTATGAGGGGTTCGGCCCGAAAAGGTACTTGATATGTGTACGAAAAACTCTACGTACTCAAAAACCAATTAACCATTAACCCAGGTGGATCATCGTTTCCTGGTTTCTAATCGCTTGTTTTCGTGCGATCGCCAAATTTTCCAGATTATCGAGTCGAAATTGCCCGAGTGTTTAGGGAAAGGGAGGGCAGGAAACCGTTAATTTGAAATGTAGAATAATTGGATGAACTTGAATTGGAAGTTGAATGCTGAGAAAGAGGAAGTTGGAAAAGAATCTTTTGATTACCTATAAATTGAAATTACACTCTCTCATTTATAAATTTGTGGAAATTATTGAAAATCAATGGGAAACAGTCAGAATTGCAGCACAGTACCTAATAAATCGATAAAAAAAGGGTATGACTGGATTAGGGGTGAATTTGGCCCCGCTCCGATTTTCACTCTAACCCTCTTAGATGGTACCCCTTGATGTGAAAACATTCTAGAAAATTTTCTGACCCCCCCCCCTTCCGGAGTTATGGCCATTTTATTGCATTATTTTCAAGAATTTTTAATTTCAACGGAAGTGAAGGAAATTTTCTGTTCTTTGGCACAAACTTACATCTGATAGAGGTGTGTTTATGATAATTTTTTCATAAACTTTGACGCACTTCTTCGTGTTTTTTCGGCTATTTAAAGTTTTCAATCGTAAAAAACACCATATAATTGAAGAGCGACCACCCTGAAAAAATTGCTAAAAAATGTGTTTTTTCATATAAAATTTTTCTGTGTACTCGGTTTTGGCCGATTCTTTGAACTAAGGGCCAAAACTTGCAATAAATCTTACAAAAACGTTGAAATTTTAGTGGATTTTTCAAATTTTGAGCGTTTTACACAGAAAGAAAGGCCTTAAGGAAAAAACCAATACCATATTTGTATTGAGCAGGTCAAAATACCCCGATAAACACCCCTTTTGCAATAGTCTTGCTTTAAATTTTCTTTTTTCGCTGATTTTTCATGACAAAAAAGCTGAAAGAAGTGAATTTTGAGACCGTAAGTGAAACAATCGCGAAAAGAGTGTTAATCGGGGTATTTTGACCTGCTGAACACGAATATGGGATTGTTTTTTATTTTTCTAGAATGTTTTTACATCAAGGGGTACCATCTAAGGGGTTAGAGTGAAAATCAGAGCGGGGGCCAAATTCTCCCCTAATCCGACCATACCCTTTTCACTGAACGCAAACAATGAAAAAAAATGCTGAAAAATCAGTAAAAATTCACTGAAAAACCAGTAAAATCTCTGAATTTTGCTGAAAAATCAGTGAAATTCTTTTAAAAATCAACGAAAATCTGATTTTTTCTGTGCTGCGACTCTGACTATTCATCAGTGACTTTTCACCGATTCAAAATGAGAGAGCAGATTTTGAAAAACAGCAGGAAGAAAGAAGCTGCATAATTAGACATCCTTTTAAAAAAAATTCTACATGCACAAATGCTAAAAACGTAGGTAAGTATTATTCTTTGAAATTTTAAATCAACCCCTTTCCCCAGCCTAAAATGATAAGTACCTGCAATTATTTTTTTATATAAATACGACAGTAAAGATACATATTTCCCAGAAAATTTTCAAATTGGATTACTCATAGACCAAAAATACATGCACAAATTTCGAGGGTGGGGGGGGGGGGGGGTGGTGGTGATAATCTCAATCAGAAGTTCAGTTTTGGACCGAAAACAAAAATATATACATCATAAAAGAACCCTACATAAAGAAAAATTTCAGATGCCGAAGTTCATTTCTCGAATTTTGACGAATTTTTGTAAATTCAAAATTACTCCATGGTTGGCCTTGCAAAACATGAAAAAATTTTGATCTAATGAACGAAAAAAACTGGAATTTGGGCTATGCCTTATTTTCGACCTCCCAATTCGATTGAAAGTGATTTCGAGACGTTTAGGAGCCTCCAGAAAATTTTGGAATTTGCCAGAACTGCAAAAAAAAGTCAATTAAAATCAGAAATCAGAAAACGCAAATAAAAAATTGATGAAACAAAAAGTAAAACGCGAATATTCAAATTCAGATAATCATTGTAATTTAAATAACAACAAAAAAATTATTTATAAATAATTCAGCTCATACATCAAATGACCCCAAAAAAATTATGAAGAAAAAAAAAGAGAAAAAAATTAACAAGTGCAAAAGTAATTTTTATGCGAGTGAATTGGGCTACCGCCACCAGATAAATATTGGATTATTGCATTTTCGTACAATCTAATAATTCTTATGTGCACGTTCCAGTAGGAGATCCGCCATTTTGGAAACAAAATCCGGAACAACAGTTTCCCAAGCTTCCATCCGCTTTACACGTAGCACCACTGCCGAGACATGCGAACGCTGACTGAATCGATACCAAAATCACGGCGAAGACGAATAAAAATATGTTATAGAAATTCATGATTTCGCGAATTATTCGAAAAAGTGGAAACAACGTGTTAATTAAAACTGAGCGTAAAGTTTTGAAGACTAGATACTAATAAAAATTTTATGAATGCTTCTTTATATACCAATACGTGTAGCTAAGTAATTTTGGACAATGAATGACATTTACGATAATTTTGCTTGAGATGTTTATTAAAGACGATAAAACAGTAAGTACTTGGAAATAATGAGGAATTAAAATATATAAATGTAATTTTTGCAAATGTTCCCTTCAAAATGTTCACCTCACTCAGCTTTTTTCTAGGATAACAATTGCATTAATCCTAAAAAGGATTACCACCTTAAAATTAGACGTTTTTCTGTATCTCATTTCGAAGAAAAATTTTTCGCGTGTCAACATTTTTTCATACTCATTTTCATTTTTTCCCCCCAGTAATGTCATGTCTTCGACAAAAAGCTCAAAAGTAGACACTACTTCAGTCGAATACTCGAAAACGTAATTTTTTGGATAAAATTAAAATTATACTCAAAAAAATCACTGGCCTTTCGAGCATGATTTTGGTACCTTAGCATAACAATGAACTCAAATTAAAACGCCATCAGCATCAGTATTTGGATAGACCGCGCCAGGAGGCGAATAAATGTAAGGGAAGGTGGGGCAGGATGCACCAATCTAGGCCAAATGTTCTGCCAAATCTATTCAAATTGGTCAAATTGCCTGATTCTTGCAACAAATTAAAGTTCAAACATTTACCTTTCATTTCGCTGAAAAAAATTCCATTTTGGTGCATACCTCAACCCTACAGAATTTTTGAAATTTTTTTCACTTTTTTTGCATCCTGCTCCATCCATTTTTTATAAAGTTTTTTTCAAGCTTATAAAAATTTCTAAATAACCTTAGTTTACCGTGCAGTTTCCCAAATTTTTCCCCTAAATTTTTTCGCATACTTTTTTCCGAGTATTGTTTCTCCTTTCTCGAAGAAATCTTAGCCAGATCTGTGGGCGAAAATATGAGCAAAAAAGTATTCTAAATTTCCATCTTCTGTACACTTAGCACCACTGCCAAAACAGGAGAACGCTGACTGAATCGATACCAAAATCACGGCGAAGATGAATAAAAATATGTTATAGAAATTCATGATTTTGCGAATTATTCGAAAGAATGAAATCAAAGTGTTGATTAAAACTGAGCGTAAAGTTTTGAAAAATGGATACTAATATTTTTTTATGAATGCTTCTTTAAATACCTACCAATACGAATACGTGTGAGTACCTAAGTAATTTTGTGCGATGAATTTTTCAGGACGGTTGAAACGCACAAAATGAACACGAATAGAAAATCGATTTTATTATTTCAAAAATGTCACAAGTTATGATTTATACCTACTTATTGAGAAACGTAGATACCAAAAACAAGAAAGTACCCCAGGATATCTTCATTCATAATAAAAAACTACTGGTCGAGCATTTTCTGTGGGAAAGCGTATTGTAATAATTTCTATTTTCGAAGTACCTCGATAAGAAATTTCAGGAATGAATTTGTTATTACCAGTAAGTAGCGTTATATTTTTTAGCAATGGAACAGAAAAATAAGTCATTTTGGGAAAAATAAACTTTGAGTAATTGTGAAAAAGTACGAAAATTCAACTTTTGAAACTTAGCATTTTAATTATGAACTCTTTACTCTCAAAATGAGTCAAAATACTTTCAATCAATTTAACCATTTTCGAATTTTTTTGCCAAAAATTACATGGTTTTTTCAAACTAAATGTTATTCCAGTATTTAAAAATCGTTTAATTGGTCGACTTAAAAATAAAATATTCCACTCAATAACTTCCAAAAAATTGGAGACAGTGGTGTCGAAAAGCAGGGTACGAGAAAAGTACGAAAGTTTATCTTTTGAAACTTAGCATTTTAATTATGAACTCTTTACCCTCAAAATGAGTCAAAATACTTTCAATCAATTTAACCATTTCCGATTTTTTTTGCCAAAAATTACATGTTTTTTTCAAACTAAATGTTATGTCAGTATTTAAAAATCGTTTAATTGGTCGATTTAAAAATAAAATATTCCACTCAATAACTTCCAAAAAATTAGAGACAGTGGTGTCGAAAGATAGAGGGTACGATGAAAAGCACGAAAAATTAGCTTTGAACTTAGCATTTAATTATGAACTCTTTACCCTCAAAATGAGTCAAAATACTTTCAATCAATTTAACCATTTCCGATTTTTTTTGCCAAAAATTACATGTTTTTTTCAAACTAAATGTTATGTCAGTATTTAAAAATCGTTTAATTGGTCGATTTAAAAATAAAATATTCCACTCAATAACTTCCAAAAAATTAGAGACAGTGGTGTCGAAAAGCAGGAAATGAGGGGTACATTGTACCCTCAAATCTGCGACCGCCCCCACCCCCATACATTAAATAAGAATTTCCAAAAAAAAAAACATGAAAAAATGTCTTTTTGGCATTAAAAATCCAATTTAATTATTTTTTCAATGCAAGTAACAAATGATTTTGAGTACCTACCTAGTTTATTGAAATATCGTCAGATTTGTTACTCAATACAAATATTAAATCATTTACAGTAACCGGAAACGGATGTGCACGATCCATGGCAACAGGGAATTTGCTGACTGCATCGGTGTCCAATTTGAGCACAAGTATCTACACAAACACAGGACTGGACCAATACCACAATGATAGTGAAAATAACAGCGAATAATTTGATAAAATTCATAATGCCTGGATGATTTTTTTTTTTTTAAAGAGACAAGTTTTCAAGACACTTGAAATGCACAAAATGAATGCAAAAATAATTACTGACAAACGTAGGTAGATATAGGTACCTTATAAATGTGAATTACATAGAGTGACAACACGATAAGAGAAGATAAAAATGAGAAGGGGGTACATTAATTTTTCAGATTTTTTCGTAAAATTGGACAGCATGATTTTCTTATATTAAGACGGTTTATCAAGGTTAGATACATAAATTACTTAATCAATTTACTATTTTCTCAGTAAGCGCTGTAAATTATTTGATAACAAACAAATTCAACGTAATCAATAAAGTAGGTACCCTATTCTTGTGGATACGAAACGAGAATTAATTTTTCTGGTAATAATGTCTTGTGAATTTTTATTTTTGAAAATTTACCATTTTTTAGTCAAAAAAAAGTTAAGCCAGCGTTAAAGGAGGGGCTAAGGCGGACTAAATCTGAACCAAAAAAATAGGGAAAAGTTGAAAATCCATAGGCAAAAATTATAAATTTTGATATGTCAATAAATGACCATATTTATTTATTAAATTCTTTTTTTTTAAGTCGTAACAAAATTTCATCTGGTTAAATCGTACTCTCTCATTCCGAATCAGTGAAAAGTCACTGATGAACAGTCAGAATTGCAGCACAGGATAAATCAGTGAAATTCACTGATTTTCAGTGATTTTTAACAGATTAATCAAAGAATTTCACCAATTTTTCAGTGAATTTCATAAATATTTCTGAGTTTTTAGTGAATTTTCATTGACTTGATTTTAGTAAAAAAAAAATCACTGATTTATTACTGTGCTGCAATTCTGACTATTTTTCAGTGTTTTTTGATAAATTTCACTGATTCAAAGATTAGAGAGTACTTTTTACGTAAAATACTTTTTATATGGTAGATTGACAATTTTTGAACGACTTCAGAATTTTACCCCTTCCAAAAAAATTGGTCCGAATCTGTATCTCCGTCATGTTTCGGATAAAATTGGGATAATATTCGGTAAAAAAAAAATCAGCACCATGTTGAGCATGATTTTTTCAACATATGGATAAGAGTATAAAATCAAACAACAACGATATCAGCATTCTGTCCAAATTGCGCCAGGAGGCGAATTCTGATGTAGGTAATCTCAATTTTTTTCATTAGGTCTGCTCAAAAATAAAAGTAGGTATCAAAAATTCTATGCATTCGATGGTCCTTAGATAGTTGAATAGATACTGGCTGATTTTTTTTTGCTCACCACATGCCCATCTTTTCCTCTATTTTTTGAGATTTTTGATTTAAAAATTTCGAATTTTATTTTAACTTATCACAATCCATGATCCACTATCGATATTTTTAAATACTGAAGCAAATTTTACTTTTTCAAGAAACAATTATGGTAGGTGTAAGTATGGTAAGAAGTAATAATTGTCATAAATCCTGGAAATATCTCCAATAATATTCTGTTAATTCAATACAACGAATGATTTAATTTTTTTCAACATTTTTTTGTAACAACTTAAATCATCTAATCACGCAGTAATTATTTGAGCACGATCCTTTGCAACAAGGAACTTGCAGATCGCAGGGATGACCAGTGGAAGCACAAGTGTTAACACAAACGACTGATTGGATCAATACCATGATAGAGAAAATAATGAAAAATAATTCGATGGAATTCATAATACCCGGCGAGTCTTGGCCAATTTAAAAGAAAATAAGACAAGTGTTCAGGGCGACAGAAACGCACAGAATGAACACGAAAACAATTAACAACGTAGGTAGGTGGCTAGGTACCTCACGAAATTCGAACCACCTCGAATGACCATGCGATAAGAAAATACAAGAAGTGGGACAGTTCAGTTTTATCTTTTTAGTTGTATTTAAAATATTTTTTCAATACTTTGAACTTTTCAAAATATGATTATCAATTTTGAATCTCCTTTCAATTCTGTACAAAACCATACCAACAGATTCATCTTGAACTTAACCAATCTCGAGATATGAGCCTTCAAAGTTGAGCCATTGCGCAGAAAATCCCAATTGTAAGAAAATTACGAGGGTCACTCACCTCTCTCCTGAAATATTGGGATCGAAATGACAGGCTTTCATTAGACCACCGAAAGAAACTCGTAAAAAATTTTGAGGAAAATCTGAAGACTCAATGTCAAAATCTATTCGAGTTTACAATTGAAAAATATTTTTTAAATCCGGGATGGGGAGGGGGAACATTGCAGAATTTTCATCGTTGAGACGAAAACAACTGAGAAAAAAGGTGCACAAAATCGAAAGATGTTAAGATTTGCGAAATGAAAAATTTCATTGCAAATTTTTACAAAACTCGAATAGTAAAATTCATAAGATTTTTTACCCTCTCCCACATGTTCTCCCGTTTTGGATCGATTGAACTTGAAAAAATTATCGAATAGAAAAAGGACTGAGTTTTAATAATCCGGTATCATTTTGGCTGTGGAGGATAACAGGGTTTCAGGGTTCTCTCTTAATGGTGGTTTAAAGTCAAAATTGAGTGAAAATGATTGAATGAAATTGTCAAATTCATGTTAATGTCAAATTCACTGCAAAAAATATAACTTTACTGATTCATCCAGTTAAAAAAAAAAAAAAACTTTCGAATCAGTTAAAAAAACTACCAAAATTTCAGTAATTTTCACTGATTCAGTAGTAACCTTTTTTCATTTAACGGATTCAACTGGTGTTTTTTCCACTGTAAATGTTTTTTAGTCAATTTTCACTGGTTTGCAGTTAAAAATGACTGATCGAAATCTACAAAATTGAGTTACTGCCGAATTAGTAGAACTTCACTGATTCATTCAGTAAAAAAAAAAAATCATCTTTGAATCAGTAGAAAATCTACCAAAACTTCAGTAAATTTTACCAATTTAGTAGTCGATTTTATAATGTACGAAATGAATCGGTGATACATTACTGCATCATTCAGTTAAAATTGAAATTTTACTGATTCTACAGTATTACGGATGTTGAAAAACATCACTGATTAATCAGTTGTCTGAGAAATAATTTATTGCTACAAATTGAACCAGTGATATTTTGACTAATTCAGATTTAGAGAGTTTATAGGTACCAAACCAACAACCAGTTATTTTCGAACACCCCTTGTACTTTGAAGTACAAATAAATTTTTACGATTATGCGAGTAGTAATTATATTGTTTTAAATATTACATAGATACATATTTTTGTTTAAATTGTATTCCTTTCAATCAATAATTGGACACTGTCCATCCAAACATTTCCCTCTGCAACACGGAATCTTTTTAGAGCAACTTTTTCCTCCGCCAGCACAAGTCTTCGCGCAAAAAATCGATTGAATCAATACCCCAACGATTACGAGAATAAACGCGAATATTTTAATTAAATTCATCGTGTGTTTACCACGAAACCACGATCAGAAAATCGAAATTAATTTTAAAAAATTTCACAACTTATGATTTATACTTACTTATTGAGTGAGAAACGTAAATACCAAAAACAAACAAGGATAAGTTACTGATTGGACTGAATTCGAGCTTTTTTTTTGGAAGAGTGTGACGATAATTTATAATTTCTAGGTAACTCGATAAGACAATTTCAGGAATGAATTTGTTGTTATCAGTAACCTTAACATAATATTTCTTAGTAATGGAAAATGAAAATAGGCGATTTTTGGAAGAATCAACTTTGAGTACCGGTGAAAAAGTTCCAAAATTCATCTTACGAAAAACGGTAAGCTCTTATAGCATTATATTAATGAACTCTAAACCCCAAAAAAGAGTCAAAATGGATCCATATGGAACAGCCCTCCTACTGCCCCGCCCATCCTCTAAGCTCCGCCCACGTAATGTACTATCACGACTCCCTTCGCGTTAACCTAACTCAACTTACGTGCTAGCCTGTTTGGTTAGGTTTGGTTGGAGAAGGGCATCGTGAGGTTATGTGGATGGGGCTCAAAGTATAGACGAGGGTGGGGCAAGAGGCGGGGCTAGAGGCGGGACTAGAGGGAGAGAGTAAATGGGCGTTTGGGACCCCCTTCAACTTCTCCAATTTTGGATCAAGTGCAACGAGGAATTTTCATTCGCAGGAAAAAAGGTCCAATTCCAAGAATTAGACTTCATTAAGGGTCTAGAAGATCAGGTGACTTACACAAATAAAATTTTATTAATTTTCACAAATATCATTCAATAAATTAATAATTTGAAAACGTGGTTTACCAAAAATAAGTAGATAGGTAGGTACCAAGGATAATACTTTCGAGCATTAGCTTTTGTTAAGTGTATGTGACATTTTCCAATTTCTAGGTACATTGAATGAAATAAGTATCTTTCTAAATACGTCAAAAACCTACGATAAGACAATTTCAGGAATGAATTTGTCGTTATCAGTATCAATAAGGTTTTTTTGGTAAAAGAAATACTTGGAAAAATAACATGCATCGATTATCGCAGCACTTCTAAAATTGGTAGGTACCTACACTGATTCTGATAACTAACTTAGAAAAATTAAATGATTGAGGATTTTTTTAAAGGTGATTCAATACATACTTATTAGATACCTATTTTATTTTCGATAAAAATAAGTGAATACTTTTTCATGTCTTTTTAATCAAAATAACGAAAAAAATCGTTAATTTCAAAAATTGATATTTAAAATTTAGACAAATAAAATTGATGAAAATTCGCGACAGTACAGAGCTCCGAGTGGAAAATAAAAACTACCCGAGGATTCTGAGTAGAATTACCTACTCAGGAATACTTATACTTACAATATAAGAACGATAATCTAAACATCAAAATCATATATATCATACGGGCACTCCATTGTATTATATAAATCACAAGTTCCCTCGCAACAACCCAATTCTGTATCGCATTTTTCTCCTGGATATGCGCAAGATGGAGGCTGATTAACACAAACCGCCAATTGAAGCAACATCACAGCCACAGTAAAAATAAATGCTAAAATTTTAATCGAATTCATATCGCGTCTCGATCTACAGATGGGTACTCACAAAACTCCAATTTTTGTGCCAAATATCACAATTTCGAAACGAATAAGTACAAAAAATAACTAGGGTATCGACACATACGTGTACTAATAGGTGAAAAAATTATACCATCGCTTTCGGACTTATTTTACTGTTCGGCCGAAAGGTGATATCTATGTGTCTTTGATAAATAAGCTCGTAAGTGAACGGTACGGTATCTACAAACGTCGAATGGCAATTTTACGACAATGCAAGAAATAAACTAGGTTTATTGATGGCAAGAGTTTAAAAAGTGGCATTTTTCGGAGTATTTGAAAAACTATAGATAAGATTAAGGTATACAAAATATCTATTTAGGAAGGGTGAGAAATTTCAACCTTGGGTAAATTTTTCAAATAAATGCCTTCTAAGAATTAAAAAGGCAAGTTGATTTTGGCCTCTGTAAGCAGAAGATCCCAAATTGTAATTATCTTTTTAGATTCGTGATTTACAAATCCCGATCACCAACAGGGGAAAAATCATCACAGGTCTGCATTTTAACAATACACTAAATAAATCATACTGAAAAAAACACTCAAAGAAATAAAAAATAGAACGTGTCACAAAAACTGATGAATTTTATCAAAAAAAAAAAAATTATCCAATAATAATGAATTTTATCCAAAAAATAATAACCGCGGGGCACCATTTACAAAATTTGTAAAATTTATTCTAAAAAAAATATTTATCACGAAATTTGGTAAAATTTATTGCATAAAAATAAATTTTACCCAATTTCCCGATAAATATTATTTTTTCAGAATAAATTTTACCAATTTTGTGAATGGTGCCCCGTTATTATTTTTTTGGATAAAATTTAATATTATTTTTTTGAGTGCATCTAATTTTTCTTCGCATATTTAACACCGATGGGTGATTCTGGCCTATTCATTTTTAACGCCGAATTCAAATATAATTTCCGTTTTTCTCCATCACGTCAGGATTTTTCACCACCTATTTGAATTTTTTGTTGAAAGTCATTTACATTTTTTCGATAACTTTCGATATTGAAGTCGATTTTCTGAACGAAAAAGGATTCCACGAAAAAAATGAATAGAACATAAATTGTAGAGCGTGAAATTCCCTTTCTGTAAAATCCAATTACTTTTTTTTCTAGGGGACTTAGTTTTCGAGATATTTTCAATAAAAGATGAAAATTGAACTTTACATTTCCCGCTGATGTATCTCAAAAATTAAGCTTTCTAGAAAAAAAAAACTAATTGAACTCTACAGAAAGGAAATTCTACATTCTACAAGTTATGTTTCATTCATTTTTTCGTAGAACCCATTCCCTTGCTCAGAAAATCGATTCCAGGCATCAAAAGTTATAGGAGTAAATCAACAAACAATTCAAATTGTGAAGAATCCTGACTTGCTAGAATTTTTTTATTTTTTCCCCTTGATCAGCGCGAAAAATCCTATCGAAATCAGCTATCGAAGCTGAATGCGCATTTTCGTGAGCACTTGTCATTTGTTTCGAAAATTTTGAATGACGATTTATGAGGACTTGTTTTGAAGAAACTTTAAGAAATTTCACCTCGTTCTCAAACATGAAAATCGCCTAAAGAAATGAAAAACCAATCAACGAATCACTGTTGGCGGAAGTTCAATTAATACCTGCAACGAACTACAAAATGAAATAAGTACTCAAAATGCTGAAATGGCGCTGTTTAATTAAAATTATTCAAAAATTGAAGAAAAAAATATCATACAACTGCATTATCAAGTACTTAAACCAATTTTCAGCCAAAGGCCAAATACGTCTCTAAACTGGATAATTTCTAAGGAGTAAGAAATGCGCAATGTCCTGAAGAAAGACATCCTGCAAAGCAACATCTCTTTCCATTTCTGCAATCTTGTCCAGGAGGGACACAATCATCTCCAAAAACGGATTGCATTGAGGCCACAACCACGATAAAAACGAATACAAAAATTACACCGAAATTCATGGTACTTTTTCCAATCGAAACACCAAACACTTGCTGAAAATATCAGAAACTGAAGGATAGGTAAACCATTTATACCAAGAATAATTGGAATATTGTTCATAATTTTGGTTAGAAATATGATAATTGTGGTAGCGATAAGAATGACAATGGCTGCGATAAAACTACATTGCACAATTACACAAGAAATAGATTGATTTCTGGAAACCACATCTTATCGTAGTTTTCGTAAAACGAAACACGATTACATTAAAAAAATTATGAAAATAGAGGGACATTTTTTACGGCTTCAAACTCATTAGTGTGCAAAAGCCATCAGTTTTTCAAATTTTGAGAAATGGAATTTCCATTTTATGTCTGTATTAGTTTCAACAAGCAAAGGAATTGTCGAACAGATAATCAAAATTATAAGTATACTTTCCAGTTGCCACTAATTTCTACGTTCAACAATTTAAGTTTCATTCATTTTTTTCGTAGAACCCTTCCTTTCCTCAAAAAATCGATTTCAAGCATCAAAAGTTACCAAAAAGTCTTGGGAAATTTCAACAAAAAATTCAAATTGCGAGAAATATTGACTGCTGGAATTTTTTAATTCCCCCCCCCCCTAATCAGCGCGAAAAATCCTATTAAAATTACCCATAGAAGTTGAATGCGCATTTTCATGCAGGCTTGTGTCATTTGATTCGAAAATTTTAAACGTAGATTTATGAGGACTTGTTCTGAAAAGAGTAAAAAATCCCACCTCGTTCCAACTTACTACAAAGAATGAAAATCGTCAAAAGAAATGAAAAACCAATCAATTAATCATTATCGACGAAAGTTGCATTAATATACCTGCAACCAACAACTAAATTTAATAAGTAAAGTACACAAAATTCTGAAATGGTGTATTGCTATTTAACCGAAATTATTCAAGAAATGAAGAAAAAAAAGCATATACCTAATTGCATTATCAAGTATTTAAACCAATTCCAGGCCAATGACGTCTTTACACTCTAAGAAAAGCGCAACGTCCAGAAGAAAGACACCCTGCATGGCAACATCTTTTTCCATTGGAGGGACACAATTGTCTCCAAAAACGAATTGCATTAATGCCACAACCATGATAAAAACGAATATAAAAATTACACCAAAATTCATAATTATGTACTTCTGCTTTTTGCCAGAGTAAAGGAGAAAACACGAGCCAAAGAATTATAAACTGAAGGATAATAAACCATACCAAGAATAATTCGAATGTTATTCACTATTTTAGTTGGAACTATGAGTGGTAGCGATAAGAATGACAAGTGACGAGGATAAAACTACGTTGCACATGAAATATAATAATTTCTAGAAACTTTTATCTACCGAAGGGTCTAGGTATGTACCAATAGTTTTCGTGGAACGAAATACGATTACAGTAAAAAAATTGTGAAAATAAAAGTTTTGTTCAACAATGACTTTTTATTACGACTTCGAACTCATTTAGTATAAAAAAGTCATCACCAACCCAAGGAATTGTCGAACAGATAATAAGATAGGCAAATCTGCCCCGAAGCTGAAATTTGAAAACTAACTGATGTCTTAGGGTCTGAAAACCATGTAGTGAAAATTTTGGCCCCCTACCCCTCTCTTAGCCCTAGTTATGGGGCAAAACGTTACTTTTTTCAGATTTTCCATTAAAAATTTTTATTTCCACGAGTTTTCAGCCAAATTTTTTCAAATTTTCGTGAGTTATACACTATACTGAGGGGTGTTAGTGGATGGTTTGAAAAAAAATTTTTGATAATTTTTTCTTACCAAAAATCGCTTTTGAAAACTTCAAATTGAGTTTTCTGTATGGTATTTCAAAGAGGCAATTCTGAAAAAAATATATTTTATGTACCTAGTCCTACATATATGTGCAACGTGATATTTTTTTGAAGATTTTTTAGGGGGTGGAACATCTTGAAAAATGCGAAGATCCATTTTTTCACAACGTTTTTCACTCATAAAAATGGTCATTTTTGACTTATTTCCCAAAATACGTATTTATACACCACTTGACCTATTTTCACTTTATTTCATATCTTTTTCGTGATTTTTGTAATTTCAAGTTCAAATAAGTATCTACAGCACGAGGCTCAAAATTGAATATCTATTTATCTGAAAGGCAATAAGTTCTGATTTTTTGACAATGTGGATAGCGAAATACCTAAAAAAAATTCAGATTTTGATAGAATGACTGGATAAGATTATTTATGGCACTAAATGGGAAAATATCAACAGATGATTACGCTAACTACGCCGATCGTAGTAAGCAATAAGCAAGTTTCCCATCCCTTTACCCTTCAAACGAAAAAAATATAAGAAGACTGAGAAATTTCAACAATGGATGAACTTTTTCAAATAGGCGCCTATGAAAAATTAAATACCAATGAGACTTTAGCGACTATTATAGAAGTTTCCAAAACGTAATCGACTTTTAATTTCATTATTTACAAATCAAATCACTAAAGAGGAAAAAAACATAATTCGTATCGTAGCAAACCATAATAAACGTCAAAAAACGAAAAATTGCTTCATTGTCAACTAATTTTCCGTTATCAAATTAAGTTGCATCAATATCTGTGGTAAACTATCAACAATAGAAATAAATACTCAAAACGCTGAAATATTTGGTTATTCAATTGAAGCCATCCAGAATTTAAAAAAAAATCGATCATGCGATCGTATTTATTAATAATTCAAGTAAATAAATTCCAAAATGAATACGTCTTTATCCAGAATAATTTTCAGTGAAGCCATGCACAAATATTACCCTTTACACATCCTGCATAGCAACACCTTTTATTAGGGTCGCAAGGACTTCCAGGTTGGAGGCAATCAGCTCCAAAAACAGATTCAATCAACACCGCAACCATGATAAATACGAATACGAAAAATAAACCGAAATTCATTGTATGCACTTTTTCTATTCGAAACAGCAATTGGACAAAATACTTGTTTAAGGTATCATAAGCCGAAGGACAATAATAAGCTGTAAAATGAATACAATTCGAATGTTTTTCACTATTTTAGCCCGAAAAGATAATAACTTGTGGTTTAAAGTAGAAAAGTGAGGGGCCATATCAATGACAAGTGGCCAAGATAAGACTGCGCTACCATAAAACGTACCTATTGATTTTTAAAAAAAATATTTTTCACAGTTTTCCTGGAATGAAAAATGTTTAGAAAAATTAACGATTACCTTTTCAAAGGAAAGAAAATAATAATTTTTGAAAGTTTTTTTAAATATTTTCACGCCTTAATAGTAATGTAAAAGTTATCATTTTTGAAACTTTGAGGAATAAAATTTTCATCTTGCATCTATTTTTTTCAAAGGTTCAAGTAATCCCTGTCCATATACTTTTTATACTACTAGATTAAAAACTGAATGTTCTGCGCCATTCTTCTCTGCAAAACGACTGGTACCTACCGGCAGAGACTGTTCGAACACAATTTTTTGGGGGAGGGGGTATGAGGTTCAAAAATGCCGAATAAGAATCCAAAAATTCGAGAATTTTTTGCAATGATTACAGCAAAAACAATGTGAAGCAATATCATGCAAAGGGAAAACACAATTTTTAGAGATCAACGAAACAAAAATTTGAAAAGTAACATCGATCGTGTTCAAGATTAGATCAATTTTTAATCTTGCTCACGCCTGGATATTATTCCTCGGGGTTTCGAATGAATTTCCATTTTTAAAAGCCATTCTTGCTCATTCCTGTTCATGAACAGCAAAATTTCTTGCATGAAAAAATAAATGACTCAGTCCTGCTCATGCGTGAATTTTTCCCTCGGTATAATTTCATTGTACGTAGTTGAGAAAACCTATTAAATTTTCTTAGCCTACTTGATTTAGAAGATTAAATGTTTCAATGCGAACATGAGAGAAATAAATTTGAACCGAGTGAAACGAGAGCGGAAATTTTAAGAAGACGTTTAATTCAAAATGCAATAACATAATGTTTTGCAGTGTTTTACTTAATCAATTAACTTGAATAGAAAATCTATCAATTTTACTCCAAAAATTATTCGAGAAGAAATACGACAAGGCCGAGCGCAGCGAGACCGAAGTTTTTGAAAAATTTGATTTCCAAGCATCGAAAATTAGTTTTAATGAGAAAAGGTTTGATAAAATTAATTGAAATAATTTCGACGAAAAAGACGAAAAAATCATTTCTGTAGGATTTGGATTGTTTTGAAATTAAGGAAGAAAAAATTCAATAAGACCGAATGCAGCGAGACCGAAATTTTTGAAAAATTTTGATTTGGGGAATAGGTAAGTAATTTTAGATTTGGAATGTGCATGATTTCTGAAAGAGGACAGTAAACTTGAAATTTTAAAAGGTTCAGTTTTTCATTACTTATGCTGCAAAATTTCCAAAAAAAAATTTAATTTGCCGAAATTTCTAAGATTTTTCCGAAGTACTTGAAATCTCCTACATTTTGTCGAAATTGCCGACTGGAAATTGATGGGGGGAGTTTTATACCCCGCCATACCTCCTATCACGCCGCCCTTGGGTACCGGATGGGGCACAATCATCAATTGATCATACATAAGAAATTGTTGGATCAACATCTACCATTCGGGATCGACACGTGCCTAGGTAGCCCATAGAGAATTTTTTTAAAAAAGTTTATTTTTCAAATCACCATTCGCCAAATTTAAATATTTCAACTGAAAGATGATAAATTCTGATTTTTTTCGCGAGTAAGTAGATAAAATAGCAAAATAAAATTTTCCTTATGGTTTTCGTAGAATGACTGGATATGATCATTCATGGCATGGCATGACATGACATGACCTGAAGGATCAATAACTATAAGGAATTAGCTAAAATTCTTGGACATTTGAATGCTCACAGCACAATAAACAAGTCGTTTAGTTCCCTCCCATCGAGTAAAGAAAATACCGAACAATTCAACGAGGTTATTTGACACATAGAAATCCAGTTAAAAAATTGAAGTAGCGTAGATTAAGTTATTAAAATAACACCGCATCGTTTGTCGTGAAAAATTAAACAATTTTTTTATGGAAGAATTATGCAGTAACCTTTATCAGTACATCTTGCATGACAACACCTTTTATTAGGGTCGCAAGGACTTCCAGGTTGGAGGCAATCAGCTCCAAAAACGGATTCCATCAAGACCGCAACCATAATAAATACGAATACAAAAATTAAACCAAAATTCATTGTATGTACTTTTTCTATTCGAAACAGCAATTGAACAAACACTTGTTGAAAGTATCAGAAACTGAAGGACAATAATAAACTGTACAATGAATACAATTCGAATGTTTTTCACTACTTTAGCCCGAAAAATAAAAACTTGTGGTCAACGAACAAACGTGTGAGACGATATCAATGACAAGTGGGCAAGATAAAACTGCGTAACCACGAATTGTATTAATTTTTCAAACAATATTTTTCACGGTTTCCTGGAATAAAATATGATTAGAAAAATTAACGATACGTTGAAAAAAATTAAAGTTTTTGGAAGTTGTTTTTTTTTTATAATTTCCAAGTCTTAATAGTAATGTAAAAGTCCTCACTTTTGAAACTTCGAGGAATAAAATTTTTATTTCGTACTCTTTTGTTTGTCAAACTATAGGTTAAATTAATCTCCGTCAATATACAGTAAAGTATCAGTTATGGATCAGGTTTTTACGATCGCCTAAAAGACTCTGAAATTGTGAGTTTCAGGTAAAACTGAATGCGGCATCTGAAAGAGTGGAGTTTTTACTACCAAAATATCTTTGTTTCAGATTTTTGCCATGAGTCCTTTGCTTGTGGGAATTTTCCCCCCAAACCTCCGTTTTTTCGAATTTTCCTGGGAGGGCCCGTTTGTGGATCAAACCACTTGCAGAGGACTATAATTTTTCAAAAAAAAATCGTATGGAAAGTCACTTCCCTCTACATTAATATTACGGATTTAATTTTTTTTTAAATACCGACGGTAAATTTTTTCTAGAACATTTATTTTTCGCGCCAAAAAATGTTTTTAAAATCATTTAATTTTTTTCTGCTTTGTAATGAAAAAAAAAACACCAATTAAAGATATGTAATCGGTAATCTGATGGTTCATACACACGCCTAATTTTTTTTTTTACCCAACTCCTTGTTATGTGGCTTGATCCACAAACTATCCCCGATCCATAACTGGTACTTTACTGATTGGTAAAATGAAAGCTGAATGTTCTGCGACATTCTCTGCAAAACAACTGGTACCTGCCGGATGGGGTAAAATCATCGATTCGTCACAAAAAAAATTGTTGAATCAGCATATACCATCAAAACGCAGATTTTTACATCGAGAATTTTTGAAAAATGGTTCAAAACTCGATTGGTGAAATTCGAATACTTCAACTGAAAGATGATAAATTCTGATTTTTTTCACAAATGATTATTTATGGCATGACGTGACGTGACATGGCGAGACGTGACGGATCAATAACTAAGGGATGGATTTAAATTCTTGGACATTTGAATGTTCAAAGCACAATAAAAAAGTGGTTTCTTTCCTTTCCATTAAGTAAAGAAAATACCGAACAATTCAACGATGTTATTTGATACATAGAAATGCACTTGAAAAATGAAAGTAATGTAGATTAAATTATTGAAATGCACAAAAACCCTTAGTACATCCTACAAGGCAACATCTTTTTCCATTTCTGCAATCTCCTCCAGGAGAGACACAATCATCTCCAAAAACGAATTCCATCAAGACCGCAATCATGATAAAAACAAATACAAAAATTAAACCCAAATTCATGGTACTTTTTCTAATTGAAACAGCAATTGAACAAACACTCGATGAAAGTATCAGGAACTGAAGGACAATAATAAACTGTACAACGAATAAAATTCAAACGTTTTTCACTACTTTGGCCTAAAAAATAATGACTTGTGGTCAAGGTACAAACATGGACGATATCAATGACAAGTGGGCAAGATAATGGTGTGCTACCATAAAACAGATTAATTTTTTAATACAATATTTTTCACCATTTTCTTGGAACACGATTGGAAAAATTAACGATTACGGTGGAAAGAAAAATTATAAGTTTACCTTTTTTTTGTCAAACTAAGGGTTAAATTAATCCTTGTCCATACATTTTTTATATTGGTAAATTGAAACGCATATTATTCTATCAAAAATTTTGAAAAATTTTCACCATTCGTCAAATTTGAATACTTCAACTGAAAGATGATAAATCCTGATTTTTCTCTAGAGTAAGTACGAATAGCAAAATAAATTTTTTCTTGGTTTTCATAGAATGACTGGATACGATTATTCATGAGATGGCATGATATGATGGATAAAAAACTACCCGCGATGAATTTTTTTTTAGATCTGATCAGATCTCAAAAATGTCCCAATCTAATTTTATCAAATTAAAACAAATCATATCTAATTGCATCAAATCATATATTATGCAGTTTGATCTAATTTAATCAAATTATATCTGGAAAAACCAGATGTAATTGTATGCAAAGAAAAATCAACTGGTACGGGTCGGGTGGGGCAAAATCATTAGTTCGTCACAAAAAATAAATTGCTGGATCAACATCTACCATTAAAACAGAGATTTTTCTACCAAAAATTTAAGAAAATGATTATGAAAAAATTTTCAAATCACCATCCGTCATATTTTAATAGGTAAGTACTTAAACTGAAATGTGATGAATTCTAATTCTTCTAGAGAGTAAGTATGGATAGCAAAATAAAAATTTTCTTGGTTTTTGTTGAATAACTGGATATAATTATTCATGACCTAACATGACTGATCAATAACTGAAGGATGAATTTAAATTCTTGAACATTTGAATGTTCAAAGTACAATAAATAAATCGTTCATTTCCTTCCCATTACGTAAAGAAAATACCGAACAATTCGACGATGTTATTTGATACATAGAAATGCACTTGAAAAATGAAAATAATGTAGATTAAATTATTGAAATAACACCTCATCATTTGTCGTGAAAAATTAAATAATTTTTCAATTAAGATTCAAGATGTGCGCAATAACCCATAATGCATCCATCACGGCAACATCTTCCTCCATTTGTGCAACTTCCTCCAGGACGGATACAATCAGCTCCAAAAACGGATTCCATCAACACCGCAACCATGATTAATACGAATACAAAAATTAAACCAAAATTCATTGTCTGTACTTTTTCTATTCGAAACAGCAATTGAACAAACACTTGTTGAAAGTATCAGAAACTGAAGGACAATAATAAACTGTACAATGAATACAATTCAAATGTTTTTCACTACTTTAGCCCGAAAAATAATAACTTGTGGTCAAGGTACCAACATGGGTGATATCAATGACAGGTGGCCAAAATAAGAGTGTGCTACAGGGTGACCGAAAAGTAGTTCCCAAAAAAAAATGCTTAGCAAAAATTCCCTAATTAACTTATCCAAAAAATTTCAATTCTGGCAGCATCCTTGGTCCATTACTATTCGAACACAGGCCTCTTCAAAAATTCTCAATCATTTTTGAATTTTTTGTGAAGAATAATTTGATTTTCGCTTACAATGCTATAGCTAAACCTAGTCGAACGAAATTTAAAATTGCGTGGAATAAAATCTAGGAATTTCTGTGGATAGGTGACGAGTTCCTCAAAATCTTGAATTGAACCCTGTTAATCTGAAAACAGTGCGTTCAATTTTGAAATGAGGAGGATTGCATTTCAGCGCTTCACAAATTGGAGTCAGGTGATTTAATTCAGCATTATTGAATTAATACTTTGGTTTAAGGGTAAAATTGCGCAATATTGAATTTTTTCGGGTTATAAATTATATAGAGATTAGAAGACGATCTATATTAGTAGAATATGACCAAAAAAAATTTACCCTATTAATAATAATTTTTTACCGAAATTTTAAATTTTTTTGGGGAAGTAATTTTCAGTCACCCTGTATCATAAAACAGATTACCTATTGTTTTAATACAATATTTTTCACCAATTTCTTGGAACACGATTAGAAAAATTAACGATTACAGTGGAAAGAAAAATTACAGGTTTACCTTTTTTTTTTTGCCAAACTAAGGGTTAAATTAATCCTTGTCCATACATTTTTCATATTGGTAAACTAAAAACTGAATGTTCTGTGACGTCCTCCTCTGCAAAACTACTATTACCAGGTGGGGCAAAATCATAAATGAGAAATTGTTGGATCGACATCTACCATTGAGACGCATATTCTTCTATCAAAAATTTTTCGAAACATTTTCCAAATTTGAATACTTCAACTGAAAGATGATAAATTCTGATTTTTCTCATGAGTAAGTATGGATAGCAAAATAAAAATTTTCTTGGTTTCGTAGAATGACTGGATAATAAGTATGATTATTCATGACATGGCATGACGGATGGATAACTAAGGGATGAATTTAAATTCTTAGACATTTGAATGTTCAAACCACAATAAACAAGTTTTTATTTCTTCACAAAATGAAAGTAATGTAGATTAAATTATTGAAATAACACCTCATCATTTGTCGTGAAAAATTAATCAATTTTCATGGAAAATATGGGCAGGAACCTCTGAGACATCCTGCACGGCAACATCTTCCTCCATTTCTGCAATCTCCTCCCTGTGGGAGGCAACCAGCTCCAAAAATGGATTCCATCAAGACCGCAATTATGATAAAAACGAATACAAAAATTAAACCGAAATTCATTGTACTTTTTCTATTTGAAACACCAATTGAACAAACACTTGTTGAAAGTATCAGAAACTGAAGAACAGTAATAAACTGTACAACGAATACAATTCGAATGTTTTTCACTCCTTTAGCCCTAAAAATAAAAACCTGTGGCTAAGGTTCAAACATGTAAGGCGATATAAATGACAGGTGGTGAGGTGGCCGAGATTAGATTGCGCTACCGTAAAACATATTATTTTTTTTAAAACGATATTTTTCAGTGTTTTCTTGGAACACGCGATTAGAAAAATTAACACTTACGGCGGAAAGAAAATTAAAAGTTTATTTTCATGCCGATGTAGAGGTTAAATTAATCCCTGTCTATACATTTTTCATATTCCTTGGTAAAATAAAAACTGAATGTTCTGTGACGTCCTCCTCGGCAAAAGAACTAGTACTTGGTGGGGCAAAATCATGAATAAGAAATTGTTGGATCAACATCTACCAACAAAACTCATATTTTTCTATGAAAAATTTAAAAAAAAAATTTAAAAATTTTTCAAAACACAATTTGTCAAATTTGAATACTTCAACTGAAATATGATAAATTCTGATTTTTATCAAGGGTAAGTATGGATTACAAGATAACAATTTTCCTGGTTTTCATAGAATGACTGGATATCATTATTCATGAAATGAAATGACATGATGGATTACTTAATAACTAAGGGATGAATTTAAATCCTTAGACAGTTGAATGTTTATAGCACAATAAACAAGTCGTTTATTTCCTTCTCATTAATTTAAAAAAAAAATAACGAACAATTCAACGATGTTATTTAATAGAAATGAAGAGGAAAATTAAAGTACCTACTGTAGATTAAATTATTGAAATAACACCGCATCGTTTGTCGTGAAAAATTGAACAATTTTCATGAAAGAAATGCACAGAAACCCCTAATACATCCTGCATGGCAACATCTTTTTGTAGAGCTGCAACTTTTTCCTGGAGGGACACAATCAGCTCCAACAACGGATTGCATTAATACCACAGCCGTGATAAAAACGAATACGAAAATTAAACCGAAATTCATAGTACGTTTGGTGCTTGTACGAGAAATTGAACGTATAGCTAGACCAATTTATTGAAAATACGAGCAACTGAAGGATAATAAACCGTGAAACAAGTTAATATAATTCGAAAGTTTTTCACTATTTCAGACCAAAAGATGATAAAATGCTTTTAGGTACAATACATATACATATGATTGCGATTCCAATGACGAATTACCATGATAAGACAATGCAACACATTAAATACTTTGATTAATCTTTGAAACAATATTTTTTTAAATTTTCGTGGAATAGAACACGATTTAAAAAACGAAAGATTATGGTAGAAAATTTTGTTTTCCTTTAGGAATAAATTTTTTAAGAACGCCATTTCCATCTTACACCTACATTTTTGGCAAACCAAGAACTGTGAAATAGATACCCAAAATTATACGTAGGCACATTTCAAGTTGCTGTTTTAAAATAAAATTAATTGCTTATAATTATAATTTTTTATGTTTTGCACATTTTATGATATTTGTGACTCTTTTAAGATCTTTGTATCCATTACTAGAGAAGCTCAACAACGACTGTTTTTTTCGACATGGATATGTTCTAGAGCTTGGGGGGGGGGGGCGGTAAAAATTTAAAAAGCGTTATGTTACCTTACGTAACGCTCTATGTTTTTAGATCAAGACATAGTGACATTATGATAGACATTATGTTATACTTGTTAAAAATAAGAAAAAAATCAAAATATAATAAAAGAAAGAAAAAAGTTGAGAAAATGAGAAAAAAAAAATGAAAGAAATATTTAGGTAAATTGAAATTTTAATAAGAAATTATGAAGTTTTGTCTCTATTGCCTCATCTCTAAAGTAAATACATTTGAACAAGGGTTTTACTTTAAAGGAAAAAGTGCGTTAATTAATTTTTTTTTTCATTTTTAGGGAATAAGGTGTATTTTAAATAAGTAAATTATTAAATTAATCCTACGGCATTCTCCTTTGCAAAACAATCTCGTCATCTAAAATAAAAAATCACTGGAAGTCAATTGCACTAAAATGTATATTTTTCTACTCAGAATAATTCTGAAAAATATCATTGAAAAGTTTTGTAAAGAACAAGTTACTAAATTTAAACAGTCAAGCTGAAAAGTGATAATTTTTTTTTTTAAAAGGAAAGATATGGACAGTAAAATAACATTTTTCGTGGTTTTATTTATGGTATGACGTCTGGTACAATACTTGGAAAAATATCAACATGTCATGGAAAAATTTAAACTTTTAGACCGGAAATGTTCAAAATACCTACTAATTTTGGTAAACAATAAACAAGAATTATATTCCTTTCCCATTAAATGAAGAAACCGCCGAACAATTCAATGATATTATTCGATAGAAATTAGTTGAAAAAACAAAATACAGTAGATTAATTTCCTAAAATAACATCGTATTGTTTGTCTCGAAAAATAAATTTTTCACTCGCGATATACACAGGAACCTTGGAAACATGGTGGAAAACAACACTTCTGCCCAGAACTACAATCACCTTTGACGGGAACACAATCTGCTCCAAAAACAGATTGTGTTGATACCATAACCGTGATAAAAAATAATACGAAAATTGAACCAAAATTCATAATTATTTCGTTACTTGTACGAGAAAATGAAGCTATTTGTACTTATGAAAAACTAAAAAAAATTAACGGTATGACAAATATAATTCGTATTTTTTTCACCGGGGGGCGGTAAAAATTTAAAAAGCGTTATGTTACGTTACGTAACGCTCTATGTTTTTAGATCAAGACATAGTGACATTATGATAGACATTATGTTATACTTGTTAAAAATAAGAAAAAAAATCAAAATATAATAAAAGAAAGAAAAAAGTTGAGAAAATGAGAAAAAAAAAATGAAAGAAATATTTAGGTAAATTGAAATTTTAATAAGAAATTATGAAGTTTTGTCTCTATTGCCTCATCTCTAAAGTAAATACATTTGAACAAGGGTTTTACTTTAAAGGAAAAAGTGCGTTAATTAATTTTTTTTTTTCATTTTTAGGGAATAAGGTGTATTTTAAATAAGTAAATTATTAAATTAATCCTACGGCATTCTCCTTTGCAAAACAATCTCGTCATCTAAAATAAAAAAATCACTGGAAGTCATTGCACTAAAATGTATATTTTTTCTACTCAGAATAATTCTGAAAAATATCATTGAAAAGTTTTGTAAAGAACAAGTTACTAAATTTAAAACAGTCAAGCTGAAAAGTGATAATTTTTTTTTTTTAAAAGGAAAGATATGGACAGTAAAATAACATTTTCGTGGTTTTATTTATGGGTATGACGTCTGGTACAATACTTGGAAAAATATCAACATGTCATGGAAAAATTTAAACTTTTAGACCGGAAATGTTCAAAATACCTACTAATTTTGGTAAACAATAAACAAGAATTATATTCCTTTCCCATTAAATGAAGAAACCGCCGAACAATTCAATGATATTATTCGATAGAAATTAGTTAAAAAACAAAATACAGTAGATTAATTTATTAAAATAAGATCGCATTGTTTGCCTCGAAAAATAAATTTTTCACTCGCGATATACACAGGAACCTTGGAAACATGGTGGAAAACAACACTTCTGCCCAGAACTACAATCACCTTTGACGGGAACACAATCTGCTCCAAAAACAGATTGTGTTGATACCATAACCGTGATAAAAAATAATACGAAAATTGAACCAAAATTCATAATTATTTCGTTACTTGTACGAGAAAATGAAGCTATTTGTACTTATGAAAAACTAAAAAAAATTAACGGTATGACAAATATAATTCGTATTTTTTTCACTATTTTAGGCAAAATGATGATAAGTTGTGTTTCAAGGTACCTATGTAGGTATGGGTACTTACGTGCGATAGCGATTTCAATGACCAGTAGCCACGATAAAACGACCGACACTACACATTAAATATATTTATTTTTTAAAACAATATTTTTCGAAATTTTCGTGGAACCGAACACGATTAGAAAAAATTAACGATTATGGCAGGTACAAATTTCAGTTCGGGGAAGACAATTTCAAAAATGATTTTACTTCTCGCGTTAATTACATTTATATTGAGTCCTCATTTTTGAAAATTTAAATAGTAGAATTATCATCTTGTATGAACTTTTTTTTTGATAAACCAAGAGAATGTGGAATAGACACTGGAAATAATGTATTTCCAGTCGCAAACTTTACATCAAGTAATATACGAGTATCCTTGTTCTTGTATTTTGCAAATTTCATGATCTTTTCCATCAGTCCAATCATTTTCGTTTAGGAAAGTTCTAAATGCAATAAAATTCCCCCTTTCCTCCTTCCAATTTTTAGGAAAACAAATCCACTGATACGAAAAAGCTCGATAGAATTTCCTAAAAGTATTTGTACTTTCAAATTCATTAATTGAGAGCTGGGAATATTCTGAGAGATTCTGCTTGGCAACCTGTCACAGCTTCAAACAACTGGCTCCAGAGAAGCACAAATCAATCATCACAAGTAATAATTCGACTAATACCACAATCATCAAAGTAATAATTATTACTAATAGTAACTTGAATACTTTATGCGTTGTACTGGGGGTGAATTATAAAATTCGATACCAATTTTTTCACCTCAAATTTTAGACACCACTGGCATACTTATAAAATTTTGTTAGATTTAAGAAATATGGATAAATCTTGTTTTTTAAGATCTGACAAAATGTCGAAATATTACCGAGCTGTCAAATTTTCTGATCATTTTCCAATCCATTTGAAATTATTACGTACTTGATGATTTTGAAAATTAGAAAAAATAAAAAAAAGGCCTAAATATCTGAAATTTTAGGGAAAAGTCATCAGTTGGAAAAATTTTAAATAATTTAAATATCTGACATTTTGATAAAAAGTCATCCCAATACTTGAAAAAATATCAGACAGATAGGCCAATTCGGAAATAATTCCTCCGTGTTATTTAATAGAATTCAGTTTAACATTGAAAGTCTTGGCAATTACACACGCCCAGTAAGTATAATAAAAATTTAATAAAAAAAAAAAAACATGCAGAAATAAATATAATTTTTCGACAGCACTTAATAAAAAACATTTTTCCAAAAATTGGTAATAAGTACATATTTCTACTCGAAGTATGTATTGAGTGTGACTACGAAATACTTACCTACTTGAAATTTTAATAAAATTAATAAATTCTTGGTACCATATCTTCCCTCTATCCCTTTTTATTGTTTTTTCTCCATCAAACTTTCATTTCATAACAACCAAAGACAAAAAAACTATAGCTAAAAACCACAAAAAATTATTTTTAAATTGAATGTGTCACAACAAAAAGGGCATAACTCAGTATATGTCCTTTTTGATGCGACAAGCGATTCGTATTCTCTGAAGTTTTCTCTATCCAATGAGCCCCCTCCCACCTTCCAATATGTTTTCCTCGAAGAGTTATGGCGTTTTTAAAATGCGAAGTTCGCAATTTCGGTACCTACATTACATGTTTGATTTTCGAGAATTTGCGTAATGTTTAATTTTTTCACTGTGCAAATGATTGTAAAATTTTAAAATTTTAAAATTTTAAAGAAGTGTTTTTTTAGTTAATTTTTCGTCATAAATTTGAAAAAATAATAAAATTCGTCCAAAATGTATTTTTAGGATTTTTTTGTAACCAAGAAAATGAGAAAAAAAGTTGCCATTTTTCAAAGTACGATATATCCGCTCCCTGAAGACATAATTTGAAAATTTTTTCACGAAAACGTTCCTTTTTTCATTCTCTTCAACTTTTGTATGAAGATTTATTTTTAATTTTCACTTCCGGAAAAATTATACGTCATCAAACGTAGAAGGGTCGAAATGAAATTTTGCCATAACAAAAAGGACATATAACTCAACCTTTTGTTTTCAATATAGAAAAAAATAGAAAAGATATCAAGTGATGGGCGAGCTATTTTCTTGTAGCAAAAAGATGAAATTTTAAGGTAAAATTTTTTCCCCGGATCAATTCCTTAATTTAGTATTAAAAAAAGTATACTCAAACTTCAATCGCGATTTTCCAAAAACGACATTTTTTCTGTATGTCCTTTTTGCTGTGACACGTTCGATTTAAAAATTTTAACGGTTCAACTGAAACATGACAAATTTTGATTTTTTCGACAGGACGAAATTTTCCTGTTTTTTATAAAATAGAGGGTTTTTTATTCTTTTCGTAAAAATTTTGAATAATTTTTTGTAGTGCTCAAATGAAAGAAAAAATGATTGATGAAAATACTTCGAGTTTTGGACAAAAAATCGTGTTTTTTCGAAAATTCCCGCATTTCGAGGTTTCCTATCTGCGCCTCCCTTTAGGCCGAAGGTCTTAAAAAAATTTCTGGGTAAAAATTTACAACATGACGTCATAGTTCACGCAATACATTCAACACATTGGCATCGACATCATTCTACGATGTTATTTAATCGAATTCAATTTAAGAATAAAACAATAAGGTGATGTATTTAAATAACGTATGTATTTGTAATACATTCATCTTTAAATTATCGAATACCTTTTCCATTAAAAAAATGGGCACTCCCCCTGAAGACATGTTCCACGGCAACACTTTTTAAGGCCGCAAGGTTGACCTGCTGGGGCACAAACATCACAATAACTTGATTGGACCAATACAACAATCACGATGAAAAGAAAAACAAATGTTTCAATTAAATTCATTATGGTGCTTCTATGTCTATGTACTCAGAGTACCTAATTTAAACGAATACTGCAACTTTCGACACTTGAAACGCAAACGAAAGAAAAAAAAATACGAAAAATGAACGAAGTTTTGTAAAATTCTAAATTCTTTGAACGACGATATGTTTTACCTAGAACGACTATAACTGGCCAAAGCACAAATAAATTCAATTTTTTGACAACGCACTTAATAAAAAACAATCATTTCTAAAAATTCGTAAGTACTTATCTACTCGAAGTACTACACATGATTAGAAAGTACTTGGAATTTTAAGTAAAATAATACATTCTCGGTACCATATCTTCCCTTCTTCCTCCTTCTTTTTCCTCCATCAAACTTTCATTTCATATAACAACTCAAGTCAAGAAAACTAAAGCTGAGAAAAATCAGCCCAGCATCAAAGCACAGGTAATTACATCGGTTTCATAAACTTCGCATGGATATAGCATTAGACGAGTCCAAGTATTTATACTCGCAATGTCATAGACCGTTCAATGGTACTTCAAATGGATCGTAGTCTTTGAGAATATGGACAAACAAAACAAAGTTTCGTATATTCGAGACGAGTTTGAATTTAGAAAAAGACAGAATAGGATGAAGATGGACTGACGTTCTATTCTAATGATATTAGCGAACGAGCTGGTTTTTTTTTTTACTTCAAATATCAATACCCGAAGAGTTACCATGCCGCCTTTAGGATCATTAAACCGATGAAAGGGAAGTCATTACGTAACTAAATTCAACGGGTTAATAGCCGCGTTGCATTTTTGACTCGAGCCGAGGTGTTTTTTCAAACGACTCCGTTGGTCTTATAGATCAGCTTGATCGCTATGTTCAAACACCTTCTTCTTTTGGATACCTATACCAAAGACTTTTGTTTGCATTTATGTTTACAATTCGTTCTGAGAACACAGACTGGCGTTTGTGTGGGTAAATTTCTTTCTCTTTTTGTTTTGGCAATTTATACTTACATAATACAGCAAAAGATGATTCAACGAAGATGATATTTGAAAATATTTATTATTTGAAGAGTGAATTTCGACGAATTTTAGGTATTGCTTGGTTGCAAATTGGTATATCGAGGAAGAGGAGAGTGCGGGAGTGTTTGATTTGTTTACTTATTTAATAAATGAACGAGTTGTTTGCGTTGGACTTTATATTTATTTTTTTTTAAAAAATCATTTTTAAATTTTTTTTAATTTTTGATTTGACAACTTCATTACCTATTTTCTAAAATTAACTTGCAATTATCCTCTTGAAAGATAATTTTTTGAAATTCAAATCGAAATGAACCATTCTCTCCTCCCTTTTGAAGTTTGTTTTGGGCTAAACGAAATTCAGAAGTTTTGAAATATTCATAATCTCCCCCCCCCCAAAAAAAAACATTTTTTAGGTGGAAGATACTATGTACTGAAAAAAATTAAAAATTGTTCCAGTTTTTGCCTAAAATTCATTCTGATTTTTTTTCAAATACCTATCTAAGAAAAGTACATACTTTTTTGATTTTTTTAAACATGGACAACTTGAGAAAGATAACTAAATGAAATCAAAATGAATGTCTTAAAAATAGCAAAAATTAACTCAGAAATTTCCTATGATAGAATTTTAGAAAAATTGCAATTTTTTTAGAAAATGTTGATTTTTAACGATTATCAAACCATGATTTTTCACTTCTTGTGTTATTTTTAGAGTGAAATGGGTCTTAAGGCTTATAAACATTTTTTCCCCTTATTTCCTTACAAACTTCGTTCCCAAAATTACCAAGAAAGCAGGAGAAAAGTAATTTTTGAGATTTCAATCCAAATGGATCATAACTTCTCAACCATGATCTCATCACTTTTTCAGTTTTTTGGAGACTTTAAAAATCTTTATTTTTATTTTCACTTGAAAAAAAAGAAGCGAAGTCAAATTTTTTTAGGGTTTCTGCTGGATTGACCTTTCGAACTTTAATGACTTTTCACAATCTTCTTTTCTTTTTTCATGATCGCCATTTCTTAGAAAAAAACGATTACAACAAGGACCAAGGAGCGGAAAAAACGTTTAAAAAATTTGAAGGTTGAAAAAAATAAAACTACTCAACATACCTACAATTCTCTGAGAAGCACACATTAAAAAGAAAGAATCATTGAAATTTTGTTGTGAGTGGTACTCGTTTTACATATTTTTCCTGAAAATTGAAGAAGAGGTGGCTAGGAAGTTGTTCCTGAACCTCAAAACGATGTGGTGAAAATTTCACCCCCCCCCACCGGACTCAACATTTACTTCTTATTAACAGGCCTTCTATTTTGACTAAATCCAAAAAATTTTGAGAGTTGATTTTTTTTACTCTATCTAAAAAATACCGCTGACAAAAATTTTTCATTTTTACTTTCCCGATGAAAAATTTTCAGATCTGATCAGATCTCAAAAATGTCCCAATATAATTTTATCAAATTACATCAAATCATATTCAGTTTGATGTAATCTAACCAAATTACATCTGATTTTATTAAATATAATTTTATTATTATCAAAACAGATAAAATTTGATGTATTTCTAAATAAATCAGATATGATTTGATATAATTTGATCTAAAAAATTTTCATCGGGTTACTTTTTAGGGGTCTTTAAAAAATCACTTTCTTACGTTCGTTTGTTCTTTTAATAGGAATTCAATGAAAAATTGGCGGGGAATGTTTTTATAAAATTTCCCAAAATTATATTAATTTGAATATTTAAACTCATAAGAATCATCAGCACCAATTTTTCATCTCCCTTTCCTAATCCACCCGATTTTTTTAATTTGATAAAAATGCATTGGACATGTTTTTTCAAAAATTGGAAAAATCGAGAAAAATCAGAGTCAACGCATTTTATGGTTTAGGAAATTTGTTTTTAGAATGTTTAAAAATATTTTTACTGAATATTAAAAAAGTGATATATTTTTAACAGGGTGCCTAACGAAATTTGTTGAACAAAAAGTTTGACTTAGCTTGATCTTTTTGCATGACATTTTTTGACTTTTATGAGCCACCACCTCTCCCCCTCCCCTCAAAAAATAATTTTTACAAAAAAACTTCAAACAGACATAATTTTTAAAAAATCACAATGAGCTCCTAAATTAAAATTTACACGAATAAAAAAACGAATATGATTTTAAAAAATCACAATGAGCTCTTTTATTATTTTTTAAAATTATTTATTTAAGGATGAATGGGATTTTTTTTCAATTTTTGAAAAATAGCTTTGCATGACTAGCTTGACCTCTTGGTCAAAAGCTTGACTTATCTTGAACATCTAGACTCAGCTTGATCGTTAGACACCGTGTTTAAGGATACTTCGATAATGAGATAGGTAAATATGGAAAATGAGTGCCAATGGAATTTTTGTTTAAAAATATTCACACTAAAATCGTTTTTGGAAAAACCCTTTTTTAATTTTTCAAAATTTTTTGAACATAGATTTTAAGATTCAGTTGGGGGGGGGGGTGTAAAGGTGGAATCGAGAGAGCGAAATTTTCACCTCGTCGTTTTGAGGTTTAGAAACAACTTCTTCGCTATCCCTCTTCAATTTTCGAAAAAAGTACAATACAATCATCCTAATAGACACCTGTTCTATGAATTCCTTGAAATTTTCAAATCCATTATTAGTCCAGGCATTTTAGGAGTTGATCCCCCAAAAATTAAAGCCTGATTTTTTTTCGCGTTTTAAGTTCGAAATGGTCCACTACACAACATACTAAAATGGACACCCCCACAACCCTCCGCTACCCTCAGGGGAGGGGTAAACGTCCGCTGAAAACCGGTTTTTCGTGAATATCTCCTCAAATAAGCCTCAAAATTGAAAAGTAGTTATGAACAATCTTGTTCTACGCGTAATTTCCTATCGGAAGGGTTTTTTTCTTTTTCAAAAACACTCACTTCCTTGACCAAAAATTAAGGGTAGAAATCACCTATTTTTCAACAATTTACAGCATTTTTGGAAAAAATCGAAACTTTTGGAAATATCTCCTCAAAAAAGCCTCAAAATGGAAAAATGGTTATGAACAATCATGTTCTACGTGTAATTTCCTATCAGACAGGTTCGTTTTTTTTCGAAAACATCCACTTCTTTGCCCAAAATTAAGGGTGGAAAACGCCTATTTTTCCAATATTCACAGTACTTTTGGAAATGATGAAAATACGAAGCTGAAAATATCGTTTTTTGAATCCTTACGACACAAAGAAATGTTCGTATCACCAATAATCAGCATAACATCGCGTTTATAGTACTTTTTCTTTCCACAACTTCGATTTTTTAAATGCAGTATTCAATTTCAATAACCTCCTTTATATTAACGGTAGGGGTTTGAAATTTTTGCGGTGACTTTTTTTTTGAAATACCCTACCAGCATGTATTAAAAAAATACTCATTTTGGGTACTTTTAGCTTCGTATTTTCATCATTTCTAAAAATACTGCGAATATTGGAAAAATAGGTGTTTTTCACCCTCAATTTTTGGGCAAAGGAACGGGTGTTTTCGAAAAAAAACGAACCTGTCTGATAGGAAATTACACGTATAACATGATTGTTCATAACCATTTTTCCATTTTGAGGCTTTTTTGAGGAGATATTTCCAAAAGTTTCGATTTTTTCCAAAAATGCTGTAAATTGTTGAAAAATAGGTGATTTTTACCCTTAATTTTTGGTCAAGGAAGTGAGTGTTTTTGAAAAAGAAAAAAAACCCTTCCGATAGGAAATTACGCGTAGAACAAGATTGTTCATAACTACTTTTCAATTTTGAGGCTTATTTGAGGAGATATTCACGAAAAACCGGTTTTCAGCGGACGTTTACCCCTCCCCTGAGGGTAGCGGAGGGTTGTGGGGGTGTCCATTTTAGTATGTTGTGTAGTGGACCATTACGAACGTAAAACGCGAAAAAAAAAATCAGGCTTTAATTTTTGGGGGGTTTGGTACATTTTTTCTCTTATTTGCCTGGACTATATGAAATTATAACAAAGTTAGAAGGGCGGGAAATTGTAATTTTTCACAGGTAACGCCTATTTGAGTCAATTTGACCACTATTACGTTGGAATTTTTGAAAAAAAAATTACAAAAACTATCCATACCATTACCTATCTAACCCACTTGATTACATACTTTAACCTTTGAAGTAGGTAAATACAAAATTATTCATCATCGCACCAATAAAACCTTCTAGCATTCGAATTATTGATACGTTGATGGAATCAGATCAAGTACCATCATATTGGTCACCGATACAAAATTTACTTTCAATAATTCGAATTCTTTTCTGTCATGAATTTTGGCATCGGGCTCAAACTGGGTCATCAGAACGTCTGGCAGATCCAAACGCCATAGGAACCCAACACTGGCAAATATTCGAGGAAACCATATAAATCGAATATTTTTTACATCGTAAATAATAACTAAATACGCTCGCGGCGCAACGTTATGATTAAATTCATAAAATGATTCACCACATCGTGCATCGAATACATCTGGCTTTGGTCAACAAACTAAATTAACACTTAAAATTTACACGGTTGACAAGCTTCGAGCAGTTGCTAATTTCGCCAGAACTTTTACCACAACATTGTGCCATCCGGGGACAGCGGGGAGAAGGGGATATTTACATAAATGATTCCGCGCCGAGCCGTCAAATCACAAAAATATCGAACAGGAAGTTTTGTATTTTTTTTTCGCGAGCTGTAATATTGTAAACGACCGTATTTAGTCGTATTATGTGGAGGAGGATATTGGAAAGCCGGTTTTGTTACATTCCATGTACTTGGAAATATACCATAGATTACCGATTGCGAGTAAGTATATGGATTCCATAAATTGGAAAAGCATATATGGTCAATGGTTTTTTCTTTTCAGGAAGAAAAGGAAAAATTTATAGGTTACTATCGTCGGATTAGAATCGAATTTTTCAAGTTTACGATACACGGAGACCGGAGAGAGAATAACTAAGCTGAAATACGTCGTCGTAAAGTTGTTATTTAATTACCGCTTTTATCGCGATATGAGACATTTTAACCATATCGTAAACGTTGTATTCGTTTATCGCAAATGATTGTTTTTTTCTCCATTTCTCTGCGCGTAAGGGAGAATTTTTTGGAAACAGAAATCGTATTAGAGGTTTTATATACGATCTTAGAACACAAACGTGCTTTGAAAATTACTAACGTGTTAACGTTCATAAAATTTTTATTGTTGTTGCATTGTACGTACGTAGATGTACGAATAGTACATAAACGTGCAACTAAAACGGATCTGCTTTTACTATGGTTAATCTCATCAAAGCAGCATTAAACTTCAATAAAATCCCGACAATGTATACGAGCCGAAGCAATTTGCCATAACATATAAGGACAAAACAATAGCACTTATAGTGCACTAGGTCAGGGCTTTCGGGAATTGCATGCTCGTTAGTGATGTAAAATAAATTTCAAGTGTGTTGAACCAGGCTGGGTTGGGAAAAAGAGATGAAAATACGGTGGGATGAGTGTGCTACGCGAGTGGTTTTAAATTCAATGTAGTTAGTTGAAATTTAGAACCAGGTAGGTGTTAACATATTTGAAATAATGAGATGGATGTGCCTCGGAGGAGTTGAAATTTTTGCAGAGGAGAGAGGGCAGGGGGAATTTTAAAATTTTGATAATTGGAACAAAGTTTCCAACATTTTATTTTGGATTTGAAGGACGTTTTTTCAAGCTAAGCTGATTACAAAAACTGTATACAAGGAAAGAGCCTTAGGTGTAATTTTTTTTTTTGAAAAAAAATTGAAAAATTTATATCCATGTCCCTTTTCTTGTGTACGGTTTTTGCGATTAGTTCAGTTCGGAAAAACGTCCGTAATTTTATTTCGAAAAAGAGGGAAAAATTGGTTCAAAAAGAAATTTCATGTTTCTGAAAAAATCTCAATTCACTGTCGACTTGAAAAAAAATTGAAATGAGATTCACAATTCACAAAAGTGATTTAAAAAATGTCAAAATTGAACCAAATTCATTACCTACCTTGCATTTTTCAATTTTTTACCAAATTCTACTAATTCAATGGAAAATTGCAAGACAAAAATATGAACTTTTTTTGGAAAAAGAGGAACAAAATTGATTTTAAAAAAGAAAGTTCATGTTTTTAGAAAATCTGTGACAATTCTTTTTTAAAATTAAAATGAGATTTATAATTCACAAAAGTGAAAAAAAAGACATGTCAAAAGTGAACCAAATTCATTTATCTTGTATTTTTCAATGTTTGACCAAATTCTACTTCATAAATCAATGGAAAAAAGTAAGACAAAAGTGTGAAAATTTTAATTTAAAATGCTAAAAATTTGAATTCTGCACAGATATCTATCGATCATCCAATCAAACTTGGTTCCCACTCTCTCATTTATAAATCAGTGAAAATTATCGAAAATCTTTGGAAAACAGTCAGAATTGCAGCACAGTAATAATTCAATGAAAAAAATAAATGGAAAATCAGTGGAAATTCCCTAAAAAGTCAGTAAAATTTCTGGAATCCGCTGAAAAATCAATGAAATTTTTTGAAAGATCAGTGAAATTTGCTGAAAAATCAGCAAAAATTCGATGAAAATCAAAGAATTTCACTGATTTTTCCTGTGCTCTAATTCTGACTATTTATCAGTGACATTTCACTGATTCGAAATGAGAGAGCACCCATGAATTCCCGAATTCCCGAATCAATAATTTTTCCGAATGAATAAATAATTGAAAATTAATTTTTCATTAGTTCTGAGGTTTTGAATTTGAAATTAGTCTAAAAATGTATTCCGGAGTCAAAAAATATGTATTTTGATATCTCACTTGATAATGCTGGAAATCCCCCCCCCCCACATACCTACCTACCCAATTCATGTTTAACTTTCGGATGAGGAGTTGAAATAATTCCAGAAAATAGACTCAAAAATGGATTCAGAAACATAATTCCAGAAAATAGACCCAAAAATGGATTCAGAAACTTCGAACCCTTCCTTACTGCTGTTTTCACCTTTTTTCGAATAATTTTTTTGAGCATTCCCCCCCCCCCTTTTAAATTTAACTTTTTTACGTACTTATGAGTTATGACTCATTATAAAGACGTGATGGTTTTTCACAAGTTATATACCTACTTTATTCAATTTTCGTGGTAATTTTGTTCGAATTTCGGAAAAATAGGTTCGATAATATAGGTACGTATGTTTCGTGAGTTTTTCTATTCGAGAAATTCAGTCACATTTTTGAGCAAAAAATTTTCCTGGAAAAAAATTTAAAAATTCACCTAATGCGCATACCTATATCGAGGTAAAAAGTTGAAACTTAGTGGGTGCTCTATTTTCGACCTCCCGAATCGAATGGAAGCGGTTTCGAAACGTTTGGAGCCACCAGAAAATTTCGGAATTTCGTAGCACTGTCCAGAAAAATTTGCTGCCGAAAAATATGAATTCGAACTCAAGATTACGAATTTTGGAATATTGTGCTTTAATCGATTAAATAAGTCACCAACATGGAAAATCCGCGATTATAGGTGCTGAAGTGCATATGGACCATTTTTATGGGCTTTTCTCCAGCACTGGAAAATTTCAAAATTTTCTGATTGCTCCGAAACGTCTCGAAACCGATTCCATTCGATTTGGAAGGTCGAAAATAGAGTATCTACCAAATTTCAACTTTTTACCTCGATGTAAGCGCATTAGGTAAATTTTTAAATGTTTTCCAGTAAAATTTCTTGCCCAAAAATGCAAATTTGAACTCAAAATTACGAATTTTGAAAAATTGTGTTTTAATCGATTAAATAAGTCACCAACATGAAAAATCTGCGATTATAGGTGCTGAAGTGCACATGGGCCATTTTTATGGGATTTTCTCCAGCGCTGGAAAATTCCAAAATTTTCTGGTAGCTCCGAAACTTTTTGAAACCACTTCCAATCGATTCGGGAGGTCGAAAACAAGGTATATACCAAATTTCAGCTTTTTTTGTTGATTAGAACAAATTTTTATATTTCTTAGGCGGAGGTAATTCTGAAAATTTCAAAAATTCACCAAAAATCGAGAAATAAACTTCAGCACTTGAAATTTTGGATACGGGGTTCTGTTATGATGTACTTTCAATTTTTTTTGTTTTGGCTCAAAATTTTACTTTGAGTGGGATACTTCCCTTGTTAGTTGTTTTCTGTTCTCGAGTCAAAATTCAACCCCTCCACTTCCACCCACCTTTGAAATTCTGCAGAATCGACGAGGACAGAACGAAATTTACTTTTAGAATATATTTTTATCAACTTTCTATTCGCCGAATTCGAGTCCCATTCAATTCGCAAATTCACGAATTCCAACAAAGATCCTCTTGAAATTGAAATTCTCAATCATTCAATCACATCTCTCCACCCTGACATCATGTTCTTCAAAAAATCACAATAAAGAATCCTCAACAAGGCGAAAAATTCGGCTCACCGGTGCACCTCATCCATTGACCCAATTCCACTCAGTCTCCCAGTCTCAGGTCGTCCTCTTTGGGCACTTGTAAAACTTCACGTCATACCATACGTGTAAAGCTTCGGCAAATGATTGATTCGTGTTTAATGCGGCGAAGAATTCGATGCTTAAAGAGTCTCGGCCCATCGACATCGGACCCGTACCTATGCGGAATCGAATAGCGATGTAATTTCTTTTGTTATGGCGTGCCCGTCGTCATTGCTGTACGAGAAGGCGTATAAACCGCGTGACTACTCCGGTTCACGCGTCGTTGACGTATGGCCGGCCTCAGCACGGCCGTGTCCGCGTTGCCCAAATATACCACACGGTATGGATCGCGATTAGAAATTTAGAAGGTATAAATGCGATTTTAATAAGCTTCTGGTGTCCTTTTATGGGGAAGGGGAATAAGATTAGAGAAGTGTATCCGGATTTGCGAAGGAAGTGTACCAAATTGCTGGGAGACAATTTTGATGAGATTTGGATAGATGAGAAATGTACGTTGAGATACCTTTGACCATAAAATTTTAATAAAGAAAAAATTTCAGCCTGATTTTTTTTGTGTTTCTTATTTATAATGGTGCACTAGTCAACATACTTTGGTGTCCAGCCGGGGGGAGATGGTGTCATCTGTTACTCCCAAGAGAGAGGCAATTGCTTACTGAGAACCAGTTTACGTGAATATATTCTCAAATAAGTCTCCAACTTGAAAAATGGCAAAAAATGTATTGTACTACATTCAATTTCCCATTTCACCCCCCCACCCCACCGCAAAAAATTCAAGTAAAAATTACCCACAAATCAAACAGTTCCAGTATTTTTTGAAAAAATCAAAACATATGAAACTAACGCCACCCAAAATTTTACCAATGAAGTGTAATTTTTAATACACACACTTGTAGGGCATCTCAAAAAAATTCACACAAAAATTTTCAGCTCCTACGGTTAATATTATGAATGACGTAATTGAATATCAATTTTTAAAAAAACACACCTAAGTACCTAATTTTACTTTATGAGAGTAATTGAATGCAAATAACTCGACATCACGGCCATTGAGTGGAGGAAGAAGGGCCATTCTCAGAAATGTGTAAATAATCGAGGTTATTGTGGAAAGAAAAAAATATTAAAATTAGATTCGAATTATGAATTATTGGCGATACGATAAATCTTTCGCATAACTTTGATTCAAAATTGACTAATAAAATGTTGAGACTATTTTGAAAATGCATTAGTTTGCTTCAGGCCAACAGCTTTCAAATCGTGGATCTGGATATGTTTTAAAAGTGATTTTCTATCAAAATGTTCATAAGATACTCAATTTTTTTTCAACTAATGAATTTTTGTGAAATATCAGATATTTATGCGCTTTTCCTTCTTTTCCAATTATTGTTTTTAAAATTGCCAAAAAAAAGTCCAACAAAATGTTTAAAATTTTTGGAAATGCCATTTTTTTGCTTTAACAATTTTGTAAATTAAAAAAAAAGAAGAAAAAAGACTAAAATATTTGAAATTTTAACAAAAATTCATCAATATGTAAAAATAAATAAATTGAAACATTGATATTTTTCTACAGCTTTTCGATATTTCATCAGATGTTACATCAATTCGCCAAAATTTCTTAAACTTTTCAAAAGTCTAACAAAAATTCAAAAAAAAATTCCAAGTATTTTCAAGTTTAACAGAATATCATCACGTCACAGAACATAAAAAATTGGTGGGAAAAATTTTGTGGCTGAAATTTGGTAGGCACGTAATTTTGTAAATTGACTCCCCTAGAACATATTTTCCATGTTAATAGATAAGAGAAATGAAAATCTGGATACAATATCTCTACTCATAAAAATGTTAATCCCGGACCCCAAACGATTTAAAATAAAATGTGAATGTTTACAAAATGGCCGTTTTTTTTTTTGGGTTTTCAAACGTTATCATCGTTTACATTTGCACAAAAGTCTCTGTATATTGGAAAAAATTTCAAAAATCATTCTTTTTTCGATCTTTTGTAACATAAACCTTAACATTTTTCATTTTTTAACACAGATATGTATATTTCTATTGAGAAAATCAAAAAAAATGAAAATGAAAAATTCCACTCCATAAAATTTTCGTATGTATTCTTGACTGTAAAATGAATGTACTTTTGGGCAAAAAATTGAGTTGCAACGAAAAACCTCACAAAATAAGGGCTGAAAATTTATGTAAATTTGGTGAACAAAAATAAAGACCAAAATTTTGAAATTATGATTTTTTTTAGAAACGAGGTTTTCTTACAAGTCTTTCTCGAGACGAGTTTTCCCAAGGCATACAGACTTTCAAAATTTAAAAATTTTGCTTTTCTAGTTGGAAAAATGCCGAAAAAATATATTCGAGTTAAAAATTTACAAAAAAATTAAGCTCTCTATGAAAGATTTGGTGACACCAAAAATTGAACATCATCTGATATAAAGGCACGCTTATTTCTTTTTTTTTGTGTGATTTAATCGGGCATCAAACACAGATTTTGGGGGGAAATAGTGACTTTAGTAACTTTTAATGAGGTAATTTTTTTCATAAATTAATACCCCCCCCCCCCCTCTTACTTTTTTCATAACTCAAACTGTATTTCTCTCTGCAATAGAACTGAAAAAAACTTTTTTTTCTGATTTTTTTTTATTTGTGACCCGTGCAGGGACAGGGTACCTAAAGTCGAAAAACAGAATTTTGCACTAGAGCCAAAAAACGAAAAATGGGCAATTTTTTTCAATTTTTTTTTTTGCGTTTTTAAGTGGTTCAGACCTTTACGCAGCTGTTACCAAAATTTCATTTCGGAAAACCTACTACAACACGTCTAAATGACGTTCAAACTGACTGAGGAAAAGGTACCTAAAGTCGGGACATTAAAAAAATGTGCATGTGCTGCAAAATGCGGTTTGTTGAAGCTAAGGGGAGCCTCGGGATTCTTCCAGACTAGAAAAATAAAGTAAAATACCCATAGATTTGTGTGTGCAAATTCAACTGTACCTACTGAGAAATACATAATTTCTGAAATATTGCTTTGTTGGAGAATATTGAGATATAAATCGTCGAAAATGGATGTAACCGATTTCCTATTCTCCTAAGGTAATTTTCGACGTTAAAAGCGAATTCCTCGTGAAATTTCTGTACAAAAAAGAAGTTCTGAGAGCTTTTTTGATAATTTATACAGTATGAAAAAAAGGATTTCTCTTTGTAATGCAGCTTTTTTCAAAATTAAACTCATAATAATAGTAAATTTTTCATTTTTCTCTCCTCTTAAAGTAATTTTTGACGTCAGAAACGAATTCCTCGCGAAATTTCAGTATCGGAAAGTAGTTTTGACAGCTTTTTTGATGATTGATACATGAGAAACTAGAGTAAAAACTTAAAACGCGTTTTTCTCAGAATTTTGTTTTTATTGAATTCTTATTTTCCTAACTTCAAATGTCTCTATCTCGGCGAAAAATGGACCTTGGATGCTCATTAAGGTCTCAAAATGTTCCTCTTGGTCCCCTTCATCATTTTAGCTCAAAAACTCATTTTTGAAAATTCCGACTTTAGGTACCTTTTCCCTGCACGGGTCACATTTTTAATAATAAATCTTTGTCAATGTATCAATCAACAAGGCTGGTGAACTAATAAGTAGGTAAAAAAGATTTAATTAGGACCTTTTTTTGAATAGGGCGGTTGTAAAAAATGGCGATTGAGCAATTCAGGTTATTGTTATCGTTTTGGAGGTATTTTCTCCAATTCTCATTGGTGGTGATCAGAACTTGCTCATAAATCGACCAATCAAATTAAAAGAAATTGTACCTCCAAAACGATAACAGCATGTAAACAAGATGTAAACAGAGCGCCGCCATTTTTTACAACCGCCCTATAGAATATCAGTATTTTTTTTAATTTTATGCAAGACCGGTCGGCTGTTTGAACGAAAAAAGTGACTTTTAGTGACCAACCTTAAAAATAGGGGGCAAGTCACTAAAAAATGTGACTCTGCTTAATGTCTGTTTTATCTATGTTAATTTTCAACATTAACATGCACAATTTTTCAATTTTTTATGAATTTTCAAAAATTTCTCAAAATTTTTTTATCTAATATCCTTATGCAAAAATTTTGAAAATTCTGTTTAAAAAATCAAATTTTTAATTAATTTTAACCGCTGAAATTATGGGATTCGGAGTACACGTGTATTTCGATATGCTCCCTTCATTCAGATACCTGAATTTTCCAAAAATTCACTTTCCATTATTGGAAGTATAGGCAATTTTCTCACCATAAGTAATTTTTCGCGTGCCATTAACGACGTACAAAAAAAATCGAAGTCTTTAAAAAAAGTTGAAAATCTCGTCGATCCTAATGAAAGGGCGCTTCGGGACCGCACGAATCAAACCAATAATTAATATTACCATAAAACCTACTCTTCGTAGTATTACTTTCGGTTCGATTGCGTAATCTAATTAAGAACTCAATGTGGCCCAGCGTCCGAGCCACACTCGAGTAATAATTCTACTAATTTCCAAAGGTTACGCGCGATGGAATCAGACCCGCTGAAATATCGGTGGCGAAGAAGAATGTAAATCGAGTACCAAACCAGAGACGAATTGAAGAGAAGAAAAACGCATACGAGTGATGATTTTGGACACCTTGTCGGCAATTTTTCCATTCCGTTTGATGCCAAGGAGGCTATAACGGCCTCGGGGTATACATTGTAAACAATCAATGACCCTTTGAAAAGATACATGCGGGTATTTACATTTCTCATCGATACACAGCACGCGGAGAGCCCAGAACGCGAACCTGGAACCGCGAACTCGGCATAAGAATTGGTTGTTATGCCATAGTCGCAACGTTGTCGAAATAAAGACCTACCTACACACGCACGCGTGTCAGCCCCGAAGACCACACCGAAACTGGCCAGCAGGCCAATCGGCAACCAGAATATATCGTATTTCCCATCGATACCATTATTTATCAAGTGGTCGTGTATAAATAACCCCGATTCCGGGTTATTTACCGAGTCGCGATTTGTATCGAAATTCGCCAAAATGTCAACCACACCTTGGCCTCTGCAAACAGAGCGAATGCAGATCCTCTGGACTCTTCTTGCATGCCAAAGATGCCCCGAACTGATTCCAGCCCGGGTGACAACGTCGATATTGATGAAAATAAAACTACTCGAGTAGCCGCCGCCAGCGATCGCCATAATTTAATCAAATGTCACATTTACGATCACGATGATACGATTTTAACCGTCCGACGACATCTATATTCAACGTATGCCGTATAAATATATCTCGTAAAACAAATATAGCGAGTCTTTAAACGCGTTCTTACAAGCTTTTAACACCCGCCATCGTATCGCCTCCGAGACGACGATGGCCAGATTAGAAAATATGCTGCGGAGCAAATCTTCCTATGGCCTGTACCTGGCTCGGGTTCGCCATCGAGCCGTTAATATCCGTACTTACGGTAATAAAATTCTTTGTAGAGGTGGAAAAATTCACCACAGAGCTGGATGTTTGTTTCTTTTGCTCGATATTCAATTAGCCATCGAGATAGCGGAACGATTAAAATTTCATGTACCTGTATGTTCGCTCGAAACGATCTAATACGAATGTTTGTTTTATACGTTGGCATCGGGATCACTTTATACCCTTATTCTCATGCCAGAAGTACGAGCAAGAATTTCATACCGAGCGGTATGTTTACGAGAGTCGGAGCAGATTCGAAGCTAAATGGAATTTCAAAATCTAATAATCGTGAACTGAAATTAAAATTAGTCATAATCGTAAACGCGAATCGCGAGATAGCCAAACGATGTGTTTTTCGAAGTTGGTTTTTTTTTTACGAAAAAAAATATAGTTTTAATGATTCCTCAATCGCGGTGTGTAAAAATTTGCATATGATACGAGAGTGGCACCGTTCGAATAATTTATATACCTATTTAATTAATAGATCATCAAATTCGTATATTTTGTTAAGATATTAAATTTTGTAAATATTATAATATTTATGGCACCAATTATCATAATTTTATTATACCTAGATCTGAAAAATTCGAGATTCCGATGGTGCGATATTTTCAATGTTGTAGGTTTATTGACGCGAAGCGAGGGAAAAGATGCCTAAATGAACGACGTGCGGATGAGCAGATATGCGCTTTGGCTGCCATTCAGTTTCACAGGCGTCTCTGTATTTGGCATTCTTGGCCACCGGGATGTTCGGGTGATTTAATAAAACCAAGATGAATTAGCTGGTAGGTATTTGTTCTGGTGTACGATCGAACGAGCTATTAAATTTTTTTCGTCGTAGTTGAGATAGAGGATTTGGAAGTTGATTGAAATTGGTTTGAATTAGGCTCGCAGAGATGAACTAGTTGGAAAAACTAAAAAATGATGAAAATTTCCAACGGTGGAATTTAATTTTCTGGGACTGAGCTTCTGAGCAAAATTGTTTTTAATTTTCTAGTGGAAAATAATTGAATATTGGGTGGAAAATTTTCAACTTTCAGTCATCCTTCCCTCTCCGGCCCTCTTCCAAATTTAAAAATTCAATTTCGTAAAGGATATAGCACAATAAGTATGGTGTTTTGGCCCTGGAAAGGGATTTTAATGAAACCTACCCCAAAAGTTGAGTCATGATGAGAAAAAAAATGGGTCGAAAATTTTGAAAAATTTTTTTTAGAGTTCTTCTAACCCTCTAGATTCAGTTTTTTAAAAAAACACGAAATTTTTATCAACATTTGACGAAAAACAAAAAAATAAAGGTTGAAAAATACATTTTGGTCCCTCCCCTCGAAAATACTTACTCTGAGGGTCCAAAATTTTTATGAAAAATTTTTCTTATCATAAATCAACTTTTGGGGTAGATTTCATCAAAATCCTTTTCCAGGGACAAGAATATAAATGAATTCATTCACGAATCTCACCCTGTTGTTGAAAAAAAAAGAAGAGAAAATCTATAATAATTTAAAATATTAGGTATATTTTGATTGTTGAGTAGTAACGTACTTACTCAGAGGAGGGGGCAAAGAGGGTAATTTCCCTCACGTTGAGGTCGAAAATTTTTCCTCAGATGTAAGTACAATAAATTATCATGTTTTAATTTTTCAACATGATTTCAATAAAAATAGACGCCCTTGCAACGCTCAGACGACTAAGTACGTCTTTTGTGTAAAATATTACTTTATTATGAGAAATCCCAACAAAATCTATTCTATTCTTCAATTTCTCAGCACTTGAATTTCGTTTTTCCTGACAACTTCGTGACACCCCCCCCCTTCTCCACCCCCACCCTCAATGAAAAAATCCTAGGTACATTTCTGCTCTTGAGTGAACGAAAAAAAAAAACTAATTTAGTCTGAATCAATAAATGATCCGTATTTTTAACAAATTGTGAAAAAATTGAGTATTCCAAAAATTAATTTCATCCAAATTTTCAAAATATCGATCGAAATGATCTTTTTTTACCCCCTTTTGCCTCACCAGACGTGAAAATGATATATTCTGTTCGTCTGAGAATTACATTCTGAAATGTTTATTAGATCAAGTATCAAGTAAACCCCCCTCCCCTCCCTTTCCACAAGGACAATCAATCGTTGGAATAAGCAATTTAAAATTTCATAATATTTTTGATTTAAAATCTGTGGTATCAATTTTCAAAATTTTGATCTCATTAGGAGTTCATAAGATCTGTTTAAGATAAAAAATTAATATTTTTTTAAAAATTTGATTGGTGGGAATCGGGAAAGATTATCATATGTATCCAAGATTTTATACAGTTTGCTTACAGGGAGAAGGAGTTCATTTTTTTCTCAATCCTACAAGAAATAATAAATATATTTACTTATACTTTTTTTTTCAAATTTCAAAATTCCATCCTTTTTTAATCAAGTCGAAAAAAACTATCATCATACGTATAGAACATTCAAAATGTATTATTTTTTATTCACCTTCCAAATTTTCACGCAGGTAGATGAGGGCAGAAAATGAAATTTCAAAAAAATATCCATCCTGAAAAGTGAAATCATGGGTTTTCTCTACACAGCAACAAAAACTTTTTTTTTTAAATTTGATTTAAAAAGTTGCCCTAACTTCTAGTCTATGATGAATTTTCAACGCTCCATAAATAAAACCAGAAGCTTCAATTCTTTCTCTATTTTTCAAGAAGAACATGAATTTGCCTCGAATTTTTATTTTTTTGAATCGAAAAAAATCTATAAACGAATACAATTTTTTTAAATTCTGAAATCAAATCGAGAAACAATTATTTTCAATTTGAAAAAAGTGTCAACATCCCCCCTCCCCTCCCTCCCTCCCTATCAAAATAAAGGAATAATAGCTGTAAAAATTCCCAAAAAATCAGGTCTGTTTAAAATTTTAATTTAACTCTTAAAGCTTTCTAATTAGCCATTTTTTGCAATTTTTTAACACCACTTTTTGTTTTATTTTAGGCAAATAATTGTAACTATTTGAATGAAAATCGCTCATATTTTTGCCTAAAAATTTTCAGACATACTTAAAAAAATCCTAATTTTTAGGTATTTAAAAAAAAACATCTCTCTCACTCAAATAATTTATTCTCCATTTCAACCAGATCAGGAAATAAAAAATCCAGCCTCGAATTTACCCCTCCCCATGCTCGTAACTTGAACCACACGACCCCTCGATTCCGCTACTTCCACACTTCCGTAAATTTCACACAAATTAACCAAAAGGTCATTAACTGCAATTTATGCAGCAACGGCAAAGACCTCGCGGGCTAATTTGTTTCGTAACTATTTATACCACTAATTCGGCGCAGCAGCAGGTGCTCTTCGATGATGAGTATTTGATGTACACAGTGCAACGAGCAGTGCACTGCACAAATAAAACAACAAAGTACCTGTACCTACATTTATGGCAACGCACTACGCAGCTATACGCACTTCTTACGCAGCACAGTCCGAATTTAGTGCGTAATTAGGCGTAATTTACCTTCACTGTACGTTGAGTAATTAGCGTCATCGTTCTTATGAGGTCTACCTAGTCGTAATTGCCGTTAATTTCCTAAATGCATAGAATTATCTAATACGACGCGCTTATGAAGAAGAATGCTCTCTTATAAATCATAACTTCGTATAATGTGCAGGTATACTGTGCATAAATCCTCTTCGCGTTTATTTTTTATCTCGACTTAACGTATTTGTATTTTGTAAGTACGTGAGAAAAAAAATGAAAGGGGGTTTGGGACGGTTTAGAATTAGCAGGAACTAGGAAGTGAAGAGGTACCTAAAATTTGTTCCAATGAACCAAATTGACCCAACAAGGTGTCACAAAAATGAAAACCCCACAATTCGATTTTTTTAATAATTTTTTTTAGAATGAAAATTTTAAATATTTTTACAATTTTTTGTTTACACTTCCCCTTTGAAAAAATACGAGCTTTAAATCGATAGCTTCCATGCAAATTTTGCAGATTTTCCAGCATGTCCTTCTAAATACTTGAATAATCAACTGAGAAGAGGGGGTGAAGAAAAAAATCTACCAAAATTTTTAAAAATACATATCATTTATTGGTGAAAATTTTTGCCAAGATAGACAATCAAATTCAAAAGTTAAAATTTCATATTTTTTTTCAACATTTCAGTTTTCAGCCAAAATTCGTACTTTTTTCGTAGGTACTTTTGGACTCGTTCGGAAAAATCGCACATTTTTCGAATTTTCGAACTTTTTGTACACAGTAGGCACCTTGTTCAAGCCCCAAAAACGGACACAATTTTTTCCATTTCAAAAATAAAAATAAAATAATCAAAAGTAAATTAATTAAAATTGAAAAAAAATTCCATCTTAGTCCCCGGCCAATGAATCACTTTTCAACTCTATTCTTTCTCACATCAGCGTGGTTTTCTGTCGCCGTTTCATTCGAATCAATTAGTCAGCTGACTAGTTAGTAGGACAACCGTAAACACAAACAATCCAGCAGTCAATCTCGCAATTAGTCACTTAGTCAATCGGCTCGTTGATCAGACCGGTACGAGAATATATTGGCGAGTCGGTTACTCGATTGATCACATTACGACAACATATTATGCGCATTCAATTGATAGATACCTAACGAGAAAGCTACATAAGCAATTGCATCATTGAGTGCATTGGTCAAATGACCATGCATTTGTGGCTGTCACTGTCACGAATCTTTCAATGCTCTTTCCTCAGAGGATATTTTACATAAATGGAATATTTTCGAAAAATAAAAATAGAAAAATCGAGCCTAGAATAAAATTCAACTAGGTTACGCCTATTTTTAGTCCAATAGCATTGGTACTGCATTCCTCGACGCTTCAGGCAGCGTCGTAATTTTAAAGAGCGAATGCTAATCTGCAGGTGCAGCCTACTGATTCTAAATTCTAACACGCACAATACAATGACAACGAAAAATAACCGACGAGTTGTTCCTTTATAATTAAACTCCACGTACATGAAATTGAAAGGTCCGTGGGCTTAAATTCGTCGCAAATTAGGATGATATTGGGGGGGGGGGGGGAATAACACAAATTTTTATTGTGAGAACGTCTAATGATTGAGCCCACTTGGCCAAAAATAAATTTTTGCAGGAGAAGCGTAAGTTTGAACGTTAATTACTGATATTTAGGACACGAGTCGATTTTTGAAGGATTTTTACAAAAAAGTACTCCCCCCCCAAAAAAAAAACTAGAAGCACGAGTTTTTTAATAGCGGATTGCATAATTTTAAAACTACTCAATTATTTATTCGTTAGGTAACACTGGTGGCAAGTTTTCTATTAGACGAAGGCAAAAATATTACTTTTGGGCACCGAGCATTTTTTCCCCATGGAAATTTACTAGCTTCTAAATCGTTTTGTCGGAAATAGAATTTCTACGATTCAAATCCAAATTTATTCCAAGTTCAAAATTTTAAATTTCTTAGCTCTGAATTTTTTAAAGATTGTACCTAATATTAAAATTTTTCCAGCAGTAACATTCTTATTTTTTTCAACTTCATATTCATATTTTTAAAATTTTCTTCCAGTTACCTAATTATTAAGATGGAAAAATTTTTGAAAAACATAAAATTAAATTTTTTTAAATTCAAAGTTGAAAAAAAATTGCGTAACATTTTGAAATTATTGGAAAAAATTCCGAGTTGGAAAATTTTTTTTAAATATTAAGTTAAAAAAATTCAAAAATCAAAGTTGGAAAAAAGTTTATAGCAGGAAAAAATTTTAAAATTGAAAAAAAATTGCATGAAGGAAACATTTTTTCAACAGTTTCTTCAATTTTTTCAATTATAGATAGAAAATTTTTCTTTAATGGAAAATTTATTAAAATTTTGTCCATCTTTTAATGTTTAAAGAAATTTGAACTTCATGTTTTTCAAGATTTCTTCCAACTCAATAGTAAGTATGTAATTAGAAGAAATTTTCAAAAGTAATAAAAATATCAAATTTAAAAAAATAAGAAAATCACAGTTGGATAAATGTTGAAAAAATTTAATTAAAAAAATTTGCCGATTGGAAAATTTCAAAGTTGGATACAGCTTTGAATCAAATTAGCATAAAATAAATTGAAAAAATTTAAAAGTTGGAAAAAATTTGAACTCGGATCGCCGAAATCCCATTTCAGTCGAAATTATTTAGAAGCTAGTTGGAAATTTATTTCTAAGAATCTCTGGCGATGGTTGCAGCGTTACCAATTATGGAACTCAAAATATATTTCTATAAGCAAATTTAATTCGAAAAATTCGAAGAACTTAAAAATTAATGTTTTCGGTCCTATAATGGATCGAATTGAACCAAATTTTGATCAAAGACATGTATAGATCTATTTACCAATGAACTGTCAAAATTTCAGTTCAATAGGTTTAGGATTGCTATCGAGGGGGGAAGGGTGTTTGTAGTAGGACAACCCAATAAAATAATTCAAAAAAATAAAAATAAAAAAGCGATTTTTGAATTTTAAATATTCAATAACTTCGGTCCAAATGGACCTAATTGACCGAAAACTCATCAGCTCATCTTGAAGACTTTAAAAATTGGCGATGTAAAAATTGGAGGAAAGACAGAAATTAAAAAAAAAACGACACCAAAAGATTTTTTGGTCGCTTGGCCTCTCTTATTGGATATTTTAAATTTTAGGGAACATTCAACCTTTTCTCAACTCTGTCTCCCATACAAAAAAATTTTGGGGGTCCAAAAAGTCTCAAAACTACTTCCAATTGATTCGGGAGGTTGGAAGTCGGGTATACACCAATTTTAATATTTTTACCTCGATGCTGTTTCAAATTTTTTCAAAAATTTCGGCAGGAGAAAAATGTGGATTTGACGTGACAGTTACGAATTTCGGAAAATTGTTCTTTAATCGATCGAAAATAGGTCGCCAATATAGGTAATCTGAGTCTTCAGGTGCTGAAGTTCATATGGACCATTTTTACAAGTTTTTCTTCAGTGTTGGAAAATTCTAAAATTTTCTGGAGGCTCCAGAACATCTTAAAACCACTTCCAATCGATTCGGGTGGCGAAAAATAGGGTATACACCAAATTTCAGCTTTTTTGGTTGAATATATCAAATTTTCATTTTTTTAACTCATCAAAATTCGAGAAATGAACTTTAGCAATTAAAATTTTAGATGTGGGGTTCTTTTATGATTTACTTTCGATTTATTTTTGTTTAGGCCTGAAATTTCACTATCGGTAGGGATACCTTCCTTGTCAGCCAAATCAGTAAAAATTAATTTTTTTTGGTCGGATGGTCCCTTTTATAGAACGTCTGCTAATTTTTGATTTTTGAGACCTAAAACCACTTCCAGTCGAGTTTTGGCAATTTTTTACATTAAAATAGTCCAAAAAATGAAAAACGATTTTTTTTATCGAATAATTCATTAGAAACTGTCCCACATATCGATATTTTTCCCAGACGCAGACCTACAAAAGATGAGTTTCATCTTGGGTGACTACAGATACAATTTTTTTACACCTCTGCCCCTACTCGACTCTTCGACGTATGAATAATTTGGCCAATTAAAACGTCACAAAAGACATGCGCATCATTAACATTACGTATCGTACATACGTTGTTTTAACGTGCGTGTGGTTCGTGTCATTGATCTTGCAAATGAGATGCATATACTCACTCGTACGTAGTGCTACGGTGGTAGGCAATATGCTATAAGCGGCGAGACGAGTGCATTAGTTATTTTAAGGCCGGAGTTGGTAATTTATAAAATGCAAATTATGTAACAGCCGAGTGGTAATTCTTTCTCGATACTTTTGATAATTCCGCCTACCACAACGATGATGGTTTTATCGCGTATACTTAAAGGGGTCTACATTTATCAACCATGGTTTACCTATGAGCTAAATAAAAGAATCCCACTAGCATGTATCCCCAAAGGTGTTCAGTTCACATTTACTATTCGATCCTGGTAATCCTTAAAAATATATACTTATTTACTGACACCCGAGAAATTTATATATTTGCAATATTTTATCTCATTTTTTTTCCATCCCGACCGTCTTATACAGTTCAGGAAGTGCATATTAAAAGTTGTTCCAGTATTTCCATAACGAATGGGGCCATACGTATTCGAGCCGAATGGCCGGCTACTTGCGCACATCATCGATATAATCTTCGATTGGTATACCAACTTGGTCTGGTTACCATATTTTCTCACGGTATGGCCGTATAAATGGTGTATATTCGTATCATTCGTATATCTTTCTCATTCTCTTCCTATATGCGGCTAAGTTTCCGTCTGCGTTGGGTAATTCCCCCCTTCTAGCCATTTCGTTGCTGTAAATTCATAAATTTCATCATCGTGGAGTATTTTTCATTAGAGACTCGAGTCTAGTCGTACAAATGGGTAAAGAATAAATTTTGATACTAGAAATGCCTAGGTTTAGGTACTGAGACACTGAGACTAAAATAGTCGCAGTATTTCGATAAGGAAATCTCGACACATTGAGACACATTAACTCAACGAGAACTGGTTTTTTTGATTTTATGCGTATAATTTGTCGCGAACGAAATTTATCATCGGTTGGGTTGACACAGTTGCCAGCCTAGTCAAGGTCGCAGTGTTTCGGCAACCTGTACTGTCTGCAACGCGAAGACGAGTAATTGCGGTGAAAATGCCGCCTGCGTCGGTTTTAGGCACTTTCTTTTTCTCATGACTCATGACCTTTGCTGAATTTGATGAAATATTTTTTTTTTGATTTTCTCATATTAATTTCAAAATGTGCTACTTAATATTTTCAGGATCGGGTTTGATGATTGAAAGCAAAGAGGCCAGTTCACTAATAGGAACAAAACTTCATTTTTAGTCAGAAAAATTTCGATCGAGTTGGAAAATATGAAAAAATTATATTTTTTCTTGTTTTGTAGAAAATTTGAGAAATTTGGCATTTCGAGTAGAAAAAATTTGGAAAATTTTCTTTTGAGTCAGAAAAATTAGAAAAGTCTGATCTTAGATTTTTGGTTCTTCCCATAATGCCATCTCTGGGATTTTCCCAATTTCTCATAATTTTTCATCAATTTTTTTTTTTAAATCATCAGAGTTGAAAATAATGAGTGAGGTCTCCACTGCAGAAAATTGTGACCCCCCTCCCTTTCCACCCACTGAAAAATTCGTAGTTTCCAATTTCCAACGCCAAAAATAGTATTTAATGTTTGAGACGTTTCTTAAATTAAAAGTCCATTTGGTTAGCCCAGTGTTCTTTAAAATCAGAAACTTTTCAAATTTCCATCTCAGTCTTCAAAATTGTTTTTGTTTTAGAAACTTTCCAAGTTTTTTCGCTTCGAAGCAATTATTTTGACATTAAATTATCTAAACAGAGTGCCCATGTCAATAATTAAATTTCCAACTCATGATTTTTCTTCGCAAATTTAATTTTCCGCTTTCTTCAAAACTGTTTTTTTTTTTTTTTTTTTTTGGAGAGGGAGGATTTTCAACTTTTTTAGTTTCAAAACTTTCCTACAATAATTTTTTTTTAAATCTCTTGAAACGTTTTAAACGAATTTTTCCAATTCAAAGAGCAAAATTAGATTTTATTCTCAAGTTTGTATGAAAATTTCGTCAAATTACAGACGAACTTTAAAAAAATTAAAAATATACAAAACATCGTTGTTACTGAAATTTTGAAAATTTCGCACAACTTTAATTATTCTGACCAAATTATTTCATGATTTTTCGTTTTTTTTTCGTTCTTCAATTTTATGTAAAAATTTGTTATTTTTTCAGATTTTTTTTCAATTTTTCAAAAGAATTCATACAAGATAATTATTTTTTGTTGGATTCGAGACCTCTTTGACATTGATCGATAGAAATGTGAGCTAGGATGGGCCGAAAAACTAAAAATTTTGTTTTTTGAAAAGTTACCCCTGAAAAAGTTGTTGGCTGGATAGACTAGAAAAATAAAATAAAAAATTTCAAAATCGATTCGCATCTTCCGATCACGCAAGAGCCTTCAATTCTTCAAAAATTGCCAAAAATTCAATATTTTCAGAAACATCTAAAAATTTCAAAAAAAAAGGTCAAAATTTATTAAAATCAATTTTAGAACTTATTTAGGGACTATTTAAAGCAAAAAGCACAACTTCTTTGAAAAAAAAAGAATGTTTTATAGTTTTTTTAATATCTAATATTTTTTCACCCCTGAAAAAAAAATAAAAAAGTTATAAAACACTGATTTTTGAAGAAAAAAGTCCTGTTTGGTGTAGATAGTCACTAAATAAGCTCTAAAATTATTTCTAATCAATTTTAAATTTTTAAAAAAATTTTTATTTTATTTTTCCAGTCTATCCAATCAACAACTTTTGCAGGGGGTAACTTCAAAAATCAAAATTTTTGGTTTTTTGGTCCACCCTAATGTGAGCCTTTTGCAAATGCACTTTCTGCAGCCCCCTCTTTCATCGACCATTAAATGATCTAAAAAAATGTAACTAAAATTGTTCAACTTGATGATGAAATTGAAATAGTTCAAATATAATACAAAATTACTATTACTATAGATTTAATAAAAATCTATGATAAAATTATTGTTTAGGAATATAAGTACTTCAATTTCATATTTTAAACTAAAAAAAAAATAATTCTCAAGAGATTTTCATGTTGACGAGAATTTTTAAAATTGCTTGCCCAATAAAAAATATTTTCATGAATTGAAATAAATGATCACAATGGAATTTGATTCTTCTGTCATTTTATTAAGCTTCAAAAATTTGTTTCACTCCAACGATTTTCAGGAAAATGAAATTTATTCATAAAAAAGGCTTGAAATTTGATCTTCGGATTTCCCCCTTCCCCTACCTCTTCTTCCATCCCAAATATTAAAGCAACGTAAACATACGAAGAAATATTGAAAATCTAAAACAATATATTTTTTCGAATTCATTCCTAAATTCCTGACACAAAAATTTATTGATACTTATGTAAAAATATTTTATGAATTTCATTCTTATTTCACCAGGAGAGAAGGTGAATTTTTGTGAAAATATGAACACAATGGATTTTTCAATTTCAAATCAGAATTCGAGATTTGTAATGGTAGGTATACCGAAGAAGTGTACCAAAAAAAATGAGTTGTGATTTGAGAATTTGAAATTAGCATTTCTGAAAATTTACAACAAACCATGTCACATATTTTTTCATTTTCTCAAAAGTCAACATCTGTGCTGGTGGTTGGAGAAAAAAGGGGGTAAATAACAAAAATAAGACAATATTTGTGATCAGAACCATACCAAATGGTCTTGATTTTTTTTTTGAAATGTGACTAAAATTTGGAAGCTTGCCCCCCCCCCCCCATCAAGGTTTGAACTTCAAATATCCATTTACATAAACTTATTTGATGAAAAAATGTTTGAATCTCAAAATATTTTCTCAATCATTTTTCCAATGATTTCCAAAACAGGGAAGACAAATTTATCCTAAATTCATCATCCCATGACACGAGCCACAAAAATTTGGAGTATTACGAACATAAAATGGCCACTGCAAGCCAACAACCAAATCTTCCATAAAAAAACACACAAGACGGAAGTTCAAGCCCACCCAGTGGACATTGACATAGGCATAATCACTCGCGGGAGTCTTTGACACCACGTACGTGTTTTATTGAATCACTCGGAATTAAATTCGATGGAAAAACACACTCGATCGGCCCAACGTCTCGCCACCTACCGGACGAAACCTTCGGCTAATCTAAAGAAATTAAATTAAAAAAACAAATTGCGCGTACGCGTAGCTAAGCCACGAAAACTAATCCCGGGCGTCAATTGAACCCGCTGACGTAGCCGGATGGTCAATATGCGGTCACGGGCAATTGGAGAAAAATCTGAATATGGTCAATTAGCCCTGGCTTTTGTTGGCAGTCGCGGTGCTACGACCTGTGGGGGTCAAAACCTCCGGATTGAATGTGGAAATTAATTCGAATATGCAGAATGGGCTTTTGAATCGAGGTACCTGGCTGATCAGCCGAGAAGCGAGACGTGTGCCACGATGCCGTTTGATAAATTACAGTACGTCATTGTGATTCGGTGGCCGCGAACATTATTCAAAAAAGAAGGCAAAAACGTCGCCGGGGCGTTGAGTGGAGCTCGGATTGCGATAAACGGAGGGCAAAAAAATCAATCACGAGGATTGACGAGGAACGATTTCATAAAACATTCGCTTTATACACGCTGCTCTCGGTGGATTCGTTTAATGGGGTTTTTCATCTGTAGCCGCCGGTTCGATGCGACGGATTAACGGTCGAGGCGACGACCACGAGCGGCGAAATACTCGCTTTTTTACCTTATAAGACGTGTAAATGCGTAAGAGTTTCATTGAACTTGCGTGCTGCAACCGAGCGCACTTTAGGAAATTCATCGTCGGTCTTTGGACATTTGGCGGTATCGCCGAAACCTGTCAAGGACATTATCAATCCGGAGTACCCCCGACAGAGACTCGCGCTCGTATCTTCCTAATGACTATATAATGCCCATTTCGGCCTACTTTTAACTCCTCTCTCCCTAAGTGTGTAATTTTCGCCATCTTTACCAGCGCTTATCGTAAGTGTAAGTGTAACTCGGAGCACTTGTAGCAGGCGGCCGGACTCGCGTCGATGTCGCCTCGCGACCCCCTTCTTACCTCGAGCCAGGCCCTTAATCACGATTTATACGATTCTCATTATCAATCACGATTTTTCTCTTCGTCGCTGCGTTCGAAGACGACCATGCAGTTCATATACGTAGACATGATGCCGGTAATTGACCGCAAAATTGCGCCTCTTCGGCTAGGCGCCATACGGCCATACGTAGTGCCCGGAGAACCGAACGAAGGAAAAAACACGCGGCTCATATTTGTACCATTAATTACGTAACGCATCCGTAATTCGTGTACCGAGTGGCTCGGTCAGCTTCGACCTGGGAAGGTTCTTCACACGGAATATCCGCGCGTACATATCTTACACATTTTTGCGGGTATTTTTTTCCTTAATGAATATTACTGTTTTGCGGTCGCCGCCGTAACGCTAGTTTTTTTTTTCATCTATTTCGAATCTACGTAGCCATATATATTCACAGTTATATTTTTCTGTTTTACATTAAATTGTAGTAATCTACGAATGATATGGGTTTGGCTGCGTGGCCATGTATTCGTGGTATACCGGAGTTTAGGTTCGAAGTAGAGGCGATACAAGGGCAAGGTAGGTAATGAATAGGAGGGTACAGGAATTTGCAGCGAAATTGAATTTTATTAGGTAAATTTTGAATCTGAGTTGGCTAAAGAGAGCTTGTGAAATTTTTTTTCAGCTTTCTCGCAAAAACAAATTAAGAGGAGCAAAAATATAGAATTTTTTATTGAGATTTTTTCTTCGACTCAATATAAAATATTTTCCAAAAAATTATCAATTTTTCAAATTTTTTCGACTGAAACCGAATTTTTGAATTTTATTTGGGAAATTTTGAATTTGAGTTGATTGAAGTGATCTGGTGAATTTTTTTTTAGTTTTCTCGCAAGAACAAATCTAGAGGGGGGAGCATAGCTCCTGTATCTGCTCTCTCATTACTGGGTTCACCTAATAAAATAATTTTTTTAGCGCTGGGCAATTTCATACAGCAGGACACTTCATACTCCGGTGCTATAATTCGATTCTAATATAAACCATGAAAACTTCTGTTTTACTGTGAATGGGCTGATAGACAGAGGTCTAAACCCAGGGAAGGGAAAGAGAGAAAAAAAAGAGGAGTAAAAATATAGAATTTTTATTGAGATTTTTTTCTCGACTTGATATAAAATATTTTCCAAAAAACTTTCAATTTTTCAATTTTTTTCGCCTGAAACCGAATTTTTTGGACTTGAAATGTAATAATTTCAAGATAATTGGAGGAATGAGACAAACTTTCTTTTCAGTCCTCTTGATTGATCTAAGCCAAAAAGTAATGTAAATATGCTGAGATTAAATGTTTAAAAAGTGATATTGATAAAAAAAATTAGAAAAAATTTCAAACTATCGAAAAGCTGCTGTAAATTTTTTCGGGGAAAAGTAAATAAATTGGTCGTGGGAGGTTGTACCCTAATTCTCGTCTTTATACACAGACTTGTGTAGTGGACAAAATTAAATTATATGCATTTAAGATTTTTTTTTCAATAATTTTCAGATTCTTCAACTTACTCATTTTCATGAATGCAAGTATTATCTTTAAGAAAAACCGTTCTGTACTCACCTAAAACAAAAAAATAAAACAAATTCATGATTAGTGGATTGCTAATTATTTTACAGTAAGTAAGTATAAATAATTCACTTATAATTAAGAAATCAAGGGTTCCTCAACTCAAGCTATTCCCTATATTTATAATAATTTGATTAAAATATCCCAAAAACAAATTTATTTGTAAGAAATCACATTTTTTGAGATTTCGAAGATTTTTGATATAATTTTCAAGATCAAGTTGAGCCACGAGTCAAGAAAAAAGCTAATATTGGGATTAAGGGCAGTATTGAAAGAAGCTGCCGCTGTTCGATCTTGTTCTGCTTCCTCAAATAATTTTAATTTTTCATTTGGGGAGGGGGCGAAGAGAAGGTGGAAGAGGAGGGAAGGTAATGATTCAAAATTTTATGGTAATTCACTATCTTCCATCTCCAATAACTCAAATTAAAACGGGTAGTAAATTTACCCAATTTTTACCTCCTCTATCACGAAAATATTTCTTAAAAATTGATTTGGGCAGTAGCCATCATAAAATTGATAAAATCGGTTTTTGGAAACGTTAATTTTCGATTTGATAATCATATTCCTTTTAAATCCATATTAGTAAGCCTCAAGGGAGGGGAGGAGAGGGGAAGAGGGAGATCCAAGCTCAAAATTTTGAAAAATCGATATCAGTATCAAAATGAAGGTTTTCTAGGATGTTAACACGTTCATGACTATTGCAGGGGTTTTTTAAATTGTAATTTAATTAACATCTTCAAAAACTTTTAACTCATGTTACTTTTTTCCAAATTTTGAATCCTCACCCCACCCCTCTCCCTCCAATGGATATAATTTCAATTTTGAGATACGGTATCATGGTTACCTACCAAAATGATAAATGATAATAAATATAATCAAAAATCTATAATTTAAATTTTTTGGTAATTTTTGGTTCTAACCCCCTATTTTGGACTTTATTTTGAATTTTAGGGGAAAATGGGTATCAAAATGAGAATCAGCGTTTTCGAGAACATACATTTTGATATCCATGTTGCCTCGTCAATTTTATCAAATTTTTGTTCTTTAACCACCTCCAAGTAGAAGGCCATTTTTTTTTTTTAAAAAAAAGGGGAGAGTTTCTGAAAATAACGATACAGGATGAAAAATACAAGCACATACTTGTGATGCTGTAAGTATATTAAAATAACCCTAAGGAAAAAAAGACGTTTTTGAAAAAATCACGTTTAAAGTTTTGAGGGGGGGGGTGTAGGAGAACACAGAAAAGGTAGAGGGGTTGCTGTGCATTTTTGCAGATACCTCGAAAACTCGAAACTTGTCATGACCCTTGAGATGAAATTCATTTTTACAAATCATCCCACGCTTTTTTCCGAGCTTCCAAAGGTGAGGTGACCATTGAGCTGAAAATTATTTTCACAAATCATCTCATAAATTTTCTGGGTGTGAAATGGGCTTTGAGATGAAAATCATCATTTTCACAAATCATCCCACGCTTTTTTCGAACTTTCGAGGGTGAGATGACCTTTGAGATGAAAATCATTTACACAAATCATTCCAAGATTTTTCCAGGTGTAAGGTGACCTTTGAGATTTAAATTAATTTTACAAATCATACCATTCTTTTTTTGAGCTTTCGGGGGTGAAATGTCCTTTGAAAATAAGAACATTTTTACGAATATTTTCTGCCCTTCTTTCACGTAATTTTAAGCTGCGATCAACCCATGACTTTCCTCACCTCACACGTTGTCGGCAGAAAGCATTAAAAATAACCAAAAAAAAAATCGAAAATTTCTTTGGAAATTTATAATTTTTATTGAATTACGTTGGAATTATTTTAACATCCGGCATGATTACTTAGGGTTATTTCTACATCCAGTCAAGAAATTGGCTGAACTTGGATACTTTGAGGCTCTCTCCTGATTCTACTTCTCCTGAAGAGCCCAAAACTAATGTCAACTCAAAAAACGAGTTTATGACCCCGAAGGGTGGTTTTAGCATCCAGGCAAACACTTGGAGGACTTTATGAGAAAGACGTAATTTCATCTTGATGGAATGGTGCATTTGAAAATTTCTCAAAAATTCACTCCTCCTCCTGCTCTGTGATACCAATAATGAAAAAGAAAAAAAATTAGAAAATACAACTCAGTTTGAATTTTAATCACCCTCCATCAAATAAATTTTTGAGGGAATCATAAATTTTCATAACTAATGGTCGGCATTTTATTTGGATACCAAAATAGTATTTTAGACCCTTGTAAGTATGTACTTTTTACGCTATTTTGTCTCGAGAAGTACATCAGCATAAGTATGTATTGTGAATATAGCAATACGATGAACACATAAATAGATACATCATACACTTATGTAATATTCAATATTGAAAGCCCACCCGCGATTTGAACCGCATGTGATCTCGCCGACTACTTTTTTGCAATTGTTAATTCACTCCTACGACTCGTAAAAGCTGCAAACAGTTGATTTTCAATCTATTCTTTCGCTACTTCAATATTCCTCCTATACGGTTAATTGGCTACTTTTACGACTTAATTAACCCGTAAGGCGAGAAATTACAACCGTTCGTCTATTTGCTCGATTCTTTTTTCTCGAATTGTTCACACCCCCTCCTCTTTTGTCTTACTTCGGGTAACTCTTCAATCCACAGCGATCGATCATTGACACATAATAAAACTCAGTAACAATGACAAATAAAAAATTCTCGAGTTTAAAGAAGAGGGCGTGTCGCACACACGGGATGAAAAATTTGACATCCACAAGAGGTCATGTCTTCCAGCAATTACCCGGTATCTTAATCAAAAATAAATTGTTACGAGATCTCAACTACGTAGGAAAGTGTGGACACGCTAATTTTTTATGTCAAAATGTAAACCGTTTATTTGCTTGAATGGGTGAAAAAAAATTGCGAGTGAATTAAAAAATAAAAATCTAATCGAGTGTTCGTTTATCGCCCTTGGATTTGGGTACGTTGGCCCTATAGGTGTAGATAAGCGGATTATAATGAATATTATGGCCACATACGTACGCATGTGTGTGAAAAATTGCGGGATAATTAAAGGCGAATTGTACGAGAGTATTTTATTTCTCAATTTTTTTTTTTTAAAGCAACCCTTTATTAAGATTTTTTAACGCGAGTAACTGACATGAGATGGATGTACGACTCAACGTGGAAAAATAAAACTAAAACAAAGGGTTCAGTAACTTTAACGCTCATTCGTCATTCCCAGAATTTTTTTCGTAAGTACGAAACAGAATCGAGTATAATTATTCGAGTCATTCGTCACGAAACTCTACACATGGAGTGAATTTTTACGAAAATTTCGTTCTCGAAATGCTAATGAGAAAGGGTTAAAGAATTCAACTGGAAACCTTGAAATTTTCCTGTGTACGTAACACTCCTAAATTTTTTGAGTACTGGTATACTTACCTACACACATCAGATACAATAGATTCTTGCTGCCAGAGTAATTTTCACAAAATACGCAGGTAATTTAAGTTGAATTCAAAATATTGTTCAATAATTACCAGAATTACTCGTGATCAATCAAATACTCCCTGAAATTTACGAATTTATGCCCTTATTTTAAAAATAATTATACTTAATCATTAGTATTTACTGTAAAATCAAGGTAATGACTGTCAAAAAATGAAATTACTCAGAAATTACGATAATTACCGTAAAATTTCAGTATTTACTAAAAAATTACGGTAATTTTGGGTAACTACAGGTAAATTACGGTATTTATGGAAAATTTCCAGAAACTACACAAAAGAATAACAATAATTTAAAATGATCACTGCAAAATTACGGTAATTTTGGGTAATTACACCAAAATTACGGTGATTTTGGGTAGTAACGACAAAATTACGGTAATTTTGAGTAATTACAACAAAATTACGGTAATTTTGAGTAATTACAACAAAATTACAGAATTTCAGGGTAATTACAACAAAATTACGGTAATTTTGGGGAATTACGCTGCAAAATTACGGTAATTTTGAGTAATCCGTTATTCTGGATAATCACATCAAGATTGTGGTATTTTTGGGGTGATTATGACACAAATACGGTAATTTTGGGTAATTACGACAAAATTACAAAATTTTTGGGTAATTACAACAAAATTACGGTAATTTTGAGTAATTACAACAGAATTACGGTAATTTTGGGTAATAACGATAAAATTACAGAATTTTAGAGTAATTACATACAACAAAATTACATAATTTCAGGGTAATTACAACAAATTTACGGTAATTTTGGGGAATTACGGTGATTTTGGGGAATTACGATGATTTTGGGGAATTACGATGATTTTGGAGAATCACGGTGATTTTAGAGTATCACGGTGATTTTGGGTAATTCCTACAAAATTACAGTATTTTTGGGTAATTACAACAAAATTGCGGTAAGTTTGAGCAATTACGACAGGATTACGGTAATTTTGGGTAATTACGGTGATTTAGGGGAATCACGGTGATTTTGAAGAATTACCACAAGATTACAGTATTTTTGGGTAATTACAACAAAATTGCGGTAATTTTGGGTAATTACGACAAAATTGCGGAAATTTTCAGGGGCTGGAAGCCGAAAGATAAAGCTGCGGTTTTTGGCATTGGCTTTTAGCTAGTGATGTAAATTATAAAGCTGCAGCTTTTAGCTTTTGAAATTATATGGCTGTTATGGCTAGAAGAAAATATGGCTTTTTCAGCTTTTAGCTTTCAGCTGTTGGCTTTTATCACTTCAAATTTCAATGTAAGTTTCAATTTTTCATCTAAAATCTAAATTCAAAAGCCCTAATAACTCACCAAATTGCAATTTTCAATTTTTACGTATGTAGATGAAAGGTTTTAAGAATATGTACTATTTATTTTCAACATTCATACTTCACAAATTTCTACTTATAGTTGAAAGAAAAAAATTGTAAAATTTCACTAAAAAAAATCAATATTTTTTGGATTTAATTTCGAGGAAATTGTTGAATTTCAAGTTTTGAAAAAACTGTTAAAAAGCTGAAGCAATAAAGCTTTCGACTGCTGAATTATAAAACTGAGATAGCTTTCAGTTTTCCAAAGCATAAAAAATGATTAGCTTTCGGCTTTTTGGCTTTCAGCTTTCAGCTGGCTTCCAGTCCCTGGTAATTTTGGGTAATTACGACAAAATTACGGTAATTTTAAGTAAATACAACAGGATTACCGTAATTCTGGGTAATCACATCAAGATTGCTGTAATTCTGGGTAATTACAACAATATTACAGTCACTTTGAGGAATTACAACATGACGGTAATTTTGAGTACTTACAATAAAATTACGGTAATTTTCGAGTAATTGCTCTAAAATTTCGATTATTTTGACAAAATACTGTAAAATTACAGTACTTTTGACAAATTATTGTAAAATTACGATACTTTTTACAAGTCACTACGAAATTACGGTAATTTTAACAAATTACTGCGCAATTACGGTAATTTCAACAGGATCACTGTAATTCTGGGTAATTACATCGACATTGCTGTAATTCTGGGTAATTGCAACAATATTACTGTAACTTTGAGTAATCACAACGTTACGGTAATTTTGAGTACTTACAATAAAATTACGGTACTTTTCACAATTCACTACAAAATTATGGTAATTTTAACAAATTACCGCGCAATTTCAAAAAATTACTGTGCAGGGTGTAATTACGGTAATTTTGAGTAATCTGTGTAAACTTATGGTAACTTTGGGCATTTAATGTAAAATTACAGTAATTTCAAGTAATTACCACAAAATTATGGAAATTATGTGTAAAATTATGGTAAACTTGTGTAAATCATGGTAATTTTATAAAAATTTCAGTAATAACTTCAAAAAATGGTAATTTTTATGAAATTGGTTCAAAATTGCAGTAGTGAATTAGTAATCACTTCAAAGCAATGGTAAATCAACGAACGACAGTTTGAAAATTATGGTAAGATACCAATAATTACATCAAAATTCTTGTGTATTGGAATTGACGAGATGATGGTCAAAATCCATCATGTAATCATCAGCGATAACTTGTAAACACCGGTTAATTTCCCACAATAGCTCGGAAATTACCGTAATTCGGCGGTAATTACGTCGAAACATCTCTAATTGTCAAAAATCAATGAAATAAAACACGAAATCATTTCAGAATATTTTCCAATGATTGAAATCTTTCCAGTACATAATTTGGTAATTACCGTAATACCAACGTAATTCGCTTAAATCTATTTACAATCAAAATCTCGTGCTGTGATAACAAATCCAATATCAAGATTCAAATTTCTGGCCCGTCATAGTTGAAATTTCGCCAATACCCTCCCCCCTGCACCATCTACCTACGTTGAACGCATTTACGCAGCGAATATGATAATCAGCGAGTAGATATAGGCTCGTATTCTCTTAGCATTTTGCAACACTTCGCTACACCCGCCGGACATCGTGTAAAATCACACTTCTGTATCCACGTGGTTGGAAAAATAAACGCATAAATTTCGCTACATTTCGGTCATCGGTTCTTCAAAGCTTCCTCGTTCCATCTCTATCTCTCATTATTGTTATCAATAGTACAAATATATTAAAAACTCATATAGTGGAAAAATTCACCAACGTGAGCGAAAAATCCACCTGAACATATCATGATACTTTTCAATATTTCAAAGTGTATTTTGACATTGCACCGTTATGTGAATGAGGCGCGGACACCGGACACGGGCAGCGTGCGGATACGTACACGAATGTAATTCAACGCCGGCTCGGTTTTTAGTAATCTGAGAATCTTATCGTCTGCGCGCATTTGAATTTGTAGATTTGTTGTTGGCGTTTCGTTGGCTGAATTTTTTTCCTAGCCTTATTTACCAACGAGGAGAAAATTAACAACGCGCAACGAACCGCGAAAAATGTTTTTGGCGGTAACAAGCGATGCGCTGCGGCGCTATCCTCCACTATATTAGTCTTAACTAGACAACCGGTTGGAAAATCTGGCGAGTTAATTAAATTAGCCGCTTAGACGGCGGCGTGTCAAAAAAACATGAAGCTGAAATTCGTAACTGATATTCAACTCGAGCCGCAAAAATAAGGCGAAAAAAATCATTCGGGTTCGTTATAGCTGGCCAAGTCGACGCATCACCGTATTTGAAAAAACTCCAACCACGGTTGTGATTTTCGCCCGAGTTGCGTATAAAAGCTCGACGAGGAATGAGGAAGCTCTCGACAATACGACCGGTTGATGAATTACGTCCTTTAAATGAACGTAAACCGATAAGCCATCTGAGTTGGAACGTTGAATTCGTGACCAAGCTCGTGATCCGAGTCCGCAATCGAGTAGAGTACCGAGATGGTTGAATTTGACTAAGTACACCAGACTCGACGATATTCAGGGCGTAAATGAGTCGATTCGGTCGAAAATTTCGAAAAAAATTCGACACGAGATAACGGGCGATTTTTTCGGTCGTCTTGAATGGAAAGAACGTGTGCGAGCAGCGTGGGTGCCTCGATGGATAAGATATTTGTACACGTTGGTGAGACGTTACGCAGCTACGAACTCATTGTTGATGGCAATTATCCGACGATCGATGGCCTTTTTCGTATGCGAATTTTTACATTATTTACTCGAGTAATTTCCAAGCTTTTTTTTCCTCCGACGTATGTGACCGAGGAATAAGCTTAATTTATCGCCGTTATGGTGGCGAGTCCTTTACGCTGAGTTGTTTTCCACAATACCAACGTGGGCGACTGAAAATCCTCCGGAATCGGTGGTATTTTTTGTTTCGAAATAATCCAATGGAGGTGCAAACGATTCGAATTGATGGCTGGTCAACTGGAGTCATGAACCTTGGATCGAGTTCGTTGATTTGTAGAATTACGTAATGGCGAGGACTCGGGATTCGGGTGGATTCGACTTCGACAATTCCAAATTCCAAAGCTGGACGGTTAATTATTGTACTCGAACGTACGCAGCGAGATGTACCCAACTTACTATTATTTACATAGTTAATCGTTCACGTTCGAGTTATGCAATCGATGGGCCAGATGGGCCAATAATTCGAGTACAGTTCCATCGAGCAAATTACCCATCTCGAGTTATCACCTCGTGTAAAATATACCAAAGATATGGCAGGACTCGAGATTAATACATTCTGCGGTTACGTATACAAAATAATGCAAATGGTTAATCAATACCTTCGATCGAGGGGGACGAGGCTGACTCGATCTGTACGTTTTTCGTCAAAATAATAATAATAAACGAGCCGGTATCGAGAGGTATCTCGATAATCATGTAATCTAAACCGTACGTGATATTTTCGACTCGTATGTGCGTCAACCTTTTCGCCCAATTCGAATAACGTACAAATTACTGCAACGAGCATACTTGAAAGACCAAAGCCAAAAAATACGTGACTCGTTTCGAACTCTCGTATTAAAAAATTAAAATCCCATAACGTATATTTCCGCAGCCCGAGTTGCAGTTAAAAAGTCACGCCATAATAACCCAATTGCCGACTGGCTGCTGGGAGATCTCCCATATGCGGGATTTCATTGTCGACGATGCCCCCTGCTCGCGAGATCCGAAGGGGTCGACTAACAGTACGCTGATTTGCGGTTTTACTCTCGGCCATGGCTAAGCAGCTGGGAAAAATTGGATAATAAACCCCGGTTGATATTAGAACTGGGTTCGTTTGTGATAATGAGTTGAAAATCTAATACGAACCGGCACCTCGACTTGAGAAAAATCCTGCCGCAAACACCTCGATGGTGGAGTACCAGCGAACCCGGAAATTGAAAACTGATTCGTTTTAATAGGTTGTTTGACCACCGTACTGGCATCAGGAGCATATGTGTTCGCGGTGGAGGCATGCGATGTATTCGTATGTGTATCGTATGACCTAGTAGAAAATTTATGCCGATTGGTGATGTCCGATAGTACCGCGGAATCTTCCGGCTACGTCCTTTGGCTGGCAGATAAGATCCGAAAATTATTAAAATGCCGATTTCGTCGGTCTTGTTCTTTCGACGACGAACGATTGCGGATTCCTAAATATTCATCATTGTCTGTACCATTGATGAGTTCAATTTCCGATGTCACATTTGTCCACGATGAGCATGCAAATGGCCTAGGCAGCGTACGAGCGCTTGTCAGTTGTCGCGATATAGCCAACTGAAAGAGGAAATATTGCTTATCAAATGCTCGCGATGGAGGATTTCCGTCGTCTTGGTCGTTGTCGTTTGTTCTATCTTGTCTGCTCGTTGTCTCCGCGGCATCGTGCGTGATTTTCGATGTTACCCAATTAGTCCCGAGCGGCTAGATCGGTACCTCGGACCGTATTTCAATGCAAATTTCATCGTGTACCCTGACCAGGTTTACCGGATCGATGGTGACTGTGTCGGTGTTCGTGGAATTGATAATGATTCGGGGTCTTCTGGGGCGCATTTTTTATTGCAGATGAGGTCGCTGAGAGTATCTTTCGATGGGATAGTGATTGATAAGAATAAATAGATAGATGGGGGATCTAACTGAAAAGTCGTGATGAAGAATGAAAAAAGATTAACCAGGATGAATTTTAAGATTGAATTTTCAAATGAAAAATTTCAAGTTCGAAAATGAATTATCCAAGAATAAAATTTCAAATCCCAAAAGCAGTCAAATTAATAAAATTGTTCTCAGAAAAAATATTCAGAATACCTACTTCGAGATAAGATTCGAAGTTGAAAGTTCATGAAATGAAATTTCAGGGTAAAAAATCTCAAGAAAAGAATTCAACGAACGAAAGAGGAAATATTGGAGTATTGAATCTGAATTTTTAAGAAATCGTGCAAAAAGTAACGTAAAAGTACATCATTTTAAATGATAACCTGAAAATACCTGCAAATTCAAAATGGGTATCGAAGTGAAAAAGTTTCAGCTACGTAAAATCAGAGATCAAAATGCAAAAAATGTCAACTAAAAATTTTAAGTGCCCAGGTAGAATAGACAGAATTCAAGTGTTGAAGCGACCTAAAAATTCAATTGAAATTGAACAGTGCTAAAATCACTAGGAAGTTTCAAGTGCAAAAATTAGTATAGTGCGAAGGTCGAAGTCCTGAATTGAGTCATTAAGCCAACAAAGTTGAAAGGAGCAATGCTTAAAAATGGAACTTGATTATTTACAGAGAAAAATTGAATTACTTACATGATCAGGACCGTGCAGAGAAAATCTATGCCAAGGTGAAAAATTAGGAACAAAAAAAAAAGATTTTTCAGGACAATCGAACGTCGATACGACAAGACGTGGTTTAGCCATTTTTTTTGTTTGAGGGCCCTTGCAATGAAGAGATAGAATTTTAAGACCTTGTGGACCACTGAGGAAGAATTTGGATCCAATGGACCCCCCCCCCCCCCATAGTTAAAATTTCAAAGTGTCAATATTCTCATCAATAATGCTGAATGGTTCAAATTTCAAAATCCAAGTACAATGTTATTGTCAGGCCAAAGCTAGCATGCTAAATAAAATAAATTTGGCTATTTTGAATCAAAAATTGAGAATACACCAAATAAGATCTCAAAATGCCAGGGGCCTACTATCAAATTCTAGGATTTAGAAGCGAATGCCAAGTCATGTCGCACCCCTAGTGCAATAAGAACACATTTCAAAAAAAATTGACCTTCGTATTTTTTCCTGAAACGTGCTCATCTTTGATCAGTTTTCAATTTACATCAAAAATAAAGAAGTTCATTTTTTTTGAGATGTGTTGTTATTGCACTGGAGGTGCGATGTGAAATAAATAAAAATCATTTTCAAGGATCAAAAAAAATGTATAAAAATTACAAAAATTAGGTCCAATCAAATCAAAAGTAAATTAAAATAACAAGTTCAAGAATTGAAACTTCATCAAATCTCTCCAAATGAAATAAAAAATACGTAAAAAGAAATATGAAAATAAAAATATCGTATACCTAAAGCGAAAAATCTCAAGTGTAGAATTCAAATGCAAAGGCGCAAAGGCCAATGAAAAATGTAAGTATTAAATGGCAAATTTAGTCACTTTAGGAGAGAATCAATAAAAAAAAATCTGGAATCTGCAATCTGAAATCAAAGCGAAAAATCTCAGGGCTGCGAGAACAAAGAACAAAGAACCGAAAAGAACCAAAAATTTTGAGAACGAGAACAACTTTGAAAACATTAAAAGAACAAGAACGAGAACGATGATTTTGCATTGTTTCAATTTTTCGCTTGAAAATTTTTAATATTTTCGAGTTGCAAGAAAAATAAAGAACCAAGAACCAAAAAGAACAAAAAATTTGAAGAAAATTTCATCGTTCTCGCAGCCCTGAAAAATCTCAATTGCAGAATTCAAATTGCAAAAGCCAAAGTAGTTTCAAATGATAACCCGAAAACGAAAATGAAACCTTCAAACTTGAAAATGCGAAGAATTTGATTATACTACAAATAAAAATTAAAAAAAAATAAAACTGAAATTTGAATCTCAAATTGAAAAAATTTGAAAGCAAAATTCAGTCTGAAAATGCTGAAAAATCTCGAGTGAAAATCCAGGAGTAAAAATTGAATTATCTGTCGACTAATTCAATAATTCAAACTAGATCATTTTAATGAAAAATCAGGGGAATAAAAAAAAATCAGAACTCCAATGCTCAAATGCAGCATTAAAAATTTAAGAAATTCAATGAAAAACGAATCTACAGGTACGTATTACATTAAAAATTAGGAATGAAATTTGAAATAGAACGTTTAAAAAATGAAACATACCGAAAATTAATTTTAAAAACCAGCTCTTTTTCCAAGCGTCACAAGGTCAAATCAAGCGCAAAATTCAGAATTGCAAAATGTATTATTTATTCATTTGAAATAAAGAATTACATGAGCAAAATCAGGGATGTAAAATAAATTCCAAACGTGTGATTCGAACTGAACTCAAAATTTGATTCTCAACTATCAAGTTTCATTTTATCAAAGTCTCAAATACAGATTTTAAAGTGTCAAACGCTCAAAAGTAAATTTCAAAGTGAAAATATGAATTCATTTGAAAAGCGAACAATATAATAAGTGAAATTTAAGCAGGGCCAGATTGAACTGGGAACAGAGGGAGAAATTTTGTCCCACACTGAGAAAATTTTCATTTTTAGCCAAAAAAATTTCATTTGAGCTAAAACATTTTTAAAATTGATAACCATTTTAAAGAAAATCCTTGAATATTTAAGTTTTTAAGAAATGGAAAAAGTGGGAAAATATTCCGATTTGGCCAGCAATTATTGACGACCTCCCACTCAATAAGTCTCCAAAAAGCTAACACTGGTTTGTTTCGTTCTAATCCTGAATTTAGGATGATAAATTCAACGTGTGATCATTTTGACCTCCTACAAACTTGAATTTTTCATTTTGAATATTCCCATTGCCTACTTTCACTTTACATTCCTAATTTGGTCTTCAACCAGATCTCAAAATACAATACAAATATTCGATTTAAAAGCTCTATTCGAACAAACCTCTTCTCTATTTTACGAGCAATACGCTTAAATCTATAATATCAAATCACTTCAATAATACAACCTATCGTGAACTCGTTGACTATCGTAAAAACAAATGGGAGCCTAATCATAACCCAGAACCTAATTTCATCGTAACAAATGAATAGTCCCAACTACGCATGCACACACCCGTATAATAAGCAGCTTGCTCGCAGTACTCAGCCGGAGAAAATGACCGTCCTAGACAATCGTCGTGTGCACTCGAATTTCGAACTTTTAAAATTAAACAATGGTCATTAGAGTTGGCCGCTTAAAGATACTCTTTTATTTACTGTACCTTTAATTAGACTGTACGAAATTACGCACACATACGTAGTTGGAGGGCTGAGCTTCTACAAAACACAAACATGAATGAAATGGTACACCGCAGGGAGTCTCCATCGCCACCGACAATTCTAGGTGCAAAGACAATGGCTTTATAATAGGACACCGGCAGTACAGTCGCACTAACAATACTCCAATGTGTGATTAAACAATAACGAATACCTAATCTGGAGCACTTACTCTTAGTAAAGAGGTACCAAGTCTTCACACGGTTAAACAATCGGCTCGGCTATGACCAAAGAGACGCGTCTGGGTGACTAAAGTACCGGAAAAAGACTAGTTCCTAATTATTTTTTTGCCAAAAATTAGATCTCGACGATCTAACGTAAGTCGAAGTGCAAATCTATTCTACAGAATTTCTAACAAAATTTCTTGAGCAAACGGCTTGACTTAGCTTGACATTTCTGCATGTCTTTTTTGACTTTTTTATGGGCCACCGCCCCCCTCCCACCCCAAAAAAGGTAATTTTTACGAAAAACTTCAAATAAATGTAATTCAAAAAAAAACACAATGAACTCCAGAATGAAAATTTTTACAAACGAATTCAAACAAATATAATTTTAAAAAAATCGCAATAAGCCCCTATTTTTATTTGAATTATTCATTAAAGGTGAATGGAAATTTTTTTCACTTTTTGAAAAACAGCTTGACCTTTGAGTCAAAAAGCTTGACTTTGCATCACTAGCTTGACCCCTTAATCAAAAGTTTGACTCTTGACCAGCAATGGTCTGCTTGACTTGGCTTGATCGTTACATACCCTGTTCCAAGTTCAATTTTTTCAATCCCATAAATTTTCAAAATTGTATTCAATTTTATAATTTTTTCAACAGTTCGATTTTCTTAATTTAAATTTTCCCAAAATTTTTCCAACTTTGATTTTTAAAAAATTTCAATTTTATATTTTTATAGTTTTTTAAACTTTTTCTAATTTTTCTAATTACTCACTAAGTTGGAAGAAATGTTGAAAAAAATTCAATGTTGGAAAAAATTTAAAATTATTGGAAACAATTTTCGAATTGGAAGAAAATTAAAAAAATCCAAGGAAGTCAAAGTTGAAAAAATTGAAAAAAAAATGTTTCCATTTGAAAATTTTTTTAAATCAAAATTTTTTTGAAATTTTTTCAACACACTTCTATTTTTTAATTTCTCCCAAGTTGAAAATTTTTCCAGTAGGTAATATTCAGAATTTTTCTCACATTTTTTTTTTCAACTTCATGTATTTCAAATATTTATTCGCGTGTCAAAGGTCGAACCGATAACATCAAAACAGCAACTTCCAACGTACCTATTGAAATTGTATATTTCAAAAAGATATGTACAACAACAAACTAGCCCATTCGCTTCGTTTAAAATATTTTCACAATATTTTGAAATTGAAATCAAGAAAACCAAAGACGACTTTATTATCTAAATTTATGGAAAATACATTAGAATCAGATCTCTTAAAAATTACTAGTAGCCCAGTGCAATAAGACAAAAGTACGGAAATAATTCCGATCCAAGGTTTTTTTGGCTTAATTGATTCAGAACACTGTACCAAACAATATGGTAAAACTTCCTGGTCCCCAATGAGATGCCAACCCCGGGGGGAGGGGATCTACGTTAAATTTGCTACAAAATAGCTCTCCTCATTTTTTTGTGTAACATGCAAACTAAGCCCACAAACGCCCCAGCAAAAAAAACCCAGTACAGGAAAACAGTCGTAGTGACATGGCGACCTTAAAATTGCGCCAAAGTCATGAAAATAAATATAGGACTTTCTCGTTTGCAGAATTTGATTCCTTGTAGTATTTCGAGTCAGAAATGCTAATTTTCATTTTTTTCACCCCTGCGAGGGGGGGTGAACCAAAGGTGATTACAAGTGTGACTGAAGAAAAAAAAACGAGCAAAATTTGATGAAAGTATTTCAAACAGATTTTACGGAGAAAAAAATTGAAATTTGATTCCAGAGGGTATTCAGAGGCTTCTGAATCCATTTTTGGGGTCGTTTTGACCTCAAGCTTGAACCAGAACTCACAAGGGCGAGGCAAGAGTTGAGGTGAAAGAATGTCTTGAAAATATCGAGTGTGGTTTCAAAATCCATGTTTTTTCACTCGTGGAGTCCGTTTCCGGTGTCATTTCATCAAAAATACCCCTAGGAGAGGTATTGGAGAGGGGCTAAATTGGAAATTTTTCCAAATTGTCAAGTGGGGGTGTCAAAATGCATGTTTTTTGAATCCTAAAACCATTTCTGGGGGTTTTCGCTCATATCTACAACCATTATCCCTTGGGACGAAATTACCCCCTCCTTCCCTCAATAAAAAACATAATAAATGCACAAACTTCGTGAAGAAATTTATTCCGTAGGACTAAACCGCAATCGCGTGGCCACATGTGAAATATCGTAGGAACCTCAGAAATGGTTCTATTTTTCAAAAAACCGGTATTTTGACACCTCACTTGACAATTTGGAAAATTTTCCAATTTTTGTTGAAAAATTGTTAGGAAATTATTGAAAAAATTTTAGGAAATTTTATTTAAAAAATTCTAAGAAATTTTGTTTAAAAAATTTTAGGAAATTTTGTTGAAATTTTTTTAAAAAATTCTGTTGAAATTTTTTTAGAAATTATTAGAAAATTTTGCTGAAAAAATTTTAAAATTTGATAGAATTGAAGAAATTAAAAAAATTTTGAACCTAGAATCAGACTTGAATCGTCGAGATTCCATTTTAGGCAAAAATAATTAGGAGCTAGTCAGAAAAAAAGCACGTTTCGCAGCGAATGGTCGGACCAAAATGAGACCGAGCCAGGCGCCCGAATGAAAAAGTAAAATTTCTTACATAATGTGCCAGAGTGGAGCTGACGATGGCTCCGCAATCTGCATACGACAGATGGACAAGATGACCGAACAACGAAACTGAGATTATAACCTCACGTTTTGACACAATATCACAACGAGCGAGTATAAGGCGGTGTTACCGTTTTATAATTATTCCGTTGGTACTTTTACGTTTTGTACTCGTACGTGCTGATTTTGGCGACTGATGAGGAGATATACCGCTGAGCCCGAGTAAAGGTATTTTACCCTTCTATGAGATGGTACAGCGCTAAATACCCATACGACAAAGAATCCTGCACATCTTATCAGTGCCTTTGGCAAAGGGTAGGCGGTGCGGGTGATACATTCGAGTACCTAGGACAAGATATTCGGCTCGAGTTTTAAAACAATGTTGTACATACCGAAAAAAATCTTCCCAAGTTGTACCCGGCGAACATATAAGTATTCGCAGTATTCATGTACCGTGTAAGATGAGATACCAACTATTATAAGGTACTTCATAGGTATTTGGTCGGCACAAACGTGCGAACTCGTACAAAGGTATTTTCTTCTATTTTGCCCGGCTGCGGCAGCGTCGGAGGCAACAACGAATAACCATATATTCGCAGAATTAATCACCGACGTTTAATAATTTCGCCGTCTAATTTATCAACGTACAAACAATCGTTGATTAAGGTAAAACGATATGTAGACAACGGTCACGACTCCGATATCAACTGCGGCTGCTGCGTTCGCAACGCAACGGTTACCACGATTTTGTGATTCGCAATATACCTAGATGTACGTAGGCCATAGGCATCGCGAACATCGGCATCGGATACCTTCATAGTTCATAATTCCTTATTCTGTTCGCGGTATCATGTTCGGCTTCGAGGGTACAAAGGTGCGTCAACGTATCGAGTAATTTTTTTCAAATTGGTCGTTCGAAAGGGGGGAAAAAGTAGGTCGATTATGAGAGAAATTTTTCATTTTATTTTGATGGTCGATGCACGACGATGGGATCAGCGACACGGGTCGAAGCTACCTGATTCCGCATTGTATGGGGTTTAGTGAGAACCGCGGCCGGCCGCGTATGTGTACTAATGGTGCATGCCCAAGTACAACAGACGTGTTACAAAATCACCGAACAACACGAGCTCGTAAATAAAAATCACATCGTGAGATCTCCTGTGGCGCCAACATACGCAGCACCGACCAGCAGCCGATTTTCAATAAAGCACCGTACGGTGATGCGGTGTAAATGCCTCACCACTGTGCGACTATTACCTCGCCGATTAGTATCCGGAGGTGTATTTTTTACGACGTGGAGCTGGGATGTGGTACGATGTAGGGATATGATCGTACGTAGACGTACGTCCGGACAGATTAATAGCTCAATTACGCGACCGTAATTAATGATTCGGGTTGGGAGAAGGGCGAAGGTGATCTTATAGTGTGACATTTACAACCTCAGGGCGATACGGAGGTGACTTTTTCATTTTGAGCTTTTGGACGAATTTATCCAGCGATAGAGAGTGGATGATACGACGATGTATTGGCTTTTCAAAAAAAAGTTCGATTGATCAATTTTGCCCTCGCCATTTCCACCCTTCCAAAAAATTTTCTTATTGGGAAGAACAATTCGTACATATCAAATCACTGTTCTCAAACTAAAATAGAAGCGGTTCTTGAAAGCTCAAAGACCGAAAAATTGAAGAAAATGTGAACATGTTGAAATTTTGAATACCACTTTAAATTTAGCTTCTGTAATTTGATAATGACTCCGGAAATTTCTCACTCACCCCTCCATAGGCGCACCCAGAAATTGTGTAAGAGGGGAAGGGTCAAAACTCAATGAAAAAATGAAGTGAGGCTGGAGTAGTTGGGGTATTTTCAGAAGGCAAATAATATATACCTACAGATTTGAGTGAAGAAAAATTGAAAAATGGCGACATTTAGGTAATGTTTTTTTCAGGGGGTAGCTAGGGGGCGCGGCTCGACCCCCCCCCCCGCGTCAGGAACTTACGCGAAAAAGTGCCTTTTTGGAGCATTAAAAATCAAAGTTTCTCAAAGTTTCGCCCTCGCTTCGCTCGGGCATGAAAGAAATCACACTTATATGTATAAGCTATTTGAATCAACTATATAAAAAATAGTACCCTTTTGATATTCCAAGTCTCCATACCCACTTTGCACCCTCCCAAAAAAAGTTTCTGACGTCAATTCTCGGAGTTGTTGGTATTTTTATTGATTTTTAAGGCCAAAATAATTAGTACCTATGTAAGTTGTTTGTTCCAAAATTACATTTGCATCAATCGCATGGAAACTTTATAAATTTTGAATTTTGTGTTTTTATAGTAAAAAAAAATTGATGGGGGGAGGGGGGTGTAAAACAGAATTTTTCCAAAAAATTATGAAATTTCGGACACCCCCCCTGAGAAATTTCTGGTTACGCCACTGGGGTTTTTCAGTCAAAATTACTGATTTTTTCTGATAAATGGCACATTGGCCAAGAATTAGTCATTTTTGACCGAAAAAATCAGTGAAAAATCAATTTTCAGTGAAAATTATTTTACTGATTAAAAAAGACATCATTTTTGCAAATTCAACAAATTTAAATAGTGGTGTGTTTATTTAAGAAATAGTTGCTAAAATACTGTCCAAGCGAAGCGAGGGCGAACTTTTTTTTAAAATCATACTCTTCTTTGACATTTTTATGATAAAAAAATCTCCTTGTCGAGCTTATAAGGTGAGCTCGAGCCCCCGAGCCTCCCCTTGGGTGCGCCCTTGCACCCCTCCTACTCACATGAGAAATAAAATACAGCTCTAAATTTTGTAACTTTATAAAATGACTAAATTTCAACGATTTTCTCGCCACTTCCCATTAGAGAGAGAAAGTGGTTTTTTCAATTTTTTCCTATTTGAACAGAACAACATTAAGAAGGTAATCTAAAAAATGTAAAAAATTTCAATTTATAATAGTTTTTTAATTTTTTTTAATTTTTGGCCAACCAGAATCCTTCTTGTTGCTTATCTATAGAGCAAAGTGGCAAAAATGAAATGTTCCGGTTTTTATTTTTACAACTTTTTTTCGGGAGGAGAAGTCACAAAAAACGAAAAAAAAAACAGTTTTTTCGTTTCTTCTTGTTTTTGGTCGTGATTTTTTTTTTAAATTCGATAACCATGAATTAGGTACTAAGATGACCACTGGAATTTTCAAAATTAATTAAAGGTGTCAACTAAATCGCAAGAAATTAATTCGTGCTATTGAAACTTTTTCGATCTAAACATTTTTCATTTTTTCATAATTTTTCACTTACCTATACTTTTTAAAAATACGTATTTCAAATAATCGAAAAATTCTAAACAAGCATGAATAATTAAATGAACGTAGGAGGAGGAAAACGAGAAGTTCGCGAAGAAAAGTGTTTTTAAAAATTCGAAAAATATCAACCATTTTGCTGCTGAAGAAAGAGAATGTGGGGCAAGATTTTTGCGGAGAAAAACAATTAAAAGCTAAAAAACGAATGATGGCAAGTAAAGAAGAAAACTAAGTGAGAAAATTTCGAACTCTATCTACATTTCAGCAAAAAATTCGTAATTTTTTCAGACTTTGTTGCACCGTTGTTGGACTCGATCAGCAAAATTCGTTTCTATTATTTTCAGAATTTCGGACGTTTCGTATCCAGTAGACACCTTCTAATAGTATTATCATTGGAATTGTTCATAGTTTACACGAATTATCACTGAAATAAAATTACTTAAGGTTACTTGTAATCTAAGGTAATTTTATTCAGAATTACTCATAAATTACCATGATTACCGTTGAAAATTCCTCATTTACTGTAATCTGTTGGATATTGTTCATGATTTACGGTAATCACCGCGAGAATTACTGGTAATTTTTAGTAATCACTATTGAAATTACTCGTAATTTAGAGTAATTTAATTACCATTGGTATTCACGCGTGATTTGCTATAATAACCTTTAAAATCATTGGCAAATTCTGGTAATTAAAAAATAACTGGTAAATTATGGTAGTTACCAAATACCTGGTAAATTACGGTAATTACCAAATAACTAGTAAATTACGGTAATTACAAATACCTGGTAAATTACGGTAATTACAAATACCTGGTAAATTACGGTAATTACCATATACCGGTAAATTACGGTAATTACCATATACAGGTAAATTACGGTAATTACCAAATAACTAGTCAACTTCATCAGTTAAAAAATACCCGGTAAATTAAGGTAATTGCCAAATAATAGGTAAATTACGGTAATCGCCAAATACCTAGTAAACTGCGGTAATTAGCGAATACCGTAAATTACGGTAATTCCCATTGAATTCATTTGGTAAGAGTAAATTAGAGTAATTACCGTTATATTTACTGGAAAATTGCGGTAATTACCGTTGTATTTACTGGAAAATTACGGTAGTTACCGTTGTATTTACTGGTAAATAACGATAATTACCGTTGTATTTACTGATAAATTACGGTAATTACCGCTGTAATTACTGGTAAATTACGGTAATTGCCGTTGTATTTACTGATAAATTACGGTAATTACCATTGTAATTACGCGTAATTTACGGTAAGCACACTAAGAAATTTCCATGAATTACGTTAATTACAATCGGAATTTTCTGTAAATTGTGATAATGACTGGGATTGCTTGTAAATTACAGTGATTACCAAAAGAATTACTCGCAATTTACTGTAATCACAGTTGAAATTTTTCGAAATTTATAGTAATTACCGTTAGAATTACTCATATTTTACAGTAACTCTCATCAATTTCAAGAACGTAATTTACCTAAGCCTCATTGGAAAGATATTCATAATTATCTGTAATTATGGGTAAATTAAGAGTAATTACCGTAATTTGAATACTTCTGGTAAAACATTGAAAACTAATGAAACTGGTCGATAGTTCGCATAAATTTGTCCAACTACTTTATGGTAATTGCGTATTTCAGGACGAAACCCAAATACCAGTCAATTAAATAGAAATTTTTTCCATGTTTAATTTACTCTACGGACATTTTAAAGCGTCGAATTGAGAACCCAAACGAATTTATGGAAAAACTACGAACATGGTCACTATAGAAATTATGGCTACGAGCAGACGAGTTCAAAGATCTGGCTTTCTGACTACGCAGACATAGCTACCTTGTATTTTAATAAAGTAAAAAATAAGAAACCGTAAATTATGAAGATATTTCGCGACAAAAATTAGCATAACAAATTGATGCATAAAATTAGCCGCCTAAAATCCGATTCCGCAGCTTCATTAAGTATACTGTATTTATATCGAGGAGAAATGCGCAACCGAAATACCTCCGAATATCTAGCAATTCTACCGAGCATTCCGATTAATAAATCTAGCCGTATTAAAAATAATAATATTATTAATCAAACCCGCAAAAGTACTTAACGTATATCCGGAATCCTAGCGTATATACGGTAATTTTGTCGTCCTTGCGAGAATCACTCGAGTCCATCGAAACGATACCTTACGATAAAGTTGAGCGAACGAACGCCAGAGATGAGTACGGAAATGTAAATTAGACGTCGAGCGCAGACGGTACACGAGGAAGGAAGGAGTGAAAAATCCTAAAATAGTATTGTATGCAAATTAACACCTATTTAGAATATTTTTTAACTAAGAACGTAATTGATGATGATCGACAATGTCAAGCTTGATAAACATTTTGAAAGAAGGCCCCAGCCGGTGAGCCGGCGATGCTATTATCTGAATTTTAACCATTCCATCCTCGTCCATTATCCGGTAATGCGTTTCGAATCGTGTTGAAGGAAAAAAAAAAGCGAAATGCCACTTTACCGGTAATAATTGCGACGAAACGCGAAAAATTCCGAGCTAAAGCGAGTAAGTATAGGACGCATAATGGCCATATAGTTTAGATTTTTAACGCGGCGCTGTCGCCGGTGAAATTATGCAGAAGCGATTTACGGAATTTGTGATTTTTTCTTACTTGCCTGACCCGATCGTAGAATTATTCTACACCTATTTCAGTTGATATTATTGTTCTATGAGGAAAGAAGGGGTGAAGGGAGTTGGTAAAAGGAAAAGTGCAGCTGACAAAATGGAGGGGAAAATATTTATCGGTGTTTCTTGGTGCTAAAAGTTTGCTTTTTGTGTATGGACGATTTCGCAGTTTTAATTACTTTTCCCAGTCGTACATCTTATTTGTGTCTTCGTTCGGTTTGGCTTTTATTTATAGCTTGCCGAAGCGTATAGGTTGTTTTTTTTTCACTTTTTTTTTATTCTGTTCCATTTGCGTGGGTCATTTTTTATACCGATTATAAATACCGAAAGTGTTATCGCCAAATAAATTACTACCCTCGGGTCAAACTAAACAATATTTATCATTGTAGCAAAACGAATTTAACGAAATTTCAACGCGTATGAAATGATAATCGGTAGAATATCTCTCGTGTGTACAAACTGGTTATTATGGGTACCTAATTGCTTGCGAAAATAGAATACAGCTTGATTACGAATTTTTTTTTCAATTTAGAATTTTTTTTAATCAACAGAAATAATATAGGTTTTTGTTGGACTTTCGTATCTCACACCAAATTTCTGTTTTCTGAAATCTGACAAAATGTCAAAATGTAACCAAACTGTCAATTTTTTTTACAGGTTTGCAGGCACAGATGGGATGTTGAAGAAAAAAAAAATCTAAAATTCAAATGGTGAAATCTAAAAGCTAAATTTCAAAAGCTAAATCCAAACGACAAAAGCCAAAATAAAATTGGATTTAATAAACGTTCAAAAATTTTGACGAATCGAAACGATTTTGATATTTTGTTTGACTCGAGTGACTTTTTGAGGGGGGAGGGGGGTGACTACTCGGTCTATTTGGTGAATGTAGTTACTTCTTGAATAAAGATATTGGAGAAGAGTCGACTTCTTGAAAGGACTTCACTTCACCTACAGCTGGACTTTCTGACAAAATAATATTTTGTTAGGCTTAAAAAACGTTTAAAAATTTATGAATCAATTTTGTGGTTTTTATATTTTTATAATTTGATCAATGGATTCCTTTTATGAAATGTCAAGTTTAATTCGATTATTTCATGATAATGATTTTTCATTAAATTTTTTTAATAAAAGATTGTAATCACGTAGGTAAATTTTTTGAATGAAATATTTAGGACTTTTTTCGGTAAAATTTTCGTAGTCAATATTTTTCGAATGACCTACTAGCTCGAAGACATATTCTCGTCAATTAGAATCAAAATTTTGAAAATTCAACTTTTATCAGTCGTATGAGAAACTATGTGGTTGGTAGAGTGGTAGGAAGGAAGGGAGGAAGAAGTAAGGAAAAAAAGGAGATGAGAGTAATTTTCCCTCACCAACGTTTGCAATCAGAAAATACAATTTTCACAAAAAGAAAAAGCTAAAAATTATGAATATAGTAAAGCTATAATTTTATGAATTTTTTATTGAAAGGTAACATTTTGGAAAACGCTTGAAAGAATACCATCGCAATATAAAAGCTACCTATGTTTTTTTTACACGGATTTTACTAGAATCTGATTCTGGATTATGCCAAGATTTTAGCTGGATTTTTGGTTGGAAAATCGAAAAAAATAAAATCCATATTCATAAGCCGCAGTAAAAAGAACAAGCTTTTTTCAGATTTTGGGTGTTTTATTCTATAATTACAAAGTAATTTGATAAGGCGGAGGTGACTTTTAATTGAAAGTATTTCATTCATTTTCAAAAAAAACATAACTTTATCCTAATCAATCTTCACTTGAAAATTAAAAAAAAGAAAGTTAGTTTCGTGATTGTTAAAATCTAAAATCCATTCCCAGAAGCTACTACCCCAGTAGATTATGGATTTCCAATTATCTGGATTTAATCTGTTCAAAATCTGGTAAAACGAACAGTACTAGTTTATCAAAATCTGATTTTGGGTTATGTAAATACAACAGGTTTTTGAACGGGTTTTCAGTATCTTAATCTAGATTAACCAAAATCCGTGTAAAAAAAACATAGCTAAATTCTCGTAGAGAAGTTTTCGAAATTTTTCCAGAAATCTGACGCCCTGATTAGAGGTCCAGTAATTCCTTCCCCTACCTATTTCTATCATCAAAATTCAAAATAAATTCTCAAGTGGAAAAATTCAAATTCTACAATTTATTTAAGCGGCCATTAAAAAAAAAATGTCTTCCATTTTATGACTTCACATGACTAGATAAAATTCTACCCTTTTCTCATTTTCGAGATGAAATAATTATGGTTTCCGTTGAATATTGTAGATTTTTTAAAAAATATATGGAATTCGCTGGGACAAACTGGAACCAGATTACTGAAGGGACAAAACATTGAAAATTTCTTACTGAAATGGACATTTTTCAATTTGTTTGCTTCAAAGTTCAATTTTTCTAATTTTGTTACTTCGAAATAAAAATCTTTCAAAAAAATTATTATTCAAAAAATTTTCCAACTCAATCCTAATTTTTTAGACGAAGAATGTAATTTTGGCATAGGAGATGCCCTGCTCTTCTTGCTTCATAGAAAAATTGTTTTGAAATAGATAGATAGGTACCTATTAAGAAACACATAAAATTATATGAGAATTTTTATTCTGGTGATATAATTCAAAAAATTTTACGCCCACTCTTGGACATGAATTTAGATAAAAACAGCGACGAAAATCTAAATTTATCATCCCTCCCTAGCTCCCTTCCATCAAATTTCCACGAGAAGGGTCTGTATTTGCTCTTCTTATCGATTCTATTCTATAAATATTCCAAATTGAAAAAGATGGATTGAGATACATCAATTTTGGTTTTTGAGATCCCTCCAAGATTATTCGCAAATACGTTCTCGCCTATTTTATAAATCAAAACTTCAGATTTTTATCCTCCTTCCTTTCTCTCGTCGTACAAGCCTTTCATCGCATTTAAAATACTCGAATCTGAACATCGACGTTGGCAACATTTCGATAAATTTTCCGCCAAGTTCAGTCGAATCGAAAGTGAAAAATGACGGAAGTCGTTTAGTTCGCTGACCGAAGTTCAACCAGGGTTACCGTAGGTAAGTGCACAGACACACACCGGCTCATAAGGTGAGAAAAATCTCAACAAGGTTGCGAATAAACGAAGATCGGACTGTAATAAATGAGCCAAATACGTGGTTGAATTTAAATGCTAATCCCATAACTAATCTCGTCGCGATTCGACTTCCGAATACGCTCGCATACCTGGGCAGTATTTCTTCATTTTGGCCAAACGTATCTACGCACGTTCGTGCGAGATTAATTTACTCGCTGGCGCGCGCTCTTGAGAGAGGAGGCGTTCCACGGGCGGAGATAGGGTTCTTTTTTATCGTTGCCCGGGCTAATTGCGATGAAATTCGAGCATGGAATTTAGCTGTCATGAAGAGCGAGAGAGAAAAATCCAACTGCCGACCTCCGAAAGCCGAATAGCAGATTTAAGTACAACGTCTGGTATATTTGTCATCTTTATTGGACGTCGAGACGCTCGGCTTACTTAAGAGATTGGCATACACGACGAGTACGTGAATCCATGGCGGGACGACGGAGCATCGTATCGGAAGTGCAGCCCATTAGATGCATCTGAGTCGACCGCTCCACCGCGTCGAGTCGAGATCGTAATTACCCGTAAATTATTCATTCCTCGAGTAAGTATAATTTATTTCGGGCTAAATTGAATTTTCGCCGTTTGATAGCCGTCGCTAAGTGTATTTATCTATGTAAGGTGTTTGACCTTGGACCTCACGGTGCACGTTCGAAGTCGGTGTCGAAGTTCGTAATAATAGAGGACGGGCGCGAACGGTTTGAAAATACAAGCGTCTCAATTTACCTACGTACGAAGGTGAAGATTGGGAATTGCATAGGACCTCAAGCTGGGGTTATGGGTCGGCCTTTTTCAATGCAGACACGAGTTTGTAGATATCTATTTGTATAAGTAATATTGCAGGTATGCAATAAAGTGACGCGATGGGCGTGCTGGAAAAAGGCATTGTGGTTTGGGGCACGATGACTTTGATGTGGAATTTTCCCAGCTGTAATTTGCAATATATAAGTATAGATTTTGAAAGGTTTTTTTGAACTAGAATCTGATACTTGCACTAAAAGGAGATAGCAACAAATTTTTTGAGAGATTTTGGAAAATTTTTGAATTTTTTATAACAATTTACGACCATCAGAGAGAACTGCGTTGAAATTCACGATTATTACACAAAAACAATACAAAAATAATTAAATTAAAATTTTCAGAAAACATTCGTATTTTTCAACGCACTATTTAAAAATGATTTATTCCGTTCAAAAAAAATTGAGAAAAATAACCAAAATACAAATGAAATTTGAATTAAAATATCGTTAAAAAGTTTCCAAAATTTTAATGTTATTTTAAAATGGCATAGAAATAATTTCAAATAAAATTAAAATAGTTCAAATCACATCAGAATTGAACAAAATGCCATAAAAATTACATAAAGACAGCAAGAATTTCATAAGACATCAATAAAAATCTTCAAAATGCGTGTGGAGAAAAGAGAGGAAGATGTTTATGAAAAATAATAAGAAGGCATGTTGAAATATTACAACATATGTAGATGCAGAAAAAGCTTGGAAGCTTTTTGCTGGATATTTTAATCATTTTTCAAAAAAAAAAAAAAAACATTTCTGATACGATTTCAACAATTTTTCAGGAACAACTAAAAATTGGCTCGGGAGAGGGAGAGGAGAAAAATCGTAAATTTCCAATTGAATAAAATATTTTCTGATTTTTCTTACTCAGAATAATATTTTTCTCTTTTCTGACTCAAAACGAAAATTCCTTTTCAAAAAAAGGTCACCACTTTTGAAAATTGTTTGACTAAAAGTGAAATTTTAACTTTGTTAGAAGAGTTTTCTCGTTTGATTCGATCCTGTAATTTTCATAATGACTCAAACAACTTAAACTAGCAATAGGTACGTATTTTGAACAACTTTTACTGTAGGTATTTTATGCAATTTTTATAATTCGGATTTTTCGTAATCTTGGACACTTTTTATTACACATTAAAAAAAAAAAACAATTTCCAACGTATTTTATGAAAATATAATTGTCAATTTTTGCAATATTTTAGAAAAATTCAGCGACGTGAGAATTTTTTAGGGCTCCGAAACAATTTTTTTAAATTTTCAAGCCATTTTTTTTAGTTTTTTAACATGTTTTAAATTTTTTACAATCGATCAAGTAATTTTTTCTAATTGAAACCAAACAATTTTTTAGATGCAAGTATTTTTTCAATTTGATTTTTTTTCGATGCCTACTAAATGAAAAAGTCTTAAAATAAAATGTCAAGAAACGTAAAAATTCCGGAAATTTGAAATAAAAGCACTTAATTCTTTGATGAGTTCTTAATACATTTGAAATTCTAAAAAATTGTTTTTTTAAAATAATTTCTTCCAACTTATGAATTCAAAAATTCGACAAAGTACTTACCTATTTACGTACATATCTGAACAGGTACAGTAAAACTTCTAAAAAAAATTATTGAGTACCTCAGTACCTACTTATCCAATTCGAATACATGATTACCAACTTCGGTAAAATTTGAATTTTGTTGTTCAAATCTTTAATTAAGTATTTCTCTTTCCCCTCTTTCCTATCACCACCCACGACTAAATTAAAATGATATTATTTCAATTTTTGAAAAAATTCTATTAACTTTTTAGTAAGCTTTGAATAGGGACGAACTAAGTTGGTGTGATTGCAATGGTAAAAAATTAGAAGTTTCTGGCTCTGATAAATTTTTTGCAATTTTTCTCAAAAAACGCACCAGTTTTCCAATTTTGCGAATTGGATTCAGTTCTCTTGCCTCAAATAAATGTTGTGATTGTGTAATGAGGAAAGCTAGCCGCCCTCTTTTCCTCGTTTTCCTCTCTGATCAGTCTAACCTTGATTTCGAACAGAAATTTAATTTATGACCTTTTTGTTCAAAAGCACTATTTTTTTATCAACTAAGCATGCCTTTCAAAAAAGTAAAGAAAAAAAATTATAAATCCCCTGGAAAAATCAAATTCTGGAATTTTTGAAAAAACTGTGCTCGAAGATTTTAAATGTTTAATTGAAATTTGAATCACATAAATGATCACTTCCTTTTCCTTTTCCCTCGCCACCAGCTTTTATTCTACCAATTAAGTACAGTGACAATTATTCAGCTTCTTCTATCAAATTCTGGTTTGAGGGTGGAGGGAGGGGTCGAAATTGAAAATGATCATGATTTTTGAATTCAGTACGAAATTTCAAAGCATTTTGATATGTCATATCGCTATTTTCAAATAAATGTTTTTAATATGATATGGGGAGAGGGGACGTGGAGGGGAGGAGGGACTTGGAAAATTTTTTGTCGTCCCAAAATATGCTAAAAAGTAAAACTTATCCACCAACGTAGTCTAATGTACGTAAATTTCGACTACATTTCATTTAACGGTGACCAGTAATCATTATTCAGTTTACCCTATAAAATTTTGGTTTGGAGGCGGAACTCCACCGAGGGGAGAGGGGGTCGAAATCGAAAATGATCGTGATTTTCGAATTAAGTATGAAATTTTAAACCATTTTGATATGTCACATCGCTATTTTAGAGCAAGTATTTCAGGATTCAATTTTTGGGATGGGGATGAGTGACCAACCGATTTGCCTTCATTACTTTTAAATGTGCAGGTATTTTTCAGTCATTTTTGCGGAGTTTGACTTCAAATGGCTCCAACCAAAGAAATTCACGAATATGTTTTAGTTCCCACCCATACATGGAATAATAGGGCTGTTTTATTCTCAAAAATTGCCAAAAATGCATAAAAATTGCAATCATAGTAAAATAGAATGCAGTTGTGCAGGGTACGACGGAAAAAAATTACATATTTAGTATCAAGAGAAGTCCCTCATCACAAATGCTTCGAGTTTTTTTGGTTCCGATAATGTCTCCAAAATGACGTGTTCAAGGGTCCACCCCCTCCCCCCCTATTGTGCAAAGTGAAAAAATTTAAACTGCACTTTTTCGAATATGGCGGGGAGTTCGAACATTTTGCTAGCTTATTTTTTTGGTTTACAAAAAATTTCAGTAAAATGGATTTCTAGAGCACTTTTACGTGTTTGGATTGTACTCTAAAAATGAAACCACGTACTTTGATATTTTTGGTTTTTGGTAAGTACACTGAAAAAAATGAGAAATGAAAAAAAAAAATTATCCAAAAAGAGATGATTTTTTTTTAAATTATCCAAAAAAAATAAAACAGGGCACCATTCACAAAATTGGCAAAATTTATTCTAAAAAAATAATAATCGATTTTTTTCGCAAAATTTGGTGAAATTTATTTCAATAAATGTTACTTACCAAATTTCGCGATCAATATTATTTTTTCAGAATAAATGTTTCCAATTTTGTGAATGGTGCCCCGTTATTATTTTTTTGGATAAATTTTTTTTCAGTGTAAGACGAATGAATGTTGGAATAATAGTTTGGGGTGGGGGAGGTCAAGAGCATTTATCGACAAGGGTGAACAGTACGAAAATTGAAACTGTATAGATCTCAGATTTTAGGGTCAAACTTCAAAATTTTATTCCAAATTTTTCCAAATCAAATGTCGTTGAAAAATATTTTTAAAAAACAAAATAGAAACTGCTCGAAAATTTGAAAAAAAAAAACTGTTCCGGAGTGGAGTCCTGAAAAATATTTACACAGCTAAATTTCTCCAAAATATCGTAAAAATTGTCAATTATCTTTTCACAAAACATATTAAAAACATTTTTTCGTAAAGTAATTTAAGATCACAAAAAATCTGTCCAGTTCTTTGAAAAAAACAGGCATCATGTTTTAAAGTTTTTCCAAAGCAAGTTGATTTCGCTCAGCAACATTCCAAAGGGTTAAAACTTACACCAATCCGAGCACGAAAAAAAAAAATGATATCCGACATTTGCCCCGACCTACTTGATTATTGCAAAAAAAAAAACGAATAAAATTCTTTGTACTCCGTAATAAAATAGCACCTCATAACGGAACCTAAATTACAGCCCAGATTAATAATTTCCTAGTTCCTAGTTCCTATAGCTACCTGAAGTTCCGCGATTAAGTAACATCGACGAGTACCTACGTAAAAAGAGCTGAAAAAATTTTCACCTGCACGAAGGTCGGGTTACGTTCAAAGAATGTCATAATTGAACTCTTTGTACTTCTCAGTCAGAACCGCGTAATACGTACTGACCGCATGCGAGTAATAAAAATTTCTCTCTTAATACGGTCCAATAAGCGTACATAAAATCGTTTCAGTTAGTCGAGTATATTTTTCAAGCTCACAATAAAACTTCCTGTAGCAGCAGCCAATGATACAGAATAAGAAACGGACTCAGCTACGTACCTGGGTAAAAATGGGTAAAAAAATTCGAAAAAGGCACATTACGCGGAATTTTTTACTTTCGCAATTAAACGTATTTCCATTTAAGGCGCGTTCTCGCGGAGCAAATCTGCAGTCTATTTTTTCCCGCCATTTTATTTATTTGCTCTTTTCTTTTAATAGTATACCTTTGAAGATCAGCAAAACGAGGCAAGTCGGTATAATAACTTTAATAACGTCATTTAACATATAATATGAGGTTCCTCTTTCAGAATGCTCGGCCAGGCTCGGTGTTTAATTAAAACTTTATAAAGGCTTCGTCGATACCGGTGAGCGAGAGATGCGCGGATGAGCAAAATGTCAGTGGTAGGCGCCATTTCACTCGGGCACAGCTCGTATTTTAGATTTACGATCGCGCTTGGTAGCGCGTACGTATTCGCGTATTTCGCTGATAATACGTAGATATGTTTACAGAGACGCAAGTACGACCGGTAATTTTCTCGTCGACCAATTTTTATGTACCTAGGTGTACTCGAGAGTGATAACAAGTTCATCGGCTTCGTGTTACGATAATCGAAAAAATTCCAACTATTCCGAGTTAATTAGTACGAATGTAATCGATTTATGGGGTTCGTATACGTCCGTCTCGTTCTTTGTACCGAGAGAATTTTCCACCCGAAGGAATAGTTGGAGTCGAAGAATACGAAATTTTTTCGCCAACGTTGATTTACTTAATTACCAAGGAAGAAAAAAATATCGGAGATGTACTCGAGAAAAATAAAACACCTTTTGGTCTTCCAAGCCGACAATACCGACCGTCGAGTTATTATAAAATAACGGATTAAATACTTGACTCTTTCTAATTAACCATCTATCAAAATAGGTACTCGTCGAATGATAGGTACAGTTTGAATGGGACTTTTGAAAAATACGCGATTGTAACGGTAAATGTATAAATGTATACTCACAAGTACTGTTGAAATTCGCAAAATGAAAATACAAAGACTCACCTGTAACAGAGTAAAAAAAAAGAGAGAAAACGTGAAATTAATATTACCAAATGAATACTCGTAGTACAATAAGAATCGAATATGGATCGTGATTTTTAATTTTACTACACGTAACAGGATCGCTACTTCGATATAGTATTTTTTAATGGACGGTATAATTAACCTTCTCGTGCATGGCAGATGCTCGGACGGAAGTCCGAAGATCGCCGGATCGATTGACCTCTTCTTTGGTGGGTATCGAGATATTAATTATCGAACCGATATTTTACGGAGGAACGAGATCGATGAATTTTTTCGTATTGGTGGATTATGGAAGAAAATTGAAGAATCCAAAAAAAAAATTGCTTTCGTTGAGAACAAATGGAAAAATCTGGAAATTTGTGATTAAAAAATTGACGCAAATGAGGTGGTGAAATAATTGAAGGGAGGGAGTGAAATCCGCGAGAAAAAAGTTCCTCAATTGTATTGAAAATAAATTAAAAATGAAGGGTGAAATTGAGAGAGGGAGGAGTAAACACTTGAACTGAAAAGTAAAAATCGTCAACAACACAAAACTGTATTTTTTTCAATCGCTTTTCAATTTTCCATACAATTTTCTCGATTCGAAACGTTATTTATTTTTCAATTTGGCACCCAGACGAATTCCCGAATCCGTTTTCTTGAACACCAGTTTCTCGAATTATTTCCCAAAAATTAAATTTCCCTAATACCATTTCTTCAAAAGAAAACTTTCTGTATTTTTTTGAAATATTTTTGAAATTTTAATATGGATACCTATGTTTTAGGATTGGGTCTATTGAAAAAATTCAAGACGAAAAAAGTGCGACTGACATACATAATTACAATGTGTTGACCATGATTTTGAATCAATTTTGACTGCATGTTGGACATGAAAATAATTTGAGACTGTTTTTAAAAAAAATATTGACATATGTACTGAACAACATTTTGTAAGATACAAAAAAACTTTGAAAAATTTCGATGCGAAATTCTTTTTTAATTTATTGTATCTAATTGCTAAGCAATTTTGATCCATAGACCATAGAAAGTCAACTACTCGCAAGTAAGTTTCTAAAGAATTTTGAAGACCTTTTTTTTTTCAAAAAAATGGTTCTAGGGAAAGTTGATACTCGGGAAAACTAATTCGAGAAATTTTCTTTCTGGAAATTTAATACATATTCGGAAAAATGGATTCAGAAAGTTTTTTTTTCGGAAAAATGTTATTCGACGAATTTGGCATTCGGAAAAAAGGATTCGAAAAAGTGTCCGGGAATCTTTCAATTTTTCTTTAAAAATGGTCACGTAAATTTAAAAACTTCAAAATATGCAACTTGAAACTAATTTTCTCGGTTAGGAAAGAACAGTTCGTGAATTAATACCCTCTCCCTCTTCCCCTTCTATGGCAACTAAAATTGATTTTAAAAAACAAGAGAAAACGCAAACCAGGAAAATTAGAAAAAATCAAACAAATTGAAAAACATGCCATAAAAACATAACCAAAATAAAAAAATTGGAAGTAGTAAAAAGATACCGAATTGTAATTGATCAACTCAAATTTTATTTTTAAAAGTGAAAAACCTTAAAAAAATTGGCAACTGTGCTGGAAATTGGGCACAATTTTGAAAATAAAAGACAAATTAGACGAAATAAAACTTCAAAGTTCCAATAAATCAGTAAAAAATATCAATTTTTGCAACATTCCCTCAGAAAAAGCGATCTATAAATTCAACTGAACGCAAAAAATTCGCAAGAATTTGTCGAAATTCCAAAGTATTTCTGAAAAGCGAAAATTCTGGAATTTGGAAAAGTTGAAATGAATGATTAAATTTTATTTTCATTTTTAAATTGTCTGAAAAAATATATTTAAAATGAAAGAAATTTACAATTGGGTCTTAAAACTGTAGGTAATTTTGTCACAGTTATTTTTTTTCTATAATATTGAAAAAATTTATAGAAAATTGGAAACAAAATTCACCTCTTTCTCTCTCCGTCACTCGCAATGAGATAATTTTATTTTTTCAAAATTTGAATCGTTTTAACTTCCAATTTTTCACTCTCTTCGCCCTCCCCCCATTTTCACCCAAAGATGATCTTGATTTTGGAAAACCGAAGAATACTGAAAAAACCAAAAAACTCTCAATCACATCTCAAAAATGTCTCAATCTGATTTTATCAAAATAGGTACATCAATCATATCTACTTAATTGCATCAATTCATTATGAGAAAATGATGAAAGTTCATATTCAGTTTGATGTGATCTAATCAAATCACACCTGGTTCAATCAAATTACATCTCGAAAAAATTAGATATAATTATAAAATATAAATTTATTATGACATTTTTAAGATTCAATTTTATCAAAACAGATAAAATTTGATATAATTCTAAATAAATCAGATATGATTTGATGTAAAAAAATTTCATCGGGCTGTTGAAAAACAAAATGAAGAAAGAAATCGCCATCTAGTCGAAAAGTTCTGAAATTGAAAATTTCAAAATGGTTGATTCGGGGGGGGGGGGGGTGAAAAAGTAAAACTTAAGAACCTTGAAAATGTATAGAAAATGAAAAATAAACTGAAATTAACGAGGAACTCGATAAAATTATATACAATAATTATACCTACACATTATGAAGTTGCACCTCGTAATTAAAGCACAAACAATTTCGGTACATATCTAATTTTTTGCAAAACAATTAATTTTAGATTGACACCCCCCCCCCTACCCCTCCTCCCTGATCACAAAACATATCACCCATATAAGAATGTTTTCGATTGAATGATTCAACCGAGGGACAACAAAAAATCCGAAAAATCTAATAAGAAAAGCAAAGCAGAAGAAAATAGTCAGAATTAAAAACAAGATATCGTAAAGAAAAATTGATAAAGAAAGTCAACTTCATCAAAAAAATTATAAAGAAAGACAATTTTATCAAAAAATTGAAAAAATTTCAAAATTTGGAAAATTTAATCACAAAATTTCAAAAAAAATCGACAAACTAGGCAAACAGAAAATTACAAGTTTTCCAAATTAAAAAATGGTTTAAAAATTTCACTTCTTGAAATCTAAAAAACCAAGAAATTCTAAAAAATCAGAATATCGAAAAAAAGGCAAAAAATTTCATAAAGTTCGAATAACACAATAAGCGAACAGCCCATTCTCATAAAAAGCTCAAAAAGCACGCACCAAAATTCGCACATAATTTTCATTTTCAACTTCTTCCTCATTCATTTGATTTTTTACCTTCCTCAAATCGGCCATAAATCTTTCACAGGTATACTTCACGATTGCGCAACAATCACTGCACGTGTTAAATTACACCGACAAAACATCGTCTCATAAATTACACTTCTTCAACTTCCATTTCATTCATTAAATTCCATAACGGTGAGTTTTCTTTAACCATCGGTCAAAGTTTCGCGAGCAAATATTTAATCACAAATAAGCGCGAAACATTAGTTGAATTTTTTTTCCTCATTTTAGCATTAAAAATGAAACTAGACGAAAACTTGTAAAGTGGTGAGTCAGGAATCGCCGCTCCGCGCAGAGTAAAAGGGTAGCGTACCTGCGTAGTATTTGTCCCAGGTGACTTAAAACCATTTCCTTGTTACGCGATAGGAAGTACATAAGCATATTGCAAATAAGAATGGTCATTGTTATAATTTGCAAACAATCGGCTAATTTTTAGTAGCGAAATACGTGACCAATTAGCGTGGCCCCGAGGATCTATACCGAACTAATAAGGTTCAAAAGGCTAATCGCCTTTGTAGGTGGTCAACTTTTTATACGATACAAATTTAAATTCAGTGAACGCGTTCGCTCTGAAAAATTAAACTAACAACCTATTCTAATATCATTAGCGTATAACGTATTATTGAAGATATTAATTAACGCCGAGCTGGCGATTGGATTCGACTTGCAGCAGAGGAAAAAAATAGACTGCAGAACTAGTTATGGTAATATGGTACGCGCTGCTGAGAGAGGAAATTTCACAGCCCAAGTTTACATATATTTGCCAATGTTACCGCGAGATTAAATAACGTGATACGAATACTTAATAAAAAAAAAAGCGGCGTATATAGGTAATAATGTAGCTTACTGTGTTAAGAGTTCTTTTTCCTTGAGATTTATCGAGGTATGGATATGAAGAAGACTTGAGTTTTATGGGTAGTTTTTTGTCTTATCGAAAAAAACTTCACTATTACTTTTGGTTTAATTTTATTCTTAGCTTTACCAATAGAATTTCAGGAGAAGGGAAGTCGAGAGTCGAGAAAAACCGAATGTTTTTCACGAATTATGACTTCAGAAATCCATTTCCACTTTTTCTAGATGTGAATCTACACACAACTTTAGGAGGGAATGAGAAATAATTCTGAACTTTTTTCAAGGATATCCAAAGCTGATTCTTCCAAAAGGATACCGAAGTCATGTGACCTAAAAAATAACGAAAACGAGTTGATTCTGATTTCAGTTCTGTAAAGCTAGGTAATTTATAGTAAACATCAACCCATTGGTCACAAATTAAACATTTTTACCATTCAAGAAGTTTCCAAAATACCCGAAAGTCAATAGTCGAATTTTTTCCCTGAAGAGGACTCATCAATACGGAGATTCCAAAGCAGTACTTTCAACACTTCAACAGTTTAAAAAACTGAAAATTTTCTCCCCACTTCAGAAAAGTTTGAAAACCCAAAAATCATGCCGAATAATTTTGCTCGAGTGTGGACGAACTGGTATTCACCATCGGAATTTTTTTTGTTTTGTGCATTGGTTCCAATTTTTATTAAAAGTTTTCAATTTTGAAAACTGATAGTCGCAGGCAACATAGTGAAATTTTTGAAGAAAAAAGTAACTTTCAGTAACTTTTTGAGAAAAAAGGGACCAAAAAGTGACCAAAAAATGACCAAAAATTAACCAAAAGTTACAAAAAATTCAATTTTTTTCGGGGCCAAAATTTTTTTACCATTTTTTTTGAGAGGGGGGGGAGTAATTTTTTCTGTAGTTTTCTGTAAACATTTCAATGATAAATCAACTGAAAAGACCTGAATAATTTCATTTATTAAATTCCTTCGTCAAAACAACAAACAAACTAGCAAAAATCAGTTTTTTATTTTTTTCGTAAAGAATTTTGAAAAAATAAGAAAATACGAAAAGGAATGAACATGATTTTCATACACTTTCCTCGAAAAAAGACTGAAAAAAGGAAATCGTCTTAAAATGACCTGCTTAACAAAAGAATAGCTACAAAAATTAAGCCCATACTTCAATACCAATAAAGATCATTTTTCTAAAAAATTAAAATAGGTATTTGAAAATTTTAATGAGTAAAAAATTCAAAAATTTTGCATATTGAAAATGTTTACTAATTTCTATAAGAAATTCCAGAATTTGGAACTAATTTTTTTTAAAATTGAAAGTTTTAATGCTTCGATGCAATAATTGAGGAAAGAGCTACACAATGTGGGAGAAAGGGGGTTACTTACCTCCCCCAGCAGAATTTTTTAGGATTTAATGCGAAAAATTCACCATTTCTGTTTTTCCAAATTGGGAAATTTAATAGTTGTATGTAAGGGTAAGGTGCCCCATTATCGCCCACTTTTTTTTGAAGTCTCACCATTTCAAAAGTTTAAGGGCTGGAAATGTCATTGATGGCTTAATGGATACCTACATCCTTCCCCTACAATTGTGGAAAGCCCCGGGGCCGTCCGTTAAAATTTAGTATTTTTTAGGAATTTTTTTCTGAAACATGTCAAAACGCAAGGTCAAAATCTTGGGTTCCCAATATCGACTACCGACTGATTTTGTCCGCTATGAACGGAATCTACCGGAAAATATTTTTTTTGTGTTTTTCTTTCACAGATGAACAATTTGAGACCAAAATGACAACCCTACAACCAAAATTCGAGAAAATTGAAAAAAACGAAATCACTTAAAAACAACAAATTACATTAGATTATAGGTGGTCGATAAAGGGACACACCATAAAAATGAACTTTGAGTGAATTTCTTTTTTACTTAAAGTTGTAATTATTAAAATGCGATGATTACATCAGAAACTTTGAACTTTCTCAATCACAAAAACACTAGAAACATTTAATTCGATAATTTTAAGAAAAAATTCCAAGGCGTGCAAGTAATTGCTAAAAAAAGTTTTTGGCCTTCCAACTTCTTCTTTTCTATTTTTCTCCGCGAGTTTTGGCTTTCAGGATGTCGGAGTGGTCTTATTTTTCCGGATTTTCGATGAAGAATATGAAAAAAAAATTTCGGCTCGCTGTCGCCCATAGCACCGGAGATAGACGAGGTGGTCGACATTGGGCACTAGGCGATAATGGGGCACCTTACCCTTATTTATATTTATTTTGCATGTGAAAAAGCAGAAAAAAATTTCTTCAGGAAGATTTACAATTTGCGCACAAATTTTTTCAAATTAGAAAAATTGAAAATTTGTACAAATCTGAGTGGGGATTTTCACAGATTTACCCCCCAACCCCCTTCTCTTCCTCCATCCGACAAAATGCTTCGGAATGTCACTGTTTTCTACCCAAAATGAAAATTTTTCCAAACTTGGAAAAATGTCATCGCCATCACAAATTTCTATCTCAATCAGAAAAAATTGTTATTTTAGAGGATCGAGTGCCATTCTTCTTATCCCTCCCCCTCATAAGCGCACCCAGAAATTATTTAAAGGAAAGGCTGAGAATTCGAGAAAAAATAGGGGCGGGGTGAAATTTCAATGGAAAAATTGAGTAACTTGATAATTGCGGAATTTTAGTGACTTTTCACTGATCTTTCAGTTAAAATTATTGATTTTCTCGGACAAATTGGGAATTGATTGAGAAATTAGTGATTTTGCACTGAGAGATCGGTGAAGAATCATTAATTTATAAAAAAATTAAAATAGGTACTACCCGAGCGAATTTTTTTTTGAAAAATCATGTTTGAAGAGCAAAAAAATGCATTTTTTCACATTTTTGTGATAAAAAATCTCCTTTCCCAGCTTAAGGGAGAGGGTGGGCTTGAGCCCCTTGAACCCTCCTCCTGGGTGCGCTTATCCCCCATTTTCTTCCTCCGTTCCATTTAGTCTGGCCTAATACGAAATATTGAACTTCCGGGCATGTTTTCAAACGTTTACTCTCCAACCCATCCACTCCCTCTTCCTGCAAAAGTGAACTCTACACATACCAGGGATGTCTACCGATTTTTCAAAATCAAATTTCGCGACTTTTTTCGAAGATATCTAGTATCTACCTCTCAATTGGACACCCCCCTCTCCAAAAAAATCAACGAGATCTTTATTGCAGAAAAAATTTCATACACGGAGGGAAATACGTCTTTAATTGAAAGAAAAAACAATTTTTCACAAAAATTTTCTGAAACATTAGCAGATTATCAATATAATGATGTGATTATATACTTTTTTTGAAGAATTTATTTTAAAAAAACAGCAAAAAAGAGACATATTTCCAAATGATTTCTCCTTTTGAATTTTTAAAACATCCCACTGAAATTTCCAAAATTCTCCTATTTTTTTAGATTTCCCCGAGAATAGACACGATACTCCCTTTGAAAATCCCAACTCTCACAAGAACATATTTTTTCCGCTTCAAAATATTCAATTGTCTGAAATAGAAAGGAAGAAGGTTTATAATTTAAGATTTTTAGAAAAAATGTTCAAAAAAGGGAAATTTCTTTACTTTTTCTGTTTTATGCAAGACGAAAAAAATTCAAGTAATTTCGGAAAAATTTGCGACTTTTTCGCGGCTTTCACGACCGGTAGACACCCTGCATACTGACCAAAGTTCAAAAATGCCTTCTGAAATTTACAAATTTTCAGCTAATTTTTGCTCATTTTCATGCGTCAATGATTAAAAAACAGCAGGCACTTCAAATTCGTAAAATTATCGTATCGTTTTGATTTCAACTTGAGATTGACCAGCGATGACCTTTCCATCCTCCTTCATCTGCTCCCTTTGAATCTGCCTCTGATACATTATCAAACTGATCAACTCGCACATCACACCCGACTTTATGAAAATTTCACGCAGATAATGAGAAATTAATTATCTGCGATTCTCGCCGCTTCGTCGTACTTACAAAGTAGTATACTTGGACGATCTGAACGCAGCTCACAGGCGGCACGAGGCGAGGGGAGTCTGCATTTAGTATGCCACGATATATACGACTATACGCAGACGTATCTACGAATATCTCGTATGCTTATTCATCACGATGAGCTGAGCGCACAGCTCGTATAGTTTTTTCAATACGTATTTATTTGAGTGTGTAATTATGATGGCTTTGTGATAGCGTGCGATGGCTTATAAATAATACACTGGTACGCGATGATAAGGAATGCGACGAGGTACGTGTGTGGAAATTAGTTTCTAGACCACTTAGGCGCAGGCATAGGCAGAGCCAAGACGGTTTAAATTATACTTTTTTTTCTTAACGACAGGCCAGATATGTAATGTAGGTAGAAGGCCTGGTCTGGGTACCATAATACGTTACATATTTGGAACGAATTTTTTTCGGGCACATGGTAGATTTTGTTAAAAACCAGTAGCATTGTTAGTTTTGAGAAGTAACTCGCGGAGACGGTCATTTGGACGTCTAGGACGTTTCCTCGCTTCGTCTTGGGCCGGTGGGAGAGTACGTTGACGATGGCCGGCTAAATGGTCATATTGCATGACTGACCCGTCGTAATAGAAAATACTTTGTAAATTGAAATACGCACCTCGTATAAGTACATACGTTCAACTTGCATAGTTAGAATTACCACGAAATAGTATTCGTCTTTTTATACGTGTCTTCGCATCTCTGTCTTTAGGTCGACTCTGCGAAGCACTTTGAGAGGTACTTTTTAGTATACCGTACGTCCTAGCATTAAAAATCGCTTAATTTTATTACTGACCGAGTTTCACAAAAGCTTGTTCTAATCGTTGTTTATTTACTAGGAAATCACGAATCGGCCATTTCTCCGTTTATACCATGATGTTTCTTTTCTTTTTCTATTTTTCTTTCTTTCCAGGCTGGGTTTTTTTTGTAGAGGCCGACTGACGACCGATGCTCGTCGCGCGGTATTCGACCAGTATTTAAGACACGGTACAGATTTTTATTGACGACCATTGTTATTTATCTTTATAACAATTCTTATATACGACATCCATATTCCATTATTCGCGAAGAGAACGACACGTCGAAGGGGGAAAAGGACGACTCGAAACGTTACATTCGTGGCAAAAATTTCTTCCTAGATGAAAAAAAAACCCTCGATCGAGTTTTTTTCTTCACTGGATAGTTTCGGTCGCGCGATAGCGCGTGTATGTATCGGTGTTTTTTTTTCACTGTACGTTTTATTAACCGTGTGATCATTCGAGTCAATGATTCGTTAATAAAGGAACGTGCTCGGATGCTTGCGATTGTCGTAGAGAACTGGCGCTAATTACATATGAAATCCGTATACGGAAATTGCACCGGTCTCCTCCTGTCTCTCGATGTGCTCGGTTGTAGTTTATGTTACGTATTGGAAGCACGTGTTTTGATTTTCGAATCGTCATTTTTCAGCATATTCGTCCAGTAGACAATGATAGGTAAGAAATGAATGCAAAAAATCTCCTAACGGTATTCAAACATGTGGATGTAACGAATGGCCGAAAATTTTTTCAGCCGAGATTTCCAACCGTTTGGATGAGATTTGACGACCTGATTGTGTCGTGTGTGTCGTACGATGAGACTGTGTGCGTTGGGTTTGAAAAATTAAATTTTTTTGCTGTTTTGTGGATGTTTCTTCATGTTTTTGTGCAATTTTTTGCGTTGAATTTGACCAAAAAAGAACCCATTTTTCATCTTTCCATTAAAAAATTCAAGAAATGTGGGAAATGTTGAAAATTCTTACTTTTTGCGGTAAAATCATTAAAATTATTGATATTTTTTGGTTTTATTGCTGGCTCATTCATGTCAACTCGACCAGGTTTTGACCTTGGGTTTTCCGATTTCGCTCAGAATTTTTTTACGAGTTCTCCTCGATGGTATAATGAAGGAATCACCGTCATTCCGATCCTAATCCTTCAGGGGGCGGGGGTGGCCCTTGTAATTATCGTATAATTAGGATTTTTTGCGAAATGGTCCAACTTTGAAGGAGCATATCTCGAGATTGGTTTAATCTAAGATGAATCTGTTCATGCGGTTTTGTAGGGAATTGAAAGGAGATTCAAAATTGATAATCACTTTTTGAAAAGTTCAAAGTTGAGCTTTTGTGATGAAAGCTCAACTTTCATGATAAGTACAAAAAATGAGGAGCCCCATTTACAAAACTGAAAAAATTACTATGAAGAAAACTTTTTATGTATTTTTCAACCAATTACTTTTCAAGATGGGATCTCAATACACCTGGGGGGCACAGGGGTCCTAAATTTTGGTAAAAATTCAAAAAAATGGAAAAAGTGAAGTAATACATCGATTTCTACAAATTCGAAGGCGCTGAGTTCGAATATGTGCTTAGTTTTTTCATTCGACCCCTCTGAACCCCCCTATCAGCCCCTAATGAGGTCCAAATTCAAAAAAATGAAAAATAACGTATGACGTGTCGTTTGTTGGGTTTTTGGGGGCGCTGAGATCAAATATTTGCTTATTTTTGAGATTCGACCCTTCAGTACTCCCCTAGCCCTCAATTTTGAAAAGAAAACATTGATTTTTTGATTTTTTAGTAATTTGGGAGTCAGTGTGGGGAATGGAGGAGGCAGATCGAGAAAGTAAGTTGATAATCGAGCTCAGCACCCTCGAATTAGTACAAATCGATATGACACATGATATTTCCATTTTTTTGCATGTGTTTTTTCAAAATTGGGGGCTGGAGGGGCACTGAAGGGTCAAATTCCAAAAATAAGCAAATATTCGATCTCAACGCCCTCAAAAATCCAACAAACGACATGTCATACGTTATTTTTCATTTTTTTAAAATTTGGACTTCATTAGAGGGCTGATAGGTATAAGGCAAAAACTCATCATTTGGTCGTTTTTTAAAATAGATTTTAGATTGGTGAGTAATTTGATGAATTTCGGATTGCATCTGGAGGACGGAGGACCCAGTGGGGTCATTTCTTTCCTTCTACTTTTTTTCATTCGGAACATAATAGAGGATTTTGATTAATTGCCATATTATATCTTATGAAAACGCAACCAGCCGTGTCATACGACAAGAAGTAAACGTATAATTGCGGATAGTTCGTTGCATCGAAATTTCAGCCATTACACGTACTTAATCGATTTTGTATTGTTGTACGAATAGGTCATTTTGCCGGATATTTAAAAATCGTATTCCAATCTCTCAGAATTTATATAAATTGTACGAGCAGAAACAGTGATGAAAATCACCTTCAAAATATTGTTTCAATCGACATCGAAACATCAAAAATCTAGGTACAATTAGCCTCAAAAATTCAAAATTAATTTGAAAATTTTCATTTTTTCGAGTTTTATTTTAAAATATTTACCTAACTTGATTTCTTACTTACTTTTTTATAGTCAACCTCAAAAACGTAATTTTTTTCAGAAAAAATTATAAAATTTAATTAAATTAATTTAAAGTTGGAAAATTTTGAGTGAAAAATTGTTTGACAGAAAAGAAAGAAGGGGAGAATGTATAGGGAAAGAGAAATGAAATGAAAGGAAGTATGCGAGAAGAGGGGTAAGAGGAGATGCTAAAAAAATCAAACTGGAATTTATTTTAAATTGAAAGATTTTCCGAAACCTATCATTTGAATACTTATTCCACGCAGAAAAAATCAAAAATTTCTCAAAACTTGATGTTATCAAAGGATCTTTTCTAGTAAAATAATCAAAACAACTTTAGATCCAAATTTGGACGAAAGCAGTCCTGAAAATAAGCACTGACGTAACAGCTCCTAAAACCCCAATGTCGACCTCATATATTTTTCGGTTTGAAAATTTTTATCATCCCTTCTTAATATACTTAAGTAACTTTTTTGAGAGATTCAAAACTTAAAAAAATAAAAATGGCAATACATTGTTTGGAAATTGGTCCCAGAGATTATTTTCGAATGTTTTCTGTCACTATTTATTTTAATATGAAAATTTTAATTTTAAGAGGCTCCTAAAATGATAAAAAAGTGTTTTTTTGAGTTTTGAATTTTTTCGACAATGTTGCAATCATCTTTGATTTTTGAAAAAAAATTACCTTAGATTATGACGAAGTTTTGAAAAAAATTCAGCCTTGTACCTGCCAAAAATTTGTCATAATTGAAAATTTTGAGCAAATTTCTACGAATCTGTGAAAAATTTAAACTTTTTCATGCACCTCTCCAAAAATGCAAATTATTAAATTTTTTAATTTATAGGGGACGATATACCAGAAAGGGAGGGAGTGGGGAGTCGAAAATTTGGATGGAGGATTTTTACACCAATGACATTTAGGACCACTTTTGAACTAATTTGGATCTAAGGCCATTTTATTCATCTTATCAAGAAAGACCATCACAGGAGGGTGATGAACTGCACCAGAGGGTTAATTTTTAGGTTTAGAGTCAAAATGACAACAAAAATACATTAAGAGAGTCACTGGCGAACAGCCAAGCCCCCCCCCCCGGTCAGGATTTTTTTAAAAAATTTGTTAGTGAAAAAATGTATTTTTTAGGCATTAAAAATCAAAATTTTTCACAGCTTCGCTCGGATATGAACAAAATTACTATTACATACATGAAAAAGTTTCATCTTACTCCCTCTCCCTAAAATTCTTCTGGTATTCCAAGTCTCATACCCACTTCGCACCTTCCCCAAAAATAGCTTCGACCCCACTGCTTGAATTTGTTATTATTTTTAGGTTTTGAGATCAAAAATTTCTTCTTAAATATTCTATGCAACTCGCATAAAAACTTTACAACCCCTGTACAACTCCTAAATATTTATGAAAATTATTCAAATTTTGAATTTAGTTTTTTCATAGTGAAATACAATTTTGTGGGAAGGGTGGGAAGAGGGGGGATTGAACTGAAAATTTCTCAAAAAATTATGAAAGTTCTGACCTGACCCCCCTCCCCCTCCCCCATGAGAAATTCCTGGATACGCCACTGCAGCGAATTAAAAAAATGGATTTCAAAATCTCTCGAAAATTTTCAATTTTGGTACTGATCTGCCTCCATTGGAGTTGGAATAACCAAAAAATAGATTCAAAGGATCAAGAAAACTGGTTTTAGATATGTACTTACCTTAATCGATAAGTTGAAAATTTTCAAATTTTTGTCTTACCTCTTTACCTCGAAGTTCAATTTTAGGGTTTGAAGTGAAAATAATCCCAGAAATGGATTCAAAGCTTTCAAAAACTCCCTTACAGCCGAAAAAAAATTGAAAAAGTCTGCTCTGGCTTAAAAAAATACTAAGAAATCAGTCCCTCAAACCCAAAAACTCGATATGTTTTGTATATCTTTCGAGGAACTTCGAAGTTCGGATAACATTAAACCATTTTTCACACTATTTTCACACTCAATTTGCAATTTGATTTGACTTTTGCTTCATAGAGCTGAAAATTTTTTGAAATCTACCGCAACCGATTCAAAAAAAACCTCAAGGAATCGAATGTCACAAAATGGGCTTTTTCTGACATTAAACTGTTAATTTCTATTTTTTCAAATATCAACTCGATCTGATTTTCGAAACCGAAAAATCAAAAGAACTACGTATCTCAAATACATTAAACTTGACCACAGACTACATGTTCGATAAAGATAAAAATTCCCATGACAATGGAACCTCGTTGAATTTCTCATGACACCTGCCAAGATTGTAAAATCACTCGATGAATTTTGCAATAGTGTATCGACGTAGGATCGAATACTATGTTGAGAGACAATCACACATTGACTACAGATACGTATTTCCGAACCTTAATGCCAAAAAAACAATCGCCACGAACCCATTAGCAATTTAGTTATCATCTCCGGTGTTTTAGGGTGGTTTGCATTCCAGCAGCTTTCACCGTCATAAGTGCGTTCGTCTATGAGAATGCATTTATTGCGCTGGCAGCATTTTGGCTGGTGTCCAACTCGATTGGTTTTCTTTTTGCTTTTTTGACCTTTTGCGTGTACATACGATACGATTTCTCATTAGCGCCGCCGATGAATTTGAATAATATTTAAAATATGAAATACCCGCGGTCTGGGTCGACCGACGTGCATGATAACCCGATTTGCACTCGAAGGTAAGAAAAAAAAGAGCCGCGCGCCATTTTCTATAAATACACACGTATGCGTGCGATCGCCACTTCGCATCGAGTGATTGCTATTATAAATGGAAATGGCCATGTTGAGATGTAATTCCATTCGTGAATTCGTGCTCATTTTTTCGGCTAATAAATTTACGAATCCTTATTCACGAACACGTTTGAATCGGTTGGAAATAACGATGGGAAGAATGTGTATCGAGAAACGCGACAATAATTGTTAATGCTTGTACATGGCCATATCGTAGTGAGAGCAATCAATGTGGCACGTTTGCGATTCGCAAGTCGCAACCGAAATTGTCATCTGGTTAATTGATCGTAGAAGGCGGTCGAGTGAATTTAAATGTAATTTCACTCGTGTTTCCTATCACTTTTCATTGCTGTATGAATGGGTTTTTATTTCTTTTTTTTCTTCTTCATGCGTTCGTGTCTTGTCTTGCGATGCCTTTTTTCATTTTTATTTTCGCAATCGGTCTGGAGCGCGGTATTGGTTGATTCTTCTCGCGTGTATAGGTACTTATGTACCTTTAGCTATGAAAAATACGCGTGTGAAAGTTACATATACACGTAGATATGTTCTATGCAAGTGTAGGTTGATGGGTTTTTGTGCAGCGAGAGATTTATACGAGAAATTTCATAGAAAATGAAGGTGTTCCGATTCATACGAGATTTTTTCGAGGTGGAATAGTTCTGAGCGAAAAAGATGCCGATACGCCATAGATATTTTATTATGGTTTAGGTACCAAAAAAGATGGGATTTTTGAGGTAGAACGACGTAAAGAAAATATCATACCTAATTCTCGAAAAGCGATAAATTTTTAAAAATTTTGGTTTTTACTTTATCCCTAAAGTGATAGCATAACCATAGGCGGATTTAGGGCGAGTCTCGAGAGGGCTTAACCTTCCCAAAGGTGAAATTAGCCCCCAAAATTTTTCGTGTTCATGCCCATTGAGCTTGAGCATTGTTTTCATTAATGTTTGAAAATAATCGCATTTCACTGAACAATTTTTTTCGAAAAAAAGTGATAGATATTGATAAGAAATTGAATGTTAAAGAAAAATGTAAGTATGTAATTATTTTTTTGTTTGCTTTTACTCAAAAAAGTTTGGACCACAATTCATTTTTTCATTAAATTTTTTTTTTCAATTGAAATTTTAGGCAATTTTTTAACTTTGATTTACCACTGACTCAAAATCAGCATGTTTGTGCTTTTGTTTTGCTGTTTCGTTTTTAATAAAAACGTTTATTATTTTTTTTGTTGCTTATTAACATCTAAAGTGATCTAGGGCTAAACCCCCTTCCTCCAGATCCATTCCCCTAAATCCGCCTATGCGCATAACTTGATGAAGTACTCTGCCTTTACTTTTTCGTTTTTGTTTTGCCCATTTTGATGATTTTAAAATACACAAAAAAAAGTATGATAATTTTTTTAAAACATTTTCAATATCGGTTTCAATCATCAAAATTACGATCTTTGTATTCAAGTTTTGTAAAGTTCTCGTCCATCCTTCTTCAAGTTTCACTTGATCATTTTATGGAAAGGTAATTTCCACATTTTTAGTTTTGGCCAAGTTACTCCCCAATTTCCTCAATAGGGCGTTTACTGGTTTTGAAATTGCCGAGCAGCGCCTGTCGTTTTACCGGTTCTACGGCGGTGGTGGGGCAAGACGGGTTTATCTCACTGAGGGAAAGCAACACAAAACGTCATCGAACGGTGGCGGTGCGGCAAGACGGGATCCATCTCACTGAGGGAGTGACGTCAGATGACGTCAATAGTAAACGCCCTATATCTACCCCAAAAAAAGGCTGAATATCAAAATTTTTCAAAATTTTAAAATTTTAAATGACAGAATTTTCACAACTGTAAAATTTTCATTGGTAAAATTTTATACAATTTTTTCAACTTGCAAAATGGTAAATATTAACGAAAAAATTATGTTGGCAAAATTTTAAAAATTGTAACTATCAAAAATCGTCTAATCCTACAATGTACTCTAAGCAGACTTATTCGAAAATTTTCAAACTTCAAGATTTTTTACAACAGGCTTTTGGCATCTTTTCTTTCAAAAGAAAATGACTCTGAAAAAATAATTTACAAATGAAGTAAAATTTTGTAACTAAGTATATATACACAAATGAAATTCAGGTCTTTATCACATTTTCGAGAGAATGGGGGGGGAGGGAGGTTGAAAATTTTCAAATTTCCGGCGACATTTCTTATCAGTAAAAACTACTTTAAGGTACCAAAAATTTTGGAAAAAGCTAAATTGAAGTATTTCCAGTTCCTATTCAGTGAGAACAGTGAGAATATTTTTTCAGGATTATTCTACAGGGTGACTGAAAATTACTTCCCCAAAAAATTTAAAATTTCGGTAAAAAATTATTATTGATAAGGTAATTTTTTTCTGGTCATATTCTACTAATATAGATCGTCTTCTAATCTCTGTATAATTTATAACCCGAAAAAATTCAATATTGCGCAATTTTTCCCTTAAACCAGAGCATTAATTCAATAATGCTGAATTAAATCACCTGACTCCAATTTGTGAAGCGCTGAAATGCAATCCTCCTTATTTCAAAATTGAACGCACTGTTTTCAGATTAACGGGGTTCAATTCAAGATTTTGAGGAACTCGTCACCTATCCACAGAAATTCCTAGATTTTATTCCACGCAATTTTTAAATTTCGTTCAACTAGGTTTAGCTATAGCATTGTAAGCGAAAATCAAATTATTCTTCACAAAAAATTCAAAAATGATTGAGAATTTTTGAAGAGGCCTGTGTTCGAACAGTAATGGACCAAGGATGCTGCCAGAGTTGAAATTTTTTGGATAAGTTAATTAGGGAATTTTTGGTAAGCATTTCCAGTTCCTATTTAGTGAAAACAATGAGAATATTTTTTCAGGATTAGGTATTTTTGATCATCACAAATTACATTCAAGTTGGGAAGTTGAAAAAAAAATTAGTAAAAATGTTCCAAGTTTTGAACAATTTTTCGATTCTTTTCTGAAATTTGAGGTCTTTAGACACACTTTATGTCGGCATTATTCTCTTACAAAAACAAACAATTCCAGAAAATGGATAAAAAATTTTAAAAACTTTCATAATCAAGTACATTGAAGGATCACACTCCCTCCTCACCCCCTCCCCCTTGACTAACGTCCAGTCTAATTTCCGCAAAACTTCTAAACTTTTAAAACTTATTAATCTTCAATTTTTATTCATTTTTGATATAACTCCCATCAGTATCAGAGACAGACTGAACAGTTAGAGGACGGGGAGGGGCAGGGAGGGAATCTAGCTTCACAAAATAAATGGTGAAATTACATTTCAGCCAGAAAAATGAAATTATACAGAAGAAAAATTTTCGACATTGGTGACTATGATGGATCGTACTGCAACTTTTTTTTTAAATTTAAACGGGCACAGCTCAGATGTTTTATCAGGACTTTAAAAATACCGGTAAAAATTTAGATCCCCTGACACAACCCTTAATCTGGCTCAATTATTCTTAAAATTTGACTCCATTCAAAAAGTTTTGAAGAATTGAAAAAAATTATGGAAAATTTTTCACGAATTATATTTGTAGGTACTTGAAAAACTCATTTTTTCAAATTTTAAATTTTTTTGTGAAAAATAATGGTCCTTTTTCAAAAAACGAAGATAATTTTTTGAATAAAAGTGTCCTTGCAAAAAACATTTCATGAAAATTTTTTTCAAAAAAAGTTTTTTGATTTTTTTAGGGAATTTAAAATGTTTGAAAAAAAGGATTTTTTATGACCCTTGAAAATGAAGTGTGAGGTTGAATGGTATTTTTGGGCAAATCAATCAGTAGACACGTATCATAGTACCTACTATACATATTTTTGAGAAAAAAAATAATTTTTTTGATAGTCTTTTTAATTTTATAAAATTTTTTGAATATAGTCTAATTTTAAGGGCGATTGGACAGGGATAAGACCGAGAAACTCGACCCGATCTTTTTCACGTCTAGACACGCCATCTTAGCTATCTTCCCATAAAAACATAAAAAAAAGTTGCAAAACGACGTAAGTATCTTAGTAATGACTGTATTTTGGTAATTTTTCATTTTGATTCGAGAAAAATGGAAAAAATGATGCGTTGAATCGAAAAAACTGAGAAAAAAGCCCCATTTCAGTCCAGTCTAAAATTTTCAATATTTTACCCTTCTCCTTCCCTCATAAGCCAACTTCGGATCGTCTCCGGTTCATCGAAAATTTTGCTTTTTCAAACTGACCACAAAATTGTGTTTTTTTAAATTTTCATAAAAGTTGTTAAATTGTCCAATATTTAGCTTGCAAATCTGGGATAAAAAAAGTCACACCTCAACCCATCACCTAGTCGTCAATCAAACCAAAGGAAGACCAGTTGAGTTGACCATCTCCACTCTCTCATTTTTGAATCAGTGAAATTTATCAAAAAAACACTGAAATACAGTCAGAATTGCAGCACAGTAATAAATCAGTGAAATTTTTTTCACTGAAAGCAAGTCAATGAAAGAAAATCACTGGAAATCAGTGAAAATTCACTAAAAACTCTGTGATATTTATAAAATTCACTGAAAAATCTGCAAAATTCTTTGAATAATCAGTGAAAAATCACTGAAAATCACTGAAAAATCAGTAAAAATCAGTGAATCCAATGCTGTAATTCTGACTGTTCATCAGCGACTTTTCACTGATTCGGAATGAGAGATTAATGATGGATTTTTGATTATTCGACGATTCGCTGTCAGCCTTCTCGGTACAATTTTTGTCAGCTCGTAGCATCGAGCCGGGTAATTTCGTATCTAAATAAAGAAGATATTAACGTAACGATATATAATAATAATAAACTGTTATACGAGATTACAGCAGCACACCATCGGGCTTGGGTATCGCCCGAAGCTCGGCAGTTTTCTTTTCATTGGTTTTTTCTGCGGCGATTTATGTGAGCTCGAGAGCAACGCTTAGATTATACCTGGACGTTGATACGATGGCAATACACTAAGAGCAAATTACCCAGCACATAGGTCGCCGCTTCGTACCCATGCGTTTGCTGATGCGGATGCGAAATAGTTGAAATCTCGTTAGCGAGCCACACAGTATCGAATTTTTATTTGAAATTCTTCGCCAATCAAGAGCTACACACCGAGGTACGATCCGTTGATGGATAAGTATCACCGTAAGTAGCACCGTTCGCTTTGCAGCCTCTGATCGTCGTCTCTCTTTCTCGAGCTGGCGAGAAGCTGCGTATTCGTTACTCGCATACAGGATTCATGCGTCTTATATTATGTACATACAAACAGTACAAAATGTCTCAATTTAGTTACTTTTTCTCCGGCGTTGGTAACATGGAAATAGCAGCAATAAATTGCCATCAACGATAAGGATACGTCTCCGATTGACATCTCTTTTCCGGCCTATCGAGGAAAGAATTCATTCTCGAGTGACTTGTATTACCTCGTGCTGGTCGCATCGACGTGTACCCGGGCTCAGCTTCATCGTTACCGTACGGTTTTTGTACGCTCGTAATTTGCCAACTTGTCTGATTATCAAAGTGTCGGATTAAACGGTTCAAATGCAGATCGTATACATTTTAATTCGGTTTCATATTATGTATGCATAAGCTATGGCGTCATTCAAGATGCCGCTCGAGACATGACAGCTCGCCAGACGCAGACGCGAACCAGACGTCTTTCTATGGAAGATACGCTGTCGTGTTCGCGTTTTTTCCTCTTTTTTTCGCCATAGAGCTTCCAGATAGCTACGTAACCGTAATCGTATGTTCTATGTACTTCGGTGCGATTACACCCCCTTGCCCAGCTCGTTCGTCATCAATATTCCGAAGGTAATTGCATATCTGCGACGCGAACAGGGCATGTTTTTTTGGTCTTGTGTCTCAACTCGTCATCCAAATAACCGCAAAATATCAGTCGATATGAGCAAATTCATCGATCGACCGATGATCGAGCTATCCAAGAGTAGCATGTTATAATAGATATTGATTCTTCAATTACTCAACAGTGACATAATTGCGTCGATCGAGTGAAATGAAACTAATACCGGTTATTGCACTGAAATGGTAACCGGTAATACCTTTGCTGCACGCTGAGTCCAATCAATCGACTAATGATGTGTAATAATGCCCAGCCAATAAACTAATTACCTTTGTTGGTAATGAAAGAGACGACGCTTCGGGCGAAACAGATGGTAGTGGGTGCAGAGTTATTGCTTCGGACTTGGTTTCCATCCTGGGTTTCAGGGTGGCCCGATAATTATGTGAATCCCATAATCGTACAATTTTTTTGCTCGAAATCGTAAACTAAGGAGTAGCTTCTGTTTCACACGTAATAAAATTTTTCGAAAAAAATTTCCGACAGATCAACTTGGGTCACTGACCGTGAGAAATTGACGAGTCGAAGGAAGAGGGTGAAAATGAGAAAATCAGCTGACATTTTGGAAAAATAATCCAGGTGTTTGCTTGATCGTTGTCCAAGGAGAAGGCGATTTATTTTTGTACTCTGATTTGCGATGAATATTTTCAAAAAAAAAAAAAAATAATCAATAGGGCTGTTGAAACTGACGTCACAATTGAACTGGCGGGAAAATTTTGAATTTTCAAAGTATTTTTTTTCTTAGCTACAAATTTTATTATTTTCACAATTGTCACAAAACTTCATTTTTTTGAAAATAATTGAGAAATTTATGAAAATTTCGTATAAATACGTACGAAATGAATGATTTTTTGATTTTTCCCAGCAGTTCCTTATCACACTTTTTGATAAGGATGACGTAGTTTCAACAGCCCTATAAGTACTAAATGAATTCTGTTTAAATAATATTAGAAAAAAAAAGGTGATAAATTCTAGTTCGAATCCAGAAAAAGGAAATTACAGTGTTTTTGGACAAATCTTTCAACGGTAATCATTCATAAGATAAAATTCTTTTGAATTTTCGAAAAATTTGTCAAATTTCAGTACAAAATCTATTGACAACTTCGTCAATTTTTTTTTTAATGTTGAAATTTGTTGAAGGAAATTTTCTAAAATTTGTTTTTCACATAAATTTGGTTCGAATAAACAACGAAAATTTCGTCAAGTAAGTATTCGCCAAATCTCGACCATTTACAAAAATATAAATTGTCGAGAAATTTAGTCAATTTTATTAATTGATTTTTCAAAACGACGAGTGTAGTAGATACGCCCTCGCCACTAACAATATTCAGTTTCGATTTTATTCGAAATAATTGCACTGAGAAAAATGGAGAATGAAAAATGAATAGAAAGTGTTGCAAAAAATTATAAATTTCATTGAAAAAAAATAAATTTTATACAAAAAAAATAAATTTTATCCAAAAAAAAATAAATTTTATCCAAAAATAATAAATTTTATCAAAAAAAAATAAAGTTTATCCAAAAAAAATAATAACGGGCACCATTAGCAAAATTAGTAATTTTTATCAAAAAAAATAATAAAATTTATCACGAAATTTGGTAAAGTTTATTGCATAGAAAATAAAGTTTGTCAATTTTGCGATAAATATTATTATTTTTTGAATAAATTTTACTAGTTTTGTGAATGGTGCCTTTTTATCAAGGGTTGGGAACGGAACGAAAGGAACGGAACGGAACGAACAGAACAAAACGATTTTGATAAGATTTGAACAGAACAGAACGAATCAACAATGAATCAAACGAAAAGATGCGAACGGATGAGAACGTAAACACAGAAATTTTTTTTTTCTTTCCTCTAATGCTCTGTGATCTGCATCGGGTGTGCCATACTTTTCCCAGATTTTTCAATTTTTTTTCTCCAGGGGCAATTTTTTTGGTAAAATTCGCTAGTGTGTCCTTGTGGCAGTATCCTTTTTTCAAGAAAATTTTCAGTACCTACTGAAAACTATTTTGAGAAAAATTTCAGAAAAGTACATTTTTTAAACATGGAAAAATCTGAAAAAATTTTAGGTTGAAAAAAAATCTGGTGTTGGAAAGACTTGAAAAAAAATTAAGAGTTGAGTAAAGGTAATTTTTAAAAAAATGGGAGTTAGAATTTTAATCAACTCGTACCTACTCTGAAAAAAATGGGAATCTATTCGTCCATTCTTTCACATGGGTATTTCGTCGGGAATAAACTCATCTACAGCCCAATTTCTTGAGAATTTCTTTTGGGGGAAACCTTAAAATTTTTGTGATGTTATGGAAATTTAATAAAATTTTCTGGTTTCCAAAGAATCTCTCTTTTTAAGAAAATTGTCCAAGTTTTAGGAGATTCTTCAATTTTAGGAAAATCGTCCAGGCTGTGAAAAAAAGCCGCTCTACTTTTGGAAAATTATGCGAAGTTTTGAATAATTTCCCAGTTTTTGCAAAGTCATCGCAAGTTATGGAAAAATCATTCAAACTCGAGCACACAATCTCGGAAAATTTAAATAACGCTGAATCCACTAATTTACCTTCATTCTTCTAATGGGATATTTTTTATCACGTTGTGAAAAGGTCCTCAAATCATATTTTTCGATAAAGAGTCACTTGCGCTGAATTTTTACTTCAAAAATTTGCCAAAATTTGAAAAATGAGCTTCACCATCTGAAATTTTTCATAATTATGATGTTCTTTCGATTTATTTTTGTTTGGGCTCAAAATTTTACTTTAAGTTGGAATAAGTATCTAAAATTTCTGGAGCTAAAGTTCATTTCTCGAGTTTTGGATAATTTTTAAAATTTCAAAATTACCTCATCGCCCATCAAAAGATGAAAATTCTATTCATTCAATGAAAAAAAATTAATTTTAATTCCGATTTTGATTCAATATTATTTATAATTTTGATTTTAGTATAAAATTTTTTGGACATAGGTATAGACATTTTTTTTTTATTTCGTTGGAGGACTTCAAAGTTTTGGCACACCTCACTCAGAAAGTCCAGTCACGCTTATGGTGCTCTGTAACACGTGACATTTTTCTTTTATTTTATTCGCATGGTTGGTCCATTCGTGTTCGCGCTTTTCATAGTTATGTAAATAAAATAATACAGAAGATGGGAACGGAACAGAACAAAACAGAACAGATGGGAACCATACCGAATTTGATTTGAAGATAGGAACAGAGAGAGAAACATCGGTTCTATAAAACTAAGGATCGGATTGGAACGGAACAAAACAATCTTTTTGAGTGTGCACATTTTCCATCAATAGAGAATGAAAATAACATCATTTTTGTATTAAGCATATCCAAATTACATATGTATTCTAAACAGCAGATTGAATAGAAAAGTTTAACTGAATCTTCCATAAAAAAATCATCGCTTTTTCAAAACATTTTCAAATTCAAACCCAATTTCTTTTGGCAAAAAATGACATTTCGTGATTAAGAGGCAGGAGAACAATCTGCTTTCTCTATATTTCTTCCCTCTTTCGGCTTAAATGAAAAAATAACAAAAATGTCCCAAGGTAAATTTTTTTGATTTATGAAAAAAAAATTGCGTCCAAAAAATATTTAAGTAGGTAGATCAGATAAATTGGTCGAGAAGCATTGCACTCGCATTTTCGTCCAGGATAAAGTTGAAAAATTTTATTTCAGTGACTTTAAAAATCAAAAAAAAATTGATCACTGAAATCAATTTTTTGAGAAAATTTCTGTAGAAATCAATGCTGCTAACTGGATTTTTTTAAAATGCCGTTGGTAGCACTGCAACGAAATTTTTAGAATAATTTTTATTAAGGAAATGTTTACCATACTAAAAAAAATTGGCTCAATTCTGAGGTGTTTGCATGTTTGAGTAAGCAATTTTGAATTTGGTAAAATAAAAAGTCTTCAAATTAAAATGTAGAAATTTGAACTGTCCCTTTGAGTGATGATGTCAGATTTTTCCAGCAGATGGCACTACTCAAAAGTAGCAAAAATCGTGTTTTGTTCGAATATTATTTCACTTTGAGGCCCCCTAGATTCGTCCTCTTTCGAGTGGTAAGAAGAAATGACATTTTTTTTTAGAAGTCTCCCACTCAAAGTAAATCACCTCGTCAATTTTCACTGAAATTCAAGACTGGTTTTTTTCGATCTTGAGCAGTTTGAGACGATTTTGATTTGAAAATAGTCCTCCAAATTTTTAAATTTGTAGGTTTCTTGTCGTTTCTTTGAAAAACGACAAAAACGACCAATTTTATACAACTTGGAATGAAAAAATTAAAATCTGGGTTTTCTTGTCGTTTCTTCAAAAAACGACAAAAAGCTGATCTCTAAAATCTTGAATCCGTGTTTTCCCGGAAAAACCACGAAACCACTTCATAGGTATTGTATCGTAAAACTGTCGTTTTTGAGGGAAACGACAAGAAACGACCATTTTTCTATCCACCAGGCATACAGTTTGTTGTCGTTTTCCAAGAAATGACAAATAAATACTAGTTTTGATCTTGTACAAATTACACAGACATGTGCGAATAATAAACGGAATCTTCAACTTACTTATTTTTTAAATTTTCATTTCTCAAGCACGTAAAATAATTTTGGACTCACCTAAAACAAAACAAAAATGGAAAAAATTCACAATTAGTTGATTGATAATTATTTTAAAATAGATAAGAATAATAAATTTTTAACTAAAGCTATTTTCTATATTAATTTAACGCTGAGTTTGATCAAAATCTCTGAAAAATCAAATTCATTCTGAACAATCAACTTGAAATACGCAAGATTATATTTAGCTCCTAAATTTAAATTTTATTTTAAAAAATTCGGTGTAAATTTTAAAATTTTTGATATTATTTGTAATATTTAGGCCAGCGATGTCAAAAGCTGATACTTGAGTGAAGTAAGAAATGAAGAATTTTGAAAAAATACTGAAATTTGAATTTGATACGAACAATCGACATTTCGACAAAATTCATAGAGATTGACTTTAGGTTGATCGGAAAGACTGAGAAAGGAGGTACCTATCCCAACCGAAAGCAAAATTTTGAGTCAAAACAAAAATAAATCGAAAGTATAAATCATAAAAAAATTCAATATCCAAAATTTCAGGTGCTCAGGTTCATTTCTTGAATTTTGGAAAATTTTTGCAATTTCAAAATTATATCATCGCCATGCAAAATAGGTGAGAAAATTTGATCAAATCAACGAAAAAAACAAAAATTTTGTATATACCTTATTTTCGACTTTCCAAATCGATTGGAAGCAGTTTCGAGACGTTTTGAAGTCGTCAGAAAATTTTTGAATTTTCCAGCACTGGCAAAAAATGGTCCATATCGCACCCTCAGTGCAATAACAACACATCTCAAAAAAATGAAAATTTCTCGGTTCTTTAAACAATGAAAACAAATTCACATTCAATTTTTTTAGTACTCTCTCATTTCGAATCAGTGAAAAATCACTGATAAACAGTCAGAATTGCAGCACAGGAAAAATCAGTGAAATTCACTGATTTTCAGTGATTTTTCACTGATTATTCAAAGAATTTCACAGATTTTTCAGTGAATTTCATAAATATCACTGAGTTTTCAGTGAATTTTCACTGATTTCCAGTGATTTTCTTTCACTGATTTTCTCCTGTGCTGCAATTCTGACTGTTTCTCAGTGATTTTCGGTAATTTTCACTGATTTATAATTGAGAGAGTAGAAATCCTTTGTAATTTTCATATTGTACTTTCCAATGGTGGCAACAGATTTTTGCAATAAATGTTATTTTTGATAGTTTTTTGAGATGTGTTGTTTTTGAATTCATGATTTTTCATTTTAAGATGTGGTGTTATTGCACTGGAGGTTCGATATGAACTTCAGCACCTATAATCGCGGATTACTCATATTGGTGATCTATTTGACCGATTAAAGCACAATTTTTCGAAATTCGTAACTGCCGGGTTCAAAGTCACCAATAGGAGCCAAAGTTCATATGGATCATTTTTATGAGCTTTCCTCCAGTGCTGGAAAATTTCAAAATTTTCTGGCGACTTCGAAACGGTTCTAAATCGCTTCAATCGATTCAGGAGGTCAAAAATAAGGTACATACAAAATTTCAGCTTTTTTCGTTGATTAGATCAAATCATATTTTGCAGGAAAATGAGGTAATTTTAAAATTTCAAAAATTCGCCAAAATTCGAGAAATGAACTTTAGCACTTAATTTTGGATATGGGGTTCTTCTATGATGCACTTTCGATTCATTTTCAGTTCGGCTCAGAAGTTCACTTCCAGTTGAGATACTTCCCTCGTGAGCCACTCTCTCTTCCAACTGCACATTTCTAGCATTTTAAAATTCCACTTCTAAAATTTCAGCTTCTACATTCCTTCAGATAGCTTTCAGATGACATAAATTTACCCTCCCCTTCCCCTCCAACACACATCAGAGATCAGAAAACACCCACCAATCTACAACTCAAGATACAATCGCATCGTCGACTCGATTTTCGCCAACTCGTTTATGATCGGGCGTTCTTCGCAGACTCAATATTTAATCGACTCTCGAATGCGAATCTAGAGTACCATTCTGACCTCCGCCATAATGTTAATAGTATGCTTAATGGATCAATGGACGAGCACTAATCGTACATAAAAATACAACGAATACCGTAACTCAATAAGGAGGTGGATATTTCTATAAAAAGCCGTAGAAAAGACAGATCCAGGGTATGAATGATGAATCACTCCAATACATCGGTAAGTATAGATTTTTTCAAGTAAACGTTCGCGTAGGTGTTCAACCGGTTACAAAATTGAAGTTAAAAAAGATTTGCTTGATTGCAAATTGCATCTTGTTAGCTGTCTGTACAGTCAATGGAAGCAGGAGTAACGCAGCAGCCACCCAAAGATCAAGGTAGTTTGATCGATATTAATTTTATTCTTATGTTCAACTGATACGATTCCTTTTTAAATGTTACAAGTTGAACCGAAATAATGATGGATCACCGAGTTGGGTTGTATCTTGGCGAATTAACTCATAAAGCATGCGATCAGTTGATACATCCGACGACAGACCAATTAATCGATCGATTACTTTGCATATTAAATGGCAGCCCATTTGGCACTGATTCCTACAGCAGGAATTTGTACATGCGGTATAAGTCTGAGGATAAATTGTATTCGTGCGAATGGAAATAGTTTTGGCGGCCGCGGCCATCAGCTTTTGGGTCAACAGATGCTAAATTTATTATGCACTTGTATCGCCACAACTGTCAAGTACTGTTAGATATCCACGTACTATATACAATGTATATTTCGAATTTAATAAACCTTAATGACCGAGTAATACATCAAGCTCGGCTAACAATTTTTTTTTTCCAACCTAAGCAACGAACGTGTCTCAGCATATTTATCGCCGTATAATGTACTCGCAGGTAAGTCTACGTACATTGTAGGTATAGGTATTTCAAAAGTTTGAACCACGGTGCGGCATTGGAAGTGGCACTGGTGAAGTTACATCTGTAAGTATATCAAACCAGTACACATGTACGATTATATTTTTCATCAATCCGGTTTCAGTTTTTGCCAACTGGACCAAAAGACTGCCACAGCAACAGGTACACGTAACTACCGCAGTAACAAATTTGTAAGCTGGCGCGGATTATGATGTGATTACAGATTAGATCATAGTCGAGTAACAGTACATCTGTATTGACTTGTTAATACATACATATCTGCTCGTAGAATACTTCGCACACATATTCGTTCGTATGGTATATCGGTACTGTAATTGAAATGTGATACCGCCATATTGATATTTATACGTATCTGGAACCTGTGTGCTGGTGTAAAGGTGGATGGATATAATGTAAGTTGGGTATATTATGTATCAGCGGTAAGTAATACGATCCATGTAGGTAAAGGAATTAAAATTCTTACGGAATTGGGTTTTTGGGGGAATTTTTTTTCAAGGGAAAAAAGTGAAGGTTGATTTACGAATTGAGGAGACAATTGAGATTGATTTTTCTGCAGTTGTCAGATGAAAATTTTGATCATTGAGTTCAAGAAGAGAAAAAAACAAGATCACTGGGACCAAACAGTAAAGAAGGACGAAAAGTCATGAAAAATTGGCAAAATTAATTTAGGGTGAAAATATGATTTTATTATATTTTAGAAAAATTAAGCAAAATTGATATAAATTCTGAACTTGAGTACTTATTCTATCATTTTTGAATCAGTGAAATTTATCAAAAATCACTGAAAAACAGTCAGAATTGCAACACAATAATAAACCAGTGAAACATTTTTCATTGAAAGCAGGTCAGTGAAAGAAAGTCACTGGAAATCAGTGAAAAATCACTGAAAACTCAGTGGTATTTATGAAATTTCTTGAAAAATCTGTGAAATTCTTTGAATAATCAGTGAATTTCATTGATTTTTCCTGTGCTGAAATTCTGACTGTTTATCAGTGATTTCTCACTGATTCGAAATGAGAGAGTATGTTTGTATTGAGGTTTACAAAAATGATTGCCCATTTCTCCCCCCCCCCCCAATACAATTTCAGAATCTAATTTTTGACTCCAGTTTTGGATTATGCATTCGCTAAGTTCCCTGAACTCACGAAATCTGACCAAAAAAAAAAGTTGAAGTATCTCGTAACCTATCGTTTGAAATAGGTTTCAGGAGGGTAGGGACAGACTTTAAATTGTATTTTAGGGCTCAGGAAATGGAATCCAAGAACACGAGAGCAAATTTAGTTCTTGCGCTCTCGAAAACATTACAAACCATAGATCACGTGGTATTTTTCCAAATTTTTTCCAAATTTTGCCAATTTAAGAGGCATTTTAGGGGAGTTCCAGTTCAAAATTTGAGTCAATATTTAGAATCTACCCCCTCAAAACATTACTAACGACATATCACACAAAAATTCCATTTTTTTCAAAATTTTGACCTAAATTTGAAGATTGGAAGCTTTAGGGAGGTCATATCAAAAAAATGAGTCGAGAATCGGGCTCAACACTCCCAAAAAATCATAAACGATCGGTCTCGATTTTTTCAATTTTTGGGAATTTCCAGCTACCTTTACCTTTCAGGCCCTCGAAAAAGGTAGAGAAAAATTTTGACAACTTTTCATCGTTGAGACGAAAATGAATTGTAAATAAATTTCAGGTGAAATCGAAAGACGTGAAAGGGTATGACAAATGCAATATTCCAAAAGTATTTTTTTTACCGATTTTGAACTACTCATAAAACCAAATTTTCACAAAATAGTTCAAAAAATGGAATAATGCTGTTCGGATTGGAATGAAAACTTCAGAATGGCCAAAATAAGATCTACTGAACAAGTTTTTGGCGAAACTGAAACTTTGATCGTATAAATTTTTTTAGTGAATTTAAAGAAAACCCTGTAGAGTCAAACTCGTGTGACTTTTTCATCCTCCCCCCTCCCTTCTCCTTACCTTCAATTTTGAACTGATCGATCCCAAAGAAATTTTATTCAACTGAAAAAAAAACTGAATTTTGAGAATTCGTTTGTTATTTTGGCTTCAGAAGTTGATCAACTAATGTAAGGTAAAATACCTATCAATTATTATAGGACACTTTTTGCCTTATGCGCAAATGAAGACAGAAATATTGTCTGAGCAAAGAAGGCGAAATTATTTGAAAAATCATGTTTAAAAAACAAAAATAACTAGATTTTAAACATTTTATAACAAATTCGAAAAGTCTACGTAAATAACGAGGTATTCAACTAAAAATTAAGTAGTAGAAAGGGAGCCTACTCTCTCATTTCCGAAACAGTGAAATTGATCAAAAATCACTGAAAAACAGTCAGAATTGCAGCACAGTAATAAATCAGTAAAAAAAATTTCACTGAAAACAAGTCAGTGAAAAAAATCACTGGAAATCAGTGAAAATTCACTGAAAACGCAGTTGTTTCATGAAATTCACTAAAAAACCTCTGTAATTCTTTGAATCATCAGTGAAAAATCAGTGAAAATCAGTGGTTTTCACTGATTTTTCCGGTGCTGCAATTCTGACTGTTTATCAGTGATTTTTCATTGATTAGGAATGAGAGAGTAGATGCAATTTTTCTTTTTTTTTTAATGATGTAAAGTAACAATAAGGCTTTTTGCATGAAAAAATTATTCTCCAGATCCTCTTTCCACTATGTAAAATTTTTATAGCTACTTCGTTCAATCAGTTCTTCAATTTTGACCTTTAGGAGGAAAAAAATTCGACATGAAAAAAAAAAAACTTTTGGAGATAAACAAGGAAAGTATGCTGAATATCAAAAGAATGAAAAAATAACTTGATTTAATGAAATTCGCCGACTTCTGGCCACAAAAATACAAAAAAAAGAAGAGGAAATTAGGTATAGGTAGTTAGGTACTAAATTGTGTTTTTTTAAAATCAATTTTCGAAGCTGGAATGGTATTCTTCTCTCCTCACTAGCTATAAATCAATCAATCAATTTATTACACAAAATAGGTACATAAATTTTTTCAAAATTTTAAACAAATCGATGAAATTGGAATTTTTACTTAGAGGGTCATTCCACGTCAGTTCGTACGCAAAATGGTAGGGTGGGTCGGCGATTTTTTTCATTTTTTTTATGTGTGGGTAAACCTCGATGAGAGATGACGAATGCCACAAACCGCAGCTCTCAAAGTCTTTTTGGAGGGCTGCCACGAGCATTTAAAGTTTTGAGGTAAAGTTGGATATGGTAAAATTGGGACGTGGATAACTCGAAAACCATGATGGGTTGAAAGTTGAAACTTTTTCCAATGTGTAGGGCCTTTGAAGAGCTTTTTGACGATTTTTTGAAAATCAGTGTTGCCACTTTTTTTAACACGAAAAATTAGCTGTAAAAGTTGAAAAATGACATTTCCCTATGATGTCAATCGCCAAAAATTCTGAAAAAAATCTGTAAAGTACAACTTTACATGCTGATTAATATATTAAAAAATTGAGTTGACGTTATTTCGTATTTTTGAGAAAAAAAATTCCAAAGATTGGAAGAAATACAATTTTCTTTTTCAAAGGTCAAAATTGTGTAAATTGATTTTTTTTGTTATTTTTACACCATATTCAAAGAAAAAGTCGGTAAAAAGCATTTTAACTCCATTCAACACCCGTTATGTGTGAAAATGCAGAGTTATTGAATGTTCACTTCAAAAATTGAAAAAAAAACCATTTTGATATCAGAATTTCTCATTTGGTTACCCCTGGATCACACCAGCACCGCCTGATACCAAAATGTTTTTTTTTGCAACTTTTGAAGTTAACATTTAATAACTCTGCATTTTCACACATAACGGGTGTTGAATGGAGTTAAAATGCTTTTACCGACTTTTTCTTTGAATATGGTGTAAAAATAACAAAAAAAAAAAATTCTCACGCCTAAATCGTGAGATAAACCGACTTTTCTCTTATATTTATGCATCAAAATGTATTAGCTATCAAAGATACCTATCATCTGTGTAATCAATACGTAGCTATTTGTTGGGGTTAATAATTTTGATACAATGAAAATGAGTGAAAACGAAATAAACCTACATCTATGCGATTTCCTGGTTTTAGAGAGCCGATAGGGGGGTTCAGAGGAATCGGATGAAAAAACAAAACCAAACAATAGACACGTCACACGGTATTTTTCATGAGCACATATTCAAATTCAAAATTTAGTCAATTTCTTGGCGATTCAGTTTCTGAACATTCTAAATTGACAGGTAATTTCAAAGACCTGTCTGCACTTCTTCCGAACTTGATGAGAACTGGAAACGATGAATTCGTCCCTTGAAGAAGTCCATCTCGAGTGGGTCCTGTTATTCTACGATTATATTTTTTTCGGACACCCTGAAGACCTCTTTTTTTTCTTCAAAGTTGATGGTAACCGGAAATGATGAATTTGTAACCTGAAGAAGCCCATCTCGAATGGATCCTTCTTACTATCATGTACATTCCAATGGTATTAGAACAGGACTGATGCCAGATTTAAAATTTGTCAATTAAGTTGGTTAAATGATTTTTGCTATGCATTTTTATTGCAAGCTTTTTTTCGGATACCCTGAAGACCTCTTTTTCTCCAAAGTTGATGGAAACCAGTAACAATGAATTCATCATCTAAAGAAGGCCATAGTTATCATGGGAGTCTTAAAAAGACTGAATAAAAACTGAACACATTCGAATTCAAAATTTAGTACATTTTTTGGCAATTCCATTTCTGAACATTCTAAATTTACAGTTAATTTCAAAAACTGCCTGCACATTCTATATAGCATTGTGTATTCCAAACTTGATGGTAACCGGAAATGATGAATTCATCACCTGAAGAAGTTCGTCTCGAATAGGTCCTATTATTAATAGACAAGAATGACGCCAGATTTGAAATTTTTCGATTAAGTTGATTAGAGAATTTTTTGCTATGCATTTTTATTGTAATTTCTTTCGGACACCCTGAAGACCTCTTTTTGGGGACAATCAGAACTTGATGGAAACCGGAAACGATGAATTCTTCACCTGAAGAAGTTCATCTCGAATTGATCATGCTATTCTACTATCATGTACATTGCAAAAGTAATAGACCAAGAATGAGGGCAGACTTGCGATTCTTCGATTAAATTGAAAAGAATTTTTGCTATGCATTTTTATTGTGATTTTTTTTGGACACCCTGAAGACCTCTTTTTGAACAAGAATCGCTTCTAGGCAACGCTATTTTTCACATGAAATTCATAAAAAAATCACAAAAATTAATTTTCTCAAAAACGTTTCAACCGATTTCGATAAAACTTAAAATCTCACAGGTTCAGCAATGCCCCAACAGCGCGACGTTTTCAAAAATTTCTCAAACCTCATAGTTTCGGAGTTTAATCGACCACAAATTTCATACATAAATATATATATATATATATATGGATCATACTAACCTTGCGAGACCCGTTTTGCAAAAAGAGATAATACAGGCACTGTGAGGCCCGAATTTTTAAAAATCGGCATAAATGAAGGGTCAGGTAATACCGCCGATGTGTGGAGCGGAAAAAATAATAGAAATTGAGATGAATTTCACTGTGCAAGCGCCATCCCTTTAGCTTGATTCGTATTTGAATGGCGCATGGTTGAAGTTTCCATATGTTGCTGTGTGCAGAGAGGCGAGGTAAATCATATACAAAGATATACAAACGACCTTGCGAGACCCTCTGCCTACAGACTCCTGAGTATGCATACATCATGAAAAACCACTTTATATGGCATGACGTTGCGAGACCCGATTTCGGGCCTCGCAAGGTAAAAACGGGCCTAATAAGGATAGCGAGATATCCAAAACGGGTCTCGTAAGGCTGCAGCATGCCTGTATATATATATATATATATATATATATATATATGGACCAACATAACCTCGACGTCACCTTTTATAAACAGTACCTTTTCGTCACCATGCTTTAATATGCTTCTGGAGGTGTATACGTACTGTATTTATAACCAGCATGGTTAATATAGTATTAATACACTCGGAACCGTTTGATTTGAGTGAATTTAAGATATACAGATACAAATGCCGTCACCGGTCTGGTGACACAGGGAATCAGTGCTTACGTAGACGGTGACGTTGAGGTTCCTTTGGTATGGTGTATACATGGTGACGTGGAGATACCTTTAGTATATGCTGGCAATTTTCAAAATCTGTATACTGTAGGTGTATACATACCCTCTACGTCACCACAAAAAAAAGATCGCGACCACATGAGCATGGTGAAAAAAGCAGTTTTAGGCCAGTATACACAGTGAGACATCTGCGTAACCACCAGACGTCTCTGTCACTTTTTTTGGGGGTTAAAAAGAGTAGTTTTAACTTGATATACACAGGGAAACGCCTTCGTCACCGGCAAAACGCCTTCGTCACCGATTTCGGTGACGGAAAGGATACTTGCCTATATAAACGGTGACGAAGAGGTACTGTTGGCATATATATATATATATATATAGGTAGTAATATCCGTACATGTGAGCCACTTTGTGGGTTATTTCTACATACAAAGTGAGCCACCGTACTTCTCAGCCATGGCTGAGATTGAATGGGTTAATTCTACATACAAAGTGAGCCACCTATTTTCAAAACTTCCACCAGAGTGCGCACTACTTAGAAATTGAGTCGTGAGGATGAACGCAGGCCCATTTTTCAATTGGTGATGAGTAGAATGAGGTGCACTGGTCGGAATTTTTTTACCTGTATCAAATTTGGTTATGCACAGTGTTAAATTTAGCCCATATTTTTTTTGTCATTTTATCAACTTGAACAAAAATTTTTGACACCAAAAATTTTTATTTAACCTAGGCTTTTTTGTAACAGAAAAACTTTTCCAAAATTTGCAATAGCTTAGAAAATTTTGCAATTTTTTTTCAAAAATTTTGTTGTAGGAGTCTCATTTTTTTTGCTGAGGTGGATTTTGTGTAGCTGAGAAAGAATCTACAATCAGAATTTTGATTGGTCAACTAGGAAAAAAATGAGAAAAGATTGAAAATTTTGAAAAATTTTAAAATTTTTTGAATATATATAGAATTTGGCTCACAACCTACGGTCACGTGCAATTATATATATATATATGGATCATACTAACCTTGCGAGACCCGTTTAGCAAAAGGAGATAATACAGGCACTGTGAGGCCCGAAACTTTAAAAATCGGCATAAATGAAGGGTCAGGTAATACCGCCGATGTGTGGAGCGGAAAAAATAGTAAAAAATGAGACGAATTTCACTGAGCAAGCGCCATCCCTTTAGCTTGATTTGTATTTGAATGGCGCATGGTTGAAATTTCCAAATGTTGCTGTGTGCAGAGAGGCGAGGTAATTCATATACAAAGATATACAAACGACCTTGCGAGACCCTCTGCCTACAGACTCCTGAGTATGCATACATCATGAAAAACCACTTTATATGGCATGACGTTGCGAGACCCGATTTCGGGCCTCGCAAGGTAAAAACGGGCCTAATAAGGATAGCGAGATATCCAAAACGGGTCTCGTAAGGCTGCAGCATGCCTGTATGTATATATATATATATATATATAAGGAAAGGTGAAAATGAACGAATGGTACAGTTGTGTTCCAAATGACCCAAAACGCAAAGAAAACTCACCCCAGACCCCAAGTCTCACCGCGCCAACAAATTTAGTACCTGACTTTTCAAGAAAAGTCGGTAAAAATCAATTTACACAATTTTGACCTTTGAAAAAGAAAATTGTATTTTCTTCCAATCTTTGGAATTTTTTTTCTCGAAAATACGAAATAACGTCAACTCAATTTTTTAATATATTAATCAGCATGTAAAGTTGTACTTTACAGATTTTTTTCAGAATTTTTGGCGATTGACATCATAGGGAAATGTCATTTTTCAACTTTTACAGCTAATTTTTCGTGTTAAAAAAAGTGGCAACACTGATTTTCAAAAAATCGTCAAAAAGCTCTTCAAAGGCCCTACACATTGGAAAAAGTTTCAACTTTCAACCCATCATGGTTTTCGAGTTATCCACGTCCCAATTTTACCATATCCAACTTTACCTCAAAACTTTAAATGCTCGTGGCAGCCCTCCAAAAAGACTTTGAGAGCTGCGGTTTGTGGCATTCGTCATCTCTCATCGAGGTTTACCCACATAAAAAAAATGAAAAAAATCGCCGACCCACCCTACCACTTTGCGTACGCACTGACGTGGAATGACCCTAGAATCAAAAATAAAATTTCATCATGTTATGAAATTTTCTGAATTTCTACACACTTTTTTTTACTGACTCGATAGTTCAGAGTATTTGAACTTTTCCTTTTCATCTGTACTCCTAGGCTCCTACTGAGTATGAGATGGTGATAATGCACCCCCCCTCCCATCCACGAGCCGATGAATACACCATACTGATTTAAAGTGCTCAGCTGCAATTTCCATTAAAAATACAATTTTTTGTTCAATAAAAAAAATTGTTTTCAATATTACTTGAAAATTATAACTCTATCTATGAAAATAGCTCACTTAAATGAAAAATTGAGTCTACTTTCACAGAAATTTTTATAAAAAAATAAGAAAAAATAATTTGGATCAAATTTTTTTCAAAATGTTGCATAAAAAAAATATTTAGGCAACCGAATTTCTCATCTGCCATTTTAAACATCATACTCGGATTTCCTACACGATTAACAACGCCAAGAATTTTAGGGAATTCTCAACATTGAAAAAGAAGGGGAAAACAATTTTCACACTTGAAATTATGATTTTTCAAACTTTCCAACCCGTTTTCGTTCAGATGAAATTTATTCATTTTTTTTGCATTTTAAAAAGGAGATAAAAATTTAAAATTCCGTCAGTCTTCTTGTCCCACGAAAATCTGAAATACTGAATATAAGCTTTCCATGGCAATACTGACAATCCACTTCCCTCTCGAACCATTTTAAATACCTACACTTCACATGAAATACTCTTAAATTTTAATCAAGAACCCGAGCAACTGAAAAAATGTTATTACCCTTCAATAAAATCAAGTATTTGTGCCATCAAAAGTGAAAAATATTTTCAAAACTGAAAGCGACATATAGTGGTCACTTTTCACTATGTGTGACTCGAGGATCGAAGTACATAAACGCAATTTTTTATTTCGCCGGAGTTTAATAGCTCCAATGTGCAATTTATTTCGAGTTAAAACTGCACAACTCCTTCAGAGTTAATTACTGTAAATGGATACGACTCATTGTAAAGTGAACTTTTTCACTGAGGCATAAAATAGCATAAAAAATTAATACCCTCGCACATATGACCACTATTTTCATACGCATGTGTTACGATTCGCATCCGTATCATTTTTTTTTTCGATTCTTTTGCAATTAAAAAGTACGTAATATAGATATTCATTGCGATACTCCGGGATCGTATCGTTGAGCATTATATTAGTACTTTGATAACGGAAGAAGAATCGTTTTATTGATAAACTGCAAGGTAAGTATTTTATTGCTCGAGGTTAATTTTTTTTTTTGTAAAAAATGCTTCATTTTTATTAGACGCGTTATATCGATTGTTGAAAAAAAAAAGGTTGAAACGATGGCATTTTACGATCCTCCGATATAAACAGTTGAACTTTTCTGCTTGGCTGTAGGTTTCTTCATAGTTTTAACAAATCTTCAACCATTAATAACCTCAGCATGGAGACAATAAACCGCACGGGCACCGGCGTGGCACGAGTACAAGCATAGATGTCGTTTTCGTGGATCTTTAAAATATACACGTAGCCTATATATCCTTTTATGAATGAAACCATATCCGAAATTATTTTATATTAGATATAAATCCAATTATAAGCCAACCAGGTAATAGGTATCTAATTTCGTATCCAATTAAGCTTCGGAAAAAAGGTCCGGGTAACTACGAATTTTGGACACATTTCGTCTAAGTTACTGAATAATTCGGAGTTGTAATTTCGAAAACATACTCGTCTTGGGACGGTTTAGCAAGCCTATTCTTAATTTGCTTCGGAATATATTCAAACGGGGGCGAGATTGGAATAAATTAGCGGGCTCGGTAGATTATCGAACATGCAAATAATACGGTTCTCCGTCGATCAAGTCTCAACGGTAAGTGATAATTGGAGTTTTAAAATTCTTCTAATTTGTATCCATCCGGATACTGAAATAGGTATTGATTGGTACAATAATAGAGTCATGATGACCGGCCTCTGGTCGACGAGGAACTGGTTATTTATAACTATAATCGTATACGTATAAAATAATACGAGCCCGTCCAACGTCACTCTTAATCAATATTAATTTATCTTTTTTACACGCGAAAAAAATACACGTATTTGAAAAATTTATTACGTAAAATGCCCAGATAGGAAGATGCTGTGTATCAGATTTGTTGCGGTAAATTGTCTCCTCTATGGTGTCATTTATACTACCTCAGAATTCCGCATACACGATTACACGACTGCTCAAAAACCGTAAGGTGTGGTAATCGAGTATCTCAAAAGTACATGTCAACTGTCGAGTGGGATGTCGTGTTTGGTTTTTGCTTAATTAACTAAATGCTGTAGCTGGATGTTGGTTTGGATGATTGGAAGCGAGAATGGTTGTGTGGTGGATTTGAAATCAACGATGGAAAATATAAGTAAGGAAAAGAGGAAGGGGAGGGAATGATGTAAAAGTATGGATCGTGGATCGTGGGTATGAAATTCTTTGATGAAATTAGAATTACAAAGGGTAACTTTCATAAGACCTTTATACCTATTTTGTCAGCATCAATAGCATGTTTCACAATTTTAATTGATTTTTCAACGATGTCTATCACATTCTAGAAAAATTTTATAACACGAGAACGTTGGAAAAAGATTTTTTCAAAACGGTAGTTTTATTGGAGCTCAAAACAGGGCTTTGTAATAAAATTAAATACCGAAAATTCGTGTTTTTTTCGTACTTTTTTGGATTTAATTACTTCTCGATGACCAATGACCATTTTTTTCGCAGATTAAATTTCGTCGAAATTTCGTACTTTTTGAGATTTTTTCCCCAAAATTTGTAATTTTTTATTACTTTGGTGGAACCAACTCAAAATTCGTACTTTTTTTTTGTAATTTTGTACTTTTCGTGCTTGGTAAGAAATCTGTCAAAACAGATCGAAATTGACTATACTTACCTACTGATTAGGGGAAAACAAAAATTAAAAATTCAAAATATTTCGATTCATTGTAAATTTTCAGTTATTTCCGACTCAAATAAAATTCCTCTAAATTTTTCTGATTTAAAATATGAAAATTCTCTAAAATTCTATAACAAAAATCTTTTCCGATTCGAAACTAACGCAAGGTGTTTACTAGACTGGTTTTTCGAATTTTTATTATTTTTATTACGACTTTTTTATAACCTTTTAAAAGTAGAAAAAAATAGGTAATGAACAATGCTCGACACTGTTTAAATAAATGAGAAAATTATTGAAAATTCTTTGAATTTTTCACAAAAACTCGGGCCTTTTTCGTGACTTACATGTTATTCTTTTCAATTTTTATGACTTTTTCATGACTTTTGTGATAAATTTTCAATTTCTAGGACTCTTATGTTTTTTTAAAAAAAAAAATCAACTTCCATTACTTTTTCATGATTTACATATATTATTACTTTTAATTTCCATAACTTTTTCGTGACTTATAATTATTCTTTTTTTTTAATTTTAATGACTTTTAAACGATTTTTACAAATCATAATATTTCTTAAACTCCTATGACTTTTTTATGACTTTCGTGATATTTTTCAACTTCCATAACTTTTGAATTACGTGATATTTTTTTGATTACTTACCATCATTTTTCGTGACTAACTTTACCTTCTTTTTTTTCAATTTTCATGACTTTTTTACGACTTACGTGATTTTTCTTCAATTTTTATGACTTTATCATAACTTTTATGATGTAAGTATTTTCAATTTTCTCTATTTCCATGATTTTTCACAACTTACGTGGTCTCTTTTTCAATTTTCATATCTTTTTCATCACTTACGAGATATTATTTTCAATTTCCATGACTACTTCATGATTTACTTGTGTTATTTTTTTAATTTTCATGATTTTTATCACATTTTCTTCTGTTTTTATGACTTTTCTATGACTTACATAATGAATCTTTTTTCAATTTCAATAACTTTTGAGATGGTTTTTTTTTCAATTTTTTATATTTCCATGATGTTTTCGTGACTAACGTTATATTTTTTCAATTTTGATGACTTTTTCATGACTTTTTCGTCATAGCATTCCCTCTCGCGAATTTCTCGAATACTTAAACTCGCGTTTTATTCCCGCTATGACGAAAAATATCGTATGCAACTCGAGAATAAAGTGATTTTCGACAATTTTGAGCTATTTTCCTCGCTTCGCTCGTGAAATAACCCTCAAAATTCGTCGAAAATCACTATGATGTATTTTTCATTTTTTTTCTATTGTTATAACTTTTCTACGACTCACGTGATATTTTCTTCAATTTTTACGGCTTTTCCATAACTTTTATTATGTAAGTATTTTCAATTTTTTTCTATTTCCATAATTTTTTTACGACTTACACGATCTTTTCTTCAATTTTCATGATTTTTTTCATAACTTACTTACATTACATCATCAATTTTTTTAATTTTTATAACTTTCTCATTGTTTTCAAGAATTTTTTCAATTTTCATGACTTTTTGATGACTTTGATGATGTATTTTCAATTTATTTTAAATTTCCACGACTTTTTCATCACTTTTATGATCTTTTTAAAATTTGTATGACTTTTTCATTATTTTTAGCATCTTTTTTAATTATTATGACTTATCGTGATTTTTGATATTTTTTCAATTTTCATAACTTTTTACGATATTTACAATATTTTTTCAATGATTATGATTTTTATGACTTTTTATACTTACATGATCAATTTTTATGACTTTTTTATAATTTTAATCGACTTTTTTTTAATTTTCATGACTTTTTATGACTTTTATGATGTTTTTTATTTTTTAATTCCCGTGACTTTTTTATGACTTTTATAGTGTTTTTTCTTTTTTCAATTCCCGTGACTTTTTTATGACTTTTATGATGTTTTTTCATTTTTTTTCAATTTCTCTGACTTTTTTACGATTTTATAATCTTTCTTCAATTTTTATGACTTTTTGTAACTTCCATTCCGGTAATTTGTTTTCACCTATAAAATGCTCTGAACATTGCAGGGGGGGGGGAACTACTCCATCTTCCTCCGCGCCTTCGAAACAGTCTTGGTTCTACTTCATTTCGGAAAAAATCATAATTTCTGAATAATTTTCAAAATCAGCAATACCCAGTGTTGGATTTCATGTTACTAAGTATGTCCTACGTCAAGATTATATTGAATCGGGCACATACCTAGCACCTAATTTTCAGTTTCCCAGGTCAATTTGCATTTTTAAGCTAATTTACATACGTTATGATGGGTTGTTTGGTCATTGAGCTCAAAAGGTGGCCTGGCATGTTTCACATTTTTGATGAACAAGATAATAATATGTAGATACATCTATCTATACACACTACAAATAAACAGAAGTACTGACGGGAACGGGGGAGGGGGGAGAGGAAGATGACAGCCGAACGTATAATTAAATAAAATAATAATTTAACGCTTTATTGTGCGTGTCAAGACGACTTATTTTTGAGCATCGTAATCATCGGGCACATCGTCGTCGACGATTAACAGGTTTATCAACACCACCGCACCGGTCCGGATTACGATGTGTTGAATAGTCCTAGAGACGATGGAAAAGGCGTAATCGCGCATAGTAAGGGCATAATTGTCTTATCAAAGGGTATTATAACACCGATTCGATGATAGGATGGCTTCGGGGATTTGTGCCATGTTCGGTATCTGTCAAATACTCTTATAATATGTAACGACTTCGAATCTTTCGGAGACTTGTTACGTGTGCACAAACGTCCTACTTCAGTGGCCTAGTACGTTGTAAACAATAATAATAGTAATAGTGATTACAGAGTGTCCAAATCGAACGGTATCATTTAAAATGTATATGTTAATTTATTTCCAGCAAAAGTGTCGAATTCGAGATAATTATTTAGCCGACGGATATGGTAGCATTTCTTTCATATTTTTTTGGAATTACTACCTACTTACGTACGTCTATTTCTCAACGAGATTACTCTTTTCGGCGGATTTATTAAAAAGTATTCCAAAGTGGAAGTTTTTTTCCACATATCGGACATTTGAATACATAGGTTGATCTTGGTACATATACGAATGCGTTTCTTCGAGGCGAATTATTTCCATGCAACATGCATCCGTCCATCCATCGAATATAAAATGCTAAAACCTCGGGTAGGAGATAATTTAAAAATATAATTTCCAACGTGACACGTCGGCCGGTGCGTCGTCGACTCGGGTGTATTTTTGATTTCAATCATACATTCACCGTTAGACCGCGAACAGATCGAAGCTGGAGGTGTAACACCGTTCAAGTGTAAAATACCTATCACATTCTATACGAGTAAATTCGCGCGCAGGCCTATATATCGCCGAGAAAGAATTTCCCGATCTTAACCGCAAATAACCGATATAACTAATTCCAAGAATATCGCGCCGCTCCGCTCAAACGTTGTGTAATTTTTCTGTATGTACCTTCGCCGCATGGTAGCCAACGCTGTATAGATAAGACCGAAATAAAAAAAAATGATCGAAAGAATTAACGGATATTAATTTAGCGGTTTGGTGCGCAGCCGCGGCCATAGTGACCAAAATTGGCAAGTACGCGGAAATTAATAATAACACTTGTAGGTGATGATAATTACAGGGACGGAGCTGGATCGCGGGCACCGCGTAATATAGCGGTGTTATATTTCTTCATGAGTGAGTACCTCGATTTCAATGCTGGATCGAGAGATTGCTATAGCTGGACGTATCCGGATGGTCATTCTTGCTCCGCAGCGAAGTCGTAGGGCTAAGGTTGGGTATGGGTATTATAATTCGATTTATAGATTGCACGTAAAAAGGTAAGCCTCTGGTGTGTACTTTGTACCCATACCAGATGCAGTTTGGGTGAGGCTTGTACGTGATTGACGTAAGGTTGGTAGTGGTGGGATGACCAGGATGAAGAATTTCAATTTTCAGGTAAAAAAGGCGCCGGTAGATTGAGGTTTTAAATTGGTTTGAGGTGGGAATGACCTCGAGAATGTGAGGTTTGACCAAATAGTGGGATGGTAGCTTGGGCTTGGTGCGAAATTGATTTTTTTTCGTGAGGTTTTCCTTAGGTATCGGAGTTGTTCTCGTATTTGAGTTTTGGGATTGGAAATTTTTCTCTAATTTGGTGAAAAGGAACTCGAAAAATTTTTTTGAGTAAAAAAACCTTGCAGGTTTTTTTTTCTGATTCTACATATAGTTTGACCCCTCCCCCCCGCCCGCCCCATCCATCAAAGCTAAAACATTTTTTGAAACTAATTCCAATTTTTTCAATTTTTCTCTGAATAACTTTTCAAGCTGTCAAATTTTAGACCGTAATTAAACGAAAAACTGCTTTGAAAACTGAAATTGGTAGGATTCTATTGGAGAATAAAAAATCACAAAAATTACTAGGTGCACTTTTTCATTGGGTCAACTCTCAAAGAAAAAAATTTTGAATTTTTTTCAGGGACCTGAAGGATGAGAGGGGGGAGGGGAAGGATCAGAACTTCAAAAACTCTATACTTATCGAAATTTTTCAAGGAATTTTCACGTGGTTATGTGATTCTGAGACATCTACCCGAATTTGATTACCCGAAATATAAAAATCCCGAATGGCCATTTCTCCGAATACCTAACTGTTTTCTCGAATCATTTGTCCCCGAATACCGAATCCAAGCTCCCACTTTTCCAAAATTTGTAACTGACGGGCCGAATCCATATTTTTCTCCAGCAAAATTTTTTTCGACCTCCCGAATCGATTGGAACTTGGAAGCGAGTTTCAAATGTTTGGGAGCCTTGAGAAAATTTTGGAAATTTAAAAAAAAAAAAAACTCGAGTAAAAGTAACACTATAAATAATAGAGACAATAAAAAACTAAAATTCTTTGATTTTTTTAATAGCATTTTTCGTGCTGGAAGTTCCAAAAATTTCGAGGGTCCAAACCGCTTCCCCAATCAAATTGGAGGCAAAAAAAAGGGATCGTCTCAAACATTGTTTTTCCTCGATTTTACTACGTTGGGGTTTTTCAATTTTGACATGGATTTCTTCCCGGAAAGTGTAACCTTTTGGTCACTTTTTTCAATTTGAAAAGTGATTTTGAAAAAAGTTTGATTTGGTTTTTAAAATTTTTTTTTAAATTCGGGAAAACCTTTTTGGATATAATCTTTGGGGTAACTTAATTCGGGATTTCTATTGGGAAAAATGTGGGGGAAGTTTATTTATACTGAGGAGAAAGGTTTTAAAAAAATCCATAAATTTTGACCCCAAATTTTGCTAAACGTCATAAATTTGAAATATTTTGATTTCTCAAGTCTGACGAGATGTATTACAAAATGTCTGACAAAATTTCAAAGTAAAAAAGCGGGAGGTGCATGATTTTGGCAGGAATTTTTTGAAACTGTTCACGATTTTTTTGGTGAGGGCAAAATTTCCCCTTCTACACAATTTTTTCATCAGGTGAAAAAGATCAATTGAAAAAATTTCAAATGAAGTATTTTCAAAATTCTGAAAAAATTAGGAGAATTTATGAACTGAAAAGTTCAACATTTGATAGAAAAAGAAGAAAAGGGAAAAAATAGGGCATTTTGATATCTTTGACAAAAAAAAAAAGCAAGACGTTAAGAATTTCAAGCCAAAAGCAAGACAAAAACCGGTCTTGCTGGACTGTTGAAATATTTTCATTATTTTCTTGAAACATATCTATGATTTCAAAAGTTTTTCTTCCAATGTAAAACTTGGATTTTTTTCAAAACTTTTACCATTAGTACAAAATATCAGAAAAACATCCAAAACCTCGTAAATTAAAATTATTTAAAATTCAAAAAAAAGTTGGACGTCAAGAAGAACATTATAATTTTGAAATAAAAATCATGAAAAATGTAGAATAAAATCTCAAAAAATCATCAAAATTGTTTGAAAATCCAAAAAAAAATTGTAAAAAATTACATCAAGTTGATAAAGCATCATCGTAACTGAATCAAATATTGAAAAAAATGACACAAAAAACTGTAAAAATCATTTCGAATGGAAGAAAAATTAGTTCAATAGTTGGTAATGACGTAAAAATTGATGAAAACTTGTTAAAATCGAGTAAAATACTTACTATAAAATTTTCAAAGAGTAAGAATTGTTACAGGTTCATTGTAATTTCCATCACAAAATTTGCCTAGCTATCGTAAAAATTGCTCAAAAACAAAGAAATAACTACATTTTCATGAAAATTATCCAAACAAAAAAACGTTGAAACAAAAAACTGGTTCTTACAAAATACAAAATCGGCGGAATTTCGTTGAAATTCAAAGTTTTTTTGATATTCAACTATTGAATTTTCAACTGGTCGAGTCAGAAGAAGTGTTTATTTTCAAAGCAGCTGTAATATGGAGTGGGGAATAAGAGAAATTTTAAAATTGGATAATGGACAAAAAATAAATTCGTTTTTAAAAATCGATTATGGTCATAATTTTTGAAAAAAGGCTTGTGAGTTATGATTATTAAACAGAGTTAAAATTTCGTGAAAAATTCGAAAATACCTACGATATAATTTATTTGAAGCCATGTAACAGATTTTTGGTTCAAAATTCAAATTTTCGTTCGTTTACAACCAATTTTGAAAAATTTTGGCAAATACAGTTATTTATGATTTTTTTTAGCTACTCTTCCTTACAATAGGGAAAAAATTTTACAACTGAAAAATGATCTATTTTTTATGATCAGAGACGATTCAATCAAATTGAGAGGGCGAGGAGGGGATAGATCATAGAAATGCCAAATATGCATTCTAAAAATGCTTAATGATACCTGATTTTTACAAGTATAAAAAACTTAAATTTCCCAAAATACTAATTACGAAATTTGCCAAATTTTATTAAAATCGACGAATTTGCGAACAAAAATTACCAACCTCCCTCCCCTCCTCCTCACCAAAACTGGTTTAAGCATTTAATTACGATTTTCTGAAAAATTACGAAAAAAATTCAAATTTTCTCTCCTTTTGATCTCAAAAAAGGTAATATGAAAATAATCATTCATCATTCCCCCTTCTTCTTCTCTCCGGCGCCTTCCCTCCTCTTCAATAACAGTAAAAAATTCAACCGATTGAAACATTTTAATCAATCGACCCGTCAGGAAAATCAGCCTCACTTGCTCGGATAACTTTAAATTCGCAACACACGCCGAATTCGCAAAAGGCAAACACTCTAGCATCGTGTTTTCGAGACCAAAAAACATCAATCAAATAGAAAAAGGAAGAATTTAATAATAAATTATTCGGTCCACGTAGTCCGGATCGCGGCTTACGATCGGAATATACATATAAAAAGAATACATACGGTTCGCAATTAGTTCGCCAGTGTGAATATGATTGATATACGTTTCTCAAACGTTGGCTTGCGGTTGTTGTTGCTGTTGCTGTTGTGCAAATGTAACAATATACGTGTAATTACATGACCCTTTCCAGGATGTCTTAATTACGAATTAAGGCGTTCTCGTTGCTTTGCAAAATATTGCATAATTAAGACGGTGCTCTTTTTTTCAATTGTCATGTCGTCGTGTCTTGCCATACACGTAAGAATTTTTTTCGCAAAACAATTATGACGGTTTTCGTACGAGCAAATATACAACGATATTAGTCCGCAGAGGTATAAGTCTGTGTACTTATTATAATAGAAAATCAACGTTATTCTTTTAAGTTCCTCGCCACCGCCCCGGTCGTCGAGCGTTATTTCTATGCGGACTTCGCTGTACGCATAACATTAACCGCGAATTCACCGTGCTCCGATTATAATAAGTGCTATTTTTTTTTTCGCTTACGTGACGACTTACGGTAGCGAATAATCACAGGTGGAGTCGTTCATGACTAATTTCGCAAATTTTCCATTCAAAGCCCAATTTTTTGTCAAAAAATTTTTTTAGTATTTTGGGTTTTGTAAAAGAGCCCCAAAAAACATTGAAAATTCTTTGATAGGTGGGTAGCTATGGGTATTTGAGCAAAAGATGAGATCATCAAAAACACCAGCTGGAGAAAAAGATGGAATCGAGTTCAGACCTTAAACCTTTTTTACCCTTGGATGCCTGGACAAAGAAACTCACAATTTTTTCCCAAAGAGGAATATTTTTTAGAATTTTCGATTATCGGTGGGTTTTTGGGGATTCTCTGATTTTTTGAAAATGTAGATCTATACCTTTATAAAAATTAAAATAAAACGAAAATTTGATAAGAACGTAACAGAAACATAACGAAATCCCAAAGTAACCAACACTAACGAAGCAGCATTATGGAAACATAATGAAATTGTAGGCCTGACCGTCCCCTAAGCACACCCTACTTTTCCCAGATTTTTCAATTTTTTTCTCCCTAGGGACAATTTTTTTAATAAAATTCGGTAATGTGTCCTGGTGGAAATATCCTTTTTTCAAAAAAATTTTCAATACTGAAAACTATTTTGAGAAAAAATTCAGAAAAGTAAGTACACATAAACAAGGAAAAATCTGAGAAAATTCTCGGTTGAAAAAAATTCTGGCGTTGAAAATACTTGAGAAAAAAATTAAGAGTTGAAAATAAGTTTAAAGAAATTGGAGTTCAAATTTGAAAAAAATTCAGAGTTGAAAGAGATTTTTGAGAAAAAGTGGGATTCAACTCGTACGTACTACAGGGTGGCCTTTATTTATTACTTGGTGGGAAAAAAAAATGTTTGGAATTTTTTTCGGGACATACCCCTTTTTAAGGGCCACCCTAGTACATACCCCGAAAAAAATGGGAATCTATTCGCCCATTCTTTCCCATGGGTATTTCGTCGGGAATAAACTCACCTATAGCCCAATTTCTTGAGAAATTGTTCTTTTTTGGAAGACCTTGCAATTTTTATGAAATTATGGAAATTTTATAAAACATCTGATTTGTAAAAAATCGTTCTTTTTTAGAAAATTGTCCAAGTTTCAGGAGATTCCTCAATTTTTGGAAAATCGTTCAGGCTGTGGAAAAAAGTCGCTCTACTTTTGCAAAATTATGTGAAGTTTAGAATAATTTCGCAGTTTTTGCAAATTCATCGCATGTTACGGAAAAATCACTCAAACTCGAGAACACAATCTCTGAGAATTTAAATAACGCTGAATGTACTAATTTACATTCTTCTAATGGAATATTTTTTGTCATGTTGTGAAAAAAGTCCTCAAGTTACCTTTTTCGATAAAAAGTCACTTGGTTAATTTTTATTTCAAAAATTCGCCAAAATTTGAGAAATGAACTTCAGCATCTGAAAATTTTGCACATGAGGTTCATTTTATGATGTACTTTCAATTTATTTTTGTTTGGGCTCAAAATTATACTTTGAGTTGGAATATCTAAAATTTCTGGAGCTGAAGTTCATTTATCTAATTTTGGATAATTTTTAAAATTTCAAAATTACTTCATCGCCCAGCAAAAAAATGAAAATTTGATCTAATCAACAAAAACAGCTGAAATTTGGTATGTATACCCTATTTTTGACCTCCCGAATCGATTGAGAGCGGTTTCAAGACGTTTTGGAGCCTCCAGAAAATTTTGGAATTTTCCAGCACTGGAAAGAAGCCCATAAAAATGGTCCATGAACTTTAGTACTTTCACACATTTTGAAGTAGGTACCTACCTAATCAAATTTGAAACTTTGTTTTTGCGACATGAAGAAAACTGTCGATTTTTAATTTTGTTCTAACATCCATTCAATGAAAAAAAAAAAAAAAAATTAATTTCGATTTTGATTCAACGTCATTATTTTTATTTCAATACATATAAAATTTTTTGAACATGAATATTATTTTTTTTTTGAGATTTCATTGCAAGTTCCCAAAGTTTTGGCACGCCCTAACCCTACTCAGAAGGTCCAGTCATGCCTATGAATGAAACCAGAATATTGTGGGAGGCATATTCATTATTCAACAACTAATAGAATTATAACGATCACACAAGAAAACATGAATTGGAGTAACCGAAACCGAAACATCAATTCAGCAATGTAATAACAGAAAAAGAGTAACAAAAAAATGGAGCTACTCTGTTGAAATGGCCAAATACAAATATTTGTGATTTGAAATTCTCTCTCTGATTGTAGAAGATACAAGGAAGAAGGAAGGAGGAATAGGATTCCACCCCCCCCCCCCCATCTAAACTTTCAACAAATCATACCTAACTTTCCTAAATAATTATTAAAGAACACAATTAGAAAAATCACCTTCGAGATAACGCGATGAAAAAGTTAAATTCTATCTACCTTTTTTCCAATCTTTGAATCAACACGAGATTAGTATTTCATTAGATGAAAAATGAAGTGTAACATTTGCCAGCACAATATTTGCACCTGATATTAGAACAGTCGGACTCGATGGTATTGCATACTGATGAGATCTTTTACGTGTCTCGGTCGGTGGGATCCTTCGAAGAACATTCTCCATAATTGTGACAACTATTGGCAATGTAGTTCAGTTACGCCAATGTTCGCTTCAAGAGTGCGCATGTTTTGAATACTTAATTTGCCCGCAGTGTGTGTCTGATGAGAAATGCATCGAATGAAAGGATCGATACGATATCGATGTACGAGTGAGAATCAGGTACCTGTACTGGGTGGTGAAATGTATCAGTAATTCTTTAATCGTCGATATAGGTGATCGGTTGATCATTTCAGTGGGATACTGGAAGCAGTTTGAGGGTCTGAATTCATTTTTTAGCCACTTTTAGGAATTTAATGTGGAAATAAATTATTTCAGGTTGGGGAGGAGGTGAAAGAAAATTCAAATCTGCGTGATATGTGAGTTTGAAATTTCATAATGTAATTTTTAAAGTAATGTTATTCTTAAATATCGATTTTCAGTAATGATGAAAAAAAAATAACGAATTTTTTCTATTATTGCGGCAAGTGGAGATTTCAAGAATAAGATTTCTTTAAAAACATTACAAAATTTCAAACTCACGCATTAAACAGATTTGAATTTTCTATCACCATTTTGGTTTTAAAAATCTCATTCCATGAAATCAATACATCAAAAGATGAAAAAATTGGTTTTCGATCATTCTTTTTCATTTTTTAGTATGATTCGATTATTATTTAAAATTTCAAGAATTTGACAAATTACAGGTTTTTTTCAAATGTTGAGAATTTAAAAAAATTTCAACATTTAAAATTTTAAAAATTGAAAGGATCTTTTGACTCTTCTGCAAAATTTCATATTTTAGAAATGGTTGCTTTTTAAACAGACTCTTCAATTGTTAAAATTATGAGAATTTGACAAATTTTTAAAATCCTTTCGAGTTTTTTAAGATTTTAAAATCCAAGGGTTTCAAGATTTTTTTCCGTTTTGAAAATTTGAATGCGTCAAATGTTGGAATTTTTTTAAACATTGCAAAAATGTTGGAAGTTTTCAAATTTTTCCAATATCAAAAGTGCTCCAAATTTCACAAGTTTCAAAAAAAAGTTTAGATTTTGAGAATAGTTTTTAAAACTTTTTTAATATTAAAAATTTCTAAAATTTCAAGTTTCACCACAGTAAAGAATTTTCAAAAAGTCAAATTTTTAAAAATTTAAAAAATTTTTAAGAATTTCACAAATTTTTCAATTTTTTTCAATTTTTTTAAATTTGAAGATTTTCTCCACCTAGAAAATTCCCAGTATATTTTGAACATTTTTCAAATGTTCGGCTCTATTTAATGATCATCTCTGAAAATTTTTGTCATCTCGAGTTAAACTTTTCCCAGATTAGTTTTCGTTTCTGCTCAAACATGAGCTGATCGTCAATCATTTTTGAATCTTGAAATTTTCGTTGAATTGGAAATACAGCTGAAGCAAAATCTACACTAGAAATGAATTACTGGATTCAAAAACCCTTACGCAGCCACCTAAACACGTCGATCTGAGGCAAAAAAAAACTGACCCCAAGAAATGGCAGAAAAAGGTTAGTTTGTGGAATTTATGGCTTTAGAAAATTGAAAAAAAATTTATACACGACTAATAATTTAAGGTAGCTGATCGCCAATCTGTACTCAATTTTAACCAGTCGAGATTTGTTATAAAGATTATAAGCAATTTTCACCTCAAAAATATCATTTTTTCTACTCTCTCATTCTGAATCAGTGAAAAGCCACTGATAAATAGTTGGAATTGCAGCACAGGAAAATCAGCGAAATTCACTGATTATCAGCAAATTTCAAAAATTTCGTTGACTTTTCAGTGAATTTTCGCTGATTTTCCAGTGATTTTTCTCACTTAGGTACTTGTTTTCAGTAAAAAAATTCACTGATTTTCTCCTGTGCTGCAATTCTGTCTGTTTCTCAGTGATTTATGGATCCAAACAAACTGAAAATTCGTGACCAGCGATCTCAATTGGTCGAGAGGCATTAATTTTTGAAATTTTTTGGAAAAGGACGCAGAAGACGATCGTTTCCTCCAAATAGATGGAGCAGGACAAACAAAAACGAAAAATTCATCGATACACGAACTTTTGGTTTTTTATCCACTTGAAATAGGTGAACCAAAATTCAAAAGTTTATGCATCGTTGAAGTCGTCGGCTATTTCTCAAAGCTTTTCGTCGGGTATTCCAAGTTTGCTGACACACATTTTAAAAATTCAAACGAACAATGAAAGGGAATCAAATCGGAGTGCAATTATTACAACACATAAGAACTTTCCCAAATATTTGTACCGGGTAACCCAAAAGTTCTGCAACCAACGTTTTTTTTTTTTGTTTATTTTAAGAGGAATTGTTTCTCATTGTCTTATGCTGGCCTGAAAAAAGGGTTACCTACATTGAAGTCGTCCTCAGAATATTCAAAAAGGATTGAGTGGGGAGATGTAGTGTGGCCAATTTCATGAAAACTTGATTTTTTTTGTAAATTTCTGCTCCTTCAAATTTTTTTATCAGGCAAAATCAGCATTCAATAATTTTTTATCCTTATCCAAAACTTAGATTTTTAAAATTTTCGAAATTTTTTATTTTAAAACTTTTTTTTGAAAAGTGCAAAAATCGAAACAATAATTTGAAAAATTCTCAACAATTTGAAAGTCAACTAATATAATGACTAATGAGGGGTGAGTTCTTTTTTTTTGAAGAGAAATGAACGTCAATTGGGATTTAATTATTCATTGGACGGCATTATTTTTTTTACGAAGCAGTTTTTGGGTTGCCGTATTTTTAAGTCACCGGGGAGGTAGCTATACGTAGATACCTATATTTTAACAATTTTGAGATTTCCAATCAACACCAAGTTTTTAAAATTTTTAATTTTCCAGAGTTCTTTTTTTGAATTTAAGGATTTATCAGATATTTCATAGGTGTTGAGAATTTTCACAATTTGAAATTTTCAAGCATAATAAATTTTTTAATTCTTCAAATTTTTCAATTTTTTTTAATTCTGAAAAATCTCCAGTTTTTTTTAATTTTGAAAAATTCCCAATTTTTCCCAACTTTTGAATTTTTCACCTGCCGGATTTCTTCAAAATTTTCAATCGTCGAGAATTTTTCAAATTTTAAATTTTTCACTTAAATTTTTCACATGTTCGGGATTTTTCAATTTTTGAGAACTTTTCTAACTTCGTCACAATGTTTTCGCTGATTTTCCGAAAAAACCACCCTTTTCCCTATATTTCCTTCCTAATTTATTCCGTCACCTTATTACTTTACCAATCCCACATCATTCGATCACCGATGCTCCAAAAGATAACCACCGTTGCATCATTAAAACGCATACTATCTGCCTACACCTACACCACGTATACGCCGCAACGCTTACGTAGACATAATCGAATATACAAAAAACCAGTGTTATTGACCTTTACCATAAACATCGGCGAGTTCGTCGCACCTTTGTATAATTTTTTGATTAATATCGGTCCATCCATTCACAACGTACAGTACGCAGCGAGCACATCATAAGGGTGATTATTATCATCAAGGTCGCCTCGTACACAGCGCTTTACTGCAACGGCAACGTTGATTACGGTGCGTGCGGTGGGCCGCGACCTTGAGACTCTCGCGACCAAAGAAACCAACGGGCCAGCAGACGAGCGAAGAAGCAAATCAGCAAAATGCAACGGTAAGGTGATTTTTTTTTCGCGTACTTGTCTCGTCCATTCCATAACACGTACGAGTACATCGCTTAACCATCCGCCCATCGCGAAAATATTTCTCGCAGGATGAAAAATTTCAAATGGCTAACGTTATCTTCTAACCTTGACCTTTATTCCAAGTACGCCGAGCGGTGCGATAACGACAGAGAAAAAATCAACACCTTGGTCAATTTTCTCGCAAATGGTCGACATGATTTTTCACCGAGGGAGCTTAACGATCGAATTAATTAAACTCGTATACAATTCGTGAAAAAAACCACACCGACGAGTCAGCACTTGGAAAAAAGTATTCAGAAAAAAAAACGCCACTTTGAGACGAGACCGAAAAGGATAGAAAATCGTTTACATCGGCGAGTTGCGTCATTTTCAGCTCATTAAATTACCCCGGTAATTACTTGTTTTACTTTTGACGAGGTGTAAATTGCGAATGGAATCTGCGCAGAGTAGTAAATCTTTTTGTTGGTCGTTCGGTACGTACGGGCTGTATTTTTCCTGCCTAATGCGTGTATTCATATTGGCTTTTATAGTTTTTTAGTTTCATACGTGCCATTACGTTCGCGTGTGGGTCTTTTCTATTTGAACATTTTTCCATCGTCCTTTATTTGGTATTTGGATAATAGACCTGCTTGGCATTCCGCTGGGCCGCTCATCTCGATGCTGGAATGTTTCCTTGTGCCCTTCTCTCGAACATCTCTCGAAATGAGCGAGAGAGATGAGACGACGGTTATGCTTGTGATTTCTCGTATCATTTTATATCGTTTATTATTTAACTGCCTCGGTATAATTATCGGGGATACGTACCGGCCGCGTACTTAATTCTATTCGCATTTACAATGTACTGCAATCTAACTGCTTATTACAACGTTAAATGATTTCTTTCATCGCATGCTATCTGATAATTGAAACACGCTTTTTCGTAAACAAAAATATCTACGCATAGTTCATAGATTTGTATCGACAAAACGTAATACTAGTATTGGCTCAAATCCAAAATAAACCGAGTAGGCTTCGAAATGAGAATCTTATCGGGTAATGATGAATGTGATTAGAAAAAAAAAATCAACTGAGAAATCCGTCTGTGGGGTCGCCCCTCCCTGTTCCGGCCTGTCTTCGCAGAGCTCCGGTACATGTGTAATTTCGTATAGGCACCTTATGCTATACCGGAATTAAATAAGCCACCCTCGCTTTTTCGTGTTATGGAAATGGCGAAAAATTCGTGATTCGGAGTTTTATGTATGATGCTGGGTGTAGGTATAAGGTATAAATAGGTACTTGTCGTGATGTCGTGTACGTGTGGGTCTGCTGATTTCGGATATAAATAAACGGTATGAAGGAGATTCGACGAAACGGAAAGAACTCGTGGTATTTAGAGCCGTTGATGGGTTATTTATAGATATTCGATTGATACGATTGATTAAAGGATGATAATGATCGATAACAAAATCAAACGTGAACCGAACGATTTTTATTGATTTTTTAAAAAGAGGTTCTAATGTTTTTTTGATGGATTGGTTGAAAATGTTCTCTACACCTCCTCTCCTCCTTCCACTTTTTGCATTGAAAAATTAAATATTCATTTGAGCGAAGTGCGGAAAGCAATTGAGAGAATTATGGGAGAAGAAGGGAGGGAGGGAGGGAGGGGGAAACTCAAAGTTTACTTTCGACAAAAATTGTAAAATTTTACATATTTTTCAGAAAAATGGTCCACTCTCAAAAATTTACGAACTCAAATGTAATTTATCTGACATAAAATGTAATTTTGTCATGTGAAAAGAGTCGTCCTTGGCACACTCCTCCCCCTCCACTTTGACAAGTTGAGAAATATTTCAAAACTAGATCATTTTGGTGGAAAAATTGTTTTCTTTTTCAATTTTTATACCTCTTTTTTCCTTTAACATCGTTCACCTTCTTTCCTCATTATAAGAAGATACTTTTTTCAAGTTGAGAAATTCAATCTAAATTAATTCTAGAGAAATATTTCCAAAAATTAGTCATTTTGGAAAAAATTTGCATGTTGTTTTTTTTTTTGAATTCATTGTCGATGATCTTAAAAAATCAAAACTGATTTTATGCACTTCTGAAAATTTACCAAATCAAATCGTTCGTCATTTGGGAAGCTATCCTTGACACCTCCCCCACTGAGAATGATCCTAAATTCAATGCAAAGAGTAGTCAAATTATTATCTAACCAAATCGAAAAAAAAAAACTCTTGTATGTAATTCAGATGTTTCATTTGAGAATTTTTACGTAAATCCTAAATTATAATTTTTTGCTACAATAACTCTGATCAAAATTTTATCGTTTTGTCTCAAAAATTTATTTTTGCAATTTTTTCTCATTTTTTCATTTTTGACACCTCCAGTCTCTTCCTCCTCATTACACCCTTTCCACATAATAAAATTTCACCAAAATCCATTATACAGAAATAATTTTAAAAATGGACTATTTTTCAGAAAACAGACGGTATTTACCTCCCCCCTCCTCCCACTCCTCAGGTGTCCTCATCATATCCTTTCCACATGGTGAAATGACACCAAAATCAATTACATACAGGGTGGCTCGGTTAAGGTGTGAAATATTAAAACCACGTATTCTACTTATCATTTGGAGTAAAAAATGTTATATACATGATGGGTCATAAACGCTTCATTATTGAGTTATTCGCCTTTAAAGGGGGCCCAGATTTCACCCAAAATTGACAATTTTTGCTCTACCGGGTGCTCGATTAATTCTGGCTCCCCCCGATACTTTTTAGGTCAAAATCGTTAAGTTGTAACATTTCGTTCGATTTGTTAATTGAAAGAAGTATTGCCAACTTACGATTTTGACATGAAAAGTAAATAATTAATCGAAGCACCCGTTGAAAATTTTCGGGGGGGTAGGTGGTGAAAAAGTGAAAGGAGGTCCATAGAAGCGTATACCAATTTTTTTTTTTTTGGTTCATAAGTAAGTGTTTTAAAATAAAAAATGTGTTTCTGTACCAGAAAAATGGTCGAACAAGAACAAAAAATCATTTTTTTGAAATTTTATTCACTTTAGGGGTATTACTACTTATTTAACAACTATTAACCCAAATTTCTGTTTTTTTTATTTATTGGATGCTGAGTAATCAATTTATCAAATTTCGACCATCCCACAAAATTACAATAAAAATCGAATTTAATGATTTCTCATGATTCCTCATTATTATAAAAAAATTTCGCCTAAAATTTTTTTCTAAAATATCAAAAAAATGGAGGGTATCTCGGCATAATTTATTTTATGGCAACGCTGTAATTAACTTCCGCGGACGCTCGTCTCGTTAAACGCAACATTTTACGGGCGTCGCGATGCGCAACGTTGCCGAATTTCCAGTTCTTTACTCGGCAATATCTCAGAAAGAAAGCGTTTTGGGCCCATGTTGAATATGACATTTTTTGTTCGTAATAATAAGTAGAATATGAGGTTTCAATATTTCACACCTTAACCGAGCCACCCTGTATATCTACAGAAATAATTTCTAAAATGGACTACTTTGGAAAAAACATACGGTTTTTAGCCCCCCCGTCTCTCATTTCCCCTCATCCCCTCTTTTCCACACGGTAAAATTACTCAAAATCAATTATACAGAAATGATTTCAAAAATGGATTATTTTGGAGAAAACATACGTTCTCTTCCCTCCTCCTTCTTACTCATCACATCCTTTCTACAGGGTAAAATTATCCCAAAATCAATTATATTGAAATAATTTCAAAAAAAGAGCATTTCAGAGAAAACATGCCATTTCTTTATGCAAGTTGCATATTTCAATGGTAAGTAATTATTAAAAAATGATAGAAAAAAGGTAATTTAGAGGAACTATGATTCTTTTTATCATTCTCCACCTCCTCCCCCCCCCCCCCCATTAAAAAAAATCATCAATTCAATGCAAATAATGACCGAATTATTGAAAATATCGAAAAAAACAGCTAATTTTTTCAGAAGTCGGGTACTTTAGAATTTATAAGTTTTTATAATCCAAAATTACCCACAGATTTTTAAATATTCTAACTTCAAATTCATTTTCAAAAAATAGCCGAAAAAATATTTTTAGAAATTTTTACGGCATCTTTCGTCTGTATCTTCATCATGCCATTTTTAAATCAAGAAATTAAAATTGAATTAATTCTACGAAAATATGCCTCAAGTAACTGAGTATTTCAGTGAAAAACTGATTTTTCCCATTTTTTCTCATGTTTCGTCACTTTTTCAACCACTTTTCAGCTCTCGAAAAATTTTTAAAGTGGTTACCTATTTGACAATATATTTTAAGAAGGATATCGTCTCTCTAATACTGAAAGGACGTAACTCCATAACTTTACTTTTTACAAAAAAACTGAAAAACTGTTTTACTTGAGATTTTTGAATTTTGTGGAGGAGGTGTTGATTTTACTATGTTTTTTTGGTGTTTAGAATGAATTTTCAATAATTTTTTTTTCAAAATACCGATTTTTAGTTATTGAAATGGAGTTACGACTTTTTATACTTAAACACGGAAAACTTATGGAGTTACGCCAAATTAAAAATCGGTATTTTGAAAAAAAAAATTGGAAATTCATTCTTAACATTAAAAAAGCATATTAAAGTCATTACTTCCTCCACAAAATTCAAAAATCATAAATAATACAGGTTTTCATCACTTCTGTAAAAAGTAAAGTTTTAGAGTCAAAGACATTTTAGCCTTAGAAAGATAATTTGATGGAGTTACGACCAAAAAGTTTCAAAATTTTCAGAATATGGAGTTAGGCTAACATTTTTTTTTTTAATTTCAAGAATTTGCTTTTTGGGTTTAAATGATGTTATCACCAGTTGGAGGACGTCCCAAAGTTTCCATTTCAGCAAAAAAACAAAAATTGCTTAGTTTTGGAGTTACGATCTTTTACTCGTAGCATTAGAGGGACGATGTGTTTTATTACTTTGGAGGGGGGGGGGGATTAGAAAATTTGGGTAGAAAAATCTTTAAAATCGTATTTAATGTTTTTCAATTTTACACAAGAAAAAAAATTAAAATTTTTACTTGAAAAAAATTGTTTTTACTTTTTCAAAATGTGATTCTTTTTTATCAAAGTGTCAAATTGTCGAAAAAATAATTTAAAATACTTGATAAAATTTTTGAAAAATTGCCAATATAGAATACAGAAAAACCACACTTCATTTTCTTTTCTCTACGACGCGACATGATTATGACTTTACATACAATTTATGACACATCCCCCCCAAAAAAATACGAAATTTTTACCAATACGAGTTTCAATAATTATCGCAAAAAAAACATTGAATTTTTGATAAAGAAAAAATTGGGTTAAAGAACATTTTTGCATGATTTTTTTAAAAAGTCGATTTTTTCATAAACTTATCTTACATTTTTTAAAAGTTCGTCATCAAAGAAATTAGATAATTCAAAGAAAAAAATAGCACCTGTTCATTTTTCAATTATTCTTTGAAAACCCTAGCGAATTTTTCTTCCTCTCTACCAAAATTTATGATTTTTCGTCCAGAAATTTTAAACTCACTTCAATTTTCAATTTATTACTTCAGAAAATTACAACTTTCATTAAATTAAAAATTTTCACCCAGACTCGAAACTTAATATTTATCAAAATCCATTGGACTCATTCATTACAAAACATTTTCTTCGCAAATGAAAAGCAATTAGGATACGTCATAAAACAAAACTTCCAATAACGTAATTATCGGCACATCTACCTACTTTCGCGCCGGCATTCGACATCGATACTTAGTCCTGCTAGTATTAATCGAAAGTGAAAAAATGTGAAACCCGCGACTATCGTACGACGGGGTGAAAAATAGACGTCTAAAAGGTCATTACGTTCCCATCGGGGAGCAGACCTTTGCTCGTCAGTACACCCGTAGCTACCATAAAATTACGAAACAATAATAATTTTACACACGCGGATAATAAAACCGGCAGAAATATGCGTTTAATTTGAAAACAATCGTAAATCATTCGGCGTCATCAATTTGCCACAGAGATATAAAAAATTTTCAATCAATTCGGAAGTAGAAGTCCTTCGGTATCATAGCACATACGCTCGTCGCATTCGTCCATGGCCATCCGCGGCGTAATACGATACTACATTGTAGCAGACGAAGGAAAGCATCGAAAACGTAACCCTTCCTGCTCCACCTACACGTACTCCGATTAAAGCCGCTCTAACGTGAAACATACGATGATTAATCGGCGGTTAATTACGGTGATTCGACGAATTCGTCCATCGCACGGAAGAGGGAAAAAAAGAAGAGAAAAAATAGAGAAGAATACGCGAAGAAAATAATTCATTGAAAAATCACCACATTCTACAAAAGCGTACACATCTGGTCGAGGTCACTAACCCTGCTATAGTGGTAATCTGATCATTGTGAACTCGATATATGTATATCGAATTACAATACCGGAAAACTACGACTTTATATGCGATAAAAGCGTGTACGAGAACGCGCGCCCGAGCAATTTTTCTCATTTTTTTATGAATTAACACGAATATTTTTTCGGGTCCGATGTATCCACCGGGAACCGATTTCAGTTCGAGTTACACGTTTCATTAATTCGATCGAATTTTTTCCCATAATCGAGTCACTCAGATGAACCGATCCGATGACCAATGCCTAGCCGAAGAAAACACATCTCGTAAACTCATTACATATGCAACAAGTGCACCGAGATGGTCGTTCAAAACCATCGAAGTCGACTGACCCATAGACTTTTATACGCTGGATGGGGAAACAGATTCCTCAAAGTAGGATACCATAAGGTATCTGAACAGCTGAAACAATGTGAGAGAATTCAATCGGATTCGGAATAAAAATCGTACTGCTCGAACAGCTCCGTGAGAATGAATCAGTTTCGATAAAAAGAACCGAACGATTGCTCCTGCGAACTGTCGAGCTGCAATTTTCATAACTTGAATCGTCTCGTGGGAACGACAGGCGTACCAGGGTAACGCGATGAGATAAATTCGTTTCCGAAATGAACTTCTAATTGGTCTTTTTTCGGTTCTTTTCTTTTAGAAATATCACAAATCAAACAGCACAAATTACGTAAAACGTATTCGCGCTTCTTTGTACCGCTGCGCGATACGTCAAGGTAATAATTTGAATACTAAAATAAGACTAATAATTTTAGGTTGGACGGATGGATATATAAGCGCGCCGAGAATTAACAACTATATTATACGTTTCTATTTTGGAGGATGCGTTTAAATGGGTGTTAATGAAACACGAGTATACTGCAGATATCGCCGCACCGAGCCCCCCGCCGGTGCGTTAACGAAAAGCGCGTGAAAAATTCACATATTTAGATGTCTCGATGGTAAAGCTAACAATACAATAACATATTTCCTGCTTCTAATAGCCCAGTCGCTATAGATAAAAGGATCAGTTCGGTTAGAGGCGGATGAGCGTTGAGCAATTGGGCACCTATTTTTAAAATGAGAATTACAGTTAGGAATGGCTTAGTCGACGAATTTTGTTTAGTTTCAGAGTGATAAGTGGGCTAGGTATTTGTTTACCAGAGAAATGGCAGGTTTTGAGGTTAGAGTTGATAATTGTTCGGAAATTTTGATGAAATTTGCGAATTTTTTAGGCCTAGAAATTTAGCCTTGATTGCTATAAACATCAAAATGACTGGAAAAACATTTCACCAAGAAGTTGGTAAATTGTAGGAAAGTTATGAGAAAAAAGTGATTTTGATTCAAAAGTCGAGAAAAAATTTAAATTACTTATTTTTCAAAAGTTATATTTTTTATTCTGAGAAATGGCAATTTGTGGCAATATTTTGCGAATTAATCTATATTAGCAAATTTCTCAAGTGTAAAGTAATTATGCATTGAAATGAATTGAAAAATTTGGTACAATGTAAAAATCAGTAAAAAAATTTAAAAATGCAAACATTGCTCAAAATATTGAGAATTTTGTTATTTTTTTTTTAATTTATAAAAATGTCTGAAGGTGAAAATCATTCAAGCAATACCTATTAATAAAATTTCTGTTCGATACACTTCGTTTAATTATTCATTATTTTTACTGCAATTATATGTCAGTAAGAGATTTTATGGTTTTTTTTTCAATTTTAAATGTCCCTCGTAAATTTTAGAACTTTTTACCAGCATGTATCGCATTTTACAATTTTAATCCTTAAACATAGATATTTTTAAAATTAAAAAAATTCTGAAAAAATTGTTATCGAAGATTTTAAAATGATCTTTAAAAAAATTTACTGTTTTGAATTAAAATCTAATTTTATCGAGACTTGAGAATCCTACTATTAATATTATGGTCGAATTCGATTTTAAAATATCGATATCAATTGATTTCGATAAATATAAAGTATTGATTCTAACCAACATGGAAAAAAAGTTGAAGAATGTAAATCCTTGATGATTTAATATCGATATTTCGAATACGAACAATATCGATATTGAGTAAATAATTTGAAAAAATCTTCGAAATGTAACTTCGATGATTTCATACTGTTATTTTTCAATAATATACTCGTACCTTCGAAAAATCGATTTCCTTTCACTCAGAAAAAAATTCAGAAAATGAATATCAAAAACTTGGAACTGGTGTCTTTTTTAGACGCGTCGACATGTGTTGTAAATTAAAATCGCACTTGGCCGAGACATTCAGTTGATTCATTAGGTATATAATTTCGATATTATTTTTTCGATTTCGTCAAAAAATACAAAATATCGATATAATTCAACTCGAAAAATGGAAGAAGGAAATATTTGCAATTTTCATATCGATATTTTTATTTTAAAATATCGAGAATCAAAATCGATTTAGGTCGAAATGATAACTAACAATATTGATATTTTTCGACTTCGGTAGAAAATATCGATAATATTCAATTTGAAAAAATTGAAAAATTAATCCCGAAAATTTTATATCGATATTTAAAACTAAACCTCGATTCTGGTCAGAACAGGAAACACACGATATCGATATTTTTATATCGATATTAATCGATTTCATATCGATATTAGTCGATTCCATATCGATATTGATCGACTTCATATCGATAATTCGATTCCATATCGATATTAGTCGATTTAATATCGATATTAGTCGATTTAATATCGATATGAGTCGATTTAATATCGATATGAGTCGATTTAATATCGATATGAGTCGATTTAATATCGATATTAGTCGATTTCATATCGATATTAGTCGATTTCATATCGATATTAGTCGATTTCATATCGATATTAGTCGATTTCATATCGATATTAACCGACTTCATATCAATAAAAAATCGATATTAACCTACTTCAAATTGAGAATAAATCATACTGTTCGATTTCAAATCGAAAATAAATCGATTTTGATTGATTTCAATAAAAAATATTGCAATCCATCATTTCCCTTATTCGCTATCGAAATCAAATTTGCTGGATTTTTGATAACCAACATCGGTATTTTTCGATTTCGAAATAAACTATCGACATTATTCAACTCAAACAATTTTCAGAAATTAAACATGAAATATAGTCTCGGTCAAATTCGACAACATTTTCGATATTTTATATTTGATATGAAAATTACCACCATCAAATTTTCCAAGATATCGATATTTTACTTTTATTTTTGATACGAAATATCGAGATTATTCAACCCAAAAATTTTTAAAGCTAAACATCGACGATTTGGCATGAATTTTTTTCAGTAGGTATTTATTTACCTTCAAAATCGGATCTGGTCAACTATCGAAACGCAATATCGATACTTTCAATTTTGATACATCAACAATTATAAAAATATTAATCAGTAGGTATTATCGAAATTTGTGACTTAGAATAATTCGTGATTCAATAAAAAAATCGAGTTTCGACGTGATGGAAAAAAATCAAATAATGAGCCCAAAATTTTTGAAAAACACGAATCTTGTGGTTTTGTATCAGTACTTTCTCGTTTTTAATTCAAATTGATGTTAAAATTCAACCACATTCAATTTTTCAACAAAAATATCAATATTGATATATCAATTTTTTTACAATAATCAGATCTCGATATATTAATCTGATTTCGATATTAATCAATTCACAGCGTTTCAACTTTAGATTTTCAAAAAATGAAAACGTGATTTTCATTCTAAGCCTTCAATTTTGGAGCCTGGCATCGCTATTGTAAAAACTTTTTCCACGTAGGTATTTTTTTGAATTTTATGGCTGCCGCAAATCAGAAAAATTTTACGACGTTGCAAATTCGTCGGTAATTTTCATAATTAACAACGTAACGGATTCATTTCAAATTATAATTTTTTCGTTTACGACTTCATTGAAACGTACGAAATTCCAGACATGCAATTACTCCATGCACTGCTCCCTCCCCCCCACCTCACCCATACCACGCTAAAACTAGGTACTAATGCAGATTTTCATACCGTTAATGCGAAACCTCATATGAAAATTGAAACCAGACCGGGAAAAAATCGCGATAAAAATCCAGCTCAATTTTTTATTTTGGCGCATCAATTAAAATTTAATCTCGAATTTCAGGTACTTTTGCACTTTTAGTGGTGCATTGCTTTCGCCAATTAAATTTCATTATTCGAATCGAAATAAATTCCGGCAATATGTAATTTAGCTTCTTATTCGGTTGAACTTGAAATTTCGGTCATATCGCCCATTACACCGAGTTAGTTCGAGGCGAATGAGATAAAATTATAAAAATTCGATTTACGAAAAAAAAAAAGGTAAAAAATTTGAATTGTTAATGACTTACACCTCCTAAAATACAGATACAGGTACACGGAACACGACGAGTCGATGGCAAACCGACACGATCGTTTAAAATTACCTCGTCGAGTTGGAAATCGAGTATACGAAAAATTGTCGTTTGTCTGGTCGATTATGTCGTCGCGTAATTCACCGGCCACTCCAGACTACGAATGTGGTAAAGTTCAACATTGTAATGGTTATTTCGGTTATAAAATTAATAAAACCGCACGTAGGATTGCGCTAGCGAAAGGTTATAGACAGCCGAGTTCACAAATATATGCGGTTAATTGGCTATACGAATAGACCGGTCGGAGGCGACGCGGTAGCGGGGTGTTCACTTCGCAGCGCAACGCGGTACCTATTTCAAAATGATATTTATTTTTTAACGACTTATACATTGTACGATGGTCGAATGTTTGCCAATTAATTAACGATGAAATAGTAATTACTCGAGGTGAATTTATGTTCGGTCGTGATCGTTTAAACGACGATCGCGACGAGGGAGGAAAAAATTCGTGAATTCGTCGAATTGTCTTATACCATCGTTCAAGTCTCCGAAGGCGGTGCGGCGATTCGCGCTTTACCAATTCGTACGGCGATGGGAGTTGAACTGTGCTGCAAAATGCATACGTAATATTGGTAAATTAACTAATTATTGTAATTAAGAATAATTTTTTCGGTTCAAATTAATGTCCGGCGATTGTTGCGGTCGCCTTAATGAACCAGTTGCAATTTTTTTTTCTCATCTCGTGAGCGCAAAACGTTCTAATAAGAGATCGGCTTCGGCGATAAGTTGAGCATTTTTTTTGGTCATTAAAATAATTCGCCGTTATGTGCAGTAAATTAAGACATTTTGGTGCGTGGTCGTGTTGATATTTCATGACCAGCAAATGAGTACGTAGTCATTTTGAAAAATTATTTCAACGGTAAATTATTATTATTCGGCGTGTTTTTTTTCCTCTTTGCTCGACCGTTTGTGTGCCTTCTTCGCTACGAATCGCATTTTCGGGGCTAATTTGCTGTCGTCTGTCGCGTACGTGGCGTATTTGTCAATCGCTAGATGCGGTGGACATCGGTGACGCGCGATTGCAGCGTTACGAATGGAAATTTTCACTGTACGGTTGCGAATCGCCGTGCGAGGCTTCGTCATAAGTGATACGTTCGATTCGGCCGATCGACCTTGATTTTCTTTAATTACCTAGTAAGAGATAACGTATCGTCTAGACTGGTCTTATCGAAGCGGTGTTAATGTGAATGAAAACGGTTTCGGATTAGAATGTGATCAGTGATCACCGTGGAAATGAATCATTTTAATGTGGTTCTATTTTTCTCAGGGTTGATTTTGAAATTTGAATTTTTTGAGGAAAATCTTTAAAATTCCAATTGAATAATCATGATCAGAATTTTATGCAGGGGGAAAAAAATTAAAAATTAAAAATTAGATATTTTGGAGCAATTTTTTTTTAAAAAGAACTATCTTTCGTGGTGTAAATTAAAAATTTGCTAATCTAAGAGTATAGTTCCATCGATTTTTTCACAAAAAAAAAAACATTAAACTTCACCCCCCCCCCCCATCACATTTATGTGTTCGGTCATTATGTAGGAGATGAGAGGAAGCGAGAAGGGATAAAGGTGTTCAAATTCAACTCCAATCTCTCACATTGTACCCGAATTTATTAAATTTGAAAAAATCTTAAAAATTCAAATACAAAGTTTATTTTGCAACTTTTATTTCAAAAATCATTTTCTCAGTTTCATAAAATGTGAAAAAATAGAAAAAATATAATTATGTACCTGGCATAAGTAAATTTATTTCTTAATTTTCACTTGAAATTTCAGTACATTTTCATAATATTCCTGTTTTTTTAATTTATCGATATCCTATTTCTTCACATCGATGTGTAATTTTTTGAATGAAAAATTATCTAGGTATATGTTTTCCTGCTCAGCATCGAATTTGTTAGATTATCGATACTTTCTAAAAATTTCAATGTTTTTCACTACTTAATCAGTAATTTTCAATCATCGTTATGGTTTCAATTATTAATGTTTCGATTATATTGAATTCGAAAAGAAATCGATTTTTGACATTTAAAAAAAATAACGAAACCAAATATTTGAGTAGATGCGTAAAATTCAAAACCAACCTAAGGTCGCCATATTTTCTAAATCACTGATGCCAAATATTTTTATCGATAATTTTGATCGATATTTTTCAATTTTGATACTAAATTATTAATCTTGATACTTTTACTAAAAAATCGAAACCGATGTAAAAAATCAACATATTTTTTTCAAGTCGTGGACTTGTTTTAAATTAAGAACGTCGATAATCGATAATTTAAAATCGATATTTTTTCGATTATCGATATCTTATTTCATACCCCATCAAAAATTTTGTCCAAAAAGTTACGATTTTGGAAGCTTATCAATTCGTATCAATTTTTAATTTCAAAATGGAATTTATGCGTGAAAATGATTTTAGTTTTCAGCGTCAATTTTCAAGAGGGAGAGAATTGGGGCTATCTCCCCTCCCCCAATCAGCGACCGAAAATGGCCGATAAACTGTTGAAAAATGACTATTTTTTGTTTTTAAAATGTAACTATTCAACTTCATTTCAACCTATACAGGGTGTCTGACAAAATTTGTTGAGCAAAAAGCTTGACTTAGCTTGACCTTTTGGAATGACTTTTGGATGACTTTTCCGAGCGCCCCCCCCCCCCCAAGTTTGGGAAGCTGTGCACTAGTCACCCCCCCCCCTGTGATGGTAAAAACATGGATAAAAATGAACGCGTTTTTTTGCTTTACAGCAAAAATCTTAGAACATGGATATGTCAGTAAGATATACCATACTCTCAAATTTAATATAATTCTTCAGGATGTTCATCAACTTATATTCAACATGGGATGTACTTCTTTCAATGCCCTTAAGGTATGGCAGCTTCATTTAGTTACTGTGTTACTGCTATTACACAGGTCTAAAGACACTTTTGATTACCATTAAGGAGAGGGATGCACCATTTACTCAGCTTCTAGTGCTGTGCCCAGAGATGTAAAAATGCGGTATTTAATTTTTTCGGTATTATACGGCGGTATTATACGTATAATACGGTATAATACGGTATTTTAATGGTAATTTATTCTAACTCAAACTCCCACTCCAACCCCATTTTCCCACTGTGCGCATGCGCAGAGCAAATGAGTGCATAATAATGGGGTAAAATACCAAAAATTACAAAATTATCATTAAAAATGTCTCAAACTTACATAAAATGTTTGATTTTTCAAAATTTCTTCGAGCACACACTGGTTTTTAAGCGATTTTGATCAAAATTTAATAAAACATGTATTATACAGTATAATATGGTATTTTATTTTTGTATAATACGGTATTTTACGCGTATTATACAGCTGTATTATACGTGAATAAAATACCTTACATCTCTGACTGTGCCTCTACCAAACTAGCGCACATCTTCCCAACTACTATCTCTCAGACAATCGTTTTCCGGCAATCTTTCCCAACTTTCTATCTGACATTCTGTCTAACTTTCCATCCAACATTCCATCTTACGCTCCATCTAACTTCTTTGAGTCTAACATAATGTCATAATGTCTTAATTTAAAAATGTTACTGTCTAACGCTCCATATAATGCTCCATCTAACTTTCCATCTAACGTTCCATCTAACTTCTTCCAGTCTAACATAATGTCATTATGTCATAATCTAAAAATGTAACTGTTTAAAACTCCATATAACGCTCCTTCTAACTTTCCATATAATAATCCGTTTAATTCCGATCGACTTTCCGATCGACTTTCCGATCAAATTTCCTTTTGACCGACTTTTCAACTGACCTTTCAACAGCTTTCCAACTATCTTTCTAATTTCCAACTATCTTTTCAACTCAACTTTTCAATCAACTTTTCGACAGCTTTCCAATCATCTTTCTGATTTCCAACTATCTTTTCAACCGACTTTTTGACCGACTTTTTGACATACTTTAATCTCTCCAAGTCTAACATGTTATCAGCAAATTATCATGTTCAAATATGATATTTAATTATATTTATAAGTTTTTTTAAGTCTAACATAATGTCATAATGTCTTGATCCACCGTAACAACATAATGTCATTATGTCTTGATCCACTGTGATCATTACACATAACCCATAACCCGTCCAAGTCTAACATAATATCAGCAAATTATTATGTTAAAATATAATATTTAATTTTATTTATAAGTTTTTTTAAGTCTAACATAATGTCATAATGTCTTGATCCACCGTAACCGTAAGAATTTTCAAGCGTAACCATTTTCAGGCGTAAGAATTTTCAGGCGTAAGAATTTTCAGGCGTAAGAATTTTCAGGCGTAAGAATTTTCTAGCGTAACAATTTCAAAATTTTACCCCCCAGGCCTAAAGACATATCCATGTCAAAATTTATCCACATATTTCACCACAAGGAAAATGTGTTTCCAGTGGTGGTAAAAACGTGGATAAAATTTATCCACATATTTCACCAAAACGAAAAAGTGTTTCTAGTGGTGGTAAAAACGTGAATAAAATTTAATCCACATATTTCACCACAAGGAAAAAATGTTTCCAGTGGTGGTAAAAACGTGGATAAAATTTATCCACATATTTCACAACTTGATGAAAATCATTTCACAGAAGGGTGAAAACGTGGATAAAATTTATCCACATATTTCACCACAACGAAAAAGTGTTTCTAGTGGTAGTAAAAACGTGGATAAAATTTATCCACACATTTCACCACAACGAAAAAGTGTTTCTAGTGGTGGTAAAAACGTGGATAAAATTTATCCACATATTTCACCACAAGGAAAAGGTGTTTCCAGTGGTGGTAAAAACGTGGATAAAATTTAACCACATTTTTCACCACAAGGAAAATGTGTTTCCAGTGGTGGTAAAAACGTGGATAAAATTTATCCACATATTTCACCACAAGGAAAAAGTGTTTCCAGTGGTGGTAAAAACGTGGATAAAATTTAACCACATATTTCACCACTTGCAAAAAATCATTTCAGAGAAGGGTAAAAACGTGGATAAAATTTATCCACATATTTCACCACAACGAAAAAGTGTTTCCAGTGGTGGTAAAAACGTGGATAAAATTTATCCACATATTTCACCACAAGGAAAAAGTGTTTCCAGTGGTGGTAAAAACGTGGATAAAATTTAACCACATATTTCACAACTTGATGAAAATCATTTCACAGAAGGGTGAAAACGTGGATAAAATTTATCCACATATTTCACCACAACGAAAAAGTGTTTCCAATGGTGGTAAAAACCTGGATAAAATTTATCCACACATTTCACCACAACGAAAAAGTGTTTCTAGTGGTGGTAAAAACGTGGATAAAATTTATCCACATATTTCACCACAAGGAAAAGGTGTTTCCAGTGGTGGTAAAAACGTGGATAAAATTTAACCACATATTTCACAACTTGATGAAAATCATTTCACAGAAGGGTGAAAACGTGGATAAAATTTATCCACATATTTCACCACAACAAAAAAGTGTTTCTAGTGGTGGTAAAAACGTGGATAAAATTTATCCACACATTTCACCACAACGAAAAAGTGTTTCTAGTGGTGGTAAAAACGTGGATAAAATTTATCCACATATTTCACCACAAGGAAAAGGTGTTTCCAGTGGTGGTAAAAACGTGGATAAAATTTATCCACATATTTCACCACAAGGAAAAAGTGTTTCCAGTGGTGGTAAAAACGTGGATAAAATTTAACCACATATTTCACAACTTGATGAAAATCATTTCACAGAAGGGTGAAAACGTGGATAAAATTTATCCACATATTTCACCACAACGAAAAAGTGTTTCCAGTGGTGGTAAAAACGTGGATAAAATTTATCCACATATTTCACCACAACGAAAAAGTGTTTCCAGTGGTGGTAAAAACGTGGATAAAATTTATCCACATATTTCACCACAACGAAAAAGTGTTTCCAGTGGTGGTAAAAACGTGGATAAAATTTATCCACATATTTCACCACAAGGAAAATGTGTTTCCAGTGGTGGTAAAAACGTGGATAAAATTTAACCGCATATTTCACCACAAGCAAAAAGTGTTTCCAGGGGTGGTAAAAACGTGGATAAAATTTAACCACATATTTCACCACTTGCAGAAAATCATTTCAGAGAAGGGTAAAAACGTGGATAAAATTTATCCACATATTTCACCACAAGGAAAAAGTGTTTCCAGTGGTGGTAAAAACGTGGATAAAATTTAACCACATATTTCACCACTTGCAGAAAATCATTTCAGAGAAGGGTAAAAACGTGGATAAAATTTATCCACATATTTCACCACAAGGAAAAGGTGTTTCCAGTGGCGGTAAAAACGTGGATAAAATTTATCCACACATTTCACCACAACGAAAAAGTGTTTCCAGTGGTGGTAAAAACGTGGATAAAATTTATCCACATATTTCACCACAACGAAAAAGTGTTTCCAGTGGTGGTAAAAACGTGGATAAAATTTAACCACATATTTCACCACAAGGAAAAAGTGTTTCCAGTGGTGGTAAAAACGTGGATAAAATTTAACCACATATTTCACCACAAGGAAAAAGTGTTTCCAGTGGTGGTAAAAACGTGGATAAAATTTAACCACATATTTCACCACTTGCAGAAAATCAATTCAGAGAAGGGTAAAAACGTGGATAAAATTTATCCACATATTTCACCACAAGTAAAAGGTGTTTCCAGTGGTGGTAAAAACGTGGATAAAATTTATCCACATATTTCACCACTTGCAGAAAATCATTTCAGAGAAGGGTAAAAACGTGGATAAAATTTATCCACATATTTCACCACAAGGAAAAAGTGTTTCCAGTGGTGGTAAAAACGTGGATAAAATTTATCCACATATTTCACCACAACGAAAAAGTGTTTCCAGTGGTGGTAAAAACGTGGATAAAATTTATCCACATATTTCACCACAACGAAAAAGTGTTTCCAGTGGTGGTAAAAACGTGGATAAAATTTAACCACATATTTCACCACAAGGAAAAAGTGTTTCCAGTGGTGGTAAAAACGTGGATAAAATTTAACCACATATTTCACCACAAGGAAAAAGTGTTTCCAGTGGTGGTAAAAACGTGGATAAAATTTATCCACATATTTCACCACAACGAAAAAGTGTTTCCAGTGGTGGTAAAAACGTGGATAAAATTTAACCACATATTTCACCACAACGAAAAAGTGTTTCCAGTGGTGGTAAAAACGTGGATAAAATTTATCCACATATTTCACCACAACGAAAAAGTGTTTCCAGTGGTGGTAAAAACGTGGATAAAATTTATCCACATATTTCACCACAACGAAAAAGTGTTTCCAGTGGTGGTAAAAACGTGGATAAAATTTATCCACATATTTCACCACTTGATGAAAATCATTTCACAGAAGTGTGAAAACGTTATAAAATTTATCCACATATTTCACCACAACGAAAAAGTGTTTCTAGTGGTGGTAAAAACGTACGTAATTTTTAATAACTATATTTTTGAAAAAGCTTGGCCTTTTGAGTAAATCAGGGTAAATTGGTCAAAAAGCTTGACTTTTCAGCACTAGCATGACCTTTCTGAAAAATGCTTGACTTTTCAGGACAGCTTGATCTGTTAGACACCCTGAAATATCTCTTAAATTTGAGACGCGTCATTTTTCAATTTTTAACTGCACAAACCTCGTTTTTTTCTTTTTTTCTGACTTTGGCATTCTTGCTACTAACAAATGTTGCCTCATTGAGGGAATGCAAAAAATTCGGCATAAAAAATTCATATTAGCGAGTCTAATCGACCCCCCCCCCCCCATTCCTTATTGCTCATCAAATTTTTATTAGATTAATGTTTATATGTACCTTCAGATCAATGTATAATTTTTTCCCATAATGTGCTTTCATCGGACTTGAATGACACAAAATTACCTTAATTTTTAAAACTCCTATTAAAATTAAGGTTCAATTTTTTTTTTATTTCACATCCCCATAGATAAAATTAGTTACCCACTATATTAATCCACAGTCCTTATCACTATCACTTTTCTTATTTGGAGACCTTGTGATCGAATCATCATAATTTTTTCCCATAATGTGTTTTTCTGTGACTTAAAAAATGAAACAAACTGGCCTTGATTTTTAAAATTCCGTATTAAAATTATCGCTCAATTGTTCTTCTTCATTTCACATACCCATCGATAAAATTCAATTACCTTATTCATAGTTTTAATTACGAAATCGAGTAATCGACCCAGCCCTCAATCGAGTAAGTAATTTTTTCCATAAGTATTTTTCATTTTTATATAAATTAACATTACGATACTTTTCTTCATTCGAAACATTCTCGCCTTTTGTCGTAAACGCCTTCCTACATGAGTTGGTTAAAATTACTCCTTTAATGTTTTACTCTCGGTTCGTTGTTTTCCCCCGTTCTCCACATTCTGGCTCATAATCTACTGGTTTAATCACCGATATAATGCATCTTTTTTTTATAATGCGTACCCGGGTGGTCCGTTTTTCTCTTTCCTTAACAACGGTACTACTTGTTTTTTATGTCCGAAGATAAAACTTCCCCTTTCCGTGAACAACTGTTTTTCAATACTTTTAATAGTCTCGTGTAAAAGTAATTGAAAAAATTGGCAAAAAAATTGCTATTTAGGTATTTACGAGTGAAAAAATGCAAAAAGGGGGAAAAACTAGGTTATCGTATTAAATCGCCTACCTACATTTCGTGATATCTAAAAATAGACTCAAATTAGAGGTTAATTTGAAAAGAAGCAGAGACACGCTACGAGGCAATCATTTATTCCAAGTTGAAAGATGCGAGTGCCATTAGAAATTCTCGAAGCGCCGGACACGTTGTTCGAATAAAATTACAATTTAAAAATCAAATATTTATTATGTAAAAATTAGCATAATAAAGATAACGCTTGTTTAAATGTGTCGAGCGAGGTAATCGGATGTTTACATTTTGAATAATGTAATAAAGGAAAAGGGTGCACTTTTAGTATAATATGATACGTTATAGAGGAAAAGCACCTTTCTGGAATTAACGAAGGGGAAAAAGGGTCTCTGGAAATTGGGTCAATTTGTACTAGTAGCGGTTACTTGCCCCTGACCAAAACCGTGAGCCAGTGATTTGGACATCATTCGTTGATTTTCGTGTTCTACCACATCACTTGTCATTTTTTTCATTTTTTTCAACTCTAAATTTTTTCAATTTCTACAATCAATTTTTTTCAAAACTGCATATCCAGTTTTTAAAATTTTCCCATCGGTAAATTTTTTCAAAATTTTTACAACTTTGATTTTTTAAATTTCATATGTTTAGGTATTACTTTTTAAAATTTATTCTAATTCTCTATTAAATTGAAAGAAATTTTGAAAGGGTGAAAAATATTTATTGCAAAATTCAGTTGGAAAAATTTTTCCGAAATTGTCAATTGAAAAAATTTTTTGGTTGAAAAAAAAATTGAAGGAAATTTTTTAAATAATTGGATCCAATTTTCGAGTTGAAAGAAATTATAAAAACCACAAAATTGAATAAGGTTTTATTAAATTTTTTTCCAAAGTTTAAAATTTTTCCCACAATTCTTTTTTATCTTTGAATTTAAAAAAAGTCTTCATTTTTTTTCAATATTTTTTCTTCTAACTCAGTTATTTATGGAATTGAAAAATATTCCAATAATAATTAAAGGTGGGAAATTTTTTAGAAAATTCAAAATTAATGTTATTGATGGTAAAATTTTAAAATTAGTGTAAAATTGTGTTTTTTTTTCGCTTGCTTTTCGTCTGTCATTTTATTTTTATTTCAATATGATTTTTCACATTTTTGTTCACTGAACTTTTTTCGTAGGCGTGACTGGTGGGTCTTTTCCCAGATTTTTCAATTTTTTTTCTCTTCAGGGACAATTTTTTTAATAAAATTCGGTAATGTGTCCTTGTGGCAATATCCTTTTTTCAAGAAAATTTTCAATACTGAAAACTGTTTTCAGAAAAAATTCAGAAAAATACACATAAACATGGAAAAATAATTATAAGAAAATTTTCAGTTGAAAAAAATTCTGGTGTTGAAACTATTTGAGAACAAAATTCATAGTTGAAAGAAATTTTTGAGAAAAAGTGGGATTCTTACATACCCCCAAAAATGGGAATCTATTCGTTCATTCTTTCCCATGGGTATTTCGTCGGGAATAAACTCACCTATAGGCCAAGTTTTTGAGAAATTGTTCTTTTTTTTGGAAAACCTTGCAATTTTTATGAAATTATGGAAATTTTATAAAACATCTGATTTGTAAAAAATCTTTCTTTTTTAGAAAATTGTCCAAGTTTTAGGAGATTCCTCAATTTTTGGAAAATCGTTCAGGCTGTGGAAAAAAGTCGCTCTACTTTTGCAAAATTATGCGAAGTTTAGAATAATTTCCCAGTTTTTGCAAATTCATCGCAGGTTATGGAAAAATCATTCGAACTCGAGAACACAATCTCTGAGAATTTAAATAACGCTGAATGTACTAATTTACATTCTTCTAATGGAATATTTGAGGTTCTTTTTATGATGTACTTTCGATTTATTTTTGTTTGAGGTCAAAATTTTACTTTGAGTTGGAATATCTGAAATTTCTGGAGCTGAAGTTCATTTCTCTAATTTTAGATAATTTTTGAAATTTCAAAATTATACCTCATCGTCCAGCAAAAAAAATGAAAATTTAATCTAATCAACGAAAACAGCTGAAATTTATTATGTATACCTTATTTTTGACCTTCCGAATCGATTGAGAGCAGTTTCAAGACGTTTTGGAGCCTCCAGAAAATTTTGGAATTTTCCAGCACTGGAAAAAAGCCAATAAAAATGGTCCATGAACTTTAGCACTTTCACACATTTTGAAGTAGGTACCTACCTAATCAAATTTGAAACTTTTTTTTGCGACATGAAGAAAACTGTCGATTTTTTGTTATTGTGGGTAATGGTAAAGAGTTGTTATAATGCAAAGTCCTCTCTAATATTTATACCGACTCGACAAATTAAGGAATTGAATTTTTTCAATCGTCATTATCTGCACATTTTTGATGAATAAAATGACGACGTAAGTCAAAATATTTGGAAATTTATGTCAAATCGTTTCATTAAATTCGTTCCAATATCCATTCCATGGAAAAAAAAATTAATTTCGATTTTGATTCATGTTATTATTTTAATTTTAGTACATTTAAAATTTTTTAGACCTGGATATTTTTTGAGATTTCATTGGAGGGCCCCAAAGTTTTGGCACACTCTACTCAGAAGCTCCAGTCACGCCTATGACTTTTTTCCATTTTATATTATCGAAAATTTGAACTTCATTTCTCGTTTTTATTTCAATAAAAAAAAAAACACACCTCACCACAAATTTCATGTTTTGTACCTACCTCACCACAAAGTTCCACCCCAAGTTGGTGAACTTTAGCGATATAAAATCTTTGGCTCATTGTTTTGGTCAGGGGTAAATAACCGCTAGTATTAGTACTCAGGTCAGAAAACCTCGAATGGTGGCACCCTGGGTGTACAAATTCACCCCATTTTGGACAATGACTTGAAACACAAAACGACGTAAGTGCGATAATAAGCAATATGCGGAAGATAGCGAGCAACAAGTTCAAGGACGTGTATATTCGCTTACGCCTCCTACGTTTAATGTCCTACATTCGGACATTAACATTTTCTCTTTTTTTTCTCCGGTCGCTCGCGCGACGTGGTAACAAAATATACCGGGCCCGGTATACGCTGCGTACATCTAGGTATACGATGGAGAAAAAAAATCACACACTCCCCGAACTCCGGACGACGCAAGGCGAGGCGTCGACGACACCGCATGCATACGGAGGAAAGAAAAAACCCGAAAGGTTAAGGGCATTCCGGAGGAATTGTGGATAATACTCCCGGAAGAAAGATTGGTAGGGATGGCACATTGTCGAATCCCCTCTGGTCCGCCGCAGCGCCTCGTCGCTGGAAACATATCGAACTTCTGCAGAAGTTTCGTCGTCCGAGTGCATTAGTGCGTTGTCGATGAACCGCTGAAGGCCAAGGTCTCTGCCTTTCTTCCTTATTGTGGTTCGTACATAACTAGTTCGATGTTCGTTCGTCGAGTATATTTTAACGGCCCATGACCGCTTATTACAAGGTTACGATAAATTGTACGAATTTTTTTTCGCGTTTGGTTTAGTTTTTTAAATTCGAAGACGTCTTGGGCCGAATTTCTGTACCGTTTTGGCGCGATTTTTCATCTCGATTCGTATGTTTGGTAAGTAAGCGGTTTTTTCATTGGGAAAATCGTAACGCGAATCGGAGTTTTTTTTCGTTCAATTGACCATCGCGAAATTTATAATCGCGTGTGCTGAGTTGGCGAAATTGTTGGTTCGGACGAATTTGCAGCCGGAGACGTATTCCAGTGGAATTGGTGGAGATATTCGACGTGATCGGTAAGAATTGGCGGGTTTGGTTATTTCACCTTAAATTGCACTGGTTTAGATGTTTAGGAGATTAGTGGCACGATCACGAATCGGTATTTCAGAAGTGTAGGGACATCTGTCCATTTCTTGCCAGTATCCGATTATGGTCTCCTGATTTCTTCCCATTTACTTGTTGATCCATTAGTTTTCAATGAGAGGTGCTCAACGTGATCTCAGTTCTTCGTAGATCTCAAGAAAAAAATTGAAAATTTCATTCAGAAGGTTTCAACTTCGAAGGGGCCTTGGTCACTGAAATTTAAAGCCTGTCAATTCTCCTCGAATTTTGATCAAATTCAATTCTGCGAGATATTCGATCAATAAAAATTTTCAGTCGTTTCTAAATCTTGAAGAAACTTTTCAAAGCTAAAATTCTGAGGAAAACTAACATCACAAAGAATTTTCAGTTCAGCAATTCAGATACCAAAAGGAACCAGCATGGATTTCAATTCCGGAAGAAAATTCGATCAGAGTGCAACATCAAAATTATTCTCGAATAATTTTTTAAGGTTCTTCAGAAAATTCGTAGAAAAAATTTCGATCACCTTAGATAGCTTTCTTCACGTTTTAAAAATACGTACATATATGCTGGTTCAAAACTTTAAAAAAATGATCTGAAATATTTAATTTTAATTTTTTATTTCTTTTTAATTCTAATGGGCTCAAGAAATAGAATTTCAATGAAAAATAATCAATTCTTAATAATAAATTTTCAATCTCGCTTCGATTTCACAAAAAATTGGAAGTTTTCAATTTGAAGACAAAAATTCAATCGACTATTATTTTTTTTCAAAAAAAAATATTATTGTCTTATTTCAATATCAAAAATTCCAATCCAAGTTTTAAGAATTCTCGATCAATTTAAAACAATAAAATTTTTAGTTTCATCTTGCAGCCTTGAAAAATTCAATTTTTGGACATTTTTGATCAACAAAAAACTCCAAAAATATTTTTAGCTCCATGGAACTCAAAAAATGTTACTTTTAAAAAAAGCTCCATCAATTTGAAATTTCTCGTATTGATTTTAATTGTACGTACTAATAAAAATCTGTTTTGAAAGAAAAAAATACGAATCTCAAATGCACAATTATTTAAATTTTAATAGAATAATAAAACACTTGAATTCATACCTATAAAAATCATTTAAGTAATTCAAAACTTAAAAAAATGAATATTTTTTGAAAAATTTTCTTCAATTGAATTTCATTAAATACCTACCACATTTAAAAAAAATTTCGATCAATTTTAAGTATCTAAATTTTCAATTAAATCACGTAACCTTGAAAACTTCGACTTTTGGACGAAATTGCTGATCATCACAAGACATCAAAGATATTTTTAGCCCAATTAAATTTCAAAAATTTCAATTTAGAAAGAATTTCGATTACTTATTTAAAAATTTCTCAGATTTTTCTTAAACTTATAAAAATCTAACTTGAAAAAAATACGAATCTCAAATACTAAGTAACAGAATTTTTTAATTTTACCACAGACAAAAATGGAAACTTCCGAATTCAAGAAAAAAATTCAATGTAGCACTTGAAAAAATTATTTTTTCCAAATCCAATCACAACAGATTCGTGATTTTTAAGCGTGATTTTTAAGCATGATCTCATTAATTCGAGGATACATACAGAAATTTCAAGTATTATGTTAATCTAGGAATGTAATTTTCATGAATCTTCACAGATAACTCCAATTTCAAATGAATACTCGATCAACAATAATTCTTTAATTTAAAATAAAAGTAGGCATCAAAAGTATTTTTTTGAAATTTCAAACTTCAAAATTTTTAATTACAATCAAGTTTCAATCAAAATTTTGAAGAAAAAAAATCTGAATGAAAACACTAATCATTTTCAAAAAATATAAAAATTGATCCGAATTTAAAAAAAAAAAACGCCGTCAATTCTAGATGAAAAATTTTTAATCTAGCTTAAATATTCTTCAAATGCCTATAACAATTTCAATTTTAAAGCTACCTTTAATTAATCTCATAAGAAATAGCAATTTTGAACAAGTTTGAATCCCAATAGGTAATTGTCAAAGAATCTCAATTTTTTGAAATACTCATCTCAATTAATTTCAGATGTTGAATTTTAGGAATTAAGAACATATTAGTCTTGAAAAAAAAATTATTCATCTCTAAAATTAAGTTTCTAGTTTAATTTGAGATCCATTAAAACTTCAGGGAATTTCATCGATTAAGTAGGTATGGAAAATAAATCGTTAAATTTTGAGTATCCATTATATTTTTAAACACACAAAAATCCATTAAAGCTTGAAATTTCAGCTCTTTGGAAAATATTTTATAAGGTTGCCTAAAGCTGATGCAATTTTCAATTTCACGTAAATCTCAACAGATCTTAAAAGTCCAAAATACAGCAAAAAATTCAATAAGAATTTTAAAAAATCTCAACTTCTTAACAAAATTTCTTAAATTTGGAGAATAAAATTTTTCAGTTCCATTTATTCAATTCTCAATCGATTTTTGAATTTGAAGCTTGCAAATTTTGGTAAAAAAAAAACATCAAAACAACAGGAAATAAGTAATTTTTGAAAAAAAATCTATATATTTGAAGTAGGTATTTAACTTTTTTTATTCCATTCGAATCTCGATACTTATGGTACTCGTAGCTTTCAAAGACTCCAAATTTTGGTGAAAAAAATCCAGTGAAACGGCAAGAAATCTCCACTTTTTGGAAAAAATATATATAAATCTGACGTACCAATCAATTTTTTTTTAAATCTCACACCTCAAACCCCTCAAATTTTGAAAAAACCTCCACTCTACCATTTGCAAGAAAATTTTCCAATCGATCTATTTCCAAATAAAACACGAAAAAATCCCATTTCTCATAAACCTTCAATCACAAAACCATATAATTCTCAACGCTATTTCCGAATCAAATTTCGTACATCGTAAAAATTTCGATTTCGTTTGAAAAATTTCCATTCAATCTGAAATTCAATGGCAATTGCACCTGATCGCACGTCGTTTTCTTCTCATGGCCATGAACCACCGATCACCGCGTCGGCTCGCGTTCAATCATACGCAAACGACCTTTTTTAAAATTGATATACCTCTTGGTAAACCATAATAATAAAATTTAATGAAGCCAATACGACGATCCAGCGATGATCGAGTTGTAACCATCGTATCACGTAACACCCGACATCCCATACCCTTTCGCACTTCGCCAATAATTACGTTTAAACATCGGGCATCGCCAATGCGAAAACGATTCGAATTAAAAATAATTTATTAAACCGATGACACGGAACGTGTATAATTAAACAAGTCCGAGAATAAGAGAAAAAAACCATTAGGGGTCGTTGATTTGAGAAATGCATCGAAGAGAATCGGATAATGAATGAGTCCTTTTTTCTCCCCTGTGCCCGGAGTAGATACGACAATTTCGTATCATTCATAAATCTCTTCGGGAGTTTTCGCTTTCGAACGTTTGTTTGGCATTTATCGAACTCGCGCGGTATTTTCTAAAACGATTTTAATTAGGTTTATAAGCCGACGTTGGAAAAAAAAAACCACCAACGTGCGTAAACGTCGCTGCGTCGTTGGATTAATTAAAAGCGAATCTTGGCAAGCGAAAAAAAAATTACTTAACCGAATTTTGTTCGTTCGAATGTCATTAACCCAAACATTATAGATCAAATGGTTAATTAAACGCCGTCTTTACCTCGGTTTTCTCCTCGCTCCGGCGTGTTACGTCATACGAGGCTATTAAAACTTTACCGGGTGCTGTCTTTGTTCGTCATCCGTGAACGATACGTTTTATAAGTATGCAAAATTCTACCTCTACGTAGGTATATAATTGTACGCTGCACCGTATACCATCTATCTCTTTTTGTCTCGGAAAATGCAAAGAAGAATAGAAGAGGAAAACAAGAATACGGTGGTAATTACGTGTCGATGACTCAACCGCTCGTAAGAACGTTAAAATTACGAATTTTGACCGCGCGATAAGACGTGTGTAAAGTTGGACGTCTTCAAGTGCATGTTTCTTTTCGAATTGGTATTTTATTTTTCTGGTGCGAGCCAAATCGGCGAAATCGTATCTTGAAAATTCATCGCGAAATAAAAAATCCTGGCTGATTGAATCTTTGGTCAATGGCCGGATTTGGCTGCTGGATATGAATGCATATTTACGACGAGACATCGCGACATCGATAAATGTACGTATACGAATGTATTTTTCAAACTACAAGAATTTTTCCCAAGTTATAAGGGCAATTAGGTACGAGAATGAGGAAATGGTGCAGTAGTTACTAGTTAGATAAGTATAAATCGTGTAATACATTGATCTCTATCTGGCGAAGTAATCTGATAAGGTTAACGATCACAGAACCAGTGCGATAGATCCGAGTGTGCGTTTAATCGGCGGAAAAATTTGTACAATTTGAACGAGATAACCGATCGAAGGAGTTTTTAAGCAAATCGAATAATCCGAATTTCTTAATTTAGAAGTTTAATGGGCTGGAAAAAAATAAAAGGAGAATAAAAGTAAGAATTTGGCTGAGTGAAAAAAAAAGAACGAGGGAGTAGATATGATAATAAAGTGATCTCTTTAATCAGGTATTCTTCAACTTGAATGTTATTTTTAGCATATTTTTAAATCAGATATTCATTTAATTGATCTATATTATAAGTTTTTTTCTTTTTAAAAAAAAAAAAAATACTCTGCACAATTCGAGTGATTTTTTTTATCCTGAAAAGTAAATAAAGTTTTATCATTTAAAAAAATGGGGAAATTAAAAAGAACGAATTTTCGACATTTTTCCAAGTCAAAATTGCTGTTTGTTTCAATTCAAGGCCAAGCCTAAGATTTATTTGATAATTTAGTTTTCTTTTTCTCCCACAAATATGAATCATGAAAACGAAATTTAAAAAGTTGATCATCATTCAAAAAAACAACAAGAATTGAAAGCAGAGAAGTTGAGCTGTTTTATCTCACTGCATCCGACCTTCGCAAGGAGTTGGCAAAAAATAATATAAAAAATTCGACGAGTTTTCCTTTAGAGACAAAAAGCTCAACGATTTACATTTTGAAAAAAGTTGATAGATTCGAAAAAAAAGACGAAGTTCGGTGACCCTAAAAAAAACGAAAATTACAAAGTAAGTACTTATTTCGCCACAGACACGAGCCCTCCAAATTAGATAATTTTTCTTCAGAAATGAAGCCAAAAAATCAACATCAATTTCTAATACTTTTTTTCTACCTACTTAATGAAAGATTTCGTTCAAAATTTCGCACTTCTCCCCTTCTTAAAGTATAAATGGTGAGAACAGAATTTTAGCTATAGAACTCTATATCAAATCAAAACGATTTTTTTCATAATTAAAAAAAAATTTACAAAAATTGAGAGCAAATTAGGAGGAAGGGGTTCAACAATTTTTTCAAATAGTAAAAATTAAAACCAGAAAATCGTTTCTTTGGGGGGGGGGGGAAGCTTGATAATGTTTTGAAAAAAAATTTCTATACACAAATATGGAATTAACGAAGTTCAATGACCTCCAAAAACTAAAATCACGAATTATTTCACTTCGCATATGGACACGATTTTTTCAAATTATGAACTTGGATAATTTTTTCTTTCAAAAAGAATGCCAAAAAATAAGGTCAATTTTTAATATGTTGCAAACAAAGATTTTTTCTATAATTTCGCTTTCACCTTCCCCTCCTCTCCCTCCTCCTTCTCCTCTCCTCCTCTCCAACTCCTCCTTCTAAATTGTAAATTATGAAAAGTTGAAAATAAAAGTTAAAATTGATCCAGTAAATCGAGAATAATTTTTCTTATTGCTGAAAAAAAATTAGAAGTAAATTATGGAAAAGGAAAAGAAAACTGCGAACTGTTTTCTTTCAAAGCAGAAACTTTTGTGAGAAGCTAGCAAATAATAATAAGAAAAATCCAATTGATTTCGGTTTAGAAAGGAAAATTTTCAAATAATGCATTAGTATTTTGAAATGAACTATCCGCAATAAACCAGTGAACTCGAAATAAACAATTCTAAGCAGCTTACTTAACCTAATCTGACCGTGAGATAGGAATTGGATTTTTTTTTTTGTAAAAACTACGAGCTTAAAAACTGAAACTGGAAAATTCCAAATTGAAAATTATACAAATTACTAATATTGAAACGTTTAATTAATAAATGAAAACAAAATTCGTCACCCCGATTTTATTATTTTTCCCACTAAAATAAAGTTGAGACTTGAATTTTAGTACAATTATTAGATGTTTTTTAATGTTTTGACAAAATATTAAAAAGTCACAGTTTTGTAAAATTTGGCTGGCCATATTTTTTTACAGAATTTTTAATATAAATTTCAATGATTTTTCTTAGAGTTTTGTTAGATCCCCCCCCTTGCTATGGCATGGCATGACATATCACGATATCAGTATTTCTGTTAAAATTCATAACTTTTCAAAAATAAACCAAACCAGGTAAATTTCTCAGTTTAAAATACAGTTCTCAACTTTGAAAAAAACACCTATCCCCCTTCACCACAGTACTCTCTCATTCACTGATTTCATTATTTTTCCCGGTAAAATAAAATTGAAGCCTGAATTTTATGTAGTACAATTAGATGTTTTTTTACGTTTGACAAAATATTAAAAAGTCACAGTTTTGTAAAATTTCACTTACCATATTTTTTTTCTGCAGAATTTTGAATACAAATTTCAATGATTTTTCTTAAACTTTTGTTAGATTAACTCTCCCCCCCCCACCCTTCTCTTTTTCTATGACAGGACATATCAATATTTCCGTTAAAATTCATCACTTTTCAAAAACAAACCAAATCAGGTAAATTTTTCAGTTCGAAATACAATTCTCAACTTTGAAAAAACACCTCTCCCCCCTTCATCCCAGCAGAGATTTACTCTAAAAAAAACTCCAAAGAACAAAAATTATCAATTATCAGCACCTTTTCGAAGCACAGAAATCGAATAAAATTTTTTGAAAATTTCAACCAACTTTAGTCACCACTTTTTCTTATTTTTCAATTTATTTCAATTTGAACGAAAACTGAGATAACCTCGTGATTAAAATCGTCAAAAATCATCTCCGAACAATTCGCTGCGTTATCACGAACATCGAAAAAAATCAACGCAATTCGACGATTTTTACGAGCAAAAATTATCCAAGTTTATAATAATTTTTATTATCGATTTTTCCGCGAAAATAATTCGAGATCATTCGCAGCTGATAAATTTTCGACGTTACTCGCCCGAAACAATTATCTGCTCATCAAGATCATTTCCACGTGGGAAATTATGGAACCGCGTGCATTTTTAATACTTTTTTCCTACGTCATTTCAAGACTGATTTATGCAATTAATAGTGGTATTTTTTCGAGCAAAAAAAAATTGTATCATTATAACTGTTCCTTCGTCTATTTTTACAAGACCCGGTGCTCGAGGGAAGGAGACGAACCTCGCCCACAAAATCCACCATAAACATCGTATTCGAATGAAAAATCGCGGCACATTTCATCGCACAAGACACGCGATCAAAATACTGGCGAATCAGAGGAACCTCGTACCTTCTTTGGGACCGGTATATGCCTCTAAAAGGGTATTGGCCTTACATGCGAGCGAGCCAGACATACGGAGGAAACCGTCTCGTAACATTTTTCTTAATTCAATTAAAAAAACATTTGGTCGGTCGTAATCGCATAATATTTCCAAATAGTCAGTCCAACCACCCTAAATATTAAGGCAAAACAAATGTACCCGGTGCCTCGTACACCGAGCAGTATAACTACAAATACCAACACTACGCTAATTACTCGGCAGTTCTGAGAATTAGACACGCTTTATGCATTAATCGGTTGGTTAACTCGGTGCTTAATTAGCAAGCCGAATGAAAAGAAAAATGATAGGAAAAACTGCTCGATGTCGAGGCGGCGTCGAATCAACCGTCTCTGCGAAAAACATTCGGCTAGAAGGGCTGGCCCAGGATTGGGCCATTTCGAGATATTAAATTACACATACGGACTAATCATCCGACATAAATCTCGTAACGAGCCTAATCAACGTAATAATTATAAAACACACGGTAAACATTCTAATTTTCCAAGGTATGGGCGGAATATGACGTTCGCGAAATTCATCATTCTCGTACAAATGACCAAGCAACGCCCATTCGACGAACCTTCGCAATTAAACGCCAATAAATTCGCAACAACGAAATAATTAAAAATTACCCAGCTCTGTAATGCTCTTTGACAGCGAAGATCCCCTCGTATGAGATATTCTCATATATTTTTCCCAACTTGAATTTCCCTATGCATTTGCAACCGGTTGGATTTTTCAATTATTCGTAACCAGGCAGTAGGTACCTGCAATTGCAATGATAATTTAAAATCGTGCTCTCTACCGCCTTATTATTTGCGTTGGAATTGGCGAAAAAAATATCGAACAGGCCCTAACCGTCAGAAAAAAAAGAAGAAATCTAACAGCAAAAATACGCCATAGTCATAAAATTAGTTCTAATTTTAGTTCGCGCATGCGGCGGCTATTAATTAAACTTGTCCGAATAACTGTTATCGTCGTCTTTCTATTACAACCCGATCGTGAAACAAGTGTTATATAAGGAATAAAAAGTCCCCCGCGGATATACCAGTATTCCGAACTTTCGAAGACCCTGACAATGACTCCGCTGCACACACCACAACAAACACATTTATAAAATGGAAGCAAAGCAAAAAAACCGGTAAACTATTTCAATATAATCTGAACTTGTCCTTTAATACGACCAGTGGTTCGTAAAGTTACCTCGAGACGTGTAGACTTTTAAACTGTATAACTGTGTTATTCTTTATTATTTATTTGTACGAGGAGCTCGTTTAGATCGTCAGCTCGGCTGTCTCTGTCGCTGTCGTCGTCGTCATCAATGAAAAATACCGTTCGTGTGGTTTCACATATGTACTGTAATGTACACACCACATACACACGCCGGTAGCCAGCTAAAATATCTATTTCAACGGGCTATGCGGTCATTTGTAATACATAAGAATAAACGACGGTGTACGATGAGCTGCTGGGTGAAAGCCATCAAAAGCACTTATATGTTTTCCTGCAGCCAACCAGCACAGATACTCGGATGATGACGATTCGACGACAATGAGATGAAAAATATCTCAGATGGAAATTATCGTTATTACGGAGACGCGAATTGGAAACTGGTTCGAAAGATGATTTTATTCGGATTTCGACGTATATTCGCAGTTTTACCGGAGCGAAGGCCAAAAAATTGGGAAACGAATATTGAAAAGTTAGAAAAGGTTGGAAATTAATAATTTTGATTGGCTGGATCAAATTTTCAAATTCTGTTGTTATAATTTACATTAATTTTCACCGAGAGAGAGGTGAGGAGGAGGAGGAGGAGGAGGAGGAGGAGGAGGAGGAGAGGAAGAAAAAACTTTACCAAATGAAAAAAAGTTGCCCACAGATGGCGAGAAATAAAAAATTGTGAATGTCAAAAAGTTGCATTAAAGTCAGAAATTAATAATTTTGATCAACTAGATTAAATTTTCAAATTATGTTATATACTTTTATTTTCACCGAGAGAGGGGGAGGCGGAGGAAGGGAGGGGAAGAAAAAAGTTGACCAAGTGAAAAAAAGTTGCCCACAGATGGCGAGAAATAAAAAATTGTAAAACAGAATGTCAAAAAGTTACATAAAAGTCAGAAATTAATCATTTTGATCAACTAGATTAAATTTTCAAATTCTGCTGATATAATTTACATTTATTTTCACCGAGAGAAAGGGAAGGAGGAGGAGGGGAGGACAAGAAAAAACTTGACGAAGTGAAAAAAAGTTGCCCACAGATGGCCAGGAATTGATTTCTAGATTTTTGCTTTTGAAATTTAAATTAACAAAATCTGGTGGAACATGGATTCAGCTTTTTTAAATCAGTAAAATGAATTTTTATTAAAAATTGAGGATTTTTGACTGAAAAAAAAATCACTAAAAAATCGTCAATTTCTAGCGAAAATGTATTTCCTGAAATACGTACTTTGTAATTTTAGCTTTTTCGAAGTCGTTTAACATCGATTTTCTGATATTTGCTTGTTTCCAAAACATATTTTTGTATTAATTTGTTTCAAAAGTGCGAAAAAAAAACCTAAAATGAACATGGGTTTTGTTCACAACTCTCAACAAAAATTCAAATTATTTTTTGAATACATAAAAAAAATTCGTAAAAATGTTCAATCACAATATTTCCAATTATAGATGCCTGAAATTAATTCCTCCTTCTCGTACCCTTTCACTTGAAAAAATTCTAGGATGGAATTTCAGAAGAAATATCAATTCATGAGCCCAAATAGTAATGATTCATTTCTTGACAAGAAACGACGGAGGCAAAGGTTTTCAGATGAAAAATGTTTTTTTTTCCTGAAAGAAGCAACTCCTCCCTGGTTACTAAATACACGAATAAAATTTGAAGTTCGAATGCCATTCAAGTTCCTAATAGTGTTTTTTGTTCAATCACCAAATTTTGACACTTTTTGGGAAAGTGAATCCTCATTTGGCCTTCCTGACTAATTCACCGACAAAAGTAACCAGAAATTTTTCACGTACATATATACACTTCAAATTTTCAGAAATTGGTCAAAATCTCACCTTTACCCCCCTCTTCCCCATTCCAATCAATACCCACATCTCATTTTGAGCAAAAATTAAATGACCACTGGACATCAATACAAATAATTCACATTTTTCAGAAGAATTCGATAGAGTAACTAAAAATTGGAGAAATTCCAAATATCAAATATTTTACTGAATAATCATGAAAAATGTCCTTCTATCAGTCACAATGACACGAAAAATTTTCAAAATAAATTCAACGGCTACCTGCACAGAACAAACGTCGATAATGTTGAGTTTTTTCCTTGTTTTCGTGACATTTGAAAAAAGAATGGCGCCATCGATTAAAATTGCACGACCAACTCTCTCAATTATAAATCAGTGAAAATTATCGAAAATCACTGAGAAACAGTCGGAATTGCAGCACAGGAGAAAATCAGTGAACATTTTTTTACTGAAAATAAATCAGTGAGAAAAATCACCGGAAAATCAGTGAAAATTCACTGAAAAATTAGTAAAATTTATGAAATTTGCTGAAAAATCAGTGAATTATGCTGATTTTTCCTGTGCTGCAATTCTGGCTATTTATCAGTGACTTTTCACTGATTCAGAATGAGGGAGGAGTCTCAATTTTTTTCATATCATTTATTCTGCGAATTCTTGTCGCCAAAGATCAGGGAAGAGGAGGGGGGTAAGATTACCCCTTAAAATGCCAAAATAACAATTTCAGAGGGAAAAATTAGGCTAGGATTTGAAAATTTTTGAAATTGACGATTAGAACGGTGAAGGGGTGTATTTTTGTTAGCTGGAAAAAATAAAAAAAAATTCATCTTAGCTGGAAATTTCAGATCTTCCCTCCTTTGTTTCCTTCCAAAATGTCATTTCTGTTTTTCATTAATAGAAATTATTTTACTTTTTTTTTGGGGGGGGTGTTATAACGTATTTTGAACAAACGGCGGGGAAGGGAGTTGAAAAAAACGAAGAAGAATCACAAAAGGCCAAATCGAAGAATACTTCAGTGGAAGTACATATTTTTAAAAAAATTTTAATTTTTTGGGGAAAAATCAATCAGGTACTTGATTTATTTTTAGATATTTGAAATGAAGGAAAGGGAAAGGGGGGGAACAAGCCCAGAACTAGTTTTGAGAAATATTTCCCGGGAAATTGACGACATATTCATAACCATAATCAATCAAAAGTTCATTCAGGAGACCTTTCTACGTATGTACCTATTTCAAGTGTCACCTACTGAAATGTAAAAAGTTCTTTTCCACAAAAGCTTTCAATTTTTGGAATATTGGGTTTCTAAGTCTTTGTTAAAAACTCAAATTAATTACTTTTTGATATTTTAAATTTTCAAATAAACTTGAATTTTTTGTAATTTTCAAAATGTCTTAACAATTTTTCAGAGGTTTTAATGCACACTTTTCAAATGATGGATTTCACATTTTTTTAAATCCAAAATTCAATAATTTTACGTTTTTTTGAAATCTTGAACAAAAAAAAAGAGTAAAAAACGTGAAAAAATACAAAAAGCTTGGAATCAACTTTCAATTTTCGCAAAAATTGAGTAAACTCTTGTCTTACAGAACCCCTCGAAAGAAAAAAAAAATGCTCCTAAAAAGATGGAAATTTCCAATACACGAATCCATACGTGAAAAAATCATCGAATAATCGAAATCCAATCCTTTGGAATTCACCGTGCTTTATTTACTCTTAAAATATACCTTCGAATACGTATAAAAATAACTCGTTCATCTACCATCGCGAGCGTAGAAAAACCCCCAATACACCTGCGCCGCGTACCAAGACACCAGAATACGAGGTAAAATTACCATAATAACTTCCATTCATTTCTATCCGCGATCTGACCTTATCTCATCAAGTGGCCGATAAACGACGACGTTGACAAGTTCTACTTTACTGCCCACTGTACAGAATCAGATACATTCTGGACGACTCAGCTTCCACACCATTTGCAGTAATAACATATGTACAACGGTTTGTGAACCAGTTTCTGCGGTTACCGTTGATGATTATTGACCGTTTGTGTTCTTATTACTTCGATAAATAATGATTGCGCAATGCCGTCCGAAGACCGGTTTTTTGGCGGAAAAAACCACGTTCGCTAATCCTCTTTCTCTCTCGGTAGTGAAAAAAAAAATCATCTCCAGCTATTCGTATAAATACGTACAAACATACTACCACGATTTTCATCTCCGAACGTAAGTACGAGAGTAAAAAAAATTGACTCTCGAGTCCGAGCTAAATGAACGTGTAATACGCAGATAAAACTCGTATAAAAAGTAAATCCAATAAAAAAGCCCCCTCGTATCGTATACTTAGTAATACTATTTGTACTATATTAACCTATGTCAAAACAGGGTCACCGAAGAGGTAAAAACCTCATTATTATAAATTAATTTGGCGCATGCGTACAAAATAAAAACCTGTTCTTTCGTTATCGACGTTACATTGCGGTACCCGGCATGTACCGGCGAATAGATAAAAAAAAATGAAAAATTGCCAACTCTGGTATTGTTAGTGGGTTAGCGTCGTATATGCTGCGGCGGTACAAAAGTGACACATATGCCAAGTTTTATTATTAATCGGCAGAAGAAGGAAATAACAAAAGCATACAAAGTATTATACTTTATTAATCCCGCATTACAGTAGGCTTGACAACTACTGACCTAGAAATGTATGCAAGAGTGAAAATATATCTACATTTCTTATAGACACGTCGCGTCTCATTCTGCTCCCTCGCCCTCGCCTTGGCCACCGGCCACCTCGTCCCGCCGATTCCGATACCGATGTACTCGTACAATGTACATCGTGTACATATATTAGATTATTATACCGTCCTCGTATGTACTCGACGTACATATAAGTAAATTAACCAACCTACGTATACATTCTGCGAACACCTTAGGTACATACATTTAGACGAGGATGCATTTCGATATGAGAAAAATCTTCATTTTCACGCTTGGTAACTGAGGGAGTCGTCTGGGATATTTAATGGATGTTAGAATGTAAATTAACGCCGAAAATGCATTAGAAAAAATTTCTATACTGGTTATCGCACGTGCACGAGTTTTATAGCTGGCGAGACACCTACCACAAATACCAACAATGTAGATGTACGAGTACACGATGTACCTAGAAATTTTCTAGTCATACTCCAATCCCAGAGTATTTATTTTCGCCTGTTGCTTTTAATATAATTTTAAATTTATATGGGACGTTTTTATATGCTACATAACTGGACTTATGCACGAGATATGTGTTCGCGTCGTGGATAATTTTTTTTCTCTAAAAAAAAAAGGTTATTTTTCACCTCGTCTGTAAATGACGGAAAAACGTGTTGGTTCGGTCCGATATATAGTACTAGCGTATAACGTTTAACCTAACTTTAACTTATTACTATTAATCTCGAATCCATTGTTGCATGAAAAGAATTTAATACGCCGATCAAGACGAAAAAATGAGCACACCGTCGATTATTTGACAATGCTAATCCATAATATGGCGCTTTTTTTGCGGCCGGGATGCAATTGCTGGCAGCTACACTCGCCGAATGGGTTTCCCTACCTGGTGGTCCATTTTATCGAAATAGCAGAGGAGTAATTAAGTCGATGTGTGCGATTTAACCATAATCTGAGCCGATGGAATGAGATAGACTTGAGGTGGAATGAAGAGTAGGAATGGTGCGATTTGATGGGGTTTTATTAATATTTCATAAAATGGATGATTCGTTCGATTGGTTCGGTTTGGGGAATTTTCGGATATGGTAGCAGAGCATGTGGGGTTTTCGATATAACACGATTTTTTCAAAAAATGGTAGCAGAGCGTGGATTTTTTGAAACTTTATGGTCTCGATTTTCATGCATTGGACAATTTTTTGGATCAGCTCGTCTTTTTATGAGTTTTAGCTTTTAGCCATAGAGTGTGTGGTTTCTTCGATACAACAGTTTCTTAATGCTTCATGGTAGCAGAACAGGTTTCTTGAAACTTTTCGGTCTCGATTTTCATACATCAGACGATTTTTTCGCTCAGCTGGTTTCATAAGAGTTTTGGCCATGGTAGCAGAGCAAGTGGCTTCCTCGACACAATTTGGCTTCTTGATAATTCATGGTAGCAGAACATGGTTTTCCAAAAACTCATTGGTTCAATTTTTAATTTATACAATACCCAATTCTTTTAATCAGTCTGCTTATTTTGTAAAATTTTCTGTCGTGGTAGCAGAACAGGTGGTTTCCTTAGTACATTGTTTTTTTGATAATGGTAGCAGAGAGTGGTTGTTTCAAAATCTTATGGCCTCAATTCTCATTCACCGCATAATTCTTTCAATCAGCTTGTCAAGGGGTTCGAAACTAATCATATGATCAACATAAGTTCAGTTTCAAGTTCATGTTTCAAATTCATAAAATACGAGTTCAGTTTTTGATTCGAGCAAGTTCAAATTTTGAGTTCGCAAAATTTTTTGATTCTTTGAACAACACTTTGACATATCTAGGATCAGTTTCAATTGAAAATCAGTCGAAAATGAACTTATCAACTGAGAATTTGAATTTTAGGGGTTAAATGAAAAAAAAAAAATCAGAACTGAAATAACACCCTACAAAAACTTTTATTTTAGAGTTCAGTTCAAAGTTTCCAGTTAAAAAGTCATAATAGAGGTAAATTTGTCAGTTCTAAATTCATCAAAAATCAGTAAGTTTTATTGTTTTTTTCATTTTTCGGTTCGGTGCTGAGTTCTTCAACCCTGCAATCATTCTATAAAATTTTTAGCCATAGTACCACAGCAGATGGATGATTTCCACAAGCTTGGGCGAGACGTTCGTTATAAATGACTCAGTTGTTTTTTGAATCGTTCAAATGTGACTAAAAAAACCAAAACTATTTTATTTTTCCCAAGTTCTTCCAAATTCCAGGGTAAATATTTTTTCCAATTCGACGAACATTCTCCTTTCAACTTGAAAGGGCATCAAAGAAAAAAAAAATTGATAAAACATCCATTTTATTTCATTTTTTCAAGTAAGATCTGGGGTTGAAATAAAAAACGAATTAAAAAAAATTCAACTGGGTAAATTTTTTGAGAAAAATCAATATTGAAAAAATTTTGTAAATATGTAAAAATTTTAATTTGGAAAACTTTTTTCTCAGATTTTTCAGTGAATTTCATAAATATCACTGAGAGTTTTCAGTGAACTTTTACTCATTTGTAGTGATTTTATTTCACTGACTTCCTTTTCAGTAGCGAAAAAATTTTCATTGATTTATTACTGTGCTACAATTCTGACTGTTTTTCAGTGATTTTTGATAAATTTCACTGATTCAGAAATGAGAGAGTACATAATAAGTAATCACATATAATCAATGCTCAAGAATCTTGAACATTTTTCAAAATTTTCGAAAATATTTGAAAATTTTGAACTTGGCAAACACATTGAAGGAAGTGACCTTGAATGAAATGTTGATAAAATTGACCATAAGAAAAATTTTGAGGTAAGTAATGGAACATGAAACATTTTTGAGACGGTCGAACTAAGTATACAAAGTTTGAGCAATTTCGTCCTTGTTTACTATGATCTACGATTTTGAATTTCCGAGCAGTTTCTCACCCAAGCTTGTGAAAATTACAACACCCCACAAAATTCTAATAATGGTAGCAGAGCGTGGTTTTAAAAACCACGGGTTCTTTCGTAAAATACACTTTTGGTCTACATGACAGAGTAAAAAAGAGTGAGGATGAGTTGACCTTAAAATTCAGAACCAATAAATAAGAAATTTCATCATCCCCAAAAATCTAATCTTACATTAATTGAACCAAACTGTAAAATGTGGTACATACAAAAAAGTCACAAAAACTATCTTAATCACAATCATATTTTTAAAATTTTGAAATTTTGAAATTGAAAAAAAGTGCATTTCAAACTCGTATCAACTTCACAACTAAAATTTCAGTCTTTCAAGACTATGCACTTGAAAGGAATTGAAAAATCATGCAAAATTCAAATTCAGTGATTACATGCTGAAAATTGCACCCTGGTAGATATGAACATCTCTAAGTGCTGAAACTGATGATAATTTTAAACAGCTTCAGATATCAGAATCATCTTTCAAAATTGAAACATTGATTTCTATCCCTCACAATTATTTCAACAGCTAACCTTATCGGTTCAATTTTAATTTGTAGCATAACTAAAAATATCCTTCCATCTGGTTCTTTTCTAAACCAGACATTTTCATTCTGAGACACATCTAAATAAATCTCGAACAAGACTCACTCCCATTCTGAGTACAATCTTCCAAGATCACATCACCAGAATAAAAGAATAAACTTCTATCCTCATTTCCTCAAACGCCAGCACAATTTGACCAAAAAGCTAAATTTATCTGCATAATAATACTACCTGCGACAGATTATCTTCTAAACCAATTCCAACCCAAACAAATGCTTACCTGAAACAAAAACACAAACAAATAATTATTTATCACCGCCTCGCATAAATTAATTACCATTTTAATTAGTCATCCTCACTGAGCTAATTTTTCCACTTAATAGTAGTCTCACGTTAGGCATCAGTCAAATAATTCGCACGCGGGCTACCTACTGCCCCTCTCACCACGCTCAGCACCACGCCGCGTAAAAGTAGCGCAAACCCGAACGATGTCCAATATGATGGACACAAACGTACAAATGGTCATTTCATTTCGCAGTCATACAAAAATACTGGATCACAAATGAATGTAACAAATGAAAGTAGCATTCGTATTGTATACGGCGCGAAGATAGTAAGTACGTCTATGTACCTACGCGGTCAAATAGGACAATTCTATATTACAACCATCTTCGGTTCGGACAAGAGAAACGTGTAGCACGTTGAGCTTTTCATTGATCGCGTCACTGTATCGTGTGCTGTCGACAAAATTAAAATTTTTGACTACAAAGCGATCCGTCATTGACCGCGAGGTTCACTTTCCCTGGTCAGTAGTATGTAGCCTCTTTGGTATAGATATGGAGGTACAAATCAACTGGGTAGATACCTATGTACGATGAGGAATGCGATGCTAATGGGAATAATTATAACTCGAGTACTGTTAGATGAAGTGGGCAGAAAAATGTAATATATTACTGTCTCAAGTAGGTGCCTACTGCCTATTACTTCCAATCTTCCGTGTCATCGTTTTTTTAGATTTAGTCAACATAATTCAAAAATCTGTGATTTGTTGTAAATTTTGTGGGTAATCATAGAAAATGACTCATAGAATTATTTGACAAAGTGAATTCCGGGCTGGCAAAACCGATTTTATAAAGGTTCAGTTTGGTGTGCGAATTTTAAATTCAAAGAATAAAAATTCAGTCTTCAGTTTGAATATTTCTGAAATTTTAGAGAGAAATTCGAAAAAACTGGTTTGAAGGCCGGATTCCCCCCCCCCCAAGGATCTTGAAAATGAGTCTACTATTTTGATGAAAAATTTCATCAAGTAGGAATTCGAAAAGGCTAGTTTGAGGGCCACATCAGGCTCACAAGCATCCAAGAAGAATTGAAAATCCAAAAAAGATTTATATTTTCGATTTTTGTCTGAAATTTTGCAGAGAAAAAAATTGATTGGGAAGCCGTATCATGCTCACAAGTGTTCCAAATGGAGCCCAGCTCAGAAAAAATAGAAATTTTGAAGAAAAGAAAATCTAAATTTAAATTTTTTGGAGTTTGGAGCCAGTTTTGGAAACTAGGGAGTCCTCAAACTAACTTTATCGAATTATTGTTGAATTTACATATTGGAACACGAGCAATAAAGTATTCTTCCAGATATTTATAGAGTAGATGAGTATTTTTTAAAAATCAAAGGTATTTCTTAAAAAATTTGGCTTTAAAGCTTATACCTCATTTTCCCTTTATTTGCCAGTTCTAGAAATGAAAATTGTTGTAAAAGATAATCAACTTCGAACTTGAAATCGGGCAAAAAGTTGAAAATATTAATAATAAAAGTTCAATATCCTTCATGGTTACTAGAACTAAACAAAAACAATCATGCTGGCAATTTTCATAGCACGAAGTAATGTCTAAACTACTCCCTCGTAAATTTTGGTGAAATTCTGCCTTTTTCAAACAGAGAAATGAAATTACACTGAAAATTTTCTTCGATAATTTTTCAGCCAAAAATCATTGATTGGCTAGTCAATTACCAATTTGTAAGAAGAAAAAAGAAAAAAGAAATCAGTAATATTTGACTGAAAGATTGGTGAAAAATCAGTCAATCATTCATTATACTAACCGAGTCAATTTTTATAGAATTGAGTTGGCATCGATAAGATCTCCAAAAATTTCAAATCTCAAAAATATTTTTTTATGGGTGGCTTCGAAAAGACAATTAAAAAGGATGAGTTTTTCATATTTCAATTCAAGTTCTTTCGAAATCCGTCGAAAAAAATGCAAAAATAGAGGAGTTTCAAAGTCACCCCACCTTGGGGTGACTTTGAAAACGAAGGTTTTTAGTCAATAACTCAGCTTCATATTGAGGGGTAAAATCGTTTAAAAAACCAATTGAAAGGTCTGACCGGCCCCTACAACCTCTCTTAGTTAAAATTTCATTTCAGAGCAACATAAAAACAACAAACAAGAGAAACACGTTTTTTTCTTTCAAAGTCACCCCGGGTGGGCTGGGTATGGTACATTTCAATAGGCTAAAATGAGAAATTACCCAGACGAAGCATATTCTTTTTGGCTGGAAGCATTGCTGTTAAAGATCTAAAGGAAAAACAACACTTGAGAAGGTGAAGAGTACAGTGAACAAATTTTAGGAGGTTTTGCTGTATTTTCATTGAAAATAAGATTTTAGCTATTGATTGACGATTTCATTTGTTTTTCAAGATTATAGATCAAAATTATGAATTTCATCTGATGATATGAGGTAAATAAGGCTCCAAGTGAAAAAGTTGACCAGAACATTTTTTGGCTAAAAGCATTATTTCAGGAGATATGAAAGAAAAATTACATTTTGGGGAGCTGAACTGCATAATTGATAGATTTTCTTCAAGATCTTGTGGGAGTATTTCAGGAAACAAGGAAAAATCGAAGCTTCAAGTAAAACTTGCCAATGTACTTTTTGGCTAGAAGAATTATTTTAGGTGATATGAAAAAAAAATTACATTTTAGGAAGCTAAGGGATTTTCTTCAAGGTCTTGGGAGGACCTTCCGGAAACCAGGAAAAATTGTGGCTTCAAGTGAAACTCACCAAAGAATTTTTTTGCTAAAAGCGTTACTTCAGGACAAATGAAGGAAAAATTACATTTTAGAAAGCTGAGCTGTGTAATTTTGGGATCTTCTTCAAGGTCTTATGGAGCAACTTCAGGAAACAAAGAAAAATTGTGGCTTTAAGAAAGAATTTTTTTGCTGAAAGCGTTACTTCAAGACATATGAAGGAAAAATTACATTTTGGGGAGCTGAGCTGTGTAATTTTAGGATCTTCTTCAAGGTCTTATGCAGGAACTTCAGGAAACCAGGAAAAATTGTGGTTTCAAGTGAAACTCACCAAAGAATTTTTTTGGTAAAAGCGTTGCTTCAGGACAAATGAAGGAAAAATTACATTTTAGGGAGCTGAGCTGTATAATTTTGGGATCTTCTTCAAGGTCTTATAGAGGAACTTCAGGAAACAAGGTAAAATTGTGGCTTTTACTAAAAGCATTATTTCAGGATATGTGAGCCTAGACATAGAAACTACCCTCAGACATCAAAAATTAATTTTTGACCCCTAAGGGTGGATTCTCTTTCTATACATCCAGACTCACATATATGAAGGAAAAATTACAGTTTGGCAAGTTGAACTGTATAATTTTGGGATCTTCAAAATTTTATGGGGCAATTTCAGGAAAAAAAAGGATAAATCATAAAATATTTCATATTCCACCTAGATCACCTCACAATACACCTAACTAAATATCAGAACAAAGTACATCCGAATTCATACAGCACCCATTTTCCATCGTACAATGTACATTGAACTCTCTGGCGATAGGATTGCGGTTGAATTTCATAATTTACCAACATAATCATCTGTTATACGCCCATGCGAACGATTTCGATTTTTACCGATGGTTTCAAGATCACGGTATACCAGTAAATTATCCACCATGCCTCGGTGCATTTCAGTATTGGATTCAGATTGCTCTACGTCGGATCACCAAATACCTACATCTCATGCAACAAAATCCATTCCACCAGGTATCATCCTACCTCAACAGGGGCTTTTCTTCGGTCAATGTACACATGTGAATTGGTAAACAACACACGAACCTTCTCAGCCCTATTGACACAATTAAACGTCAAATGTCGACTCGGACGGCACCAAACGTCAAACATACGCGCGCGTTTATTCACTAAAAAGGAGACCTAACCATAGAAGAATTCAAATCACCAGTCATTCTAACACCGATAACATTTCAGCAGCTAGGCAAGAGATGTACGAGACTCGGTGTCGTGTGATATATCAACGTGTTATAACGCTTATACGTCTACTTGGCGAATGATAAATGTAGCTTAGTCATTGTTTGTATTGGAGCAGGTCTGATGACGGGGCCCGAGAGCTTTATTCGAGGCGGCTCATGCGACATGCCGGAGGCGTCATCCTCTTTGCCTACCTACCATAATAAAATATTACGATAAATCCGCGCACCGTGCCCGAGTATTACGGCTGTAAAGTCTCGCATTCGTCTCGCCATCCCGTACACTAAAATCGTGTAATCTTATTATATAATTAAATATCATAAAGGTAATTAACCTTTTTTTTTCATCGTTTACATACGTTTGGCGAAATTGTCCTCTAAACGTAGCCGACTCCGAGGTACATAATCTGACATCGCATAAGCCGCTCGTGGTAACCGGTTCAGCGTCGGCGTCGTTTTCCAGAGTGTATCGGACGATTAAAATTTAAAACGTACGTCGGCGTTTTTACATTGTACAATAATTAAGCTAAATATCGTCTCGTAAGGCGAAAAACGTTCGTCGAACGAGTTACCGGCCAGAAAATCGAAAGTTATCTGTAACCGGTTTTCAGCCACTGCAGCATATTGCACCACGGTGGGCTCGACAGTGGCATACGCCGGCCAAAATCTCGGACCATGGTCCAGCCGAAGAGACCGGATAAAGAGTAAATTGATTACCATGTTGAAGCTTTAGATCCATTATAGCCACGCGTCCGAATCACGAGCATCGTGCCTGGCTTCTGTGGTTACGCTGATGCCAGTAAATTCACGATGCGCAGCAATGAGAATTCGAACCTGCATAATTTTCAATATCTACCGCCGAAGATATCTTACCCGGCCGGTACCGGCGAGCTTCATAAATATACAATTAAGCTAACTGTACGCCATTACGATGTACAGTTTTAATAACTGAAAATAATCGACCGGCATCGATCGTTCGCTGGATGGCTATGGCTGTGCTAGGCAGTAAACACGATCCAGGCAATGTCGCCGCTCCATGGCAGACCACTGCGTAGACAATAATTAGTGGAAAAACTCGGCGGCGCAATTGGTTTCCATTAATTGTGACAGCGTTAACTGAATTGTCAACCGACTCGCCGGTGTCTATCAGCTGATGGGTACCGCTACATTGCGTCGTGCCTCATATAAAAACCCAGTATTTACGAGCCTCTTTTCACCTGCTCAGCCTACCTATGCGTTCAAGGTGATGATAATATGCCGACTATGTACCTGACTACTTGTATACCGAACTGACCTACCGTTAAAAAAGTTTAACGCGAGGTGCACCATAAATGGCACGATTTGAAGGCCCGATGGATGTCGAAGAAGCTGTATGAGGCTTTGGGTACTTTAGAATCAGTGTAGCAGGTGATTTCGACGATGGAGGCGTTGATGAAGGTACTTATGAAGAGTGAAAAGCGGCGTGCGGCGGGTGATTGCTGGGAAAAGGTCAGGATGGATTTTAATTCTTGTTTACGATATCCACGGTGTCTCGTGGATTTGAAAAATGGAGATTTTTGCTGTTCTTTGGATTTTTTGCCATTTTTAAATTTGCCAAAAAAAGAACCAATTTATTATCCTCCAATTAACGAATTCAAGGGAAGAGGAAAATTTTGAAAATTCTTGATTTTCGAACTCTCTATATATGAATCAGTTAAAATATCACTGGTTCAATTTGTAACAGTAATTTCTCAGACAAATGATTAATCAGTGATGTTTTTCAACATGTGTAATACCGCAGAATCAGTAAAATTTACTAAAGTTTTGGTATCTAGTTTTTCAACTGATTCAAAAGTATTTTTTTTCACTGGATGAATCAGTGAAAAATTACTAAAGTTTTGGTAGTTTTTCTACTGATTTAGAGTTTTTTTTTCTAATAAATCAGTGAAGTTCTACTGATTCGGCATGCAGTAACTCAATTTTGTAGTTTTTAGTATTTTCAATTGCAAACCAGTGAAAATTGACTGAATAACATTTACAGTGGAAAAAAACACAGTTGAATCCGTTAAATGAAAAAAATGACTACTGAATTAGAGAAAATTACTGAAATTTTGGTAGTTTTTTAACAGATTCGAAAGTAATTTTTTTTAACTGGATGAATCGGTGAAATTGATATCTTACCTGATAATGAAATATCTTGCATTGTCTTTTCAATAATCTCTCAAAATATTTCAGCAAGATAGTCAGGAATGCGACGAAGGAAAAAAGTTCTCCCCCCCCCCATGACAGAATTGTAGTGTTTCAATCGGGAAAATAGAGTTCGAGTTGAAAATTTTTTCAAAGTGATGATCCGAGCATCTGATCTTTTTTTGTTAGAGGAATCAGAAAAAATGAAGAGAATGGATCTTGAATTGAAGATCTTAATTTTTTCTCAAAGTTAACTCCTGACTCCGGCTTAACTCCGGAGTCAATTTCAGACATTGACTACTGATTCCAACTTGACTCTGCAGTCAAACTATGGCCTTGAATATTGACTCGGGCTTGACTTCGGAGCAATTCCGGATCCGGAGTCAATTAGGAGTCAGTTTGACATTTCTTGTTTTCAATATTATTTTTTAAATTAAATTCAAAAGTGATTTGAAAAAAATAAAAGAAAATGATAAACAGAGCTAAAAAACAAGTCCGCAGCACTGACGTCATAACTTTTGACTCTGGAGTCAATCTTGGACATTGATTCCTGACTTCGGCTTCATTCCAGAGTCAAATCCACACCTCGACTCCTAACTTCACCTTGACTCTGGAGGCAATTTCAGATCTTAACTCCTGACTCCGGCTCAACTTCGGAGTCGATAATTTCAGATCTTAACTCCTGACTCCGGCTCAACTTCGGAGTCGATAATTTCAGACCTTGACTCCTGACTCCAGCTTGACTTCAGATTCAAACTCACGCTTTGGCTTCTAACTCTACCTTGACTCCTGATCCCGGCTTGACTCCGGAGAAATTCCGAATTCGGATTCAATTTAGAGTCAATTTGACTCCGATTCCGAAGTCGACTTCAATTCCCTGCCTTCCCCTATCTCTGACAGCTAGCTCGATTTGTCCCTGACAACAGTTTCAAACAAAATTCTAGTCATTCCGAAAAGACTGTAAATAAAGCAAGGTGCCCAACAAAATTTTATATTGAAAAAACAGGATATTTTCACAACATTCAACAGTTTTGAGGAGGGGGAGGGGGCAAAAATTTCCTTTCTGCGCTACTTTTTCAACAGGTGAAAAAAAATGAAAAATTTTCCAGTGAAGTTATTCCAAAAAGAGGAAAAAAAAATTAAAATTTTGAACATTTGATTGAAAAATAAAAGACAAGAAACTCTCTCATTCTGAATAAGTGAAAAGTCACTGATAAATAGTCAGAATTGTAGTACAGGAAAGATCAGCAAAATTCACGGATTTTCAGCGAATTTTCACTGATTTTTCAAAGATTTTCACTGATTTTTCAACAAATTTCATAGATTTTTCTCACTGATTTGTTTTCAGTAAAAAAAAATTCACTGCTTTTCTCCTGTGCTGCAATTCTGACTGTATCTCAGTGGTTTTCGATAATTTTCACTGATTTATAATTGAGAGCGAAATGACGATATTTTGATATTGTTTGCACCCACAGAAACTTTTCCATTTCTTATAAGTATTTATTGATGGTAATTTTTTCTTGAAAATATTTAGTCAAATATTCCAAACATGGCCAGTTTTTACTTTTATAATATTACTTTTCAATAATTTTTCATCCTTGCTCTACTCCGTCCTTTTAAGGCGAGTGAAATATGAAATTTCACTTTTTGGATGCCCTTTTCTACAAAAATTTTCTTTCCACCTCGATGCATAAATTTCCTCGAATATTTAACAAAAGAGTGAACATTTTTTAAAATTTTACACAAAATCACTTCCTTTGGGATCCTCTTGCTCCTTGAATGACCGTCTCGAGAACTTGAATTCATCTTCTTCTTGATCATAAAAATGTAAAAAATAGCTGCCATTTCACTTTTCAGACTTCTCAGACCATGTAAAATTTACTATATCAAATTTCATTATATTTACCCATAACACATTCCACCCACTACTTCTTCATTTCTTTAAACAATGAAGATTTCAATTAACCTCATTGAGTCAATAATCCACACTAGACTGAACTCTTCTATGACTAAATGAAAAAAAAATTACAAAAAATTACCAACCATGTAAGAGACCTTGAGCCACCAGACCGTATACTTTCGTTGACTAAAAACCACCGACGTAGCAGATGCATTTAATATACTTACGAAAAATTTCACTTTTCCTGCTAAAATCAATCAATATACCATACTCGAGACTTTTTATGAATTACAACCAGCTTGCAGATAGACACGCTTGACATGTAAATTCGCAATCGTGCTGGCCATCGTATATCGTACTGAAAGTGCACAGTAACCGAGTCGAGATAATGTTGAAATTACCAGCAAATTTTTCCCCATATCCGAGGTACGATATGGAATAAATAATAAATATGAGAAAAAAAACACCTTCTCGTAATCGATTCTTATTTCCAAGTTGTCGGAACTGTCAAAGTAGAGAACTCGTGTCGTAAAAGTATTCGATTTATTATACTTTTCGTTTTTAGTAATTTCAATTTCTATGGTTGAGGAAGAAAAATGAAGATATGATTATGAGAGAGTCCTGATCGGAAATAGCTCAAGTGATGAGAATGAATGGGAATTTTTCCAGTGTCATTGACTATACGTAAATCATGAAAAATTTCAATTTTTGAGTGATTTGTAGGAAGAATTTCGAATGTGAACTTTTTCAGTGTAAAAGATACCTATTTAATATGCTTGAGTTCATTCACTTCGAAATAACGATGGTAATAATTTATTTATTTTTCTGTTTCAGGTACGTACCATAAAATCCAAATTACCTATTCTGTTCTTAGAAGTGCAGCTTGGTGAGTACCTAGATGTCCTAATTTTTTTCAGTTTACCTAGCGGTTCTTCACAACTTTTATGTAGACGAAAGTTTCAATTTTTTCAAAAAAAAAGTGATTTCTTTTTTAAAAATGTTCCCAAAACTTGAAGATTTTTTCATTTTTTGTTCAAAGATTTCCAAAATTATTGAATCTTGATATGAAATGGGGAGAAGGGGGAGTTGAATTTTTTGAAACAATTCATGTGTGCATGTTTCGTGATTTTCTCATCCTCCCATCCAATCACTTTTTAAATTATTCAAATAAATTAAAATGAGTACCGGTAATGGGTAGCAAATTTTTTGTATTTCAAGATTAATTTTTCAATTTTATGGATTTTTAGATAAATATATTTTGATTTTTGGAATGGAATTTTAAGCCGATTTTTATCACTTTTTCATGACTAATGACCACCCGTCCAAAATCACATTTCCATTATTTTTATTTTTTCATGACCTGTTGGACTTGGACATCCTGCGATATCAAAATTCTAAATCAGAAAAAAATGTTAAATTCTGCAGAAATTTTTGCAGATTTTTAAATCATCAAAATTGAATTTTTTTGTTTTCTTGATACACGATTATTTAATAATCATACCAACTTATTTTGCAATATTTCCATACAAATTGGTCAAAATTGTACAGCAGTCTCGATAATTTTCTTCGCTATTTTCATCCAAGTTCTTGGATTTCCATTCAAATTTTTCAAAAAGTTAATACAGTAATTTTTTCAACCAGCTGGTTTTTTTTTTCTAATTTAATACTTTCACGAATTTTTAAACCAAAAAAAATAATAATAAAATGAACATTCAACAAAACTGAAAATTGATAATAACAACATAAAATTGACGTTGACTGAAAAATGAGGCACTAATTTTATTTCACATCGAGGCCACTCATTTTCTTCCATCGAATAATTTCTTTCAAAAATCAAATTAGGATTACTTTTACTCGGGCTAATAATCGTACACTAACACAGCCATCCAAAACTACGCAATTTATCGATTAAAAATTCAAAAAATCACCAATTCATCGACACCGCGATCCTTCGACACGGTGAAATTTACCAAAACCGCGTAAATATTGAAGCAGACATAATAAACAATCTCTCGGGCGAAAAAAATTGCAACCTAGATTTTTTTGAAAACACATGATGCTGCAAAATTCACTCCTTCGCGACCGAATCCGATACCTGTCAAAGACGACAAACACTTGTAATCTAAACCACGTCCAGACTCTAGTACCATTACAAACACGAACCGACGTAAGTGAGGATAAAATTTACAAGTGAAAATTCACAATCACGTTATTATAACAGAACGCCAATCAAACAACAAAGAACACGGCTGAAACGTTGATAGGCAACAGGAATATATTCGGATCAATTAGCAACATTTACAATATTCGTATGAATGAGAACTGACTTGTAATAAGCATCTAGTGTAGAGTGAGAGGTCTACTTCAGCGTCAGTCTCTTGACATAGTAAGTCAGTATGGGAATGGGAAGCGCGACGCAAACAGGTTACCCACGCTAATAAAACGGAGTGATTTTTCGACTCGTTCGATTAAATTTGTCTTGCCTCGACCGAATTTTAATTACCGACGGATTTATCGATTAGATGGACGTTTCCAATTGTCGTATTGTAATAAAAACCCGGCGTAGGGAATTTTTTTTACGAGTACTTTTTCTTCGAAAAGGTGCGAAGTCAATAGCCTGCGTTTTCCTGTATCGGGTAGGTATGGTGTATTTTACTCCTCGCTCGAAACCGGGATCGGCACGATTTCCCGCTGGGTGCGAATTTCTCGTCTGCTGCGATGGGTTTCTCACCTCTGGATGGTTTTTTTCGGTTGGTCGCGGATCCGCTCGGTTACGAATGCTAAATTACACCTACGTATAGTCCAGTAAAATTGGCAAAAAAAAAAAGGAGCGTAGGAAAAGACTAGGTGGCAAGCTAAATTTGGGCTCTAATGGTCCATTTTTATGCCCTGAACTCGATGTTTCCCTAAATTGTGAACTTTTGCCCCTCGATCAGGTTTTTGGACTATATCTGTCAAAATATTGGCGCCAGAGGAAAAATGAGGTCTATGAAACTTATTCTACGTGAAATTTCCTATCAGATGACTTTTGAATGGTATTCACAAACCCAAGGAGGCTGGTGCTATGGTGGATCAAAGAGAAAAGATTTTCTTTAAAAATCTGATTTTTGGCTTATAATCTGCTGAAAAAATTTCAGTTTCAAAGTATTCAAAATTGAACAAAATCCTGGTCAAATTGACCACCCTCACCCCTTCAGATGGAGTATATGGAGTGGCTCTGGGCCTGTACTATTCAAAAATCATATTAAAAATTTCAACCTATAAATATTATCACGTGTAAAATTAAATAATCGTGATTTTTATACAAAAATAAAAAAAAATTGGTTCACTTTCAGCAGTTTTAGACCCCTCCATTCACTCAGAGTAGGGTATGGGAATTTTTAAAAGGTCAATATGTAAAGTAATACACCCGAAGAGTTCAAAAATCGTGATGAAAATTGGCTTGGAATGTCAACAGGTTGTGTGAATTTGAAAAAATGTAATTTTTGAGTCAAGAAAAATGCGAAAACTCGAGTTGAGAAATCTTAAATATGAGACACTTCTCTTCAATCGTAAGAAATCGTTAATCTTATCAAAAAAATAATAAAACAAGAAAATCATCAGGTATCGATTGGTATCTTCCTCGAATTTTGAAACTAATGACATTTTTGAACTTGGAGGGATTCAATCATATGGAAATGTCACCAAAAAAGAGCCATTAGCCCAATTTCGAAACATAGAGGGTCTTAACTTCCCTTTGAACCTCCTCCCTTTGCCTCATATGAAGTTTGACGATGGCCTCCCAACCTCAAAAAATTTATTTTGGTGTTCTTGTTCACCATACCAAATTTCATGCCTCAATCATCATTTGTCTTTTACTTGTAAAATCTGCCACTGGACTACTCTCTTCGCTTAATTGTTGCTTCAGCCTCCTATGGTTTGCGCGTATCATTCATAAGTCATCCTATATAAAATTTTAGGCAAAAATAGTGACTTTAGTAACTTTTCATCGGGCAAAAAGTGGCCAATTTTTCAATTTTTTTCTCAAAAATAAATACCCTCCCTCTCTATTATTTTTTCATAACTATATTTTTCTCTGTGAAGATTCTAAAAAATATTTTTCATTATTAATAAATCTTTACTTGAAATTAAGAGTTCTAGAATAAGTTTTAGGTAACTGAAAAAAAAAAATTAATTTTTTTGACCAATTTTTCGGCAATTCATAAACCTTTTACGTAATGATATTAGTAAAGTATTTTCGAGTGATGTACTTAGATTCTTTTTGAACAAATTATGACAGGTTGTTGACCAAATCATACGGTTGAAAATCCGGATTTTTGTAAGCTAAAAATTTATAAATTTCTTCAATGGACCTCGAATTTATAAATTGTACGCATTGCAATTTTTAGTTTGCTCCAATGTGTTGAGCCCGAGCGAACCAAAAGTGAAAATTTCAGCAAAAAAAGACCTTCAAAAATTCAACACTTTTTCCTCATTGAGATTTCCCAACATGTGACTGATAATTTCAGATCATCTTCTATTCCTACTTTCTTATTTTCAACATCGTGGTCAAAGACATCACGGTATTCCTTTCTCATCACAGCTTATTAAAAAGTACGATGCCAAAAAAATTGTATTTTAAATGAATTCTGTAGAAAAAAAGAGTATAAATTACCTACCCCTGAGTTTAACGTGGGAATCTATTTAGAAAAATGTATAAGTTACTGAAGAAATGCATCCATTCAAATATCAATTTTTTTGTACATTAGGTACGATCAACAAGAAATTATGAATATAAAAATTTTTCAATAATTTGGCCCGAGTGAAATTTAAAAAAAAATTTATGATACAGGATGACCCAAAAGTTCCAGAACGCAACGTTTTTTTCGTAATTTAGAGAGAATCGCCCCACATTGCCTTGCGTTGATCTGAACGAAGGGTTGCCTACGTGTAGGTCGGCAAGGGGCAATGTCAACGCTGTACTCAAAATATCTGAAAAGGGTTGAGTGGGAGAGACAGTGTTGCCAACTTCACGATAACTTGATTTTTTTGTAAATTTTTGCCCCTTCAAATTTTTGATTAGGCAAAATTTGCATGCAATGATTTTTTTATCCTTATTCCAAACTCTAACTGTTGGTTTTTAAATATCTCAATTTTTAAAAATTTCAAAATTTTGGGTTTTGATATTTTTTTTTTTTGAAAATCACAAAAATCGAAAAAAGTTCAAAATTTTTCCAAAGATTCGTAATCAATGAGGGATGAATTGAATACATTTATTGAAAAAGGGCACATACGCAAAAAGTGTGTTTTGAGAAAAACGCATTTTAAAATTGAAGAGTGTGCCAAATGAAGAGACTTCAATGAAGGGCTGTGAAATTTATGTCGGTTGTAGATGCATCCTTTGACTACAAAATGGCGCAAATCGCAAGTCGAAAGCTTGACGTTTGTTGGAGTTGTCGCTGCAAATGTGAAGCTACTTTATGTGCCCCTTTCCAATAAAACAAAACTCATGTGCCCTTTTTGCATAAACGAATTGAAAAACTCGAAAATTTGAATACCAAACGTAATTTTTTGAACGTCTAAACATTTCTGGAGGCTAATTACATGTATTCTGATCATTATTGCTGAAAAAAAAAATTGTGAGGCCATTATGCAAAAATCGATCTTCCACTTTCTCTTCTTCTTAAATCCGTCTTTCTGTGGGCTTCCTTCCATTGTCTCGGTTCAAAATTTCAAATATCACGAGTAAATATTACCAAAAATACGATTGGAATGTAAAATTAATATTCGTCATTGAAAATAAAGCCGCTAAATTGTTGAAAAAAAAATAAACAGCATTGATCAGTGGCGTCGGAAGATTTTTGGGGGGGGGTGCAAAGTAAGTACAAAAACTTGGGATAACAGGGGATTTTCAAGGGAGGGGGCAAAAAAGAACCTTTTTTCACACTAATGACTCAAATAATTTAGGTAATTGTGATTTAGTCCATGCCCGAGCGAAGCGAGGGCGAAGCTTTGAAAAAATTGAGTGTTTTATGCTCAAAAAAAGTATTTTTTCATGTTTTAATGCTTCGAAAATCCCTACCTGATGCAATTTTTTTTTTTTTGGGGGGGGGGGTGTAAATGATACTATGCACCCCTGCCAGAATTTTGGGTGGGTGCAGTGCACCCCTTGAACCCCACCTTCCGACGCCACTGGCATTGATAACAGAAAGTACCGAGCTATGCATAAGGTATACTGGATAAATGTAACCGACACCTGACAGTTCCCCGCGCCGTAGAACGGAGTAGGATGGTCGATTGACCTTGATATTTGGTGGGTAGGTAGTCGAAGGATGCCTCATCACGTTGCACACGGTTTGGCACAAAAGGGCCTATAACGAGCATGTGCCCTTTTTCAATAAATGTATTCAATTTATATTTTTCAAAGGGAATGGAGCTTCAGCTATGTCGTGAATGGGTTTTCATTATTCGTTGGACCTTATTATTTTTTTACGAAGCAATTTTCGCGTTCCGGAAATTTTAAGTCACTCTGTAGAATAGCCCCAAAAAATACTTCTCTAGATAACTTCTTTTGGATTTTTGAAAAAAGTGACTTTGTAACGAAAAAAGGGGACCATAGTGACCATTTGGCAAAAATAAGTGACTAGTGACTAAGCTTGAAAATAGGGGACTAGTCGCCTATAAACTGACCTCTGTCCGATGCCTGAATTTGACGTAGATTATGTTTCGTAAACCACATTTTTGCTCTAGGATCAATATTTCAGCAGATATGAACCGAAAATCAGATTTTTAGAGAAAATTCCCTCTCTTTGATCAATCCTAGCTCCAGCCCTCTTGGGTTTGTGAATACCATTCAAAAATCATCTGATAGGAAATTTGACGTAGAATAAGTTTTTTATCCCTCATTTTTGCTTTCGCACCAATATTTTGGCAGATATGGACCAAAACCCCGAGGTGGACGCCACTAGACACCTCAGATTTGAGCTCGAGACATAAAAAAGAACCATTAGAGCCCAAATTCAGCTTACCACTCAGTCTTTCCCCATGCAATGTTAATTTTACTGGAGGGATCCGAGTATCTCAGAAATATTCATCTCATATCCAACGTGTCCACGATGGAAATCGTGTTCGGTTCACAGGCCGGTTCATTACCGCGAACGATGCGAGGCATTTGGAATTATCATTTTGATTAGATACGACTGACTTTGGAATATATCGCTGTCAGCCATAAATGCGAATATCGTGCTCGAGAATAACTTGTAATTTACAATTTTTCCGACCGACTAAATATCCACCTGTTTGATACGTGACTGCGAGCAGCTCGTATATGTATTTGCAAATCCTTGGGCGAGATTTTTCGCGCCATCGACGAGTCTCTCGACCCCGGTTGCGAAAATTTCGCATACACGATTCAAGGACGTTTCCGGAACGAAATTTTCTGATCGAATCGGAATCACCTCGTGTAATCTACGATACAGTTGATTTTTTTCCAACGTTTTGTTTACATAAGTCCGATTTACTGTTATAACACTACTTATAATAGTCATCCATAGCGAGCAGTTCTTTTTTTTTTACAACGAGTTTTAATGGTGAGAACTGACCAAAGCAATAATCTTGAGAATTATGTGTAATAGAGATGATGCGATCTGGCCAGGGGGAGGGTGGGAGATCGAAGCGAAGGCGCCGAACAGCGCAGCGGAAATACAAGGTGTAGATTACACTCTTTCTCTGTATAGTTTGGCGCAGCGCGTTCGTTTCCGTTACTCCTTTTATTTTCATTTTTCCGTATTCGCGTAAGAGTGTTTACGCTTTTGTTCTTATTCTATCGGAGTTCGGGGCCGGGGCAGCCCGCAGTCGAATATTTCGCCCGTCTAATTGGATTTCCCTCGAACTGAGCCCGGCATTATCCTTATAAGACGTCTCGACTCTCCCTGGCCGTCGTCGCAGTCTTCGAACCGTTTCCTGAGACGTCTTAGTCTGTATAGATTTTTAGCTGAGTTCACGACCAACCGAAACGGACCAGTAGAAATTTTATATAATTCAGTTAATGCAATACCACCAGCCTCCAAATTAAAGTGAAAAATCTGCGACGGTTATTTGTAATTTTACACGGTCGCGATACCAATATAATAGAGTCTCCGGTATATACTCCTGTGTACTATAGGTATATGTTGGTCTGGGTATCGTCGTCGCGTCGCGTAGTCCGCAATGCCTGTTTTCATCATCGAGAGCGAATTCCAATCCACCCGTATTGCCGTACACTATCCAAGAATTTACTCATTAATCACGAATTTTAATCGTACGTACGGAGAGCTACGTTGTACGTATCTTTCTTCTCATAAGTCACGAGTACAGTTATCGTCGATATTGCTATACATATTGTCCTTTCATTGTTGGTATATTACAATTCTCGATCTGTGTACTGTCGTAGTTACTCGTGGGTTAAACTCATTCCACGTTTAATACGTGGACTATTTTATTGAATTTATTGAGAGAAATTATCGCGAAATTTGATGTCATCGTGGAAAACAATACTCGAGATGGGCAACTAAAAGGACTTTGAAAAGTACGACGATTATCAAAGAAGAGCTGAAATAAAACTAAACACCTTCCAGGAAAATTTTCTGAAAAATATGTACCTCCTCTGACTTCCTTTTCCTTCAAAAGACACGAGAAAATATTTTTTCAAAAAAATTGATCGCAAAACACACATCAGCAATTTGAAATGAAAGTATTGAAAGTTGAGTATAATGGTTTTGATTTTACCCTATTCCTTGATTCTAAAGTCAATTATTATGGATTCGTCGAATAAATCGATCAAAAACCCCTTTCCTAACAAAACTTGATCCCAGAAATCATTATTTTACACAATATGAACAAAAAAAATAATTCTGAGGGCAACTTTGCAGCAAAGAAACAAATTTTACAGAACAATGAAAAAATTTTGAGTTCACAATTTCAAGTTCAACATCCAACAAAGAATTGAAGAAACTGAATTTTTCTCCAGAAAAGCTTTCATTTTGGTCAATAAAAATTAAAACAGTGCGAGAGAATATTTTTATTTGAAGAAATTCAATAAAAATCCATAAATTACTAGAAACATCCTGAAAGCAAGAACTCTGATAATCTCAGCTCTAATTTTTTTCCTTCCTTAAATTTTGGTGAAATTTTTATGGATACATGGAATGATTCGATGACGAATATTGTGATGGCATTGTGTGACAAAAATCGTTTTTAAAGAATCACGAAAATCTTAGGGACAAAAATCCAAAGCTTTAAGGAAGTTTCTCTTCGAATAAATTTAGAATCATCGAATTTGAAGCTTTTCAAATAAATCATTCATTCAAACCCATTTTTTACTGAAAAATATCGTTTGAAAAATTATCTATGAAAAGATACAAAAAATTGAATCAATTTCAAGATGAGTGAAGTCTATCAATACCATTTTTTCCATACAGGGTAGACATTTTATGGGTTCTTGTGACAATCTGATGGTAAATATCTCGAATAAAATTTAATTTAATTACCTATATGTAAGCTGAAATAATTATTTCAAAAATTACAAAACCAAAATCAGAAATTTGAAGAAAAATCCGTAGTATTTTTGGGATTTCAACCATGATCAGTGAGAGGGAGGATGAAAAAATTGTATTTTTTACCAGGCTCGCGGGTTTTCAAAGAACTATAGCTGGGGATTCATACGGAGGCAGGGAAAAATTAGAGTCCTTTTAGCACCAAACCAACATCATCAGAAGCCCAATCAACTCTAATTATGTTCAAAAAATCAACAATCTGGAAACATCAGCAAAAACTGAGAAGAACTGGAAAATATTTGCTAAAAAAATTGATCACAATAAGTGAAAATTTGAGAATTTCCAATATTGTGAGCATATTGTCTATCGACTGATTTTTGATAGGTGCGTAGTTAAGCACATTTTAAATTTGTAATAGGTTTCATATTTTCAAAATTTTGGCTGCAATTTCACAAAATTTCCAAAACTTGGATAAATTGTCAAACTTGATGTCAAAAAAACTGAATTTGATTACCCTTGTACGTCAACCATGAAATTATGACTTCAGCCCACACTCAATTGTTTTCACTAGAATGATACGTACGTATTTTATTACTGATAAATGTTCCCAAAAAATCTGCACAATCCTAGAACAATATTTTTTAAAACATTGCGTCAATAGAATTGCATAATTATGCTCCTTAATCGCCTCAAACAGAAAATGTTTTATTTAAATTCTTCCAAAATCTATTTTGGTAGCGATCAAATCAAAAATGAGGGTTTCTTCAGTTCAAAAATACTCTCTTCAGATTTGAAGTTCAATGTCTTTTAGAACTGAACTCCCTCCTCTCTTTTTTTGGATTTCTATCATCCTCTTGAGAAACAATGCAGTAGTTGAAAATCAAAATTAGTGACTTTTTTCTGTGTGACTCGCCTACATGCATGTGAAAATTTAGAAAATTGCATATTTCGTCGTTCAACTAATCGAAAAGGAGTAATAACTCGAGACTTAGCAGCTGAAAGTTGATTTGGGTACCTTCTGGAGATATTTAAAAACACAAGAAAAAACCTAAATTACACTGGAGGCTGCATAATGGCTAGAAATAATCAAACTTGGGCTTGGGAGGTCCAAATTTGTCGGAAATATAAATTTCATCAAGTTTGTTGAAAAAGTACAGACTTTTATTTTAAAAATATCGCATTTTGTTGAGAAAACCGGGTTTTCAATTTTCAAAAATTTTTCGAGAATTGAGAAATCAAGCTAAGAATTTGAAATTTAGGTAACAAGGGTTCCGTTCTCATCAACAGCAGACACTTCGAGCTGAAATATGGAAAAATTGTCGAACCAGATCTCAAAAAAAATTCGTTCAAATCAAATTTTACATTTGATTAAGCAAAAATAAAAGTTTTTTAGCTGAAATCTAGATTTTTTTTCCAAAATTTTTCCTTCTTTCATCAATTAAAGAAAAATTAATCACAATTTGTATGTTTTGAATTTAATGGGGGGGAGGGGCGGCTTTGAAAATTTATATTTGATTTTTTTTAGGGAAAAAATATCCACAAAATTTTTGCACTGAGGCTTGCACTCGCTTTGGCTGGCTATATTAAGTACTTATTGTTGATGTAACAACTCATCAACCTACTTTTCTATTTTAAAACTTGAAATTTTGAAAAAAAATTGCATTTTGACAGCCAGTTTTCGAGGCGTTTTTCTCCTGGCACGCTTTAGATGTCTTTTCATCTTTTAAAAATATGGAAGATGAAGGGTAATTTTTTCCAAAATTTCATCTCGATGTCAAATAACGAATTGTCTAAAATTCCAAAATATCCAAATAGGTATGAGCAAAGGTGCAGAGATTGTAAAATGGAAAAAAAATATTCTTTAAAATGAAAATCTGAGCTATTTATTTCATCTCGTGCATAAATTTTGACTTCCTAAAACTCGATCAGGTCCTCAGTTCGATTCCAGAGCATTTTCGCAAACCCAATCTTCTAAAAATACCTATTCCACTTCCAAAATCAAAATCATGATTCCACTACGATTAAAAACAATTCGACCAAAACCAGAACCAAATCTCAACCTGCAAATCTCATTTTAAACATGAATTTCTCGAAATCTCACGATCTCTCAACCAGATGAATTCGAACCCATATACTTCATTAAACGATACCGAGACTCAATAGGAGGGAAGACCGCTTCCTAGGAACCAATCCGCCCCAAGACACCATCATCCAACCCCACATCGACGGTCAAATTCCCACACGAAACCATATTTTTCGACAAAATTCGTACACTATCTTCATACGCACTCTTCTGCGGTGCGTCGATCCGGAATATGTCAAATTGCTCACAATAGACCTAGACGACTCAATGGGCGTTACCAATTAGTTAGTGATTATCGAGCATAATTTAAACGAGACTCGATCATTTCGCCAAGATTACCACTGCGCTGGTATACGCAACACAGGTACACACGAAGCCATCACGAGGCTACTTTGGGTCCTAAAATACAAGGTATTAGCATAACTTGACCGAACCAGTACATCCGTAGGGTATTACCGTGCACAATGGAAAGTACTAATGGAAGCTTCAATTGTTCCTTCAATATCTGATCATCGATAAGGTAACATTTGACCTGTACAATTGGCAGAAGGTTTTCGATTTGTTGCATGTGAGAAAATGCCATGCCACAGCCGTCCGCGCGTCCAGTCCACCCGGTGACCATAGAGGAAAAATTCAAAGCGACAAGCTTCGCTGAACACAAAGTACCGTTTCTCTGCACGTAATACGTATGTACGCGTATCATGTAGGTACGTTTATTCAAAATATATAGGTACCGACCATTAAGGTATTCGAGTCAAAGAGTGGAAAATTTGTATTAATTATTAATACCTCTATCTCGCGAGTATGCGAATGGTCGATGAAATTAATATCAAAACTCGATGGCGTTTAAATGAACGAGGAATTCGCCTGCGTAGACCGGGTTAATCATGTGAAATTATTTCCTCTTTGTGGCAGCGTATTATTATAAGGAATGTCTTCTCTATTTCTCTCGTACACACGCGGATAGCCATATTAACCCGAACACGACCAAGATGGGTTTTAATTTACTCGATTCTGATATGTATTTGTATTGTTTTCGCTGGTTTTCCAAGCTTTTCAAAAAAAAAAAAGAAACAAAAACGTCTAACAATTTCCTGGTAAATAGAGGTGCCTTTTTTTTCCAAACGTAATCTAGAACGTATCTAATTTCATGTTGAGTTTTAATTTAACAAATATAAATAACATCAATTATCATGGCAAATGTTACAATTCACATGCTCTCATTTTTATAGCCAGTTGTATTATTTATTTAATTAATTCTCTCCTCCCCTCTCTCTTTCGAGGATTTAAGCCCACGTGCGAATCGCTTGTTTAACCAATGACAATCCATCTAGCGCGAAAATTATCTAAAAATAAATCCGGCACCTTGGTAAGAATTCAGGCATCGGCACAGAATTTTGAGAAAAAATAATAACTTTAGTAACCTTTTTCGAGGCAAAAAGGAACCATTTTTTATATTGTTGATTTTAAAACCTACCCCCCCCCCCCCGAATAAATCATCAAAATTCATAAAAAATGAACTTTCTGGTTCAAAAAAACAAAAAAAAAAGTAAATATATTTTCAAATACTGATTATAACAATATTTTAAAATTTTTCCGTCCACATATATATTGTCAGGAAAGGGGTATTTTCCCTGACTTTCCCAGGATTCTTCCTACCGGTTAAATGATATAAATGCATGGGGGTCTAACGATTTTTTTTTCAAAATCACTAGATAATTTTTACGAGATCTTTAGATGCTCCTTTTTGGGCCAAAAAAATATTTAAATTCAATTCTGAAAATTTTTGAGCACACCCAAGTCCCCCCCTCACCACAAAAATTTGAAAATTTGAATTCATTACATACAGAAAAGATTTTAAATAAAAGGAAAAACTAATCATTCCAACGCAAAATTAAGTTTTGAAAAATAAAATAAATTTGCCAGGTATCTATCAAACCAAGCGAATGAAAATTCGGATTTTTCTGGGCTGAAAATTCAAGAATTTCTTCATATCTTATCCCCCCCCCCCTCCAAAAAATGAAAAATACATGCCTCAAATTTATGAATTCACGCAATCCTTTGCAATTTTTCAGTTTGTACCAATAAATAGAAAAGTCAATGAGGAGCCAAAATATAATTCATTGTATGAAAATATAAATATGTTGAGCCCGAGAGAAGCGAGGGCTAAAATTTTTGCGAAAAAAGGTCCTCAAAAGATGAAAATTTACCACTTTTCCCACATACATGTTTTCCAAAACATGGCCACTAATTTCGAATTCTGTTCCATTCCCTCCCCTTTTTTTCAACAAAGTGATCAAGGGCATCATAGCATACCTTTCTCATCACAGCTCATTAAAAAGTAAGTTTCCAAAAAACTTGAGATTTTAGATAAATTCTGTGGATATAAACCCGAGCGTAGGGAGGGAAAATTTTTTTTGAATAATTCATAATTTAATGGACAGAAACAGGCATTTTGAATATAAATTTTATTGTACCTACATTATGGTCAACAAAAAATAATGAATAAAAAAATCAGATAAAAGATATAATAATTTGGCTCGAGCGGAGCGAGGGCGAAATTTTTTGAAAATTTTGTAATAAAATAAGCAAAGAAATACTTTTCTAAATGATTTATACTTTTTTTGGATTTTCGAAAAATTCCAGAGAAAATTCCAAAATTCCCCGACTTTTCCAGACCACCAAAATTCCCTGACTTTTCCCGGTTTTCCAGAGAATGGACACCCTGTAATATATTGTCAATAAAGAAACAAAAAGAGTAAATTCAATTTTTAGACTTCAAACTGGAAGCTAATTTTTTTTTCTCATTCACAAAAAAAACGTGAGAAATTAAAAATGAATAAAATATAAAATAGGCAATATTATCGATAAGAAAACGAGAAAGGTAAACATAAACTCAGTTCAAATTGGAAGTTTTTTTTTTCAAAAAATACAAATGTTGGTGAGTGATTTTGCAAGTTGATCAGAATTTTTTCAAAAAAAGTAACCTAGGGATGAAAAAAGTAACGAATAGTAACTTTTATGAGCAAATAGTAACTAACGATGAAAAAAGTAACCAAGTCCTTAAAAAGTAACCTCATCTACCCCCCGTAAGAATTTCTTTGTTGAGGTATCAATTAACTCGCCGCGATGGTTTTCTTATACATTACACGCATGTTCGAATTGAAATAATGAATTTATTAGAAGGACGCGGGCGCAGAAGAAGCCGCTTAGCTCGCGTTTAGAACTGGTTCTTCGCCTGATAAAAGGTTACACTTAAATGATTTATTCGTTTAAATTATTTCACCTTTGAGATTATGATCGAAATTACATGTATTTTCGTGTAATGTATTTTCGCGCCATTTCACACGTTCCGGTTACTACAATTTGACCACATGGTAGTCAAACCAGAATAACTTTTCTTTCGTAGTCTTCTCGGAATTATATTTAGAAATATTTAGGTTATGCAACTTTTGCTACCACGCATTCCAAATAATGGTAGGTGTTTATGTTTAATAATAATAGAAAAAAACCTTAACTATGCCAGTTTACACATTGTATGTAATTTAGTAATAAATATACCGAGTTGTTTATACCTAAGCGGAATAGAAACATAATCGACATGTGTAGAATGGGAAATCTTCGAAGAGGTTCCTACATATACGTAGAATAGATTAATTTTTCTCTTTTTTTTTACCACGTTGTTCAAAATTTTGGCAAAGTGTGGGAAATTTCCTACTTTTTTGATGCCTAATTGAAATTGGGGTTTTGTGTTTGATATGAAAATTGGAAACAGTGATCGCTATCTTCGGTTTACCTAGTTTTTCTACGATAATATTTTGATTAAATATATCCGATTTCATTATTCTAAAACCAGAGAGAAATTTCCACCGTAAGATGTTAAATAACCGCAAAACGATCAGACGTAATTTTGTGGCTAAAAATATGAAATGCCATAAGAAAGGTAACCGGAAAGAAGGTTGAATATTTTCATCGTCGTGGAATGCAATGAAGAAAATGTGAAATTGGTGAATTCGTATTACGTTTCAAATTAAGTCATCAACGGAACTTAATTATACTTCGGAATTGAGCAGAAGACCACAAAGGTGCGAATATGGTGAAAAAAAGGCGTCGATTTAATCTCGAACAGTAAACCGAAATTGTAATGAAAAAATTAAGTGTAGGTATATTTCACTTCCTCGTTCTTTCTTCGTGTTTCAATTTTTTCGTGTATTTGAACATGATTCGTACGTGGAAAAAATCGATTACTTTTGAGGTATTTTTTGATGGAGCAGAAGTAACAGTTCGTGTTATGAGGAGAAGAAGAGGGGGTCTGAAATCATGGAAGTTTAAATTATGAATCGGTGATGGGGAGGAGGTGAATTTGTAAAACTTCCGAAAATTTATAAATTATCAGACATTTGCAATATCTTCAACTTTTTGAGGTTTTATTGGGAGATGGTGAAACGATGATTTTACCACCTTTCTATTACAAGCTGCCTTTTAGATCTCAAAATCGAATATTTTAGCCATTTTCTGGATTTTTCTTGCTATTTTTCTTTCATTTTTCTAGCTTCAAATTTGCCCAAAAAAGCATCCCGTCTGTTTATCCTTTAATTGAAAAATTCAAGAAAGAGCACAAGACATTGAAAATTCTTGCTTTTTACGGTAAAATTTTCCAAGTTATTATTTCTTTTCTAGCCACGGAGGTAAAATTCTTTCAAATTTTTAGGTTGTTCTTGTTTGTCTTGCTAGTAGACACCCTGTATTACTATGGTTTTTTCGAATTTTTGAAATTATTTGAGAAATAGGAGGTACTTAATTCAGATAGGTACAGTATCTGTTTAAAAATTGACTCATTGATTCGTAATTGAAAAATTTTGAAAAATAAACACGTGTAATAAATGATCAATATCTTGCGATAAGCAATAAATGAAGTAATGGACTGAAGGGAATGGGTCTGTCCTTCTGATCAGATACCTATGTCTTTTTCAAGTACATATATCACTTTCTGTGAAAAAGACGAGTAACCTGTGACAAGGGAAAGTTGTCCTATACAAAGGTACAATTATTGATCTGTGGCAGAAGACAATTGTCTTTTGACAAGGAACAAGTGATTTGTGACGAGGAACAGCTGTCCCGCGACAAAGGATAATTTTACTATGAAAAGAGAAAATTTTTCTAGAATTTCTTAGCACAAAAAAATTTCTTCTGTGATGACGAAAAAAATTTTTCTGGCAATAATTAATAATTTTTTGTAACCAAAAAAATTTCATGGTGACCAGGGACAATTGTTCTGTGACAGGAGACAATTCTTTGACAAAGGTACAAGTGATTTGTGACAAGGGATGGCTGTCCCAGTGTCCCCCTACAAATGATAAATTTTGTTACGAAAAGGGATTTTTTTTTTAATTTCTCAAAACAGGAAAATTTTTCTTGTGACAAAGAAAAAATATTCTTCTGGCAATGGACAACTTTTTATGACAGAAGCAATTTTATAGTGATTAAGGGCAGTCGACCTGTGATAAGGGATAAATTTATAGCGACAGAGACAATTTTATTAGGACAAATAACAGTGGTCCGTCGATAAAAGACAAATTTATTGTGAAAAATGAAAAATTATATTATGATTTGGGACAAGTGTCCTACGACAAGGGACAGGTGTCCTACGACAAGGGACAGGTGTCCTACGACAAGGGACAGGTGTCCTACGACAAGGGACAGGTGTCCTACGACAAGGGACAGGTGTCCTACGACAAGGGACAGGTGTCCTACGACAAGGGACAAGTGTCCTACGACAAGGGACAAGTGTCCTACGACAAGGGACAAGTGTCCTACGACAAGGGACAAGTGTCCTACGACAAGGGACAAGTGTCCTACGACAAGGGACAACTGTCCTGCGACAAGGGACAACTGTCCTATGACAAGGGACAACTGTCCTGCGACAAGGGACAAGTGCCCTATGACTTACGACAATTTTCTGATGACAGCGAATATTTTTCTTATATCTGGGACGACTTTCATGTGACAAGGGGCAAATTTTTAGTGTCAAATACACACCTTTTTTTTTCTGTAACAACGAGTAAATTTTGTTACGAAACAGAGACAATTTTATAGCGTCAAAGGACAGTTGGCCTTAAACAAGGGGCGAGTTATCTGTAACGAAGGACTCTGTCCCATTTTTCAGAAAAAATTTGATTTTTTTTGGAATAATCTTATAAACGCCTAATACTCTTACTCAGACCAACTTTTGAAAGTACTTTTTCACCATCATTCTCACTTCTCCGCACATATCTTCCAAAAATGAGGAAAATTCACTTTACAAAATTTTTTCACAATTGAGATGAAAATGGAAAATCGTTGCTAAAAAGCCTATGATTTTTTTCGGACGAAAATATCAATCATTTCGAGAAAACATAAAATTTGAACTGAAATTTTGACCCTTCCCACATCCACTTCCCATCTCACTATTTTCCTCATCTCAAAATTCAAATACGTTCGAATGGCGTCACGTCGACTTTCCTCCACATTTATTTACGCACTCTACCTCTTTACCATCTCGCATCCCCCAAAGGGTTCAATTCGACCCAGAATCGTCGAACAATTTCACACACAAGATTCAATCAAACCTCTCGATACTCGTTAACTCGACAGCGCTGACCTGCACGCCAATATTCGCACACCATCCACGCACCATGATCTCGCCTTCGATCCCGACTTCATCCTCGGGTACCGGTCCGTAATAAACGCCTAGGTAACCTAATAGACTCGCCATACTACCTATAAAACTCTCATTTACCTATAATTTCAATTAATCAAAGATAAATCTACGTTAGGCTGGTATAAATCATAGTGCACGTTGTCGAACATCTGTTCAAACACCACGTAAACCTGGGTACCTGGACACGATACACGATACATAGACTCTGTACAACCTCCCAGCCTCGACTTCAGACTATCAGTATATTAGTAATATACTATCGAATACCGAGCAAGCATGGCGCTCTAAGAAATTTTCATCTCTAAAATGGTCTTCGTCTGCAGTCAACCGGGTGCTCGTCTCGACCATCTAGCCGTAATAGGTAAATGTGGATTCGAAATCATGTCGAATAGTGGGTGTGAAAATCCATATATGGAATCCAACCAACCTATGTAAGTACTCAAGAATATTTTTCCGGATCCGAGCGAATTCGCGGGCGAGACCTCGTTTAAATCTGCGGAATTGTGTGGCAATTAAAAAGTTGGCGAATTTGCGATCACGCACGTGAAACCGTATCGTTTAACAAATTACAGCACGCGGGGAGGGGGTTCCTGGCATAATGAGCTTTCGCATATTGGTCTCGCGTCGAATCGATGGTACATGATCGGTGGCATCTGGACATCTCCGGATAATCGTAGGTACCCGATGGGAGACCGGTGTCGGGGTCGTATCGCGGATTAACAATATTTACCTACTCTCATCGCCATATCTGGTTATCTGGTTTATTTAAATATAACTGCATATTGGCGCGTATCGGTTAATGTGATCAATGAAGTGCGTGTTCGCCTCTTAAAACAAAAACAACCATATCTTGGTCGATAATCAGCGGCCGATAAGACGCCTACTGGCTCTATCGCGGTTCATTTAATTAAACCGGCGATCTCGTCGAGCCCCAGCCAAGCGACTTGAGCAAATTCATTAACAGCTTATACCGCCAGTCACCGAATCATTTACAACAATGAGCCAGCAAAACTTATAGAGAAAATATACCAGTACATCGCCAACCAGGTACAGTTAGCCATTCCTCGTGTTCAGCCAATTTACCACATCGCGATGCTCGGATTATAGATGCATTTCAAACACGCTTAACCCGGCCGTCGGAGCCTTTTCCCATCAAAAAAAAAACCACCGCCATATGGTGGCCCAATGAGCAAAAAAATCCTCCAAGTCTTTGTCGCGCAGATCGCCATCCAGCCAGGGCGATCGGGTCCATCGGTCGACTCCGAATCACGTACGAATCGGATATTGGCGCGTAAGTTTATGTGAAAAAATCCACCGGCAGATAAATTAGAATCACGTACAAATATAAAATTAAAATTATTCGGTCCGGAACAATCGATTTAATTGTTTCGTCGGTTTCATGTGTGCTCGAATCGCTGGATGCTGCCTATAAATACCATAGACGTTGAATTTTTCTATATCGTTGCTTTTACACAATAACTTCTCGTGATCGCCACCCAGTTCAAATATCTTTCATATTTGTCGGTTATGAGCGATACGATTGAAAAAATTCATCGATATGGATGACCAACTGTATAATATTTCAGACAAAGTATCCGCTCGAGTAAAAAATAAGCAATTTTTTTCAATTAAAATGGACTCCGCGAGGGTATTCGACTGAGCTGGACCATTACAGTTCTAAATCGGTCATCGAAGCTAAACGAAAATTCACGGAAATAACGCTGGTTTTCATTGAACGGAGTAAAAAATTTGTACCGAGTACACGAGAATCACGACATTTTGAGGCAGCGATACCATCGAAGGCGATACGATCAAAGCCCCAGTGCGCTGCTGTGATCTTTTGCACGAAAACACGCGATGCCATCTCGCTCCGGCTAAGTTGTACATAAAGTCACCATATTTCGTACCGCACCACCCGGTACAGCTCAGCGCCGAACAAAGTCCTGCCAGTGTAACCTAGAAAATGGCTCGACTCTCGTGTTAATTTACAAAATTATTATCGAATCGTGGGCTAGAGAATGTGCGCGATTAGCGTGTACGCGAAACAAATTGATTACCGTTAACTTATCGCGTCTTTGGTTCTGTTTACTAACCTAATCTATAAGCGATATTTTGAAACATTTTCTCGTGTTTTTTTTTGCTCGAAGAGGCTTTGTTTTGTTGCGGTTTTTTACCCTTCCCGAGGTATGGTCTTCCGAGAGTTCTGTACGGCGTGGTGTTGAGATTTACTCGTACGAGGCTGCGTACGGACTGGGCTCTTGACACGATATAAAGATAAAATAGCGAAAAACCACGGTGTTGGTTCGAGCACGAATCACAGGTGATGAAATCAATTCGAGGCTTTTTCGCTCGTTTAATAGGGTTTTTTTATTCATTCGTCAAAGCTAATTATTGAAAGTGCGCGAGATCGGGCGCCGAATAACGGTAAATGGCTAGAGGGCGCCAAGTTACTCGTGGGTGATGTAAGATATGAAAAAGAATCGAGGTTTTACTGGTTTTGTGTGGTTTTCCATCGGATTTGAGATTAATTAATATTTTACAAATTTTATTCGTAAGTGAGGTGGATTTTTTTGGAGCACAGAATGGAAGCTAATTTTTCAAATTTTAAGCCATAAACTTCTCCAAAATGTCGATCAGGTATACGAAATTCTGTCAATTTTTTTGAGTAGTTGGCTTCGTTTCAGTGATGAAAAAATTTCTTCCATTTGTTAGTTGATAACTCAAATTAAATATTGCGATGTCTGAACTAGAATAATAAATTTATAAATAAATTATCAAAGGTTTTTATCAGAAAAATATTCAAATAATCAAATCAAAGTTCAATTTTTGAATTCCAAAACACGCGTAGTTCACAACTCGAAAATCGATTGTTGGACAAAAAGTACATAATTGAGGAAAATAACTCATTTTGAAAATTTGATAGGGCACGAGCGATAGTGATCGTAATATTGAAGATCTAATCAAACTCAATTGAGGAGCGTTTTTCCAAACTGAGCTAACTTCAAAAACTGTGTACGAGGAAAGGGCCTTAGGTGCAATTTTTTTAGAAAAAAAAAAGTTTAAAAATTATGAAAGGAGACTTGAATATACATTTCTTTAGAAAAAAAATTACACCTAAGGCCCTTTCCTCGAGTACGGTTTTTGAAGTTGGCTCAGTTCGGAAAAAGGGTCCTCAATTCAAATTTGATCATATCCTGAACATTTCTCATCTCTTCTCATTAATCCAAATTGATGGAGCTTGGAGCAATCAAAAAATCACCAGGCTTTTGAATTGATACAACCGAAAGACCCCGGATGAACCAAAGAAGGCTGGGGGGGGGAGGGAGCAAAATCAGAAATTCTCAACTTAATTGGTATTATTTCTGCTTTTTCTGACTCAAAGCACGATTTTCCCCAAATTTTAAAAAACTAAACAAAAATTTCCCCAAAAAGGCGATCACCACTACTTTCAAAAAATTTCTGAGCTTCACCCAATTTTTTCAATTAAAAATGTAATTTTGCCATTTTAAAAGTAAAAAGCTGCTCTCTCTATCTTTTTCTCATCAAGTGATCAATTCAACTCTGATCACAGGTCAGATCTAAAAATTGTTCTCCTCACATCAAGTAAATCATACCCATCCTTGTTCTTTCCAAGAGACTTTTTTTCGTTTTCGATATCTTCGCAGATTCCTCTGGCCAGCCCACGCAGACAAGACCATAATAATATTGTGGGAGGGGGAATCGAAAATTTCCAACTGAAATCGATCTTTTTCAATTTTTCTCTCTCAAAATAAGTAAAATTCTTCTCATTTTTTCCATCTTGAAATGAAAATTTTCTAAAAAAAAAGTCTTTAAAACTTTAGTGGTTGAATTACACGTTTTAAATGAAAATAAAGCTGAAAAAGATATCATTATCGAAACATACCCGAAAATCGAAATTCTTTTTTTACTTCAATTTAGTTAAGTATGAAAAAACACGAATACATGACAAAATTCGAGTTTGAAATTTTTTTGTGATTTTTAATTCAAAATTCAGGCTCATCATTTCGTTTTATTTTTTTATTCCGAATGAAAAATGGATTTAAAAAAAATAAATTTTTCACTTTGAAATATGCAAAAAATTGAGAAAATCGATTTTTTTTTTAGTTCGACTGGTCGATTTTCAATCATTCATTTTTTATCGGAAGGTCTCAACGTCGGTTTTAGAATTTTCTCCAAGTGAATGTTAGAAATGTAGATGATAAAATATTGTGCTCTGCATGTAAAAATTGAAGATTTTCGATTTCTGGTAAGTCCTCCTCACAGTTTCACCCCTTCCAATAATTTTAATCGTCAAATCGTTGTCATTTTTTGAAATCGACATCCCTGAAAACAATCGATTTTTCTTCTAAACTTTATCATTTCCTCTACACTATCTAATCCTCTTCAGTTTGATCAGAAAAATTATAACAGATTTAGATTCAGGAGCATGAAAAACTGTAGTACAGCAACTATTCACATACCATTTTTCAATCGATTTTTAAAATTTTGATTAAAGATGAGCCTCTATAAAAACTATGAAATTCTTTTTTTTTTAATTTTGGAAATTTATGTCAATTTTTTTTCTTGAAAATAGCGAAAATATTGCTTGATTTTTCATTGAATTGTTTTTTTTTTGGGGGGGGGGGGATCCGAATCACATTCGATTTGATCTGATCTATTCAAACATCAAACAGCTAATATTTTCAAATTTTTGTTCAATTTTCTATTTCTACATCAGATTAATACACAAAGATGATGCTTCATGGCACAGTTCACAACTCGCACGTAAATTTGGGCAGGATAAAAAATTTGATCAGAACAATTGAACTTTGATTAAATTTGATCACATCTGGAAACCCCTCTCTCCTCTTTCCGTATCATATTGGGGAATAATTCAGATTTTAGATTTATTCAAAGCTATGAAAATCTTTTCTCAAAGGCCAATTCTATTTTTGCTTTACAAATGTCATATTTTTAAAATTATTTCCGATACCTACATCAGAGAAGAGAAGGCGGTGACTTTTTTTTACTAAAAACCCCCATCTCAAATGGCAGAACTTCTCACTAGGGAACCTCATGAAGTGTCCCTCGGGGATTTTGATGAAACATGGTCTCAGTGGTAGCCCTTGGCCCAAGTACCACACCACCAAAATTTTAGCTGCCAGTTTTGAGTTTAGCCCTCACAGTGAAAAATCAAAATTTTGAATTTTACCATGTATTTTAAATGGGCGAAATTTTTTTTTCCATAAAACCATAAACTATCATGGTAAAGAGGTAGAACATGTTGAAAGGAGTAAAAAATGTTATGTACACATATTGCATAACTCGAATGTGGAAGGGGCTACTCTTAATCAAAGATCTTATTTTCAATAATTTTTCAAAATTAAATTTTCAAAAAATTAAATATGTTTCAAAAAAAAAAATTATATGTAAGTACTTTTGGCATCTTCAAGTCAGAAAGAACAAAACCAGTTATGCGGACTTGTTGCCTAACGCTAATACTGAAGGGGTAGTAGGTCGTAATAACTTCAAATTTTGCACCACTACCTTATTTAATTTCTATAAAATTTCCAAAAAAAATACTGAATGTTGTTAAGATACAAAAACCGCCTTGTTTAAATAGTTGCGACGTTGTTAGGCAACTAGTCCGCATAACTGTTTTTGTTCCTTCCGACTTGAAGATGCCAGGGGTACATATAATTTTTACTTTGAAAAATATTTAATTTTTTGAAAATTTAATTTTGAAAAATTACTAAAAATAAGATCTTTGATTAAGAGTTGTCCCTTCCACATTCGAGTTATGCAATATGTGAACATAACATTTTTTACTCCTCTCAACATATTCTACCTGTTTACCATGATAGTTTATGGTTTTATGGGAAAAAAATTTTCGCCCATTTAAAATACATGGTAAAATTCAAAATTTTGATTTTTCACTGTGAGGGCTAAACTCAAAACTGGCAGCTAAAATTTTGGTGGTGTGGTACTTGGGCCAAGGGCTACCACTGAGACCATGTTTCATCAAAATCCCCGAGGGACACTTCATGAGGTTCCCTAGTCAGAACGAAAAATTAATCGAGCATGAAAACTATTTCTGCAAAAACACATCTTATTTTGCACACACTTGAAAAGAAACATCCCAAACATGCGAGCCCTTCGGCCTACAATTACGCCTTCCACAACCACCCTGCGATGCTCCTCGACACATTTGACAAGTCGATTACGACGAGGGATGCGAAAAGATACACAATCTTCCAACAACACCGGAATTCCACGATCAGCTCTAAAAATAACTCGAACCGAGAATCTCCTGCGGATATATCGAGTAAGATGCAAACAAGAGTAAACTATATTTATCAAATTATGCCATCAAATCCTCCAGGGTACACGTTGATGGCGGCCCAGAAGGCGAAATATTTCCTAAATTGACAAGGTAGCTGCTGGTCGAGGTATCACGCCAGAAAAAATATTTTGTAAAAATATGGTTTTCGAAAAAATCTCGAGTTATCGCGATACGCCCCCTGAAAACTTCAAGCGCAGGAAAAGTCTGCATGGAAACGACGGCCAAATCCCATGAGAAAAGTGTTAAATCAATTTATCGGATCGAAAGAGTTTAATAGATATGGTTTGTAAACGCGATCGCCATACAAATCGGGCACCGGAGCCGAGATCCAGCTGCGTGCTGATTAATTTAAGTCATCATTGCTGGTCTGGCTAGTTCGCAACCAATTAAGGTAAAATCGACCGTTATAATGATACCTTTATGATGTTTACCGACCGATGGTGGACTTTTGTTAACGGTGAGGTATATTAAGGTGCGTTCGGTTCAGTTCGGTTTGGTTGTGGTGTGTTTATGTACTATTTATACCGAGAGGATGAGGGGCGAGCTCCGGCGAGTATGTACTCTCCGCGAGTACCTTTGCGCTTATTTGTTGTTGAGCTGGATCTACTACGGGTATGTTGCCGAAGCATCGGCGCAAGTGTAAACATAGTATTAAATAACCGGATTAGCATTGTTATTACAATTCCCATGCTGTTTTACGGGCCGGCCCGCGACGCCGGTACACCGTAGCGTGTTTTCGAAGCTTTGGACAGGCTTAACATTGTAAGTAATAGCAAACACGTGCTATTTTTAGAAGAATTTATTTTTAAATCTGATAATTACAATATCGCGTGTTTAAATTTGTACCTATGGGTACCGAAATTGTACCTGTGCGACGAGATGTTCGAGTACCTTAATATACGATGATTTTTATCCGTCAGATTTGCTATTTTAAAAGCCACCTTGTTGTGAGATGATGAGATGACCTCGTATAGTAATCGTTCATCATACTTTGGGAGTTTGTTGAAATTTTCAGATTGTTTCGTGCCGGTACCGTTACCCTCCCGGTGAGTGAAAATAAGCGAATTACAACAATGAATTCGAAATACCCAGCAATCATCCGAACCAGTAGTTAAGATTTAAATATAAACCCGTCGATCGTATAAATCATTCGGTTTATGGGTAATTTGGCTCCAGAGTTGTAAATAACTTAATTGGGTGGTCAGTTAATTATTCGCTTCTGTGAAACCGTACACGGTGCACCGGTTTTCCGGTAGTAAGTGAATTGTTACCATCGATATCGTAATCGTTTCGAATTACCGAGATCGTTTACCCTTAAGATGACTGGGTAGTGGAAATTTACAGGTGTGGTATTTGGCGAGTATTTGATGGGGAACAGGAGTTTTACGAGTGAGGAGAGTACCGGATGGTGAAACCGTAAGTAATCAAGTATTAAAATTTATCGAGTTTAGGGACAAGTGTTGAATGTGAATTAAGAAATAAACTTCAAAAAAAAAAAAAGAGAAGAAAAAATGAGCTTTATTATATATTAGATCGAAAGGAACAGAATGCTAAATAACGAGAAAATTTCATTTCTGTGTAAAACAAAATGTTGCAAAAAAGGTGACCTTTTTTTAAATAAATTTGGAAATTCTGCATTTTCGGATGGAAAATTAAAAAAAAATTGAGTCACAAAAAAATCGATTCAAGTAGAAAATTCTCAATTTTAAACCCTACCTCTCCCTCACTATTCTTCATGCCAACAATCATTTGATACGAACCTACTTTTAAGATGTCTAGATCTACAAAATATGAGTCAAAATTGACTTAAAAATTTCCAAAGTGAAAAAATTGTTTTTGAAAAATCCAATTCCGCAGTTCCAATTTTGTTTAATTTTTTTTTTGGATGACAAAAATTGTTTTAGTGCTGAGTAAAATTTCCCAAGTTCATTTTCAACCACCACTTTTTAGGTTAGGTACCTATGTATTTGGAAGAAAAATTGTAGTAAAATTATATATATATTATTTCTTTTTCAAGCCCCAAAGAAAGAAGAAATGTAGCCATCAAATTGGTTCGAAAATTATAGACGGACCCTCCCAAATTTGTACTGGAACAAATTTTGATTCTGATCTCGTTTTTCGGCTCCATTAAAAAGTTTGATTTTTTTCAATTTATTTTAAATAACGTTTCTGAAATTGAACCATACATACGTATTTCCAAATACCTCGATTTTTTTGGATTAGAAATCTATTATCTTTCTAGTTTTAAGTGTGCTGGGAAATGAGATGCGTCCCAATTTTTAGGGAAAACATAATTGAGTTTTAAAGTACCTAAGTATTTGCCTCTTTAAATGTAACAGAAATGATGAAAAAGAGTTACGATTTTACGTTTTGAAAATTTTAGATATTCTTCAATATTTTTTTTTTTCTATTAAAATCTGATTTAGATGATTTTTATTGAATTGTCAGAAGTTGAAATTTTGGTATGGTTTGTCAAAAAACGTCATTTCAACAATTCACTGACTCTTCATTACTTGCCTTCGAAGCAAATGTTTTCGAGAAATGGGGGTTTCTCAAGTTTTTGTCTAACTTTTTAGGCAATGGTCTACGGGGAGGGGGGAGGGGAGAGAAAGACGAATTTTTATCCTCCCTTAACAATCGAAAGTGTCTTATAATTTGAAAAATAGCAAATTTTCATTCTTGAAATGTAATTTTTCTTTCAAAAAACATCCCATTGTTTGATTTTTTACAGCACGACTTTTTTCTTAGTTTATTTTGAGATCTTTTTGAGAATATCTACAAAAAATTTCACGTTTCTCTAAAATATTTGTCTGAACTCGCAGCGTGGATGCCAATTTTTATGAAATTTTTTACCCCTGCCCCCTCATTGTGACATGGTTTCCGCGTTTGAAAAAGTTTATGATGAAATTTTTTTAAAATTAGGTATCTCATCAAAATTTGAAAAAAAATTTGTCACGAAGTCCTGAATCAATGCCAAATCTCAGAATCTGGCAATCAATAGGAAATTATTAAAACATCACTTATGATCATTTTTATCGATTTTTAAAAAATTGATCAAATTTTTTTCGGTAGGTACACAAACTTACAGCAATTACCCCCCCATGTCCATGATTATAATTTAAGAACTTTCTCTTTTCAAGAAAAACTTATTTCAATTTTTTGATGAATTTTTAAGGTCTTACTCCCTTTCACACTAAAATTATTAAAATAGATTTTCTTATGTCTTTTCTTTCAAAAATTTTCACTCTCAGCCCCTTTATTCGTAATTTTTTTTGCAAATCTTGCTCATCTCAAACTTCATCAATTTTGCTGAAATTACAAAATATTTCACCTTACCGTACTAATTTTAAAATTTTAGAAGGCAGCTCAATTCAAAAAATCATTCGTAGATGCAAAATACTCTTCTGTCTCGTTTTCCAACGATTTAAAAATCATTGAAATTACGCTCAATCCACTCTCTCATTTCGAATCAGTGAAAAATCACTGATAAAAGTGATAAACAGTCAGAATTGCAATACAGGAAAAATAAGTGAAATTCACGGATTTTCAGTGATTTTTCACTGATTATTCAAAGAATTTCACAGATTTTTCAGAGAATTTCATAAATATCACTGAGTTTTCAGTAAATGTTCACTGATTTCCAGTGATTTTCTTTCACTGATTTGTTTTCAGTGAAAAAATTTTCACAGATTTATTACTGTGCTGAAATTCTAATGTTTTGACATGGATATGTCTTTAGGCCTGGGGGGTAAAATTTTGAAATTGTTACGCTAGAAAATTCTTACGCCTGAAAATGGTTACGCTAGAAAATTCTTACGCCTGAAAATTCTTACGCTTGAAAATTCTTACGGTTACGGTGGATCAAGACATTATGACATTATGTTAGACTTAAAAAAACTTATAAATAAAATTAAATATTATATTTGAACATAATAATTTGCTGATATCATGTTAGACTTGGACGGGTTATGGGTTATGTGTAATGATCACAGTGGATCAAGACATAATGACATTATGTTGTTATGGTGGATCAAGACATTATGACATTATGTTAGACTTGAAAAAACTTATAGATAAAATTAAATATTATATTTGAACATAATAATTTGCTGATATCATGTTAGACTTGGATGAGCTACGGGTTATGTGTAATGATCACAGTGGATCAAGACATAATGACATTATGTTAGGCTTGAAAAAACATAAATATAATTAGGTAAATATCATATTTGAACATGATAATTTGCTGATAACATGTTAGACTTGGAGAGATTAAAGTCGGTCAAAAAGTCGGTTGAAAAGATAGTTGGAAATCAGAAAGTTGGTTGGAAAGCTGTCGAAAAGTTGATTGAAAATTTGAGTTGAAAAGATAGTTGGAAATCAGAAAGATAGTTGGAAAGCTGTTGAAAGGTTGGTTGAAAAGTAAAGATAGTTGGAAATCAGAAAGATAGTTGGAAAGCTGTTGAAAGGTTGGTTGAAAAGTTGGTCGAAAGGTCAGTCGAAAAGTAAGTCAAAAAGTTGTCGAAAGGTCAGTCGAAAAGTTGATCAAAAATTCGATCGGAAAGTCGGTCGATCGGAAAGTCGGTCGGAAAGTAAGTCGATCGGAAATTCAATCGGAAATAGATGGATTATTATATGGAAAGTTAGAAGGAGCGTTATATGGAGTTTTAAACGGTTACATTTTTAGATTATGACATAATGACATTATGTTAGACTGGAAGAAGTTAGATGGAACGTTAGATGGAAAGTTAGATGGAGCATTATATTAAGGGTTAGACAGTAACATTTTTAAATTAAGACATAATGACATTATGTTAGACTCAAAGAAGTTAGATGGAGCGTAAGATGGAATGTTGGATGGAAAGTTAGACAGAATGTCAGACAGAAAGTTGGGAAAGATTCCCGGAAAATGATTGTCTGAGAGATAGTAGTTGGGGAGATTAAAATCATTTTTTCAATTTATCCGTTTTTTTTTTTTTGTTTTTTCAAGTCCAACATAAAAGACGGGGAAAGTCTAGAAAAGTCAAGAATGGTCTAGAAAAGAAGTCTGGAAAAGATTAGGAACAAAGAGAAAATACTTGAAAAGATGAGAAAAGACAAGAAAAGATGAGAAAGGTCTAGAAAAGATGAGATTTTGTTATACTTGGAAAAACACTTTGGAGGTGTAAGAAATTACTGGCTGGTGTTTAGTTTATGATTGAATAACATTATATGTATTGGACTTGGGAAAATATGATAGAGGTGTTACACAACATTTTTAGGTGAAGACATCATGTTAATATGTTAAACATTGACAAACATCCTGGTGCTATACATAGAAGTAGAGGACCTGGATATAGGGACATGATTATTTATGGTGGCTGAGGTTTTGTGAATTTTATTTTGCTTAGTAAAAGAGGTAGTGATGCAAGTAATGTAATATTAAAATCAAAATGTGAATTAGAGATGTGAAAGATTTGGTATTTGGCAACACTGTATATTTTTACTAAGCAAAAGTGAAATTATAAGGTGGTAGTAGAGGTAGCTGAGGAAAAAAATTATTCTTATATCTGATTTCGAGGTCTTATAATCTGAGTTTTATTGCTTATAAATTTATATTTGTGTTGGTGTTGTTATTACACACATAAAACTATATGAAAAACTTATTAGTTGTTTTTAAACACATAAAAATTTTGTGAAAAAAACAGTTGGTCGTGTTCAAACACGTAAAACTTGTGAAAAAATTGTTGGTCGTGTTTGAACACGTAAAACTTGTGAAAAAATTGTTGTTTCAACAGTTGAAAACTAATTTTTATAACAACAATCTGTCTAGTTAAAGACATATCCATGTTCTAAGATTTTTGCTTTAAAGCAAAAAACACTTTAATTTTTTTTCAGTGATTTTCGATAAATTTCACTAATTCAGAAATGAGAGAGCAGGCAAGACCCCGAACAAGGGATAGAGAAGGTAACTCACTGCTACTAAAAACAACATTTCATACTTTTTAGTTAAAACAATGGGTTTGAGTGGGGAAAATTTTCCAAAGGAAAGGACTTCTTCATAAAATTTGAGAAAATTTGCATCAATATTTTAAATGATAAATTTTCACTCTCTTTGTCTCTTTGCCCCCTTCTCACATCCCCTAAATGATATTGATTTTGATTTTCCTTGCCTCTGAATTCCACTCATTTTTGCCACAACATGTAGATAAATCAACAAAAATGAATGGTTTTCTCCCTCCTCGGCAATTTCGATTCCAATTCCCCTCACTCTTCACTCAATTCCATTCATTTTCGCCCAGATATTAATAAATGACAAAAACGCACGATACAAAAAAACACAATCATATCAGAGTTTTTTTCCACATAAAAAATCTTATATAAAAATCATTTAACCACGACGATTAATGAACTAGAAAAAAACCTCCAAATTTCATCGATTCGCTGAAACACTCGATACGACTCTTGAACTCCAAACACACGCCATCCCATAAATTAACACCGTAAAAAGAAAACTTCTTCGGGAAAAAAAAACCATCAAATAATATTTTCATACTCGTCGACGACACCGAGATCCACACAACGACAAAATCACATACACGTAGCATTGATACATAATGGTCTTTAACCAATCCAAGGTCGACGAATTAGTCCATTCAACCCTTCCAGTGTTTCCAATCGATTAGAAACAATGACACCAGAGGGGTACAGCTGCGTAAAATATAAAAATCATAAACTCTAAATATTATACGAGTAGAAACCAAAATACTCGAATACGATCTCTGCGCAACGAACAGCGATACGAATGCGTACAGAATGAATATCCTAAGATGACATTGTTCTCCATATACTTACGCTGCAATACGCGATTGTCAAATGACAAAGTATACTGCACGGTTTTTTACATATAGACGCAGAAGTAAAAAACACAGCCTATGGATCGTTTAAATTACACCTCTGTGTGGAGTGGAAAAAAATAGGTCTATGTACAGCATTACGAGACTGCATTACGTATCAATCGAGGAACTTCTCAAATACAAAACTTATCACCTACATAGATTCGATTACTTATGGTCGCGAAGGCGTCATCCAAAACGTAATAATAATCCCAGAGTACTGAATTTGTCACCTCTTCTTACGAAAGGCGCAGGCGAGGGCGTGAGGTGTCACCGAGACGAAGGGGCTAACGTTAGTAACCAGGTCAATTGTGCTTTGTCAATGTACAAAAACGTTCAATTAAAAGAGGAAGCTGCCGTCAAACGGTCCGGTAGGTATATATCAATCTTTAAACACTTGGCATTTTTTTTACGATGGTTAATAAAATACATTCTCGGGCTGGAAGACGCTCGCGAACCGGAGAATAATGCGAGTCCATTTTAGCAAAGAACAACGTAATAAACTTTTTTTTCATTTTCATTTTTAAATACTCCGGATAAATGAGTTATACGGATAATTTACGAGAGGCGCTTCGAAGTGGCGGAGATTGAGATGCCAACACTTGATATTCGATTCATTAGCTTCTGAGTAATTTCGCCGCAAATGGGATTTCGACGATTCAAGTTTAAATTTATTCTGAGTTCAGTTTTTTTTCAACTACAAATTTTTTTCAGTTTTTTAATCCTACATTTTTTCAAAACTTCGTCCAATTTTAAAATGTTTCCATCCAAATTTCCTCAAAATTTTTCCAACTTTGATTTTTTTTTTTTCGTTTTTATACCTATTTTTATTACGCTTCAAAATTTCTTCTAATTATTTACTAAGTTGGAAGGTATTTTGAAAAATATGAACTCGAAATTTTTTATGAAAAATTCGACGCTGGAAAATGTTTTTAAAAAAAATTGATGATAATTTTTAAAATAAGGTCAATAAGCCTAATTGAGAAAACTAATGGTAATTATCAGTAAATGAATTTAAAAGGATTCTAAGAAAAGTACAAATTTGGAAAGTTTGAAGTTTTTGTACGAATTTGGTATGTTTAGAGTCCAAATAGAGCGATAATTGGATTTTTGGGTTCAAAAATAAAAAAGTTACGACGTGTTCTCATTTATGGCAGCAATGTTCTCCATTGCCCATGAATTTGTAGGTAATTGAAAACACTTGAATTTTCAAAATACCTAATTTTTCATTGAAATTTTACGACCAAAATACAACTTTAGACGTTTTTAGAGTTAATTTTTTCGAAACAACATTTTTTACAGCTATTTTAAAATCGTCATCGTTATAACAACAATTTGATAGCATTTTGAAATTAAGTATTTAAAATTCATTAAAATGACAACAAAGCTTCAATTTTTCAAACATGTCCATTAGGGTGGTCCTTATTTTCAAGTTGGAGCAATTTTGCGTACCCCCCCCCCCCCAAGTTGTTCCTTTTTATGAGAAAATAATCCCCTATTGTTTTTTTATATTAACACGTGCCTGTAAGCCCCTCTCAATATCCCTCGTTATTCAAAATATGAAAAAATACAAATTTTTAACAAATTTTTTTAAATTTCAATTTCTGGGCCCAAACCTTTTCAAGTGATTTATTATTCACGAAAAAGACTCGAAAAAACATTGATTCCAACAAAAAATCAGTGTTCCCAGTGCCATAAAATTATAAAAATCGGATGTTGAATTTAGAGCACGATTTACTAAAATTCTTATACTACAATCAAAAATCAAAATAACACTCAAACGATGTTTTCTAGTTCATTTATAACTTATTGGCTGTAGGTGAGTTGATTCCTAGCGAAATATTCATGTGAAAAGATAGGCGAACTGACTCCAATATTTTTTCAAGGTATGTACGAGTTACTTCCCTTTTTATTGGGGGGGGGGGGTGGACGATTTGATTCTTACTTTCGGTGCGAAATTAAAGTGAAGGTTACCTGTAGTTTCGATCGATGAAGGAGGTATGAATGAAAGTGTCTTACTCTCTAATTCGGATTTGGAAAATTATCTCAAAATGTAATTATTTAAGGCGTTTGAAAATAAATTTTTACCGAAATTGCCTTTTTTGGGAGAAAAAAATCGGTATTGATGACTAATGAAGTAGAAATTTTCTGCTTATGAAACTTTTTTGCAAATCGAAAAAAGCATAGTTAAAATTACTGTAATCGAGGGACCCAGAAATGAAACATTTTCGACTCTGGTGGAATTTTATTAAATTTTAAAACCTCACTTTGACAAATTTTCCTTTTTCAACTCAACTTTTTCGAATAAAAATATCGTTCTCTCAATTACACATGACTTATAGTAAAAGACCCATTTGTACGATATTTTCACTCATAACTAGGGATGAGATTTTTATGTTTTGACATATTTTTTTTGGTTCATTGTTGGTAGGAATATTTGCAATATCTTTGCGAATCATGAAATTCCGAGTAAAATGATCCCATGTTGTACATATGAGCATATTTTTGCATATTTTTCGTAAAAAGCATAAAATTGACATATTTTAGGTGATTTTACCGTTTTTTGACATATTTTGAGAATATTTCACGATTTTTACGACATATTTTATAAAATCCTCGAAAATCCACTTTTTCAAAGACAAAAAACTCGAAAAATCAACTTTTCATTAAAATCTGCTCTCAAAAAAATCTCAAAAAAAACTAAAAAAAAGTTCTCATGTTTTAAACGAACGTTTTTTAATTTTTTTAATGAATAAATGAAGTTTGCATTTTGAGTTCGTCATATTATTGTTCTCCTTCAAAAACGCTGCATTTTGATACCCATATTGCCCCCCCTCCATTCATTTGACATATTTTTGATATATTTCAGACTGCAGAAAGCATAATTTATGCGGATAAAACACGATTTTTAGGCATAAAATCCCATCCCTACTCATAACAAAAAAAAACTCCGAAGCCAACTCCCACATGGTATTTCCTGGGAAACGCCAAAGGACTGAAAGAGGTTAGAAACCAATTCGTAACATAATTATCCCGAAAAGAAAAAAGGTGAAAATCAGTTCACACATTTCCGAATTCATAGGGAATCAACTCACACTTTTTCAAAATATTAATTTTGAATGATTTATAATTCTTTATGGGGGCGTCCCTAAAATTCTACCCCACAGTTGGTTTTTCAAGGAGTTCTTAATAAGTTTTTCGAGGAGTGTTCTCAATTATCCATTGTTGTCAATTAGGCTCAATGACCTTATGAAGTTGAAAAAAATTTGAAGAAAGCAAAGTTGAAAAAAATTATAATTTAAATTTTCTTTACAATTTTTCCAACTTCGTTGTTTTCAAATTTTTCTAACTTCATATTTTTTAGAATATTCCTTCAGACTTTAAAATTTTTTCGAATAATTTTAAAATTAAAAAAATTCAACTTCATGTTTTTCAAAATTTTTTCCAATTCAATACTTAATTGGAAATTGGAAGAAAATTTTTTAAATATGAAATTAAACAAAATTTTAAAAATCAGAAGTGGGAAAATTTTGAGATGACTGAAATTTAAAACAGTTTTCAAGATGAACTTGGGAAAAATTTCAAAATTAAATACAATCCCAAAAAATTAGAACTGAAAAATTGAAAAAAAATTCAAGTTGAAAAAATTTGAACTTAAAATCAGCATAACAATAAATTTGAGTAAATAATTGAAAAAAAATGTCACTGATTGAAAAATTTTAAAATTAGATACAACTTTGGAAAAAAAATGAACTTGAAATAAATTCTAACTCGGATCGTCGAAATCCCATTTGCAGCAATATTATCTAGAAGCTGTTCTTCGATTCGCGAACGTGTATGGATAATAATGACGTCACGATAGCACGCAGGCCTATTAAAATTTTATTTGTATATAAACTGCGGGAAGTATATGGCCTGGACGATCGGCGGTAAAAGTAACTGCATACTTAATATTGTGCAGTTACACGATTATCGTCTATGTATTTACTATGTATACGCATATAACAGGCTACATTATCGCCAAGACCGTGCGTACTAAGTACTTATAACTCGATCATATTACACTATAAGTTTATATAGCTTTACGTTATGCATTTCGATACACATAGACGATGCATTCCTACGCACACGAAAAAACCTGTTATAACCAACCGATACATATCGAAGGTTGCGAAGATGAAGATCATGAGCGAAAAAAAAATGCACGAATTATGGCGCGAGCGCGCGTACGCGAAAAAAAAACGACGCGATGGAGGAAAAATAGTCGAGTTTTTTCCCCCTCGCCAATACATAAGCAGAGGAAGGCTTTTACCGTGCAATCATTAACGGTGTCTTAAACGGTTCCTTATTAATGAGCGTTAAAAGCTCTTTAAAACGCAATATGACCTTCGTCGGTCATTGAACATTGGTCATCCATGTTCATTAGGTCCGTTTAACGGTCTCGATTTGAACACTTTTTTTCCCTGAGATTTTCTTTGAAATTCGAGCCAGCGCCGCGGTTTTCCTCGTCGCGTTCGTGCGCTACGTCGAATTCCGAACGATGACTAGCGTTTTTCGGGATTCTGCAGCACATAGGCTCTTCTTGGCTTTAGACTTCTGGAAGGTATATCGCAGCAGAGCGTGTACACCGTTCCGTTATTTTATACGTACTCCGTACTTGCATATCCTCTCAGACAAGACGGACGTTGCTGACTGACTGTGTAGTTTTTTTCTTGTCATCGATCATCCTCGATCGATATATGTAATCGAACGGTATCTGGAGGTTTTTTCTACCTTTAGATCGTGTGTTTCGGTTCGGATGTGTTGCGGATTTAGTAGCCAAGAGGTGTATAGTGGTACTTGAGACGGACGTGTATGTGAAGCCAAATCCCATATCAAATTGTCCAAAAATATGCATAAGCGGTGAACCCAGTATGTTGCACTGTTCCATGTCTAATTGTACCGAAAAGATGCCGAATAGGTCGATGATTTCGAATTTAATGTCATTTTATCAAATTGTAGCTCTTCCGGAAGACGAGATTTGAGGAAAATGCACATGAACTGGATGTGTAGGAGAGTTATGGACCGTTTTCCCGAAGCCTAAATCCCGAACGGACATTTTCCCGAATAGGATATTTCACGAAAAAAAAATCACGAATCCGTTTTCCCGAATACCGAAATTTCGAATACAATTCTCGAATAACTTTTTTCCCGAATGCAGAAATCCCGAACACAGAATTTCCCGAATCACGTTTTTTATTATTTTTATCCCTAAAAGTTAGTTTGAGGGCCATCTCATGATTATAAGCACTTAAAAATCCAAAAATCTAGAAATAACACTGATTTTTGTTCTTTGATTGAAAATTTCAGGTGCCCCAATTAGGGCTCTGACCTTAAAAATGTGGAAATTTTGGAAAAAAGAAATGAAGGGTTTTACATTTTTGGAATTAAATACCCATCTTTGAGAAAATATTTCCTATTAGGCATTTTAAAGGTGCCATAGTGCTTTAAAATTTGAAAAAAAATATATTTCACTCTTCCAACACAGAAATTATGTATAATTTGTACATCTTCCCTTGTGGAGAGTAAATGAAAGAGGTGGAAAATGTGTTTTTTTTTTAGAATATACAACACTTCTGCATTTTCACTGAATCTCAATTTGAAGGGGTTTTAAAAGTAAATAATTGGACATTCAATTGAATTTCCTCGAAAATTATGCTCGTCAAAAAATGTTATGAGATATTTTTACCGGGGTTCAAACTTCAATTTCCACGATGATATTTCGTGGTGTTTGTTGGAGTTGAAAAATGGAAATTCTTGCAATTTCATAAATTTTTTGCCATTTTCAAGGTATTTTTTTTGCTTCAAATTTGCTCAAAAAAATATCCCTTCATATGTTTTTTGATCAATAAAATTCAAGAAAAGAGGAAAACGTTGAAAATATTTTTTTTTATAATTTTCTGGTTTTCTAGCTACTAAGGTGAAACTCTAGCTATTTTTTGGAGTTTCTTGTTTTTCTTGCCAGTAAACAACGTGAATTTTGTTTAAAATATCGATGAAAAAGAACAAAATATCGAGCTGAAGAATTTTTATTGAAATGTTCCTGAAAGAACAGAAATATCAATTCAAAAAATGAATGGAACCGAATTGAAAGGGAAACTATTCCCCTTCCCCACCCCTCAAAAAATTATAAAATTACTTCCCACGTTAAAAAAAAAATAGGACTTGAGTTGAAAAATTTGCGAAGGCGATAAACCTAAGGCTGTGTTCAGAAAATGGTCAACAGAACAACAGATCAACAGAGACAAATTTTATTTTCAAAAATTAAATCGAATATAAATCTTGAATTTAAAAAAAAGGATATTTTTTCAATCAAAAAATGATTTTTCATTTGAATTAAAGCGAATTTTTCAATTAAAGGCGCATAACTGTTTCAATTTTTGAAAATTAAATTTCTCTCGTTGATCTGTTATTGTGTTGAACATTTTCTGAACGCAACCTAAGTATCACACTCAGAATTTTCAAAAAAAAATGTAGCTTTTGCAACGTCTCACAGTGCAGAAAGTAACCATTTATTATTTTGAATTTCAACTATCAAGAAAGCAAACCTTGTGCTTCTGAAAATCTTGAGTTTTCTTGTATCAGTTTTTCAGCTTTTCTGAAGAATTTAAATATTGGCCTCTTCCCCTTTCCCCTAGCTCTTCCCTGCTAATTTTTCAAATCTAGCTCACAGAGATTTTCAAAAATTAAAAATGTCAAATTTTAGTTGACTCAATGTTGAGAAAGGTTGAGCTGCGAAAACTAAAATTTTGAAAATTGCGAAATATTTTCTTTTTCAAACAACTTATTTAAATGTTACGCCCAAAAAATATCCTGAATTTTTGACCACTCTTGAAGAAATTCACCTAGTAGAAGCGAGATCAGAACAAACTTTTTTCAAACCCATTTGCCAAAGTAAAATGATTTCTTCCGTTTTTCAAAATTTCTGGTAAAATTTACCCAAAATTTATTACTTTTTCATTCAATTCAATTATTCAATAGCACCATCGGATTTAGTATCCTTTTACCATTTCAAATCCCCCCCACCCCCAATCAATCATGAGAAACATGTAAATAATAAGAGTAGCGAAATCAAAAGACTAAAAAAAGAAATTGAAGCAAAGACATGCATCTAACCTAAAAAAACATGATTTTTATCCATATTTTTCCAGATTAATGAAGCATTCTTTCATTCAATAATAATTAGACAGGTATCTAATCAACATGAGATTTATCCTGAAATGATTAAAAATAACTTACTCACTTGAGATATCTCTGTACTTCTTAATGTAATGATGAAAATCGGTAACTTACCTAAAACAGAAAAAACGAAATAAATTAATCATGAGTTGTTGTAATGAAATTTTATTATTTTCTTGTTGACATTGAACGTAAATTTTTCTTAAATCACGATGGAAAATCAAAAACTGGTCATGTTTCAATATTTTTCATGACAGGAGAAGGGAAAATCCTTCCTTTGGCTGCAAATGATTTTTATTTATTATATTTCTAACTTACACCCCAGACAATTTATAAAGTAAGAAATTAAATAATCGTTTTTTAAACCAAACAGGTCAGGTGCTGTTTTCTTCATTTTTTTTTTTAATTATTGAAAAGAAATTCCAAGACAGCCCCAAAATTGAAAAATCCATCAATGCCTATAAAAAAAAAACAGCTTCAAAAATTTATACTTCTCATCTTAGTTTCTCAAGCAAACAGAAAGTAGAAAATTCAAAGAAAATTTACTCAATTTGATGAACAAAAATTGCACTTTTAATTGCACAATATAAATTCCAAAGATTCATTTCGTTTCAATACCATGCGAACAAATTTTTTGGAAAAATTCAGGTCAATTTCCATTTTCAAGTTGAAAAAATGTCATCTGAGCCAGAAATCTGTAAATTTTTAGTCCCCCCCCCCTCCCAACAACTCCAATTAGAGGTAATTTTGGTTCGTTTCTGAAATTGGTGGCAAAATCTTACATTTCTTTCTAGAATGTTGAAAAAAATAAAAATAAAAAAGTCAATAAATAGGTACCTATATTTTTTTCAGTAAAAAATTACCACTTTTTTCAGTAAAAAATTACCACATTTTTTTAGTAAAAAATTACCACATTTTTTCAGTAAAAAATTACCACATTTTTTTCAGTAGAAAATCAACACATTTTTTCAATAAAAAATTACCGCATTATAGGTACCTATTTATTGATACCAACTCTTAGACCACTTGCTTTCTGTTTAAAAAAGTCAACTTTTAAGACGTTTTTCAGGGCGATTTAATTAGTCATCATCAAACAGCCCTCATTTCTCATGAAACCCGCAAGATTTCCACCCATTTTGGGAGAAAATTTTCAAATTCCAAAAAGGCCTCAAATCAATACGTCTTTTAAAATTAAATACTTCGACAGAAAGTCACCCATTTGAATAAAACCATCTTGATTGAGAGGCTTTCAAAACCACAAACACGTTTCCGTATCCAATCGAAGGATTAATCCGCAGAGGCAGAGGAAACACAAACGAGTGTCAATTCGACGAAACAATTGCACTCGGCATTATTTCTTGACGATCCAGCGAGTCCTACATTCTGTACCTACGCACAAAATAGGTGTAACTATGCGAAGAGCCATTTGCGAAAATAAAAACAACAAAACGTGCTCTTCTTACGCAGGCATGCTATAAACACCGAGCAGTGTTTAGGTAAACGAATACAGTACACTTTCAGGGTACATTCGGAAAACCCGAGCTACGAGCAGTATTTAAGGTCATACACGAGCTAACGCGATTTAGGATTTACCATCACGAATGCGAACGTCAAAACAATTGAGAAAACTAGGTACTAATTTTTACGTATTGTAGTCCGGGTGTCGATTAACAAGTCTTCTTACGGGCTAAAATATTAAAAGCGTTCCCAAACCGTACCATGGCCGGTGATTAGACGCACAATTACTGACCATTTCACACCTTCTATCGTGTCACTACGGTATAACATCAACGTCCGCGCCTTTTTCTAACGTCAACGAGGAGGAAAGAAAAAAAAGGTTTAATGACGGTGTGGGAATAAGCGCCGTGCGTATTTCAACCGACGTAGAGAGTGTATTGAGAAAATGAGGATATAAGTCATTAAATTCGCACCTAGACTGATCGCTAACATTGAGTAGATAACCTCTCGCCGGTTCGATTATAATTACTAAGAAAGTATTTCGGAGAGCGTTCAGTTTGATGGCGATGGTGAATTGCTGATGGGTAATCTGACACGGTGGACAAATCTTACCAACTTGCACGAGTCGCTTGCATCTTATCATAATAACTTCCGAGTGTAACATATTCGATGGAATGTTGTTTTCGTAGTATGTATCGATCGATAAAATTAAATTCCTCAGCTTCGATTCGAGTTCTTAACGCATAACTTACTCCCCTCTCCCCCTGGCTGGTGTCGTCCGAAACCCACCTACTGGTGAAAAATCGTCGGCTTAAAAGCGCCTTGTGTTCGTTTTTTTGTTATTTGTCCAAATTCTTTAGAGTACCAGGTTTGGAAATATATCACGATGGTATAAGTATTTTTAAAACTAGGGAATCAGGCAACAGTGTTGCTGGGAAATTATGTTTTTAGGTCGAGAATTCGATTCGATTGACTTTTCGAGTGGCATTTGATCTGGAATTGGTGTATTTTGAATTTTGTGCGAGGATGAGCGAAGGATTTGATAGAATACTGATTGAGGCGAGAGAATGCAAGACTGATTTTGATCATCTCTGCTCATTTATTCGTAGTTATTAAAATCAAGAAAATTTAATTTTAGAAAAGTTCATCATTTTATTTGATATTCTTGAAAGATTTTCATCTCTCGCCACTTCTTATTACGAATTTTCTTCCGTAAATTTGAAATATTTTCGAGTCTTTCAAACAAAAACTCCTACAAATTCACAACGAAAAATTTGCAAAATCAGGAACAGATGGAATTTTTTCAATCTTCCCAACTTCAAATACAAATTTTTCGCAATTTTTTTCAGACTCAATACAAAAATCTTTTAGAAAAATGAGCATTATTTTTGTAAATTTCCCAACCTAAACTGAGCTATTTCGATTAAAAATGCAATTTCATACTTGAAGCAAGTCTTGAAATGAACACAAATGAACAAGAACACGCGAGTGAAAAAAATCGAAATGATCAGTTTTTAGGTGGGGGAGGGGAGGGGGTGTCACTGCGAAGAGATACATTTTCAAACAATTTTGAGAATTCACAAATTTCATGTGGAAATGTGAGGAAGGCTAATAAACAATTTCTTCCTCAAAATTCAATTTTCTGTTAAACAGACTAAGAAAAATCTTCTCAAAAAAATTCACTTACAATTTTTCAAAACATGACAAAAATAAAAACCCGTAGGATATTTGACTAATATTTTATACGTCATGTTTTCAAAATGCCCGAAGGCCAAGGTACCACGCAAGTGGCATTATCTAAAACCGTCAATTTTTTTTCAAAATTAGTATCACTTTGTGAACCCTTAGCTCAGATCCCTATCCTTTGGTCGAAGGGGTTCAATTTTTTCCCGAAAGTTCTCTTCTTAAAGCAACTGAGATTTGGAAAATGCCTGAATTTAATAAAATATTCAAAATTTAACCAGGGATGAACCAAATTCGGTACTCATCTGTTATTAAAGCAGAAAAAATAGAAAATTTTCCACTTCGGTGACTTTATTTTGATTTTTTCGATTTCCATAAATTTTTCAAAAAAATTTCAACTTCAATTCATGCAAGTTTTTTAAATAAAAAAAGTTAATCAGTTGATCATCTCCCCAATTTCCCATTCAAATCGATTTTCCTCGCTAAAAATGGAATTTTTAAAAAAATTTTAACAAATTGCAGAAAAAGAGGATTTATAGAAATTAAAACCAATAAAAATTGAAAATTCATCAAGATTTTTCAATACATCATACTGATAGTTCTGAACTACAAATTTTCCCCCCCCCCCTCCGCCCAATTTATTACAGTGTATCCCAAGTTCGGACTTTCAAACTTTCGTTTCAGGACTAAAAATTTTTTAATATTTTCACATGGTTATTGCTTACCCTCTCCACCCATTCCCTCCCTCCTTCCAGGTTCCCTCAGAAAAATCAATCCCTAAAAATCTACGATTTCATAAAAATTTTCCATTTTTTTTCGGTGATTTCCCAATGAATATACAGGATAAACTGAGTAAGGGCGGGGGGGGTGTAAGAAAAAAGAGTTTATACAGATTCAAAAAAATTAATCATTTTGCTAACATTAAAGAGAAGGTAAACATTTTTGCAAAAAAAAAGACAATCAAACGCTGAAAGGGTACCGGCGGTTTAAGATAGCGAATTCTGCCCCCGAGCTGAAATTCGAAACTAACCGGTGGAATTTGGTTCTTAGGGTCTGAAAATAACGTGGTAAAAATTTTGGCCCCCAACTCCACTCCTAGCTCCAGTTATTGGACAAAACGTTACTGTTTTTCAGCCTTTCCATTAAAAATTTTTATTTCCGCGAGTTTTTCACCAAATTTTTTTCAAATTTTCGTGAAGTGTACCCTATACTAAGGGGTATCGGTGGGTGGTTTGAAAAAAAAAATTTTTGATGATTTTTTTTCAAGCCGAAAATTGCGTTTGAAAAACTTCAATTCGAGTTTTCCACATGATGTTTCAGAGGTGCAATTTTGAAAAAAATATATTTGAAAATTCATCAAAATTTTCCAAAAAAATCATACTAATAGTTCTGAACTACAAATTTTCAGCAATTTTACAGTGTCTCCCAGTTCGGACTTTCAAACTTTTTTCAGACTAAAAATTTTTAATCTTTTCACAGGTCATTGCTTACCCTCTCCCCCATTCCCTTCCCTTCCCTTCAGAAAAATCAAGTCCCTAAAATCTACGTATTTCATAAAATTTTCCATTTTTTTTTCGGTTTGCCCCAATGAATACAGGATAAATGAGTAGGGGGCGAGGGGGCCGTTAAGAAAAAATAGTTTATACAGATTCAAAAAATTAATCATTTTGCTAACATTAAAAGAGAAGGTAAACATTTTTGCAAAAAAAAAAGGCAATCAAACGTTGAAATTTCATAATTTTCCCAAAATTTAATTAAAGAAAGTAATTTGTGACATTTGATCTGTGTGAGCCACTATGCCACTAAGCCTGGATATACACACTACCTTGAGGAGCCAAAAATTGGTTTTCGAGTTGACACTGATTTTGGGCTTTTCAGAAGTGGAGTAAAATCAACGGGAAACCTCAACTCAAAAACAAATTTTTGACATCTAAGGGTGGTTTCTATATTCAGCCTCATTTATACGTAGATAATTTCAACTAAATGGAGAAAAAAATTAATTATTATAAAAAAAGAAAACAAGTGAAAAAATTTCATACACTTTTCTCAATTTTATCTAAAATATGTACTTTTTTCATACTTCTTCGTACTTATGAATTCACTAAACAAAATTCGAACTTTCTGTACTCAGTCGACATCTCGATTTCAGCATTTCATAGAAAAAATTTAATTTGAGTTCACGTTTGAACTGCTTTGAGGAAACTACGTTGCCCATTTCTCTCCTCAAAAAGCGTTTTTCCAATGTGTCAGTGAACATCTTTTTCTTTATTCGGCAGTTTTAGCCCACAAGCTTTCCATTTTCACTCCTTCTCTTTCACTCTCACTTCAAATTTCAGTCAATTCTCCAAATTCAACCCTCTTAGCAGCCTACTTCGAAAAAAAAGTACGCAAATACCATCACTATTTTCGACTTATGCCTCATTATAATCAGCTCGAGACCAAAATCTCCATGAAAAGATACCTCTAATCCATCTAATTCGACATCATTCATAAATCACGTCTAAATAAACACATACCTACATCGAGCACATATTCATTAACCAAAAATATCGCTGACGGGAAATTTTTTCGTTTTACAGATCACCGGTGAATGAACAATCGGAGCAGTTGACAGTCAATTCGGAAGCATTCATAAGGTAACCATGCTCGCATTAGATTATTTATACAGCACCGCATAGGTCTACATGTACGCAGACTCCCATCGAGCGAAAAACCCATCATCGTTGTAAGATGTTTATCTATTATCTAACACACAATCGCTCATAGGCTCGTGCACAATACGCCCGAATATGCTGCCGATATAACGAGCTGGTGCCGCGTAGAGCCACCATAAAAGGGTTACGTTATATCATCGCGGTGCATTCGTGAAAATAGCTAGACTAAGGCTGCCGGTAGGTCCCGGCGGTATACATATCGTCGACCCTATGCCCTAAAACTTGACCTATTATCGAACGGCGGGCACCTGAATATGATTCACATAAACCCACATACTACATAGAGCACATAAAGTGATAAGTTAAATGGTCGTCTAATTCAGGTTTTATAATGTATACACGATCGCATCCAAGCCAAATAAACTGGTATCAATTGGATACCCGAATCTATATGAAATTAAGCCATCTAAAATCCAGATTCAGCTTCCCACTGGTCCAAAACCCGTCGTCGAAGAACCATTTTATTCGTCTGCGAGGTTAAAAATGGAGAAAAATTTTTACAATTTAATCGTGATTTCGAAGGAACCTTTGATAATAGCGAATGTCGATAATTCACCCAACGAATTCCGACAAAAGAGTCTTAAAGTGCCCGAACCTTTTGGCCATTGGTGTTAATGATCATAACGGATCGATCGATTGCCTTCGTATAATAATCGCGTACACGTGTGATTCTCACAGCTTAAATTAAACGATTATTTTCCAGCAATGTTTAACTGTCGCAATTAAACGTTATTCTAGTTCGATCATCGCGATTCCCCTCGAAAAACCGTAATCGATTCGAATTTAATCGCACGATTCGCAGGTTTATTCGTCTATAAATTCCAGTTGGGAGGAGGCTGGCGAGGGGAGGCGATTTTAGGGCCGCTGATACATAGAAATGCAAGTAATACGGGTTCTGATGTTTTCGATCTACTTATTCGATTCATTTACGTGGAATTTGCTCATCGACGAATAATCATTCCGAAGGTGTAAATCGACACCTGAGAAGTCATACTGAAAATATTTACCTTTCCAAAATATCCATCGGATACTTTCTTCGAACGAGACCACCACTATCATAAAATCTTACCACTTCCTAGACACTGGTCGTGCTTTTTTATCGTATTTATACCCAGGCGTATAGTTAAATGTCGCCGCAACGAAAATGAGAGCATTGCGGTTTCATTTTTCACCGGCTCGGCGCGCCGCGCCGTGCCTTACGTAGGTACCCAAGCTGGTTCGAAAATTTCTGCGAAATAGCTCATGACCTTGTTTATAATACGCGTGTATTTGCGTGGCTCTCGTTTATGCGCTTACATTTGACGCACAATTTTCAAACTTCGTGAGTAGAAACGAGCTATAAGGTGCGCACGATTTCAAGGTTTCCGAGGCGCTTCGTGCTTTACTTATATTTGAAAAACTGCGACTTTCGAACGCTGCGCACTGCATAGTGCACGTGGAGGGAGTCCAAAGCTTGGAAATATTTTTCGTGTCATAATTGTTATACTATTGCTTGGGAATTCGCGCGCCGCCGTCGTTAATTTTCCAGCCGAGCTGTGTACCACGAGTAGAGCAACCAGAGACGTACGCTGGGAGAAACATGTGAATCTGGATTTGAATATGCAATGAAGAACCATTTTCTATAAAGGTTCTAAGGTCGCAGCGATCGTTGCTGAAGTCTTTGTTTTACGGTTTCATCGGCGAAGTGGAAAGAGAGCAAATGGAATGGTAACGAACGATTCTCGATGGGTTCGGGAATGATGAGTGAAGAGGAGAGAAGATGGTGTCTGGAGAAATATCTGAGCGAAGTTTACGATAATCTAGAAGACATATTTCCTTATTTGAGAATTTTTACACCTCGATATGAGGAATAGATGCGGGGGAAGGGGGAACTTAATGGCTTATACCAAATTCAAAATTACTCTCTTAATTATAAATAAGTGAAAATTATCGAAAATCACTGAGAAACAGTCAAAATTGCAGCACAGGAGAAAATTAGTGAATTTTTTTTACTAAAAACAAATCATTGAGAAAAATCACTAGAAAATCAGTGAAAATTCACTAAAAGTTAGTGATATTTATGAAATTTGCTGAAAAATCAACGAAAATCTTTGAAAAGTCAGCGAAAATTATAATTCGCTGAAAATCAGTGAATTTTGCCTGATTATCTCTGTGCTGCAATTCTGATTAGTTATCAGTGACTTTTCACTGATTCAGAATGGGAGAGTAGACTAAAAACAATTTAACTTGAAGAATCCTAAAATATTGTACAGTCTTTCTCTATCATTTTGAACTAGTGAAAAGTCACTGATCAATAGTCAGAATTATTTGTTGATTTTTCAAAGAATTTCACTGATTTTCAAGTAAATTTCAGAGATTTTACTCACTTTTGAGTGAATTTTCACTGATTTTCCAGCAATTTTCTTTACTGTTTGCTTTCAGTGATTTTTTTCATTGATTTATTACTGTGCTGCAATTCTGACTCTTTTCCAATGATTTTTGATAATGTTCACTGATTTATGAATGAGAGAGTTAGAAAATCGCCACACTAATTATCAGGGAACATGACATGAAATTTTTTTCAAAAATCACTAAAAAATTTATCCTGACTTCAAAATACAGGTATTGAAAAAATTTAAACCAACAAGCTATTTGAGAATTTAATATGAAAAAATTGTTCAAAAACCCATCCTAGATATCGAAAAAATTAATAGAATGACGCTAAATTTAGGTACATAAAATTTGGTAAAAATGTTGTTCAAAGTACCCCAAAAATTGTTAAAATTCATTAAAAATCTTATGAAATTTTATAAAAATTGAATACTTTTGTCGAGTTTTACAAATTTTGCAACACTAAAATTAAAAAAAAATATTTTGAACGATTTTTCACGACGATTTGTTGGTTTCCATGAATCGTTTTTTTGTCATCGATTTTCACTGGTACATGAAATTTTCCCATTTTCATTATTTTTCTTTTTTTAGGTAAGTACTCTCTCATTTCTGGATCAGTTAAATTCATTAAAAATCACTGAAAAACAGTCAGAAGCAAGCAAAACAGTAATAAATCAGCGAAAATTTTTTCACTGAAAACAAGTCGGTGGAAAAAATCACTGGAAATCAGTAAAAATTCACTAAAAACTCAGTGATATTCATGAAATTTGCTGAAAAATCTGTGAAATTCCTTTGAATAATCAGTGAAAAATCGTTGAAAATTAGTGAATTTCACTGATTTTCCCTGTGCTGCAATTCTGACTATCAGTGATTTTTCACTGATTCGGAATGAGAGAGTACCTTTTGTTACAAAATTGAAAATAACTTTTACAATTTTCAATTTTTTCAAATATCTTCACGAATTTTTATGGTGATTTATGATTTTTAACCATCTATACATAACTATGCTTTCGGTTTCTCAAAAATTTTAATCATTTTCATATCCCTTTTGAACATTTTTCACAAATACTTTTTAATTTTCACCAATTTTTCAACAGCTTTGGGATACTTTATGATTTCCATGATGTTTCAAACATTTTGGCCTTTTCGTAAATTTTTCAAACATTTTAATGACTTTTTATGATTTATAATGATTTTTGACCATTTTCAACTCATTAATTTTTTAGCTGATTTAAGAAGCATTTTATTATTAAATTTCATATCTATAAAAAAATTTCACCGATTTTCGTGATTTCTCATGGATTTTTTCCCATTTTGTGACTTTTCAATGATTTTTTTGGTATTATACAAAATTTTACCAAATCTGAAAATTAAAACAAAAATTTTATTGCCTTTTTTGGACATTTTTTTGAATTTTTCTATCACTTTAAGTAAGTTTTGCTCAATTTTTGCAGGGTAATAGTTAATTTTTCAAAAATTATGTTTACAATTTTTTCATCAACTTTTTTACTTAATACATATTTTACACATTGAACAATTTTTTGGTATTTTGAATATTTTAATGTTTTTTTTTTCAAAAACATAACTTTTACGATTATCTACTGCTTAATTTTTTCGCAAAAACATTTCAAAAATTCCCAAACTTCTCAGAATAATCCAAATTCTAATGACTTTAGAACAATTTTTACAACCTTTCGTTGATTTTTATGACATTCTAAACACTGTTTTGTATAATGTTTTCAATTCGCCAAGATCCATATCGCCTGGTACAAGAATCCATTGCTCATTCGCCCTTCCAGTTTTATTGAACTGTTCTCTTAAATGAAACAGTTGCAACCAACCCTTTCTTTTTCACATTTTTTGATCTATTTTCAAAAAATTGAATCGTCTTTATCATTTTTTTAAAAAATTAATCGTTTTTATACTTCAAGCTTTTGATTTTTCATCCATTTAAAATCATAGATTTTTCATGAGATTCAAATAGAACTTAATTTTTCAATTTAATTTATGTAGGTAGGTGGCACGCATCAAACGGATTTCTTCGGAGAGGGCGAAAAAGGGGAAATTGTGTCCCCCCAGCAGCTCAAAAATGTCTCATGTATGATTAAAAAACAGTAATTATTTGCTTTTCCAACGTTCATTGCCAAGAAATCGTTTCCAGTTGCATAAAATATTTCAACATTCTGGGAAATTTTCTGAAAACTTTTTATTTTTCAATTTTTTCATGACTTAGGCGTTAGGCAGGGTCGAGCGGAGGGAGGAACAAAGAGTGAAAATCGCATATCTTAATAATAGAAAAATTGGGTTCGAGTCTGGAGTTGATGACTTTTTTCGAGGAAATGTTCGTTTTGAGTACGAAAACTGGGAAAATCGTTTTTTAATCCAGAAAAATCAGGAAAAATTACATTTTATCGTCCCTGGTCAGAACTGGATTTATGATTTTCTGACATTACCATTTTAGTTTCCCATGTTTTACCTCCGCCTTTCGGGAAAATCCTAGAACTGCTACTTGAGTTTCACGACTTTTCTCTATTTATTCAAGATTTCTCGAGGATTGAAAAAAATCTCACCATTTTGAAGGTATTTTCGTAGAATTTGCAAAATATAGCAATATCTGTGCCAACGACCAATCGAATCATTTTTCAACTCCACTCAATACGATTTCTTCTCCGATATCAATTAATTTCCATCTACGAGAATGATAGATACATCTGACAAATGAACCCATCCTCGAGCAAATCCGTTTTTTTCAATTCCATTGAAATTTAGCAGCTTTGGCACGACTACTCATACCCTCCGCAATCCGCACGACCTGACCACCTCTGCAATGACCAATTATACCCAACGAGACGAGATAATTCGCTCGGTATTTTCGGCTCGTTTCAAAGCTCGGCCACGAATTCGGCAAGGCATCCTCTATTGTTATCCTCGGCTCCCAACTAAGTCACCGGGTAATCGCAATTAACATTTGAATGCGGTCACAATTCATACGTAGCAATTACCGGCGTGGCGCAGGCCACGGCCAGGGCCACGGTTAAGTACAGGCGACGTGTGACGGTGCAACCGGTGGTAACGTACTGATACCTTGTTGTCATCGTATACGAAATCTTAATCAGCGTCGATTATCGCTTAGATATTAGTCCGGGGACGGGTCTAATTAAAAAAGAAAAACTCCGTACGGTGCTGCGTACCAGCGTAAGTGATGTTTTGGCAAATAGGTCAAAATGTGGCATCGACTCGACGACGCGACGATCTCACGGTCATCGTCGCTACATTCGGCCACGCTTCTATCTCTACGTACGTCTTGGGCAGCAATAAGAGAGACGATACATTGGTATTATTGCATTGCGTGGTACATGTCACGTCTAGAAACGATAGACTCACAGTGGCCGATTCAAAGTACGATCCGGTTTGCAATGTTCCTCCTGGTTGGCGATTTCAAACAACTCTTATATGAGCGCATTGACATAACGACGATTTTTCGCCGAGCTTTAGCGCGGACAAGGACAATACGCGTATAAATTGTTGTCAATGGGAATACGACGACGACATATCGTGCTTGAATCGGATAAGCGCCTGCATCTCGGAGCATAGGAAGGTTCTACTAGGATGTCATGTGGAAAACATTACCGAGTTGCAGCATGACCCTAAATATTATTCACCGTTACCGGTTGGTTGTATGGTTCGCTCCAGCTACGCTGATGCGACTTCGGTTGCACATTTAGCTTTTGCTTTTGCCCGCGAAGATGCGGCTGATCTGGTCGTACGTTAACGTAGGTCATCGGGTTATCTTTTTGTTCGCATAAGAAGTTTTGTTGTCATAAACAAGCTGCGGAAACGCAGAACGATGAATTTTCTCAAAGCTTGGCTCGGTGTTCAGAATGTGCATTCGATGCGTTGAATTTACGACGACCACGGTGGATCGTCGGAGACGATTTACAAACGTAGGTATTTTGCGATTTGCCGAGATGTGAGGTGTGGTTACCCGTGTCCGGATGAGCAAAGGTACACGATTGCTCGTAAGTTTGAGAATACCTTGATTTTTTTTTCCAAAGTTATACTGTGGTACAATGGAAAGGGCAAATCTAAAAATTTAACTCATTTTTAAAATGCAAAGAGTCTCTGGTTTCCGAAAATTGGTTTGGTTTTGGAAAAACGCCATAAAAAAGTTTCAATTTATAAAAATTTAAATCGATCAGAAAATTTGAAAAAATTGAAAAATCCACCATATTTATTTTCGTGAAGATTTTTTCAATCCTGAATAGCCATTTTCAAGGTCTCTAACAAAATTTCATGATGAAAAATCAGGACTTTAGCAGGATATTTTTCAAACAATTCACGATTTGTGGGGAGAGAGGGAATATCAAAATTTTCCTTTTACACTATTTTTTCATCAAGTGACGAAAATCAGTCGAAAAATTTTCAAATGAAGTTATATCCAAATTTTGAAAAAAAGGGGAAGAATAAATCAAAAATTGCCTAAAGTTTTACTTTAGAAGAAAAGCTTTTAATTATGGATGTGTTAAAAATAAAAAAAAAGTTTTAAAAAAATAGATAAAAATGAAATTTGTCAAGAATTTTGAGTTTTATCCAAGTTCATAAAAGTCTAACAAAAAAAGCCTAACAAAAAGTCATACATCGCTGGTCAAAATGTTTCCATGTTTTTAAACTCCGGGAAAAATATCAAAAAGTTACAAAAGATGTCAAAATATGGTCTCCAAAATTTCTTCAAGTCTATCAAAAATTCATTGTATTGATTTGTCAAATTTTTTCCAAGTTTTCAAATGTCTGGCAAAATATCAAAAGTTACAGAAATTGTCAAAATCTGGTTTCTAAAATTTAGTGTCACAAATCTGATGCAGACAATTTGATCTCACCTTTCATGGATTGACCAACCTCCCCCTCTCCCCCCCCCCCCATAACAAATCCATGTTATTCTAAAGTCTGATTGGAAACAAAAACGTAACAAATTAAGAAGAGAAAAAAGCAGAACATTTCAACATTTTTAACAAAATAAAAACAAGAGAAAAGTAGCACATCAAGATGACAAGCAAAATAAAGGACAAAAGCAGGTCTCTTTAAATTTCTTGATTTTGACTTCAGTACCTTCCTTTTTCGGACTTCCTGATTTAAATGATACATCACTTTGCGTACTTACCAAAGAAAAAAAAAAGTAAAAAGCGTCTAAATCTCAGAAAAATGTTTGCTATTTTACGTGCCGAACCAATACAAAGTGAAAAAATATCAGAAAACGTAATGGAACTCGTAATTTTTTCAGTAAAATTTTTTTAAAAAGTTCCTGCTTGGATTCTGATCAAACAAGAAAATTTTTCAAATGGCTGTATATTTCTATGATTATTTTGATTTCAAGTAAAAATTTGACCTTTGGGGTTGGGGATGTGGCCCTAAATTGAAAAAGCCTCAACAGTATCGATTATCGAGTGAAGTATCTAAATCTGTTTTTTCACCCCCCCCCCCCTCCAAATTCATTTTTCAAATAATTTCGACTCTAGATGAAAAATTGAATTCCAGGAGAGGCGGAGTGGGACTGAATTTTTTAATGTTATCGAGTGAAGCATCGAAATCCCTTCGAGTGTTAGATCACAATAATAGTTTTGTGAAAATATGTACCTACTCTGAAATTAAAAAGTAATTTTCAATATTTCTCGTTTATTCGGGAATAACTTTTTCGGAAGTTTTTCTACTCGTGAATTTTGTCGTTCGAGAAATTGCACTCGAGAAAATTAGCGGGAACCGATCAAACAAAATTGAATATTTTTAGCTCTATATGTACGTACATATGAAGTTAAGAACATTGAGATTACGTGGTGAGATAATTATCACATATGGTCGACTTCGACGTGCACTGAGGATGCTCAAAATGAGGTACTTCATAAGGATTTTCAAAATTTGACTGGAAAATTTTAAAACGGAAAAAATGTCAATTTGATTAATTTGAATCGTAGGTTATTTTCCTGCCCATGACGCTCAATTTCATCTTTAAAACAACAAATATGACGATAAGAAATGATCGAATGAAAAAACAAACGTCAGATTTGTATTCTCCAAGTCAAATTACACCTCTTCGCAAAATTTAAATGTATGTTCGCTCGAATTCTTAAAATTAATTTTTTCATTCGAGATTATCAAATTTTAAGCTTTTACATGAAGAAATTCCCAAATAAAAAAACTAAAATCGGATACGGATTCAGTAGGTTACACAGATGAACATTTTTTTTTACGATCATCTTGATCAAATTCTCAAAATCAACTTTTCCTAAACTGATTTTCAATCATGAAAAATCAGTGAAAAGCGTGAATTTCGAGACTTCGAATGAAATTTGCTGAACCCAAAATCTGCCAATAATTTTTGTCTTAAGTAACTTCCCTCGTTTCAAACTTTACAACGGCCGACGAATTTGAATGGAATAAATAATCAAACCTCAGATTCGTATTCAGCAGGTCAATTCATCTTCTAAAATACTCTTCGATCGATCATTTTGGATAAATTTTAAAAATTCTTTTTTCATCTGAAATTTTTCAAAAATTTTGCATTTTTTGCAATAAAAAACGAGCAATTGCAAACATTAAACCCGAATTCACCACTCTGCATAATTTTTTCAATCAGAACATTAAAAATCAATGAAACTTTTGACCAGTAGTGTACACATTGAAGGCAATCTTTCTGCAAAAATCTGTCTTCCGTTCGTTTATTTAATGCTATCGATAATTCAGCCAATTATCAACGTTTTTATCAATGGACTTGTACGCCTGCCTATGTCCACATGCCACCATCGTCCATTCTTCTTCCACTAACCAGCCTTCTTTTATTTTACGACCCACGATGATTTATGATTATTACAAACCCACCTTAACATCTTCAGCACATGGGCCTCGGATATTACCAAAATTGCATAGGCTTTCTGGACGTTCAAACGCGGAAAAAAATATCTCATTACCGTGGTCATCTCCATAGCTTTGACCATTGAGGGAAAAAAACAAACAGCCACCTCGTTATAATACGACAACCGGTTATAAATTAAGTAAATTAGGATCGTAAATGTTAACAAGTTTCTAATTAAGGTTTTTGAAAAACCTCCGTAGAATGCTTCGGATTCATTCCAAAGCCAACATAACGTTGCCGAGTTCGCAAAACGCCGTAATAACGATTACGACTTCACACAACACAGTGAAGTACAAACCAACAACAATGTTTATTCCGAGAGCACACACGGGCCGACATTTGAGCGAGCAATTTATTACCTCATACTCGTACATAGTCCCTGTACGGTATTCGTTTCCTCTTTCGGTATAATAAAAATTACCGAAAAATTCATCGCGGATAGAATTTAGGTAAGAACGCACGCACGCGGCCAGATAAATTAATTAACCTCGTACAAGCTAAATACCGGTTCACGCGGTGCGAAGGTGCATTAAATTAAAAAAAAATTAAAAGAAACCAAATAGTCAAACGGTACAGCTATACGGCCACGATGAGACCGAATCGAAAATCCAATTACACTTCGATCCGGAGGCTACGAAAACCAGCCAGCATCATTTCTCGATGTCTTCCCCTCCTCCTGATATGCACTTTGGTATATAAATATAAAACTATTTATGTAACTTATACGCCATCAGAGTCGTAGGGATGAGCTTACAAGTCGATATTCTTCACCGAGGCTAAACCTATCATTAAACTAGTGCCCATTTACTGATAATGTACCTACATTTCAAAACACAGACGAGACCGAGGTGTGTAAATGGCCAAACAATAAATCCGAATCTAAACCTATATTTAGCCTCTGGTCAATATTCCAAGAGTTTATGTACTTTCTTGGTCGTGTTCGATGATAACTTATTAGATTTCGCGCTCTGTGGTCGTGTTAGTTTGTATAGATGTTTTCAATCTGCGTTATCGCCATCCATCGCGGTTATATCTACTTCCTTCTAACACGTGATGTTAATTCGACGTTAATTGACGTTATAAATATTATAATATTCGTACCTATTTGCGCTACGCACTGGCCGAGCACCCGAGCGAACTCGACGCAACGGTAATAATGATTTTATCATATTTTCATAATCATACATTACACGCAACGTTTATTGATATTATGACAGCAATAATGTCTACCTGTGTTATGAAATTGTGAATGTATGATCTTCGCAATCGAACGTAAGTCAACAACTAAATGCTCACTGCAGCAGAAAATGTAAACTAGGGTCACCAATAATCAACCCAAAGGGGAATTATTACTTCTTGGGAGTCTCTGACTAATTGGAGTTCTACTTTTTCATTCATTTATCAGTGGAAATAACCGATGTACTACATAAGTCGTAGCGTAGGGGAAAAATCAGTGAAAACTATTTACTACAAGAAAATCAAAAAGAAATTTTTTTTTAAAATTGACAAAATTCACTAAAAATTGGTAAAAATGTGCAAAAAAATTTGACTAATTCATCAAAAAAGGGCAATGTTACCAAAAATTGGAGGAAATTACCAGTACAATTACCAAATATTGGTAAAAATTACGAAAAAGTGTAAAATCACCAACAGTTGTTAAAGAACTTACCCAAATAGTGGTAAAACTAATGTCAGTGCCAAAATTGGTTTAAAAAATTACCAAAATAGTGTTAAAACTACAAAAAACTGGTCAAACACATCAAAAGTCGTACAATCCTGAAAGTTTAGCAAGATATATGTACTAAAAATTGTTAAAAATTACCCCAAAAAAAACTTAGTGGTAAAATTACCTAAAATTGGTAAAACATATTACAAGTGGTAAAATCCTCAAAGTTTGACTAAAAAAGAAACCTAGAAGAAGTAAAATTACCAAAAATAGGTAAATATGGTAAAGTTTCCAAAAATTGGTAAATATGATAAAGTTTCCAAAAGTTGATGGTAAAGTTTCCAAAAGTTGGTAAATATGGTAAAGTTTCCAAAAATTGGTAAATATGTTGAAGGTTCCAAAAATTGGTAAATATGGTAAAGGTTTCAAAAATTGGTAAATAAATATTATAAAGTTTCCAAAAATTGTTTAAAAAAAAAACAGTTTTACAGTTTTAAAAATACAAAAATTGGTAAAAACTCCAAAATACTAAAATAGACTCAAAAGTATCAAAACTCGGTAAATATGGTAAAGTTACCAAAAATTGGTAAAAATTACCAAAATGGATATAAAAGTACCAAAAATTGGTAAAACATATTAAAGGTGGTGAAATCCTCAAAGTTTGACCAAAAAAACGTAAAAAAAATAAAATTACCAAAAAATAGGTAAATATGGTAAAGTTACCAAAAATTGGTAAAAACTGTTTTAAAGGCACAAAAATTGGTAAAAATTACCAAAAATAGACGCAAAAGTATCAGAACTTGGTACCTATATTATGGCATAGTTACCAAAAATTGGTAAAAGAAATGGTAAAAAAATTACAAAAATTTATAAAACACATAAAAAGTGGTAAAATTCCATAAGTTTGATAAAAAATTTAAAAAGTTGGAAAATTACCAAAAAATAGGTAATAATTGCCAAAATAGTGGTAATCTGGTAAAATTACCAAATGATAAAACACATTATAAATGGTAAAATCCTTTAAGTTTGGCAAAAAAAAAACCTAAAAGTGATTAAAAATCACCTAAAAGTGAAAAAGTGTTAAAAGTTGATAAAACACATAGAAAGAGGCAAACCCCCTTCAAGTTTAGCAAAAAATACTAAAGGCCACCAAAAAAAAGTAAAATCACTAAAAAAAAATTGGCAAAACACACAAAAAATGGTAAAATCCTTGAAACAAAAAAAAAAAAACAAAAAAACAACCTAAATCAGGAAAAAATTACCAAAAATAGGTGAATACGGTGTAAAAAAAATACCAAAAAGTGGTAAATACGGTAAAATACCAAAAAAAAAAGGTAAATAAGGTATAAATTTCAAAAATTGGTAAATACGGTTTAAAAATGCCAAAAGGGGTAAATATGGTAAAAATACCAAAAATTGGTAAATATGGTAAAATATGCCAAAAATTGGTAAATATGGAAAAAGATGCCAAGAATTGGTAAATAAGGTAAAAATACAAAAAATCGGTAAATACGGTAAGGATGCCAAAAACCTGTAAATACTGTATAATTACCAAAAAATTTGTGTTCAATCGCCAAAAAGTGGTAAATTACCAACATTTGATTTTTAAAATTTTGAAATGTACACTCAAAAAAAATAAAAAATAAATTTTATTAAACGTAATAATAAAAAGGCACCATTCACAAAACTAGTAAAATTTATTCAAAAAATAATAATATTTATCGCAAAATAATAATATTTATCGCAAAATTAACAAACTTTATTTTCTATGCAATAAACTTTGCCAAATTTTGTGATAAATTTTATTATTTTTTTAAATAAAAATTGCTAATTTTGCGAATGGTGCCCCGTTATTATTTTTTTTGGATAAACTTTATTTTTTTTGATAAAATTTATTATTTTTGGATAAAATTTATTTTTTTTGGATAAAATTTATTTATTTTTGAATAAAATTTATAATTTTTTGTAACACTTTCTATTCATTTTCCATTCTCCATTTTTCTCAGTGTAGTAAACCTAGTAAAAATTTCTAATAATTGGTAAAACTAAACAAATGTGGTAAAATTATCAAAAAATTCCCACATTTACCCCCCTCCCCCACCCACCTCATGGGAAAACTGGCCAAAAACTAATGAAAGTTCAAAAAACAAACTGAAATTTACAAAAAAATTGATGTGATTGCCGAAGAAATATGTACTGAAAAGAAAAAATTGGATCTGGACATCAGTTAAATTCACTGATTTTTTCTTATGATATAATTCCGATTCTACATTACCAATTTTTCGCTGATATAATGTGGGAGAGTACTCTATACCTATTATTTAGATTTTCTCATAAACCCAATGAAGCGTTTGCCTTATATTGAGGCATCGAAGGGTCAACATTATCGAGTCAACTTGCTGGATAGGTACCAAACCAATCAGATTCGTTCTTGGCTGAGGTAAAAAAATAATAACGATGTCAAACAACGGCGTTGAAAATTTAAATGATTTCATCGACTGAACCCAGCATTTGGTCGGACACCCTGCTTGGAATACAATCCATTTATATAGGTACTCGATACCTATACGTTCTGCTCTCTATAAAGATGCACTTACACACGCACAACTACTTGTCAATGTCAGGTGCACTGCACAGTACGCATTGCAACGTTACACAGGTATCTTGAGCCGCAGCGAGAGAGAGACGAAGACTAGTAAAATACTCCTCTTTATAACGGATTATTTTCTTCAGACCAAGTTACCATTTAAGTAAAAGCAGAGCGCATCCGCGGATGAGTAAATTTCGTCGAAGTAATTATTTTTAAATCGTACTCCGCTCGCGTCGCCGCGCTGGTATCTATATCGATGCTCGGGCAACCAACGGCGGTATATTTTATCCACATGTCAATTAAAAAGATCACGCTTTCAGGATATTTGCATTTGGTAGCATTGGCAAGGCTGAGGCTGGGGCACGAGTACTGTATTTGAAAAGTTTGGCATTTATCTTACGTACACGGGTACTCGTACGATTCCAGTCTTTGTGCTGTTTTTCTCGCTATATGTTCGAATATGTGTACGCACGAGCTATTGATGCAGGTACTATGCACTATGGCCAAGTGCTTCGGTCTTCGGTTTCATAAATCATTTTGAAAATTGACGTGCGATGCTCGTGTATCGCCTGCGAGCTCGTAAATTCAGGTTTATCGGCGCCTCCTCGGAATCGCGTCTTTTGCATCGGCCGATGCGGCCGCATCCGGCGAGCGAGATGAACGATATTAGATGGGAATTTCCACAGGTTCTGCGAGCTCGAGATCGAATGCCAGCGCCTATCGTCGTGGTGTAAGATGGATAGTGATGTATGATGTAATTGTACGTACGATGTACTTGGAGCAGAGCGAGAAGACGATTCGTGATTGAAGGAAACGTGCTTGGGTAAATGTTTGAGTGCCGGGTCGGTGTTGGTTTGAGGAGCGACCGGTGTGATGGATGTTTCCAAGATTGAAACTGGTGCAAAGATGGATTGATTTGCTGGCTGCCTTTGGAGCGATAGATTAATTTAATGCGAAGATTGAGAATAAGTTAGGGAATGTAGAATGGCTTCCCAATCAGCGCAGTTTGTTGGATCGATTTGACTCCCTTCTCTTCTCCCATGTTTATAAAAATTCGATCAATTGATTTCAATGGCAGAAAATCATTGAGGATTTTACCACTTGTAATGTGTTTTACCAATTTTTGGCAATTTTACCAGATTGCCACTATTTTGGCAATTTTCACCTATTTTTGGTAATTTTGACATCTTTTGAATTTATTACCAAACTTCAGGCATTTTACCACTTTTGATGTGTTTTATCAATTTTTGTTACTTATTATTGGACTTGAAATTTTTTTACATCTTGAAAACTGGGTAAAAAAATGGAGACAGAATCATTGAAAATTTCATAAAAATTTTTCAAAATGTTAAAAAGTATTTGAAAAGTCATATAAAGTTGCCAAAGTACGGAATTGTTTGAAAAATTACAAAAATACCACCTAAAACATTCATAAAAATTGCCTCGAATGCAAAAATTTTGTTCACAGTAATTCAAGACAACAAAAAATTCTATGAAATGTAGTGAAGATTATTGAAAAATACTCAAAATTCGGTTTTAAAAAAGCAAAAATTATACAAAAATTTCCAGAAAATTTTTAAAATTCTCAAAAAAAAATTGATTGAAGAATTATAGAAATTGTTCAAAAATTTCAAAAATTCTGCATGCATCACTTGATGTTTTTACGACACTTGAAACAAATTTTGTGAAACTTTCCTAAAACATTCATAAGAATTGGTTCGAATGCAAAAATTTTGAACGCAGTAATTCAAGACAACAAAAGGTTGAATGAAATGTATAGTGACGATTATTGAAAAATACTCAAAATTTGGTCATAAAAAAGCAAAAATTATACACAAATTTCCAGAAAATGTTTCAAATTCTCAAAAAAAAATTGATAGAAGAATTTTAGAAATTGTTCAAAAATTCCAAAAATTCTGCATGCATCACTTGATGTTTTTACGACACTTGAAACAAATTTTGTGAAACTTTTAGTGATTTTTCAATATTTTGGACGATTTTCCTATCATTTTAATAATTTTTCCAATATTTTCCACGATTTTCATTAAATTTTCATCACACACAAATTTTTTGAAAGTTTCAATTTTAAAAAATTCTACAACGCTTTAATGATTTTTATAATATTTTTAACGTTTATAAGTAGAATGCATTTTTAAAATTCTCCAATTTTTACCAGTCGATTTTAAGTTTCTGAGAAGACTATTTTTACCTGTTGATTCTAAGCTTCTGAGAAGACTATGTTGAATTTTTATTGAAACACAAATAGGCACTTCCTTTACTCTTGATACTTTTTTTTTTAAATTCAACTTTCAAAATAGATTACAAAACTTTATTCTTTTGTAAGGTATCATTCTTGATCCTCCTTTTTCCTCTCTTTCCTTTCCTATCAGAAATAATACAAAAAATTTTCTTCTGTGATTAACATGAAAATAAACTACCCAAGTTAAGATAATCTCAAACTGAAACCAAAAGGCAATGAGAGTCTTTTTCTGCAAAAAAAAAAAAAAAAAAAAGATCACGTCAATGAACTGTAATTTAAACATCTCCTTTCTTCTTCTTTTCAATTTTGTTTGAAATTTTAGTCAATTTCCTTCAAACTTCTTGAAAATTTCAATTGATCGTCTTAACAAAAATACATTCCATCTCTTCAAGTGCCAAGTTCAAAAAATTTTCAAAAAAGTTTTGTTTTTCTTCTCCCATTGTTTAACAATTTGATGATCAGGAACAAATCAAAGTTGGTTTATTGGAAGATTGAAAAATCGAAAATTTTCAACTCAGATGGGATTCTTTCTGATTTTTTTTGCCTCGAAAAACAATTTTTTTTTATTCTTCTCCTCAAAACAAAAATTTTCCACGAAATGCTCATTATTTTTGAAAATTTCCCGATTCACACGTAATTTTTCGACTAAAAACGAAATCTTGATATTATTTAGAATAGTTGCCCCCTTCCCCTCCCTCCATCTGACCTGGTCCTGTTCATGATCAGTACCATAATTTTGGAACGTCTTCGTTTACTCCATAATTTTTTTGATTCCCTTCAAAAACAGCAGAAAACAGAATTTGTATCCAAAATCTCATAGATATGTACTTTTTCATTAAGTTCATTGAAATTTCTCGAAAATTGTTCAAAATTATCCTGTTTTTTTTACAAATAACCTAAATTATCGCCATTATTTATTTAAAAAAAAAAATACGTTTTCAGTTCAACTTTCCAAAACAACCAAAACCACTTATCCAAATCACCCAAAACCATTGAAAAATCCCATTCAGCAATTCCAACAAACCGCCAGTCACCAGTTGACAATCGCCACTTTGAAATTCACAATTAGGCATTCGCATAGCTCACGACACATCTTGAAAAGGCCTTCTGCTACCGACACCTCGACCTCGTAGGCCAGTCTCGTGCTTCTCCGAAAGTGAATTTCGCGCTTAGAAAAAAGCTGTCATACATGGACCATTAGGTACATCGGCGTCGGTGGCTTCGACCATCGTCGACAACACACCCGAATAAAAGACGCCGAAAAAAACCTCCGAAGTAGGTTTCCCGGTCACGATCGTGTACTTGGGCATCGTACCTCAAACAAAACTCACATTAGAGACTGAACACGCGAACGAAAACGAAACTAGATGTATTTATCTACGTTAAATGACAGACGTATACGAGACTGACTGAAATTAAGCACGGGTACGAGGTATGAAAAGACCACTGTCTGGTTATTTTCCATTCGGGTATTGTGCAAAAAAATGACCAGTCTGGTAGAAAATCTAAGTTTGATATGATCATGGATGAGGACTCGTGTGCGAATGTATTCGTTTAGTTATTACAATTTTTCTGGCGGGTTTCCTCCATCTATCCGGGTCGTTAAGTGAATCGCCGACGCGATGCCTTGGATCGTCCATCTCTCTCTGGAGCCTCAACAGACCATCGGACAAAACGCATGCAGTCGTTGCTTTGTAGTATTCGTTATTATAAGGCGATTACCGATATTATGTACGAAAGTCGACGTGTACGCTGCATCAAGTTCATTAGGAAAATTTTTCGCCGGCTTCGTTTCGAACCGCGACCACGTTAATAGTCCCAGCGTTCCATAAAAATACTCGCGTAGAAAAAAATTCCCAAATACGCGACTTGTACGTAGTATGGTATTACAGCAGTGGTCGAGGGTGAGGAGAGACGAAACCGAGCCGATTCCAAGATTTTATACTTTCTGACACACTGACAGTTGATTTTTATATTTCTAAACTATTATTATTAGTTGGTAATTCGTATGCGGAGGAGGAATACGAAGACTTCGTTCTCGATTTCGTTGTCTTGTTCGCGTTTGACACATTGACCTTTTTTTCCTTCTTCATTTCGTTTCCTCATTGGCCTGTTGGTCGATTCGTATGTATACATTGTGCAGCGCGATCTCAGATGCACACAATTGGCCGGAAATACTACGATAGTACGTGTACCTCTACACGTGATTACGATTGAAATGGTATGCCACAAATGCCATCGTGCATTCGGCTTCCCTGTCCAGTGACCGGTTAACCAAACATTGTGCCAGAAACGCTATCACTTTCGTGGCCAAAAAAAAAAACGAACGACCTCTCCGAAATTCCCATCTGCTACTTTGACGAACGTGAAAATACGAACGAATCATGAAAATTTAACTAATTGATGGACCGGGCAACGTGCGTTGAAATACTAACAAAAAGCCAAACCAATCGCATTATTCAATACATTGCTATTTTTCAAGACAAACACGTATGAAGAAGGAATACCTAACGAAATACGAGCACATTCTCTTAATACCTATATTTCCTATGGTATTGTTTTCTGCCATCGTATTATTTGTATTATTCTTCGGGTACGAGTCGGTTTTCTCCTTATATTTTTTTCGTTTTATTAAGGTCTAGTTTCAGAAGGATGCGCTGGTAATGGCCCCCGCATATATGACACATCAGGTATATCTAGTTCGATTATTGCCATGAATATGTGCCTCTCTGGCTCTCCAGTTCAATATCTTGTCACATTTTATTTGATCTAGCTGAGCTACGATGTGTGGTATTTTTTTAATTACTATACTCGATTATTTGTATGAAGGTATTAAAATCGATTAGAAATCAAACACGTGACACGAGAAGCGTGCAATTTTAGTATCAGCACACCGACAATACATATGATCATTTGAAAACCGATATGAAACCTGTCAAGAATTATTGGAAATAGGTTAAGTAAATGAATGAAGTCTTTTCGGCGAATACTTCTGCCATCATCGAATGTGACTCAAATAATAAATAGGGCTTTTATCGCTTCGAGAGATATTCTCAGTATTTTTTGAATATTTTTTCATTTTTTAGACTTGGCTCGAAAAGATAGTGGCGTAGCTACAAAAGGGGTTTTCGGGTTCAAACACCCCCTCCCCCGTTCCCTCCAATTGACGACCAACAAATGTTTGAATTGGCTGAAGAAAAAAAATTTTCCAAGAGCATTTTTTCACTTCTTGAACATGTTTTTCTGAAAAAAATGTTCGCCTTTACTTTGCTCAGGTAAATTTGGAACTATACTCTCTCATTCTAAATCAGTGAAAAGTCGCTGATAAGTAGTTGGAATTGCAGCACAGAAAAAAATCAGCAAACTTCACTGATTTTCAGCAAATTTTCGCTGATTTTTCAAAGATTTTCACTGATTTTTCACCAAATTTCATAAATTTCACTGACTTTTCAGTGAATTTTCACTGATTTTCCAGTGACTTTTCTCACTGATTTGTTTTAAGTAAAAAAATGTTCACTGATTTTCTCCTGTGCTGCAATTCTGACTGTTTCTCAGTGATTTTCGATAATTTTCACTGATTTATAATTGAGAGAGTAGGTACTTTCAAAAAAATCTTCTTAGATTTTAATTTTTCCAAGGTTTTGAAAAGATTTGTCATTTTTTATGCAAATTATTGTAAATTCAAAAAAACTACCACCCCCACCCCCACTCCCCCATCCAAAATATACTGGTAGAATATTACTTTTGAGCAAAATCGTTTAGATCATATGTACACATTAGGCATGACTTTTATTGGAATTGTCAGATATTCAAATTTTTTCAGTTGATGACTCTTTGTTAAAATATGAGTAGAGGGGAAAAAGTTGAGCCAATTGATCAAAATAAATTAATAAAATTGAGTTTTAATCCATTATTATTCAAAGATAGATTTAATTGTGAAAGAAATTGAAAAATAAATTTTGAAAAAATTGAAAAAAAAACACCCCTAATAGATAAAACATAATCAAAATGAGCGATAACAAAATAAGTATGATACTTCTGCCTGGGTAAAGAAACCACCCTCAGGTGTCAAAAATTGATTTTTGAGTAGAGGGTCCCCCTCGATTATATTCTTCCTGAAAATCTCAAAATCAGAGCCAACTCAAAAACAAATTTTTGACACCCAAGGGTGGTTTCTATATCCAGGTTCACATTTTTTTCAAAATTTCTAAGGAATTTTACCAACTTGACAAATGATGATCAAATTTGATTTTTTTGTGTAACAGAATGGCATTTTATTAGACCGCAAAAAACTAAATACTTGAGCAGTTTTAACATTTGGCATTTTTGTATTAATATTTATAGAGATTTCATTTCGAGAATTCGCAAAAGTTTCCAAGGTTTTTTGTCCAACAATTTTTTGTCAACGATCGTAAATACAGGCATCAAACACAGATTTTGGGAAAAATAGTGACTTTAGTGACTTTTTATGAGGCAAAAACTGATATATTTTTCGAAAAAAGTGACCAATTTTTCAATTTTTTCTCATAAATAAATACATCTCACCCCCCCTCCCTATTTCTTTCATAACTCAAATTATATTTCTCTCTGCGATGCTGGGAAAACTATTTTTTCTGAAAAAAATTTTCATTAATAAATCTTTACTTGAAACTACGAGTTTAAGAGGTATCAATCAACAAGGCTGATAAACTAATAAGTACTCGTAGGTAGAAAAAGATTTGATAGGACTTTTTTTTTTAGAAATATTAGTATTTTTTTGAACGAAAAAAGTGACTTCGGGATGAAAAAAGTGACCAATATTGACATTTGGCAAAAAAAAAGTGACTTTTAGTGATCAACCCTTGAAAACAGAGGACAAGTCAATAAAAAAGGTGACTCTGTTTAATGCCTGTAAATATTTGGTGGCTAAAAGTCGATGGAAAAAATTTTGTGCATAAAATTTAATGTTTTCTTTTATAGATTAATTCCTCCCCTCCTCCACCCTACATTAGAAAACACGCGTGTTTTTCAAAAAAATAAGTACTTTTTTTCTAAAAAGTACCTATCTACAATTATTTTTTCAAAAATCATGAATTTTCCTTTAAAAATTTGAAAAAGAATTGAAAAATTTTTCAAAAACTTTTCTTCTTTTCTCTTTTATTTTTTAAAAAAAAATATTCGTTATTCTTAATAAAAATGGCTACATTCTTGAAAAAAATACGACCAAAAACCATAAAGCTTTTAAAAAATTTCCCAAAATTTTGTTCTGATTTTCTGTTTTTAAGAAGAAATTTATTATTTTTTGAAAAAATAGTTGTATTCAGAAACCAAAAGCGAAAAAAATGGGTCGTTTTCAGGTTTTTTAAGAACGAAAACGAAAAAAGGAATTATTTTTCAACATCAAAATGAAAACCGTAAAATTTTGTTTTCTCGTCTCTGCTTAGGCAATAATTTTTCACCTGTTCTTTATCTTGCTGAATTTTCACAGGTAAAAATTGAACTTCCAATCGACGTATTCTCCCCAAAATCGAAAGTTGACCCTTCCCTACGAGTTCATTCTGTCTGTGCCACTGCAAGAATTAGATTTTAGGAATATCGAAAACAACTTTTTAAAAAGAGAATCGAATCAGCTTTCGAATACTCAATGTACAATTTCGTGTTTCATGATGTCACACCCCCATCCTCCCTCCAAAAAAAGAAACTAAAATCAAAAAGTAACCACATCATTCGAAACCTGATTGCATTTGTTTTCAAAAAAAGATTCTTTTAAAAATTCCTAACATTGAGCCATCTTCGAGTCATGATAAAAAAAATTGTAAAAATATTCTCAAGAAAACACCAAACCCTTAGACACAGAAAATAAAACCCTCAGAACGATAAAATCCCTCAACATCTAGTCGCCAAATCTTCCTCAGAGATCAATCAAAACCATCCAATTCCCACCTTTATTCGAACGCTTTTGGACCTAGGCATCGAAACACGATACACGTGTCCTGAAATCCCAGCCACTGAGAACCTAAACTTAGCACATCTTGACCAATCGTCGCCCACCAGGTGATAAACTTTTAAACGGCAACTTGACGACGCTAAACCATAAAATGACAAATGTATTCGGTGAAATACTCTGCCCAAGCGTCGGTTTTAATTAAGACGAGAGACGTTATCCTCGAATGATGCGTTTCGTGCACTTTTTGCTCCGGACCTTGCCCCTATCCTTAGCTTATCAAGATTACACGTCTATAGCACCGAAGAGGCGCGAAGTTAACACTCGTTGGCGCGTTAATAAAGCTAAAAAGATTTATTTTTAAACATTTCACGTGTAAAAACACGTTTCTGTTGGGTGCTTCCGTGAAGCATCTCGAGAAGAAGGAGGTAGAATGCAAATGTGTATCTGTAAATACCTACGTACGTTCGCATCTACATACGTAAACTAATTTTATTTCCTTCCTTTTTAAATCACCTTAATCATTACGATTCACGTAGCTGTGAAAACCTCTAATTTTCAAGTGGCCATTTCGAATCTTATACCTCTTTCGTCCAACGATGCACGTGTAATTTCGTACACTATGTTTCCTCTTTCTTTATTTCCACTTCGTTATGGTACACGTGGCATCCTATATATTCGCATCGTTCGAAATGCATCTTTATGTATTTTTTCGTAGGTGTCGACTTGAGACAATCACACGTTTCACAATTGTAATTATTTGGATCTGTTCGGCGTAAAGCGTATCTTCCTGTGAGCCCTCTTCTTCGCCCATTACCCTTAGTTATCTGGCTTGGTCGTGTCAGAACATTTGTATAAGTATTTTGATACCGAGGGCGCCATTTTAACGTCTTCAGCTCGTTACGGTCATCTTTGATTTTACACCTCGACTGTCAAATAAGCGAGATAATCTGCACATGGAAGATCTTTTTCTAGGAGGGAAAAAGTCTCGTTGTCGGATCCTAAGGCGAGTCTAGTTCTTCAGCACGATCAAATTATATAGAATTAGGAGGTATTTTAATTGGCTTTTTACTAAATTTCTTCCGACATGTGAACGTATATTTTACGTTCGAGAGTACAAAGTCCAAACTGCCAAGTTCGATTATGTCAGATTTGGGTTAAGGTTTGCGGTAACGTGTGTATTTGAGATTGGTAAAAACACGTGTTCGGATAAGAACGGAGTTATTGTGGAAAAATTTCAGTAAAAATAATTTTTTTAAAAATATTTCATCTTTTACTAAAAAATTGAAATTTTGGAGGATTATTTCTGAAATCCACAGAAGATATTTACAAAATTTTCTTGAAAAATGAATCCAATTTTTTATAGAAAATTTCATCATGAAAAATTACTAATAATGTAGCAAACGATTTTGTCACGACAAAATTTATAGAACGTCTAAAAAAAATCGCTAGGTCAAAAGAAATGCCAAACGAATCAAACACTAAAACCATTTTTAGACATGGGTATATCTTGGGGAGGGGGAGGGGGGATTTGAGAAGCGTAAAGTTTTTGTGTAAGGTAACATTTTTAGATGAAGACGTACTTACTCTCTCATTCTGAATTAGTGAAAGGTCACTGATAAACAGTCAGAATTGCAGCATAGGAAAAACTCAGAAAAATTCACTGATTTTCAGCGAATTTTCACTGATTTTTCAAAGATTTTCACTGATTTTTCTGCTAATTTCATAAATTTCACTGACTTTTCAGTGAATTTTTACCGATTTTCCAGTGATTTTTCTCACTGATTTGTTTTCATTGAAAATTTTTCACTAATTTTCTCCTGTGCCGCAATTCTGACTGTTTCTCTGTGATTTTCAATCATTTTCACTGATTTATAAATGAGAGAGTAATGACATTTTGTTAGACTTGAAAAAAAAATGGTTGAGAAAGTATTTAAAAATGTTGAAAAAAAGAAAAAAAAATTAAAAAAGAAAGTGGGATATCTTTTGAGAGAAAAGAAAATATTTTAAAAAATAAGAAAAAAACTGGATAAGCATTTTAAAATGTTGAAAAAATAAGAAAAAGGAAAAAGTGCATTAATACATCTCCCTTTCATTTTCCCATATTATATTTCAACGTCAAACAGATGAAAAAAAATAAAAAGTAAAAAAAAGTATAATCTAATGACTTTTTTATCAAAATTTTGGCCATCGATGATTTTTGAATCACAATTTTCTTTTTTACAACTTTTGAGTCAAATAGTGATTTTTCATTTCTTTAAATCAAACTCATGACTTTCGAGCCATTAATGACTTTCAAATCAAACTGATGACCTCTAAAGACTTGAGTCAAAATCAGAAGTAGTATTGGTGACATTTAAATCAAAATCATGACCTTTTCCTGACTTTTGAGTAAAATCGTGATTTTTAAAAACTTGAGTCAACATTTTTATTTCTATGTCTCGCAAGTGAAAATTACGACTATTGATGACTTTTTTTAAAAATTCATTGCTCTTTTGTAACTTTTGAGTCAAACCGTGAATTTTCATTTCTCATTCATCAAATTCATCATAAAATTGTGGCTGTTGAACTTTTGAGCCAAAAATTAAACGGATTTGTGACTATTAATGACTTCAAAGCCGAATTCATTACTGTTTCGCGACTTTGTCAAAAACTTCAATTAAAATTTCGAAATTTGAATCGAATCTTGAGTTATGTGACGAATCCAAAAAATTGTTACCAAAAATCGTGACTATTATAAACTTATAAATCCAAATTATGACTTTCTTCTGTGAATTTTGAGTCTGTGACTTTTATGACCCTTCAATCAAATTCATGATCCAAAATTATGACCGTTGATGGTCTCCCGTACAAACATTTTTATGACTTTTTAAAATCTTCTTAGTCAAAAGTATAAGCCAAAATTATTCTGATTTTTGTCTCTCTGGAATCAAGATCGTGGGTTTTTATGACTTTTGAGCCAAATTGAGACTGTCGATGGTCTCTAAATCAATGCAACAAATTTTAAAAATCTTTTGGACCCAAAATTGTGACAAATAATAATCAAATCGTGATTTTTATCAGCTTTTCATTAAAATCATGACCGATTTTATGATTTTTAAGTGAAAATTGAAACTATTAATGACTTAAATCAAACTCATGATTTTTTCGTGACTTTTGAGTCACATTGTGAATTTCTTTTCTCACTGGATTCAGGCTTTTCATAACTTTTGAGTCAAAATTACGACAGTTGGTGACTTTCGAGTCAAAATTACATCATTTTAGAAACTTTTGTGTAAAAATTGTGATCATTAATGAATTTAAAACTAAAAATCATTTTTTTTTTACTTTAGAACCAAATTTTTTACACGGATTTTCGACCTTCGCTCTATAACTGTTTTTTTTTATGTAAGTAAAATTTTTACAAAAAAACATGGTACCATTGATCTCCAACAATATGAAAAAGACCATTGCAATGCGTGACATAAAAGGTATAAAATTAAAAAAATTATGATTTTTTGACTTATTTTTGATATAATTTGTGTACGAGATTATCAAAATACAAATTCAACCCAGATAACCAAAATCTTTCCAGACTTTCTGGTAAAATTCCATCGAATCGTTACCTTATCGGTTCCCTAATTCTCAATGATCTTCGAAGGACACCAGGTTAACCACCCCTATCGACGACCCGTATACAATGCTCCATTAAACTGGACACCTTAACGGTTCGTTTCGGACATTCCCACCATATAAATATCTAATTTATAAATAAAAATAATTAATAATTTATGAGCCACGCTACCACCTCCGATATCGACTTTCAATTACCAGCAAAACGCCGCGTCTCATCGGTCCCGGGTGGAAAAAACTCAAAATCTCAAGCGACCCGGTGCGATTTGAAAAATAAATTTACACCAAGACTCCCCGGTAACGTTGGATTACTCGTTAGATTAACAATGAATTATATCATTACAGAAGGCGGGCTAGTTTTAGACCGTTCCGTTATTCGAATTACCATACGTTGCTTGAATTTATTATCACCTGATACACTAACTTAGTAAACTGGTACCTCGCCCCCGAACCAAAAATAATTTTCAAATAAGAATACCTACTCGTACATTTGACAGATCGTTTTACCCTGACATGTGAAACCACACTGCATGCGCCCAAATGCATCAGTAGGGTATGATCACGTAGCGGTGTAATTTTCATATAATCGAGTATTTTTATTTTTAAATTCGCAAAAGGTTAATGAATTCTTTATTTATAGAACCGATTTCGTAACGAAATTGAAATTTATAAAGGTATACGAAATGCGTTGATTGAAATGTATATTTTTCTCGATTTCGTATATGCATAAAATGTTGATGTATGACCACCCGTGAGTACTTAATATCGGCCCCGCGAACGATTCGGGCTTTTCGATAAATGAACCGACGTGTTTATAATTCCACTCGTGTTTCGATCGTATTGGTATATTTATTATCTTCTACCTCCCTCTGCCATCAGTAAAAGATACGATGGGTTTAGTTATGTTGTGTCGGCGTAAATTACCTAATGTTATTTTTATTACAAGTATCCGTTGGATTATCTGGCTTTTTTTTCGTTTCCGAAACACCTCGAAGACCGCAAATATTCCACGATCCGCAGCTCGGCTTAGGTGAATAATTGGGTTTTGTGAAGTATTGAAAGAAAAAGACGTCGTCGGTAAGCCGTATGAAATATCGAATAGATTGTCAGATGTTTGATGGCTTCCGACCATTCGGGCAATGGAAACGGTTTCCAAGAGGTCGGACAAAAAATGCGTTTCAATTTTCAATCCCGTTTTATCTCGCTAATTAACATTTTTGATTTGTATAGAATTTTCGTCAGTGAGACGTTTATACGCGTGTGATTTGGCGGATTCCCTCATCCTCCCTGTCTCGCTGGGTTCGTCAATTCGTTGTCAAGTGTGTACGATTCATTCATGTGTTTCGATGTTTGCAGCGAATCTTCGTCATTTTTACGGCTCTTAATTAGTCGACAGTCGTAGATGGAGAAATATTGTTATTCGTTTTTAATTACACGTTTCCTTTTCATCGACTCGCACTTTTCGGAAGTTATTAATATCATTGTCGTACGTCAGAGTCAGCGAATGTTACGACGATGAGAGTTTGAATCGATTTGTTCGTTTCACGAGTATTTAGCTCAATTTTTTCAAAAAGGTGATAAATTTTTATAGAATCGCTTTTTCCTAAAAATTTTTTTAAAAAAGTGTTCGAGAAAGTCTCGAATTTCTTAATTTAAAATTTAGGAAATAACTTCGAAATGCGAAAAATTTGATTCAAAATCACTGAAAAATAGAAGATTGTTCTTCTTAGCAGCTGACAGTGTGTATTCTAAGATTTTTTTGGAGCTACCCAAATTGGAAAATTGATGTTTCTTACAATTTTTTTCCTACCCGCACCCTCGCCCCCCTCCCGGGACAAAAATATGCAATATAATTTCAACTTCCTGTTCGATGTGAAAATCATCAGTAATAGGTACTTGAAAATGATAAGGGAAAGAATCAGGGACAAAACTCGGGCAAAAATCTCGAAGGAAGAGGGGGTGAAAATGAAAAATGTGCCGACCAGTCGTATTGAAAATGAAAAACGAAAATTCGTGTTTTCTCGAGCTACTTTTTTGATTTCTAAAAAAACAAAGTTCTTTAATGAGCTCCTCTCCTTCTAAGAAAATCGAACAATTTTTGAAAATTCCATTCAAGACCGCCGCTAAGACCCCGATAAAGGAGAAAACAACTTTTTTCAGTTTCAAAATATTCAATTACTTATTTGGAATGGAAAAGCATCACTTTAAGAATTAATTCTGGCATAGGCTGATAGGCCTGGTAGTCTGAACCCAAAAAAGGGGGAAAGAATTAACTGTGTGAATTTATCAAGTCTGTGAGCGAAACGAGGGTGAAATTTTTTGAAGAAAAAGGCATCTAGAAACTGAAATTTCCTCATTAAAATTCGTGCTTCTTTGTGTTATTTTTTTGACTTACAAAAAAAAAGACATTCCGTAATAAACTCCCCTCCTTCCAAAAAAAAATCGAAATTTTTTTTGAAAATCTCATGTTAGATTGTCACCTTTTCCCTTGGAAACATTCAATTGTCTGATCTAGAAGGGAAGAAGGTTCATACCATCATTTTGAAAATGAATTCTGTGAAGTTACTGAGCCCGAGGAGCTGAAATTTCTTCATTTATTTAATCAACACTTATTTCAGAACTAAAAGGGAGGGGTTTTATAAAATCAGTGAGACCAAGAAGTGATGGGAGGGGGAGGGTGGATCTAAATCTGAAAAATTTAATTGGAGTGCTAAAACTTACAGGATTTTTAAAACCTCAATTTGAAATAAAATATTGTTCACTCCTCAACTAAAAATCATCTCCAAAAGTACGAAGGGAGGGGGGGGGTGATTACCCAATTTTCGAATGAATACAATGCAAGCAATGTTAAATAGACAGTTTATAAACGTCATAAAAAAATGCAAACTTCAAAATACTGAATCTTGATTTTCAAAGCTTGATAATGTGCAAGAAAACTTAATTTTAAGGTACATAATTTTGGTAGATATTGATCTTGAACTGTCGTAAATTGAACCAGAGGGAGAGGTTCCCTCAAAATGAAAAATTTTGAAATTTGAGTCTGAAAAATTGGACTTTGGTTGGAACAGTTTCAAAAATATCCATCACTTCTTTCGAAAAGTTGAAAAAAACATTTTTGCATCAGAGTGGTAATTTTATTTTCTAGAAAAATTTCATTTGGAAAAATAAATTCGAAAAAATCTCATTCGGGAAAAACTAATTCGGTTTTGAAAATGAAATCCTTTAAAACACAAAAAATTGCTATCAACACCCCAAAAAATTAAAATGCACGACTCAAAGTCAAAAAAATAATTACTCTGAAAAAGCAAGATTTTTTTATACCAGAAAATGATGGAAATTCGTCAAAAATTAGACGAGTGCAACTTCTAGATTTTAGGAAAAATTGAAATCCAAGAGTCAATGTCAAAAAATCACTTTGAAAACTTGCATTCATTTTAATTTTACCAAAATATTTGAAAATTCGCCAAAAAAGAACAAATTTTCAATACGTGATTCCTTTTAAAAAAATTTTCCCCTTTGAATGAACTCAAAAAAAGTGACACTAGCATCTGAAAAATTGAAATGCAAGAGCCAGGGTCAAAAAATTACTCAAAAAATTTGCTTTTTTTCAAAAGATGACGAAAATTCGCCAAAAACAATCAGTTGAATAAAAATCCAGATTTTGGGGATTTTTGACAAGACCTTCCAACGAATTAAATCTCGACATTTGACAGAAATTTCACGAGATTTTTTTGAATATTGCTCCGGAGATGAAAAAAATCTTCCTTCCTTCTTAAGAATTAAAAAACCTAAACCACACGTCATAATTCCGAAGTAACATCTACTTTTTGACGACTCTGGCAAATCCTTAATTACAATAATTTCACCGCAACTGATTCCCATGAAACCTCATATGGCACAAAATCGACCCAGTACATCACCTCGGGTGAAAACCAACCCACATCGAAATTCACGCCTCATATTAATAAATTTTAATACTCGGTGTTGCGGTGGAAACCTCAAGAGGTGGTTTTTTTCGCTACTCCTAATTTAACTGCTAATCGTAAAATTCCGTTATGTTTTCCGTCACATTAGCCTACTGGCCGCGTGTCATTTCCGTTCATTGATAGGCGTCCGAGTACTCGCGGAGTCTCGTCCACTCTCCGTCGTTCCGTCTTTGTCGCACTCTGCGGCTATTACGGCCAGCGCGGGTGTTTTTTTCTCTATTTTCCATTTTCTTGTTGTTGTTCGGCGTCATTACGTGATGTAATTAAATGCAGCACGGCGCGATGGCAAAAATGCGCCACTACGTGAACATATTTTCAAACACAGAGACAATGACAGTGTACTTTAGAGATGTCACCGGTGATTCTGAAATATGCGTTGATTGTTTTTGTCGCGTCCGAAGCAGTTTTATTGGTACACTAATTTTTTTCTCTCTCGATGGATTGTTATCTGTCCCCTTTTTTTTCGTATGGTTTTTTTTTCGTCTCGTTGTCTTCGTCTTTTTGTTACGCCAAATGTACTACGAGGCTGGGATGGTGTAGTTGTACTGGTGTATGGTAAGGACAATTGTACTCGTGAAATTTCATCTTCGTCGATGGTACTGGTTTGATTTTTTTTCTTTTTCTTTTTTTTTTTCATTATTGGACTTCTATTATTCTCAGGCGCGTAAATAAGAGCACGTTGCAGACGATTGTAATTAACTTTTCGGATCGTTCGTCGTATTTGTACCGTTCGATAACTGTGACTGGGTTTTCATTTCTTTTTTCTTGTTCTTTTCCAATATGTAACTTGGTATTATACGTATGTGTTCGATGGTCACAGGTCGAGTCGTTGTGTCGTATTGGTCATTCTGATGAGGTGACCCAGAGGTATGAAGTAGGTTGTTTCGGTTTGTGACGAAAAGATATGAGCTTGATCGTGGATGAGAAATGACCAGGAAAATATGAGTTTTGCATTGATAAGAATTCCATTTCACTTTTTAAAAACAGAAGTCGAATTATGAAAAATCCCACAGACTTCGAAATATATTTAATCAGGTCAAGTAACAATTCAATAAGTCCAAGATGAAGTTATCAACCTGAATAGCATTAAATTTAAAATTGGTGTCTTTTGAAAAACCCAGTTCAAATCAATTTACAGTTAAAATTAACCAAGTTCAACGAAGTAAATTTTCTGAGTGCAGTAATTATGAAAATGAAAAAATAAAGAATTTATTCTCCAAAAACTGTTGAAAAAGAGGTACATGAAAAATAGATGAAACCAAAAGTTGTAAAAAAAATCCTACTCTCTCATTCTGAATCAGTGAAAAGTCACTGATAAATAGTCAGAATTGCAGCACAGGAAAAATCAACAAAATTCACTGATTTTCAGCAAATTTTTGCTAATTTTTCAAAGGTTTTCACTGATTTTTCAGAAAATTTCATAACTTTCACTGACCTTTCAGTGAATATTTACTGATTTTTCTCACTGATTTGATTTCAGTAAAAAAAATCATTGATTTTCTCCTGTGCTGCAATTCTGACGGTTTCTCAGTGATTTTCGATAATTTTCACTGATTTATAATTGAGAGAGAGTACAAGAGTCATATTTTTATGGAAATGTGGCCAGAAATATCTCAATTTTCGATTTCCAAAATTGCTTAGTAAATATCCACACGAATTGAAAAGTGATAATTGAATTGAATTTTTCTGCAATTTTTTGATAATTTGACCAGATTTTGAAAAAAAAAAACTTGAATGTGAGGTCTGGCATAATACGTATTTTTAAAAATACAAAAAAAGAAAACAGATTCCATATTTTTGTTTTTAAAGCCCTATGAATTTTTTTTAGATCTGAGCAGATCTGAAAAATGTCCTAATCTGATTATCGTATCCAATTACATCAATTCATATAATATGAAAAAATGATAAAAGTTCAGATTCAGGTTGAGGTTGAGGTAATGTAATCAAATTACATCTGGAAAAAAACAGATGAAATTAGATGTAATTTTATTAAGACGGTTTTTTGAATACAATTTTATCAAAACAGATAAAATTTGATATAATTCTAAATAAATCAGATATAACTTGATATGATTTGTTGTAAAAATTTTTCATCGAGAGCCTAATCCTTTCTACCGACTACATCCGGGGAGTTTGAAGGGGGGAGGGGGTATAAATTATTTATAGACTCTCCAAATGACTAAAAAAATGAAAGAAATAGATGATTGGCATTTGGTAAGTTTGTTCGAATTTTGGTTCTTTGAGCTCTGTTAACATTTTTTTTGAGGTTTGAGAACCCCTAGAAAGTATAATTTTTGCCAAATCGTGCCTCTCCAAAACTTTCAAGATTTTTTTCACAGAAATACCCAGTAAATTTTATAATATTTTGTCAGATCGGTCTCAAGATTTTAGATCTTCAGTTTTTTTTTCTTTTTTTTTTAAATTGACAACCCCCCCCCCTCTTCCTCACACACATCCAAGTTAATTTGGCAATTTTTGAAACGTCATAGAAATTCAATAAAAATCGTCGAATAAATTGCTTAAACTTCATTAAAATTTTACAATACTAGAAAACTGACAGAATGTCATAAAATTTTTTGAAAAATTTAAAAAAAAAACAAGAAAAAAGTATGTAAAGGTTATAAAAAAAATTATAAAAACTGAAAAAATCACGAAAATTTTAAAATTTTAAAATTTTACAAAAATGTCGAAATGTACTAACTAGGATTGAACGAAAAAACATGTAAAATTGTACACAGATATGATTTGATAAAAAAAATGCTGAATGTTTTTTTTTTGCATTTTAAACCAATCTTTGGTTTAATTTGAGAAGTGTCACGTTCTTTTCAATAGAAATTTGTGTTTTTTTAAAACAAATTTTTCAAAATTTTTAGCAGTTTTTATAAATTTTTCAAAAAATAATTTTATTACTTCAGTTTAAACATGGTTTTTGGTAACATTTCCAATAAATTCTTCAATTATTATTAATTTTCAACAGTTTCAAGAATATTTCAGCATTTGGCTGTTTTAAAATTTTTATTTGTATTTTAAGACGTTTCAACGATTTTTATAATGTTTTAGCTCAGTTCTGATTTATTAGATGGACACTAATTATGCCAAAATCGTAGCTTTTTGAAAACTATATCAATTACCTGAACATATGATACCGTTTAGCGAAATTTTGATGCATTTTTGCAGGTATCATTTTTTGTAAGTGCCATTTTTCTATGAAAATAAAAGACCATTTAAAAAAAAAATCGCATGTCCTTTTTTCTGACAAACAACAGATAAGATTATCACTTTTAGTTTTCAAAGTGCCCTTCCCTCCCCTATTTTTTCTTACCCTTTCAACACCTTCACTCAGTTTGAATTTCGAAACTTCCTTTTCATATTTCAACGATTAAATTACCACCCTCCTCATGAGATTGGTAACGCCTAAATTTTTCTTTGGAAAAATGAAAATTTGTAATTTCTTTTAAAAAAAAAGAAATTAGCACTCAATTTTTTGAAAAAAATTGATTTCATTTTTCAAAATTATCGTTCATACATGAATTTCAAAATTTTTTCCATCACAGGTAATCATCAACTTTTCTAATCATTTCATTACATTTTCTACCCGTTTATTCATTTCACTAGAAAATTAATTTTTAGAACTAAAATTTTTAATATTTTCTTAAAACTGATCCAAATGATTCAAAAATTGCACTAAAAACTGCTCCAAAAAATTTCAATACACCGGAAACGAGAAAAAACCAGCCTCGAACATTTTGGCACCCACTGGTTGAAAATTTTCCGGCCCAACGATCGACATAACACATTTGGCCGGTTAAATCACCGCGTCGTCGCAGTATTACCAGGCACACGTTCGTTGGTACGCGTAAAATCTGCGCATAGCGTCGGTTCACATACCAACGTTGATAAAATTGCCTACTCGGTTCGCCGTAAATATGCGCCTATGATAGTTGCTCGTTCTTACTTCTTGTATTCGTGAATCTAACCTCGGTACGTGTTTGTGCTTTCAGATGATCGACGGTGGAATGGAATGGCCGACATTGAGAAAAATGTGGATCGTATTTTTGGTTATTGCCACGGCACCCTTAAGCAGGGCTGGAACAAAATTAGAAGACTGCGATCCGGAGATGATTGGTTTCGAATTAGTAACCGGTTACGTATTCACAGCACCGGACGATTTACTAGATTCGATACCGGGCACGCTGATGCTGACAGATTGTCTAGAAGCGTGCCAGGGTAACGATACATGCCATTCGGTCAATTATGAGACTGGCCTTTGTGTGCTGTTTTCATCGAACGCCGATTATTATCCGGGTAAGTGACAAAAAATTTAACTTTTTTATACCAAAATCTCGTTTTTTCCGTCCCAAGACCTCGTTGGTTGAAAAATATTTATTTTCAGCTGGAAAATTATTTAGATCGACGACTAATAGGGCGATACAAGCGTATAATAGTTGTCTAGCCACCAACGACGAAACAATCGCTGATAAAAATTCGTTTTTTACACATTTCCAGAGAGAGTGGAGGAAAAAAAAATCAGGGCATTTTAACAACCTATTAATCCGAGATCAACGTATTCTAGTTTTTAGAATTTTTCATTAATCCATTAAAAAACTACATCGTTTATGGACCAAGTTGGAAAAAATCTCATTTACGATTTCGCCTCTGGCGAAAAAATCAATCTGGGCAAAAAACTGTCATCCAGCATCGTCTCGGATTAATACATTAAAACAATGGAAACACCTGATACATGATTTAGGAGGAAAAATTCTTTAAATGGGATACGTGTGTGCGTTGTGGTGAAAAAAAGGCTATAAAAATTCGCGCCCAAAGCGTTCGTCGAAACCTATCACTATAGATTTTCAACACGTATCGAAGTTGAAAAAATATTCACAGGGGACTAGGCGATGCAATATGTAAATAACACGTTTCGATGGGCTGCATTTTAGCCATTTTTCCATGCTAGGAAACTTTATGCATTCGCGTACGTCCGTGAGAGTGACCAATGCGGTTTGGTTTGTTTCAATGGGTAATTACAACCGAGTAATAACAGCTTAAGCGCGACGTTTACCGCGCCATTAATGAAATTACAATAAACGTCGATCGTGTTTACGCCACGCAGCCTGCCCAATGGGACGCGAATCGAGTAAAAATAAAAAATTCTACCTTTGGTTCGTATAATTTATCCATTATCGTGTCGAGATGGTCGCGGTATCGAGCTCGAGACGGATGGAAATCTACAAATAGCAATAAGAGGTATGCAATGCATTCCAATATCGAGACTCACCTGCGAACAGAAAAGAAAAAGACAAAATATTCATCAGTTAAAAAGTATATATGGATTTTCATTAGTTTCGCTTCTTATTTCCATCTTATTGTATTGTTCGCGTCGGTGACGTCGTCGGTAACGAAAACTCCTCGGAATATTTTTCGAAAATTTATTTTGCGACGAGGAACTCGTTGGGAGGCTCCTGCGGTGAAATTTTTGCTCGCTAAAAAATTTTCGTTGGTAAATTGCCGCATACCGTATTAGTCTCGGTTATCGAGTCTATTAGGAGATTCGAAATCGCCTATATTTACAATGCTTTTCGCATTATTTCGTAATTACCATAAATTAATCTTATTCATCAAATTTGATAACAAATGAATCTGGGTCGTCATACTATTTATTATTCAAATATTAAAGGCCAGCGGCTTCGTAATTATTGGCCAGTCTGTGTGTCGGCGTATTTAGACGATAAATAGGTTTCATATTATATATTTTATTATTTCACTTGATACATCGCGTCTTCTACGAAGGTACTTCGAATATTGCATATCGTCATGCAAATTATGATACGTTTTATTGGCGTGCTCAGCGAGTGGAGAAATTTTCAGACTGTTGAGATTAGAAATGTTAATAAGGTGGGGTTTCCCAGACGGTTCTGGATTATTTTTAGATCATCAATGGATCAGAAAATAATTTTGGTCCGAATTTTCAATTTCAATTTCAATTTCAATTCTTTATTTGTAATTGTGGCCCATGACCACCTTACATCGTTAAACGTAATTAGGTACTAAATATAACTTAATTAACAAAAGGGAACTTAATTAACAAAAGGGAACTTAACTATGTATCAGGCATGGTACCACCTCCATCTAGATATTCATCAACGCTATAGAATGCTTTCCCTAAGAGCCATTTGTTTAATTCAATTTTGAATATTTTTAAACTTTGTAAATTTTTATTCTCATGATGATTGAAGCTCAATACCAGTTTTTAGTTTAAAAAATTGCTTGATCACATCGACCTCAAAATTATTATCTCTTCCCCTCTTTTGAAGAATTTAAATCGAATTTATACCTAACATTGATAAACTTTATTCAAATTTGAGTACTACGAATTTTAAGCGAGAACTATGTAATTAAATACAATTGTAGACAATTGATAATCCACTGAAGTTGAAATATTATTTTCTTAAAAAATCGATTTAGATTCTAAAATGAAATTATTGAAATAAAATGGAGAATTTTAATGGAAAAAGGTTAATTTTGATAAATGCACGTACTACCGAAAGTCTGGGGATTTTTTCAAAATGAATTTTTCATTTTTATGAGTAGTTAAATTACCTAAGGAAAAAAAAACGAAAAAATATTTTAGGCAGTTTGATTAAGGCTTTTATTTTTTCACGTTTTTCCTCCGACTTTTTGGAGTAAAACTTCAATTAACAAGGAGAAGGAGGAAGAATCCTCATTCGTTTTCATCTCAGAATATGATTAAAAAATTCAATATATTTTGTCATTCTTTACAAAAATTAAATGAGCTTTCCCTCTTTCCCTAAAGAAATGTGCAAATATGCACCAAAAATTTAACTGGATAATCGAAAGGTTTCATCAAATTGCGATGCAAAAAATTATTTCATACACGTTGAGAAATTTTCAAAAATTTAAAAATAATTGCAGCAGTGATTTAGCGAAGAAAAAAATTAATGGTGGAGAAGGAGGGGAAACACTCATTTCTAAATTTGATTTCATCAAAAAAAATTTGAGGAAAAAATTGAATGCCCAAGATACTTATATTAAGTACCAGAAACACAAAAGAAATTAAAAACCCATCAGTCATGAAAGATGAAAAAACTGTAAAAAAGTATGCATAAAAAATATTTAAATTTAAATTATAGGACATGTAGGCAGATAGTTTTCAAAATGATGAATTGGTTTTCAAAAATATCTAAATACTGAAAAAATTTCAATATCAAAAACTCTACAGAAAATAGTATGTAATAGAAATATTTTTAAAATGACGGGATTTGAAAAAATACCTAGTAATTTAAAAAAATGACAAAATTTTTTAAAAAATTGTAAAATTGCAAAATCATAGATGGCACATATAAATGCACAAAAAAATTTAATCGGAAATTTCAGAATTATAATTAATTTAGCAGTAAATTGCAAACAATTCAAATTTTGGGAAACCTCAAAAATTTTCAACTTCCTGCTATAAAATAATAAATGTGCCTGTTTTACTCAAAAAGAAAATTAGGTTCTTCCTACGAAAAAATTGAGCTAGATTTTTTACAAACAGAAAAATAAAATAAAATTGTTGATATAAGTATTCATGTTTCTTACAACAAATTGGAAAATTTGAAAGTCGTCGAACAAAATGAAAAATTGAACAAATTTTAATAAAATATGGTCGTTTATAGTTAAATGTAAAATACATGGAAATTTATTCAGCTGAAATTCAGATTGTACTTAAATGATTGAATCAAGATAATAATTGTTTTTAATACTATACTCTATCCCTATTCCCTCCCTCCCCTCTCTTCACCATTTACTCGACAGTGAGAAAAATGAAGAAAATTTCACCATCTAAAGAAAAATAATATAATTATGATCCTTCAACTCATTCTCCTTATGCCACAAAAAACCACATCAGACAAAATTGATAAATCAATGATTAATTAGGGTGTCTAACAAAATTTGTTGAGCAAAAAGCTTGACTTAGCTTGACCTTTTTACATGATTTTTTTTTACTTTTTTATGGGCCACCCCCTCCCTCCTTCAAATCACAACGAGCTTCTAAATTTAAATTTTTACGAACAAATTCAAAGAAATATAATTCAAAAAAATCGCAATGAGCTCTTTTTTATTTAAATTATTTATTGAGAGTGAATGGATTTTTTTTCAATTTTTGAAAAAAGATCGACTTTTGAGTCAAAAAGCTTGACTCATCTTGACCAGCTTGACCTGACTTGATCGTTAGACACCCTGTTGATTCAAAATGAAAATTTAAACAAAATGTTCAGAATTTTTGCAAGACCTTCAGCTCTATATTTCCAACCTCCCCCTCCCCCCAATAAATTTTTGAAAAAAAAAACGAAATAATACTGATGTTTTGCTAACCCACTCAAGAAGTTCAACAATACAATAGAAAATTAACGAAAAATTAACATTATAAAAAAATTCAAAATTGAAGTAATAATTTTAAAGAAAAATTTACCAAAAATACTATTGGAAAAAATTAATTTCTAATGAAAAATGAACGATTTTTGAGCCAAATGCTAGATTTTTTCATCACTTTTTACAATTTTCAGATTCACTTAGTAAATTTCGCGTCCTTTCTAAATCACTTTTCTCAGTTGCAGGAACTGTTGGACATATTTTTACATTCATCTCCCTCATTTCAGAAAATATCTCTAAAAAATTACAACAAAATGATCAAAAATTGCAGAAAATTGTAATATGATTGGTGAAGTGAAATTTGACAAATTTGCCATCCTTGGTCTCCCTCTTCTCTCTCCATCTTTATTATCAAGTTCCCTCTCAGAAAATAAAATTCTGTCATTATTTTTTACGATCATTTTGCATTAGCAAAAGCATAAATTATGTATAATGGATGAATAAATCCACCACAAGGAGCACCTATCCCCAGATGGTATTTTACAGGACAGAAGTCTTGTTCAAAACACTTGAAAAATTTTTCAAACGTTTCGAGTCAACTTAAAAAAAATATGGCAATTATGAGTTGTTTAATTTACAAAGGTATTTTGCGAATGGCATTACCTACGTTGTATGCAAGTGCTATGCTAATAAAATTTAAATATCTTGAAATTATAGTACAATCAAACTCGACATCGAAAATTTTCCCACGTCCTTGAAACAGTCGTAATCCAATCGATATGTACTTATTTCCAGATACAAAAATTAACGACAGAAGGGGGTAAGATGCCCATTAAAATCGCGCCAAAGGTCGTAAATTGTGGTCAGATGTTCGGAAAATGATTCATAATTCTTGAAATTTTATATTCGACGCGACGATGAAATCGAAATGCGAAGCGAAAAAAACACATCGTTGTTTTCTTCAAACGAAAGTGATCGATTCCGCGAATGGTCGTTTGATTAGAAAAACATTAAGAAAATTTTGAACCTGGCTGATGTGGTTTACTGGATCGTTAGTCGAACATGGTTAGCTAGGTACGTGTAATTCAAGCGTACGTAATTTCACTTGGCAAAATTCATTTTACGGTAGACTTGTCTCGAAATGGCAAACCGGCTGAGGATAAATTAGAAATAAAAAATTTCGATTACAATGAGTTCAATCGCCTGATTAACTACTATATAGTCGAATAAGTGCGCAATACGACGCGACGCGAATGATTGATGATTTATATGAGATGGCGTGCGCCGCTTGAGTAAAGTGCAAAAATGAGTAAAGTTATTGCTCGTAAAATGTGAAAAAAAAGGTTGATTGACTGATAGACGTATGTACTGTAATTTATACGGATGTGTAAAAAAAAACCGTACGAGAGGAGTTACACGACTGCGAGTTTTTAATGATAAGATAATTACAAGTTGCCCTTGTGAAGGTCGTTCCTCCCTTATCAATTTTACTAGTTTAAGGGCATAGTTTGCAAGTCGTTGGAAAAGTACAGGCGCATACCGAAGACCGGACTGGTCCGGTTGGAATCTTCTTTCCGCGAGGAGGTGTCGATCATCACGACGTAATCATTCAAAATATACGTAAGTGTATTACGAAGACTGGCGAAGAGAAATAGCTTTCTGAAGGAGCCGTCGGCTAAACGAGCTATTAATAGCGAAACTAGATCTGAGCCAGGCAAAAAAAAGTGCGAAATGTAATCGACGTTTATGCTCCGGTTGAACTTCTAGCTTATGCCTTGAAGAGAGTTACTTTCACGAGACAGAGTTTTTAGAAGTTCAAGGGCAATAGACCCACCTTTTTTGGTTGAATTTTTTGCTATCTTCGTACTAATAATTTTTTTCTGATGAATTGTACGTGGTTCAAAAAATGGAAAAAATTTGTAATCATTAAGAAATATATTTGGGGAATTCAGACAGGCCAATCTACAAAATTTACAAAAAAAGGAAGGGTCAAATCAAAATTTTTCTAATAGATAGGAGAATTTTTACAACCTATTCAAGTCGATTGGGTCGGAATTTAGCTCACTGAAATAGAAGGTCATTTACAACTCAAAACTAAATTTTGAGCCACTGAAATTAATTTTTCGATTTTTAGTGATTTTTTGAAAATGGCCGAAATAATTTATTGATTAAGGTGAACCCCCAAAAAAACCACATCATCCTAAATTTTGATAGGAAAATTCATGAAGGAGTTTACTTCAAGTGGAAAACCTCCCAAAAAAATTTTTGGTCATCTAGAATAATTTTTAATGAAATTTTTCAAAAAAATTTCATGACAGTGTTGCCAATTGCATTTGGATTTACGAAAGTTTTAGAAAATTTCGTTTCAGTTGGCAACACTGCTGCAAAAAATCTTCAAAAAAATAATCGAAATTTATTTTGATGATGAAACAAAATTTGGTTAACTTTTCAAATCACTGAATGAACAATTTCAAATTTCAAGAAAATTACGTAAATCAAAATCAGGGTGTCCCTACTAGATTTGAAAAATGAAAATTCTTGCTATTTTTTGGACTTTTTTTAAACCATTCTTCATGCTTTAAATTTGCCTAAAAAATCATCTCGTTTCATCATACTTTGATCAAAAAATTCGATAAAGAGCAAAATGTTGAAAAATCTTGCTTTTCACAGTAAAATTATTAAAATTCTCTCCATTTTCTGGTTTTCTTGCCACTAGAAAGGTAAAATTCTTGCTAATTTCTGAGTTTTCTAAAACTTGCCAATAAACACTTTAAAAATGTAATTGGTAACACTGACACGAAAATTTTTTGAAAAATTACATAAAAAATTATTCTAGGCGACCAAAAGAAATTTTTTGGCTCGATTTTGTAGCGTTTGAGAAAACGATTTGAATTTGGTAAAAAATAAAAAATTCATCAAATCCGTAATCTGAAATTTTTCGACCCCCCCCCCGGGTAAAGGGCCAAAAGTGGCATACAATTTCGTATTCAGTGATTTAAGAAGGCGTAGAAACTCAAATTGCACCTTTTTAGAGTGGTACTCGAGGTTTCCTGCATGTGGCACTACCCAAAAGTGATAGAAACCTGTTTTTTTTTTGAAAATGGCGACTGTTTGAGTCCTTGAGTTCCGTTACCCTTTAAGATAGAGGATCAAAATTTTTTGGAAAGGTATTCCACACAAATTAAACCACCTCGCCAGTTTTTGGCAAAATTCAGGCGAATGTTTTTTTTTTGACCCACCTAATATTGATTATGTTGATATTTCGTAAAAATAGCAAATCGTAAGATGAAAATATAAAAATTGATCCATACATTTAAATGTGGCCATTTTCGAGTCGATCTGAAGCCTCCAGCCAAAGGTAACTTTCTTCACTCCACTGAAATTACTCCAGAAGGCGCCATAATCAACGTGGCCAGTTAAAAATTTGGTTCTGAGCTATCCTCTCATTCCGAATCAGTGAAAAATCACTGATAAACAGTAAGAATTGAAGCACAGAAAAAATCAATGAAATTCACTAATTTTTAGCAATTTTTCACCGATTTTTCAAAGAATTTCACAGATTTTTCAGTGAATTTCATAAATATGTATTACTGAGTTTTCAGTGAATTTTCACTGACTTGCTTTCAGAAAAATTTTCACTGATTTATTACTGTGCTGCAATTCTGACTGTTTTTCAGCGATTTTTGATAAATTTCACTAATTCAGAAATGAGAAAGTACACATTCTTCCATAGAGCCAAATTTCAGCTCAATTGGCGAGAATAAATTATAAACGTGACTTCGTAAAAACCAAGAATACGCACCAAATTTTAATCTAAAATATTGGAAAAATTCTTCATTTGAGGCAATCGACACAGAATTGACAAATTTCATATCAAAAAATTAATTTTTGGCCATAAAACGTCTGAAAATCGTCCTAAATCGAGACCAAATCACACCATTAATATTTCCTCGACGATTCGATTTAATTCACCCCTCCTCCCCCCCTCCTCCGGCTCGAAAATATTCAAAACACATCCATCTCATCACTCCGACGAAGGGTTAACGACCATCGCGATGGGCTAATTCGCTATTCAGATACGCGCCAATTTAGCTCGTCTCAGCTCGTCATCTTTACCGCTAATAATGCGACACGATACTCGCCATTCTTCGAGAATACATAGGTATACCTCCGCCGAGCGGAGTCTCAGTACATGGCCATTTCGCAGACCCATACGCGAGCAGATACATTACGCGAGACCGTAGAACGCGCTCAACATCTTCCGAGCTCCGGTGACTTTAACGACCGTATAAGAATAAAGTCGATTATAACAGACAGATAAGAAAAGAGCAAGCGTCGTGCGTTCTGATGCACATTATCATCGTGCAGTTATGCGCGTGCTTTTTGCTTTTATCAAATCTCCGCTTAAGGTTTTATTCTCATCTCTCTCTTAGGTTTTTTTCTACTCCTCTGTCTCCGTGGAATAAGGTTTTCGCGTTTAGTCCTGCTTACGTCCGCGGTTTCGATACACTCTTCTGATGCATATGTTCTTACACCATTGTCTGTCTCTTTTTCTCAGTTCATCTGCTTGAATTCGTATTCATTTAGTAGTGGATAAGTTAACGGACTATACCGATACTAATAGCATTGCTAACGTAACCAACCAACCTCTTCGGATAGAAATTTAATTAGTGTAAATCTCAAGTCGTCGATTGAATTTCTCTCAAAGAGAAGAACAGGTGTTATTTCGCATCGCATTGGAAGGTGACTCGAGTACATTGTAATGCCATTTAAATACAAAATACGGTTTATTATTTCGCTGGTATGTACGTTCTTGTAGGACGTACGGCGAAAATTTTATTAAGCTCGTATAGTTTGTTCAACTTGCTACTTCGGCCACGTTTTTCTAGTCAACACGAGGCGAAATTTATTTCATATTTTCAACTTTGCAACCAAGTTCACGATCAACGTATAAATCTCGACGCAAAACGTGACCCGATCTTATTTGTATTCATCAGCGGAATATATTGCAGTTTAAATTTTCATTACGTTGGATGCATTACAATGCAAATAAAATTAACGCAAATTAAAAATTACAACAGTACATTGTACCTTTTTCCCATTCGCATACTCCCGGTCTACGCTTATTTTTCATTTCAATTTATGTAACAACAGAGCAACGGATCTTTTTCATCGTTGGGTAAGATGAGCGTGGTATTTGTGGCAATCATAGAGTGTTTCGAAAAGCAGACTCGTTTGAGGGTATTTTTTTCTCGTGTTTCTAGGAGGATTTGAAAATTGGTCGGGGGTAAATGGTCGTTGATTTGGCAGCGGGTGACAATATAATCTTAATCTTTCAATTTTTTTCCAAAATTGAAATATCTTAAGTGAAACATAAAGTAATATAATACGAAAAAATAGCAAAAATACATTAATTTTTCGAAAATATAAGTTTGAAATTTCACAACCAATTTTTTCAACCTCAACCCCCTGAGAGACGCAACCAACAAGGAGGAGGGGCATCATAGGAATTGAAGCCTCGCTGAAACAATTTTCTACCTCAAAAATACCAGGGGGCCATATTCTGATTTTCAATTTTTTTTTGAAAAAATTATGTTGTTTCGTTCAAACAGGTTTTTTTTCTTATTCAAGTATAATGATTTTCAATTCCAATTTTCATAAGAGATCTGCGATTTATTTTGATCAATTAGGTTCATTTTTAGAATTTCAATCACTCCAACATCAAAATGATTTTTTTCAAAACAAGCATATAGTTCATAAACTGAGAATTTCTCTGGTTCATTTTTCTAACTCGAAGTTTCAGATACCTAATAAAAGATTAGGTTGAATTTTGTCTTGCTGGAAATTTTTGAAAATTGTAAAGAACTTGATTTTTTTTAGAAGCCTCGAATGTTTTAAAAAAATCTTCTGACTTCAAAAATTTTGGGTATTTGATTAGGAAATTATTTGCTCTGATAAAATTTAATAAAACGATGAAAAACTCGCTGAAAAGCTCAAATTTCTATTTCAATACACAGTAAAGCTATTTTTTCGTTATTTTCATACTTTCATTCATTTAAAATTGTTCAGCACAGATCAACTGATGTTGAATTGATCAAATCAAAATTTTGGGTCTTTGAGCCTTTTCCACTGATGAAAGCCATTTTTTTTCAATTTGAAGCTGAATACTTATGTGATTATAAAAATCAAAATCATACATTTAAAAAACCTAAATTTCGATTCCTATCATCAATCAAGAAAAATGTTGACATTTTGTCTTTTAAGGGAGGCGTCATGAGCGGGGAGGGGGGGTTGAAAATTGAAAAAATTTAAATACATTGATACATTCAAAACGGTGTTTTTTAACAATGATATCGACATTTAAGAAAGTTTGAGCTTTAGCTTTCTCTTTTGAGGTCTACATATTTATTGGATTTGTGGTTAAATTCTCGAATCATAATAAAAATCAAAATCAACGTATCGAAAATTCGATCGTATTTCGATACTTATTCTTTTGAATTACGCGTATAAAAGTTTTGATTTCTGGTCATCATTTTTTGAGCTCATTTTTCAGGTGGAGGGGGAGGGAGAGGGGAGGTGAAGAATTAAAAAAATGGATATAAAAACATGCAAAATTTTATTATTCTTAGAAAATTTTATTGTTAGACCTTTTTTAGAACATGTTTTCTAAGTACAAAACTGGAACATTTAGGAAAATCTAAATTATCAGGTACCACAAAAATTTTTAAATTTTACATCACCTTTTTTAGAACTATTTTTGTGGTTTAGATGTTTTCCTTGAAGAACATAATTTGAAGAAATTTAAAAATATTTTTTTTTAGATTAAGTACCACAATTTATAATTTTAAATTTAAAAAATTCTTAAAACGAAAAAAAAGTCAATATGACAACTGACTTTATACTAGTTTTTTCATTTTTGAAAATTTATTTTTCAAAAAAAAACGAAAAAAGATAAATTTGACCAGTTTTTAATTTAGAAAATAAATAAGACAGAATCTAATCGATTTCAATCTGCTTAAATGTTTTGAAGTCTAGAAAAAATGGAGTAGATACCCTATGAAAATTTTTTGCATAAAATCATATCTATTACTGATTTATTTAGAATTACATCAAAATTTATTTGTTTTGATAAAATTGTATACGAAAAATGTCCTAATAAAATTATTTTTATATCTAGTTTTTCCCACCTACGACTAAATCCATACGAATTGTGCTTCAGGCACGAAAGTACAAATACACTTTGAACGACTGAATCATTCTGTTTTTCAACTAGAGTTTTTTTTAAAGTCCTTTTGATTTTACACTAATTTTCAAACTCTGAATATTCTTTCTCAAACTTTTTCAAACTTCAATGTTATACAAGGTTGATTTGAACCCCATAAAAATGCAAAAAGAATAGGTCATCCGACTTGGTAGAATTTCGCTTTTTGCAGTTTGAAAAATTTTGAGAAAAAATTTTAGATTTGGAAAATTTACGTTGAAAAAATTTTGGAGTTTGAAAAACGTTGAGAAAAAATTTCAGACTGGAAAAATTAACGCTGAAAAAATTTTGAGGAAACAATTTCAGACTTGAAAAATTAACGTTGAAAAAAACCAAAAAAATTTGACAATTTTGACAAAAAATATTCAGAGTTTGAAAATTAGTGTTAAATCAAAAGGACTTTGAAAAAAAAAACTCTAGTTGAAAAACAGAACGATTCAGTCGTTCGGAGTGTATTTGTACTTTCGTGCCCGAAGCACAATCCGTATGGATTTAGTCGTAGGTGTTTTTCCCTAATGTAATTTTATTACATTAGATCAAACTGAATTTGAACATTCGTGATTTTCTCATATATGAATAGATGAAATAAGATATGATTTGATATAGGTAGTTTGATATAATTTGATAAAATTAGTTCGGGAAATCTTTCCGATCTGATCAGCGATCAGATCTAAAAAAATTTCATTAGGTATTGAAAAAAAAATTTAAAAAATGTTGATGTATTTTTCTCTTCAAGAGCTCAGTTTTGGACGAAAGTTTGAGAGGTGTTAGGTCTTTCTGAATTTTTAAATGCATATTAATTAATTCTCCTTTGAAGAATTTTCCAAGTCCAAAATCTGTATATGAGAAGAGGGACATACGTGTACTGAAAAAAAGGTTACACCTGGGTCCGTTTTCTCATATGGGCAGTTTGGAAAGGTGACCTTCAATTCAATGAAGTCAATTCAAACAAAATTTTGAGCAAAAATGGTACCTATCTTTGATAGAGCACAGTTTGAATCTTTTGTTTTTTTGTTTTTTATACTCCAAAGTTAATTCTTTTTACTTCGAATTCTAAACAGAGAAATTTATCAATCCATATCTAACTCAGCCTCAACCCCTACCTTCCCGAAATTTCTGTTACGCTGAATTTCGCTGCATTTTACCAACCGAAAAACAAAAAACCCAGAATTACACACTCAGTTATCCACATGTTCACACCACGTCTGCGAAATCACATCTCGTTTGAATATTCATCGAACATAATTTTTCATCAATTTGCCTTGTAAATTTGAAGACGGTCGGTAAATCGGCGAATTCTATTCACATAACCGCTTCCTCTCGCGACTCGGAAACTTTCACACACCGCGACCGCATCATTGTCTAAATTAAATCATACGGCTCGTTAAGAGAAGGTTGTTTTCTGATGACACGGTGAATATATACCATGTGTAAAAAAAAAAGTACCTATATAAAGTCCACAGACACGACGACAATATCGCACACCACAACTACGCGTACACAGCATACACATTACCAACAGATGAAAGTAGAATGATAGAGCCATTTAGGATATGACATACTGGCGGTGTGGCGGCGCATAACGTATATTTCGATATACCCGCCATGCCATCCTTACATGGTAGCAATACCATACACATAAGATCGTTATCGATATTCGATATGGCTATTCAAACACACACACGAAAAAAAAAACCGATCAATGAAAATATCTTAAAACGTCCGTGAACCTGACACAGGTAAAAGTCAGAGTCGACTTATTTGAGCCCAGTCTAGCGAAACATAACCCCTTTGGGTACTCGTAGTCGTACATAAAATGTTTACACATAGATATTCTCACGTAGGTACAGAGTAATCTCCAACATGGATATATTCGCAAAACGTGATTTAGGTTTTTCACTCGCGCGGTGTCGATCTGGACAATTTACAGGATTAGTGAACCATTTGCGGTCACTTCGGCCCAAGACCACACAAAGCAGTGGTAATTCATCCATAGATAAAAATTATATATGACACGTGTTCTCTTATACATCACCATCGAACATTCCCTTCGGTTAGATACGCTTATTACATATATAACCTTTGGCCAGCCGGACGGTCACTAAAAGGACAACGACTATTAACGACGATTCATTCATCATGGGCTTTTTTATGTATGAAAAATCGCAAAACGATACAAAATACGAATGGGTGGTCTTAATGGTATGTTTTTTTCATTTCCAGGTGCGTTGACGAAATCTCAATTCCCGGTATTTACCATTTACGCTCAAAAAACCTGCTTGGGCATTAAACCTTGCGAAAAAGCTTGGTGCTTCGATCGTGTCCAAGGGTTCCGTCTAAACGGATACGTGAAAAAGAAGATTCCCGCTACGTCCAGACAAGATTGTCTTGAAATGTGCCTCGGAGAACGTGAATTTTCCTGCAGGTAAGTTCTATCAACCAGATAAACGCGTGTTTTAGTTTTCACTTGCCAGCATCGCGATACTTGTCTTTGGTAATTATAGGCTGTCTTTTTCCAATGCTGTTTATGTGAAATCCAGCTGGAAAAGTTCTACGGTTGGAAAGACATAGGTCGATTCTTTTTATAGATCAGGAAGCCCCTCAGGGTAGAGTTTTATTTAGTTCAGTCTTCGAATGATATCGAGTTGGATGGTTCGTAGGTCAAGTTTGGTTAATCTAGGATATTGAGAGGTGATACGAAGGCAAAAATATAAGTTTGAAATCGAATTAGAATTCAATGGGAAGTTTTTCAAGACAGTTATGAGTCTCTAGTTTTCAAAAATATGCTTGGTGTTGGAAAATTGCTCGAAAAAATTTAAAATTGATCCAAAAATTTGAAAAAATTTCAGTATTTGCCACTTTTGTTCTCGTAGTTTTCTTTTTGATCTTAAACCGCAATTTTGACGATTAAGCCTTGCTCTTTTGAACCTGTTTTAGAAATTTAGATTACTGCTGTCTTAAATTTGAATCAGTGAAAATTCACTGATGAAATAGTCAGAATTTAGTCACTGCAGAAATCAATGAAAAACTACTGATTCATTTCAGTAATTATTGAAAAAATTACAATTTCAAAAATGAAAATTCACTTATTGAATTAGTAATTTTTCACTAATTGGCAGTGAAATTTCACTGATTCTTTATTAACCTAATTCTGGCAATTTCTGCAGTGAATTTTCACTGATTCAAATTTAAAGAGTGATTTTGATGATTTTCTAGTGACCTTGGTTGATCCATCAAACTATTAGTTTTTCAAGTAAGGAAAAAAGAAACCGTTTAATGCTCAAAAAATGGCTATTTCCAAATGCTGTGCATCGTTTTTTGATCCAATAATTTGAATTTCATCGAAAATTTGATAAAAATTGTAATTTTTCATAAGGAAAAAAAATCAAAAAATTCCTGCTTGAGTTCTGATTGAGAAAAATTGTAATTTTCTGACTTTATTTGAAGCCAAAGACGTAGGGTTTTCATATTAACCCCCCCCCCCATCGCATTTACCTTCCCACATTGGAGACTCATTTGGGCTCTTTGCCAGGATATAACCTCAAAAATGGATCTCAAATATTTCAAATGCCTCTTACTTTGAAGAAAAAAATATTTTTAATTTTTGCTCAAAAAGTATAGATCTTGCATCAAATTCCCTTCAGATGAGAAAATTTTCATGGGTTAAAACCGAAGGCCAATTAAAATACACATATTTCAAGTCATTTACACCACAAAAAAAAATTATTTTACGTATGATAAGTCCCTAGTACTTAATTTGAAAATTCCTGAATTAAGAAAATCGATTTTTGACTAATTTCAAGTCGCAGGACACCAATCTAGCATTAATTTTTCCCCACATGATTTCCTTGTCCTTGACGCTTGATTTATATTTTAAAACTAGAAATTTTTTAAAAGAAGAAAAAAAGTCTCAAAGTTCATTTCTTCCACTTTGAGATTTTTTTTTTAAATTTAGCAAGTTTTTCTTAATTTTTCCAATGAAAATTTTCAAAATTTACCCAAATTTTTCAAGTTTTTCCGACTTTTTAAATTTTTTTAGTAGGTACAAATTTTCTACGTTTTTTTCTAAATTTTTTGAATTGAATTGAATTTTTCTTACTCAAGATAAAATTTACTCTGATTTGTCGACTCAAAAACAAAAATTCAGTCTTTCGCTATAAAAATATCTATGTATGTACTTACTTATTTCAATTTTTTCAAAAAATTCGAAAATTTTTAAAATTTTTTAAAATACAATTTTGTTAGTTTTGAGGAGGGGATTTTCATAGATCACTTGCTCCCTCTGAATAAAATTGTAAAAGACTTGGGAAGCATATTTATAGAGAGGTTGAGGGGAGAAGAGTCATTTTAACTTTTTTAAACGCATTTTTAGTCAACATTTTAGCTTCGCTTGTCTTCACCAAATGAACTCAGGTTTTTTTTCAAAATGATAGATATTGATCAACATTTTGTAAAACTTATATTTTCGCGAGGCATCATTGATAAATTTTGCCCCCCCCCCACCACCACCACCAATAAAAATTATTGCACAAAATTTCAATCATGTTCTAGAAGAACCGACAAGAGAACCTTTACACCTTGTCCACGCCAATTAGGATGAAATTTGATTCTCTGAAAGAGCAGGTCACCCACACTTCAGAACCAAATTTTGAGCTACCAAAGTTTATTTTTTGATTTTTGGAGAATTTTTTAAAATAGCTAGAAAACCCAATCATCAAAATAGTAAATCACAAAGAAATATAAATGTGAAAATCAGTTTATATTCTAGATCGACTCCGCCTCCGAATCGATTGCGACTATTTTTGAGTAAATTTGAACTTCCAACAAAATTTTAATTTTCTCCGGAGCACTGGAATTGCTCCAGAGGACATTCTAATCAATTTAGACAGCTCAGAATTTGGTTCTGAGGTGTCGGTGACATACTTATTTAATGAGCCAAATTTCGACTCATTGGACGAGAATGAATGGTAATAGTTTTCTCCTGAATATAATTCTATAAAAATAAATTTAAGCATTTTTTTTGATCACGCGTTTGTATATTTCGTATTCACAAAACAAAATACAATTATTAATAATGTGTGGGGGAGGGGATTCCAAAATTGATAAATGACCAAATTTTTTGTTCAATTTTCATCAATTTCTTGGGACTTCTCATCTGACCACCAAACAGATGACTCGAGTCAGTTTTTAACGACGGGAAAAAATTTCGTTTTCTATTTCGTATCAATTCACTTTTTAATCATGAGCAGTCTGCTCATCAGTCTGGATGGTTTATGGCCACCATTTGCTACCTTAATCACGCACCTCTCATCTACAGAAATCCGAGCTAAAAAAAAAGTCTTAAAAAGAGCATTTCAACACTTCACTTTCAAAAGGTAAATTTATTTACCTCTCATTCAAAAAAAAAAACACTTCCCTACACATAAATTTTTCCTCAACGAAGAAACAATTTATTAGTTATTACAGTAAATCATTACCTCAGCCTCGTACGAAGTACCAGGAGTAAACACGACCCAGCAGAAAGGTAAAAATCACCATTACTTAAAAATCTATCCATAACAAAACGTGTCCTGCACGAAGCATCCATTGACACGGAGGCACCTTCAATTCTATACAAACGTCTTGGTTAATCTCGGCGATAATTAATTTTCCGACATTTTTGCCCGGCCGACGGATGGTAGCGCGGGCGGCGGCTCATGCCGGCGTCGATTAAACGACTAACTCGACTTAATTGATATCTGTTTACACGTCGCTGACAAATATGTCACTTAACCTGCAACTAAGCGCAACTACTCGTATACTCGAAGCCGCAGGTATCCGCCAGATAATATGACAGGCGTGACTCATTTTTTGTCCCAAATACCAACTCTCATAAATTATGTATTAACCTTGTTTCGCTCAGTACGTATATTTTTTACCTACAAATAAATATTGGTGAATAGGCTATTGACAAAACGGCAGTTCGGTTTTTTTCTACTTCACCTCTTAACGACCAAAAAAATTTCGCGTTAATACAAATCAAACAACTATATGCAAGTTTTTCGTCGAAAGTGTCACATCGTGGTCGGAGCCCGTCGGCGTCGTGGTTCCCAACGCCACACCGATGCATTTTTATACCATGTAAAAGATGAAACGGGTAGGTAGTTATGGTAATTAGAAATATTCGTCGTCTTGTTTCCACCATCTCGCTGAGAGATTTTTATATAGGTAATTTTTCTCTTCTTTTTTTACCCAATACTAAATCATCGTAGGAGTGGAAAAAAATCCGCTGAGGATTTTTTTTTCATCTATGTAAACGTGAAATCTTTAAAATAGCACACAGTTATAATTGCATTAGAAAAGAATCACACGCAGAGTATATAGGAAAATTATCTACACCTACATGTCCCCGGATCACTACCGCATCCGATACGATACCTTCCATTAAACTGTTATATTATTAAATTAATGAGATACCAGTTCCAGCCGTTTGCTATTTTCATCGTCGTCGATATCGTTTACAAATATTACGCGTTTTTAATGGCCTATATGAGATTATTTATTAAGAGTGCTGCGGACCAGCGAGATTAAAAGGATTGAATGGGGCATTGAAAATATTAAACGAGCACCTGTGGTATGCGAGATGGGCGAAAATTGGGTGAGATTTTTGAATGGATTTTATCATAAGAGGAGATTAGACATCAAAAGATATTAAAAAGGTCATGTGGATTTTTTCGGTCTGACATTCATCTTTTAACATACCAATGTACTAAATTCTATTTTTTACCTTGATTTTTTTCAGTCCTGAAAAATCAGCGAAAAAAAATTAATTCTTAGACTTTGAGTAAAACGATGAAAAAAATGCTTGTTGAAGTAAACCGATCAGAAATATTGAAAAATCTTCTAATTTTATTTTTAAAATTCGTATTGGAGAAAGAAAAATTGGATAAAATTTAATTTCGAGTTAAAAAATTAGATTCCAGTTGTCAGCCTTTCTCCTCCTCCCAAATAAAAAATTTACTGCATTCCAGCATAAAATTTAAAAAAAAATAAACGTTGATTTTTGGCTTGAAAAATTCAGAAATAGAATTTCCATCTGCAAAATTGTTAAATGATTTTGGAATCGAGTTCTGTAGCAGATAATTCCAATTTTTCCCCAATTTTTCTTGAATTTTAAGAGGTTATTTATTTATTTTATTTTAAGTGCCATTTACAAGAGCGGTTTCCCTATGATTTGAAAAATTCAGAAATAGAATTTTCATCTGCAAAATTGTTAAATGATTTCGAAATCGAGTTCTATAGCACATAATTTCCAATTTCTTCCCAATTTTTCTTGAATTTTAAGAAGTGGTTTCCCTATGATTTGAAAAATTCAGAAATAGAATTTCCATCTGCAAAATTGTTAAATGATTTTGGAATCGAGTTCTGTAGCAGATAATTTTCAAATTTCTTCCCAATTTTTCTTGAATTTTAAGAATGGACGATCATCTTCGATTTTAAATACTGATTCTATCCCAAAAATCATCCCAAGTTCAAAAGTTGGAAAAAAATGTGAGATGATTTCTGGAATGAAAATTCATCCCAGCCTCAAAAGCTCGAAAAAATCGTGGTATGATTATTAGGATGAAAATAAAGAAGAATATTGAAAGTAAATACATTTGAAAAGAAGCGTTTTTCAAAATTTTAGATAGCCAAATTCATTCCTCAATTTCTGGTGAATTTTCGAAAATTCGAAATTTGTATGGGCTTGCAAAAGTTCAAAATATGAAAATTTTATCAAATCAAGGTAACGAGCTGAAACTTCGTATATACTCCATTTTAGACCTTCCGAATCGATAGGAAGCAATTTCAAGACTTTCTAAAGCTTGCAAAAAATTTTGAAATTTTCCAGCTTTGAAACAAAATTTTATAAAAATGATCCATACGAACTTGACCACCAATAACTGAGGTTTATTCATATTGGTGACCAATTTCATCGATCAGAGTACAATTTTTCAAAATTCGTGGTTACCGAGTCAAATTCATAATTTTCTTCGGCAAAAGTTTTTTTCCAAAACTGGAACTTGCTAAAATTTTCTGGAAGCTTCATATCAACTCGAAAGCGCTTCCAATTGATTTAAGAGGTCGAAAATATAAAATTCCTATCTCTACTTCCAGTTTTTCAATTATCGCAGGAGAAAAATATGAATTTGGTTCGGCAGTTACTAATTTTGGACAATTGTGATTTAATAAATTCATATGAATAATTTCCATGTGCTTTTTTCTTTAAAGAGGAAAAATTCTGAAATTTCATAAAGGCTCCGGAACGTCCTGAAAACGCCTTCAGACAATTTGACAGGTCGAAAATAAATGCATACCTATCGAATTTCAGCATTTTACCTCCATTTAATTAGATCAAAGTTTCATATCATTTATAATCTGCACTTTTGTAGGTCCATGGGGTATTTTTTTTTCAAAAGTTCACTAAAATTTAAAAAATGGACTTCAGCACTGAAATTCTTCTTGGATGTAGTTTCGATAGGCTTACTTACACCTATTTGTGTTTCAGCCCAAAATGCTAATGAAGTTAGGATACTTTTTTTGTAAAATAGTTCAAAATATTGATGAAATATTTATTTTTCTCTATTGTTTGATCGAAAAACAAGATGAAATATTATCAACTTGTTCATTGAAAGATGATTGAGGGAAAAAATGAACTTTTCTTTTTTTTGCTTTCAACACAGAGATTAAAAAGATTGAAAATTGACGAATTATTTGAATTTTAGAGAGGAAAGAAGAGGGAATTTTTTCAATTTTGAACAAAACATAAACCAATCGAATATCGAATACACTTGGACAATTTCTACAAAATTTTCCACCATGTTTATTTTTTACTAACGACATTCTCGCAGACTTAATGGAGCCTGGGCCCCGATAATAAACTAGGGCGAAGAAAATCCATCAAGAAATTAATTTCGATCGATTTACGCCGGTAATTTATTCTCTCAAACTCATTATGGCGGATGAGATCGATTAACCGGTACGAAAAAATTTCCTAAACAAGCTTACGGAGCTTCTTGAACACACCAGAACACCACCTTCGACTACTAGATGAAAATTAAACTGGTTTTAATTATCGCGGCGCAGCGAGCCGGCGACGGAGACCCCGATGCAATCGTGAGAAAAAAATTAATAAACTGGTACATTTACAGGGCGTTCTTTCGAAGGTCGCAAAAATTAAAGTATCACCTCCGAAGCTACCTGACACGCGTTCTAAGTTGATCAGGCTGATTTGGCGGTGGCGGTTCACGTGTCCGGTGCAAGGTACCGTGGCCACTTGAACGAGAAATTAAAATCGTCCCTTCTCTTCCCTTCCTTACCCTTCCCATCTCGTCCCGTCGGTAATTAACCTCAACCTAATTAATTCGTAAACCGCCTTTTTGGAACGTCAACTTTAACGCCAATAAAAATGAAATACCGGAAGGGGGAAAGAAAAGGGGATGCCTTTTTCGTACAGTTGCTCGTCTCAAATAGTTCATATTACCGTGATTTCGTTCATGCCTGAGCAAAGCGAGGGCGAAGCTTTGAGAAAATTGGATTTTAAATGTCCCAAGAAGGAATTTTTCACGTAAATTCTTGACCTCATGGGGGAAGGGGGTCCATACCTCCTGGATCTCCCCTGACTACGCCACTGCCATCACAGCCGAGAAAAATTAAAATGGTGAAAAATTTACATCTTTGAAATTCAATTTTATTAATATTTTATCAAACATAGAAATACAATTATAGGATAAATTAGTTTTTGGTATTAAATTTTAGCATAAGTCTATACTGTATTTGAAACCGAAACTTTGTATTTTTCGATAGAGATCAATTTTGAATCATCAGGTTTTTCTTTCTAATAATTTTACCCAAGATTATGAAATTTCGGAATCTTTCTCAACGGACTATAAATAGGGGGGGGGGGAGGTCATTGAATTAAAAAAAGGTTCAAATTCGTATTAAAATAAGATTAGAGATGAAGCATTTCGTTATAGATTCGAATGGAGAACATTTTTTGAATTACGTTCACTTTTCTTCACCAAGATTATAAAAATAATGAATTTTTATAAAGGTACTGTAGATACCGGGTGCTCCACTAATTTTGGCTTCTTCTCAGGTTGTAGAGAAAAAAGAAATTGTTTTTTTTTACAATTTAATTTTTATAATTTTGCATATTCAATTTATTTTGATTTACAATAGTATTATGTATCAAAATAAATTGAACATAGAAAATTATAAAAATTAAATTGCGAAAAAAAAAACAATTCCTTTTTATCTACTGAGGAGGGAAGGTATTAAAATTGTTTAGCTATCAAAAAATACACCGAATTAGTTTGAAATTCAGGTTTCAATTAAACAAGCCATATATTTGCTTTTTGATAAGGAAACTGACACAATTTGGCTCAAGTTATTTTTTACGGACAATAACAATTTTTCAGTTTATCTGAGTAAATTCAGATACCCCCTCCCCACATCCCCATTTTTTTCCACGGTTGCTTTTTCCGGTTTAAACTCATATAGTTTCAAAAATTGAAATCCTCTATTTCCTGTCGTTTTATTGTGAGGAAGGAAAGGCAGAGCTACGAAAACTCAATTTTCAAAAATTGCAAAATATGTGCTTTTTTCAAGTGACATTTTATTCAATTTTCGCAACCCAAAAATCTTCACTTATTCACTACTTTTGAAAAAATTAAGAAAGTTAGAAAAAAAAAACATTTAAAAATATTTTCAAAACTTCTTGCCATTTATTTCGGTTTTTCGCTATAATTTGATAAAATTTCCAAAGTAAACAAAATTTACTGCTTTACTCAATCACTTCCATTACTCACCAACTCTAAAGAGTTTTTGAAGACTAGTGGGCACCGCAATTTTTCGCTCCAATTTTGAAACATTCAGCGAAAAAAAAATTAAAAATCTGATGACTTGCATTTTATCTTATAAAATTTCGCCAGAACAACGAGTAGAAAAATTTAACAAAAATTTATCAAGTAAATGAAGAAAGGAAAGTATTTCCAATTTCACGAGCTTCGCAGCCGACATTTTCAAACAAAATGTATCCTCAAAGTTTTCATTGAAAATTTTGGATAACATTTGAAATAAAATCTATGGTTTTAATCTTTCTGTTTGTAACACAAAAAGCACAAAAGTGACATTTTCCCTCCTCAAAGTAATTCAAAGAAATTTCTGTATAGTGATGGGAGAAAAAATCATTGCTCAAAGCTCAAAAAAGTTGACGAATTCTCCTTCAAAAATCACTTGAATTTACCATTAGCACAGAACTATCAACACCTGCCAAGTCCACATCGAGAGGCATAACAACTTTGACATTTTGAAACCTTAAAAATTTTTTCAATTATTTTGAAATTTTGAACATTGATTTCCTATCGAGAGGCATAACAACTTTGACATTTTGAAACCTTAAAAAATTTTTCAATTATTTCGAAATTTTGAGCACTGGTTTCCTTCTACTAGTAGCCATTTTCCGCATCCGGGCATTTCAAATCTCGAAAGTCGGTTTTTTCGCTCCACCGTAATCTTCGAAGAGCAGGTATTCAAATCGTAAAACACAAAAATGCAGGATAGAAATAAAACTTGCAGCCAACATGACAGCTACTGCAGTGCCATTGCTACACGCGTATAAAAATCATGGCAATTATGTAGAAAACAAAGCCTAAGCCGAAGCCCAGCCAGATATAAAATTAAATCTGCTACAAAACCAATAAAAATACCACCCGATGTTAATTACACAGGATTAAAATCCCAGCACACAGCGAAACACTTATACGAAATCGTGTGATGTCTTTCAAAGACGAGAGGCAAAAAAATCAGACCGTTTTATAAAAATAGACCCTATAAAAAAATTAATCCCAGCAATTAATTAAACGTTTTAATTCCGTCTGTATATCAGTTGCATACAAAACGAAACCCACATGGCAGCCTAAGATGTGTTTATAGTATTTATAAACACCAGCACGATACCTTTAAACCTATACAACTAAACCAGTTCCCATTTGAATTGGATTTAACATGTTTATATTATTGGCGAATCTGACCGTATATAGACGTACTTGTACTAAAAGGCGATAGTTTTTTCCTCTCTTTTTCTTTCTCTCTTCCTCTCACACCCTTTCTCCAGCTTCGAGATACTGCTGTTGTGTTTCCGCGTAGGTACATCGCCAATATAATCTGTCTGTTTTATGTAATTAAAAACGAGTTCTTCGCGTATCATTTACATCTCTCGCCTCGTTAATACCTAATTAAAAATTCTAATTACAAAACACAACATCGATTGATTGCGATTATCCCTGCGCTGCGCGACAACGACCACGACCTCGTATATCGAGTATTCGTACCAACGGTAATAATAGCACAGTGAAAATATTTAACTCGGAATTTTCTTCGCGATTGGATTTTCATTTCACTTTCACACATCCCCGCCGATAATATGGGTAATCCTGTTTATTGCATGTCACAATCCCATCATCCATATTGGCCATAGATGAAAATCACTACTTTCTACGTAGTGTCTGGTCTGGAACGTTACGTTGCAATATGCATCCTAGATGCAGTTTCAATTTCCACTCGTGATTGCACTTTATTTTGGGGAAAGTGATAATAACCAGTGAAGGGGGATCGAAGAAGGAAGACATTGGGAGATTAAATTAATAACGTGACTTATTTTTATGGTAAAAATGATCCAATATTGAGGAAAATGGGGATAAAACTAAACCTTTCACTATAGATAATTGATTGGTTTTTTCTTCTATTTTTAAAATTTTTCTTAAAACAAACGATGAATTTAAAGTTGAAGGCGCATTACTGATTCATAGAAAACACGCATAGATTAAATACCAAAATCCGCTATTTTACCCGCATTTTTTACTTGGGTAATTAAAAAACCGTCGCTTCAAGGGTCATATTGTAATTTTCACCTCCATTTAATCCTGCTCGAGCATCAATAGTAACTTAGGCATATAAAAAACGCAGGTGACTTGAAATTACATTCTCGGAAATGTAGCTGCAATTAATCGTACGTTTGAGATTAAAATTAGTGCGATATAATTACTCAGCCAGGTGGACTTTTATAGCCTACAGACCAGGAGCTCGTTTAGGAAAAACACGAGGTTTCCAAGCGATCGTTTCAAGAGATGAGATGATATTGAAAATTTAAATGTTTAAAAAAAAGGAAAGCTGTGAAATGTGAACAAAATGATTAGAAAAAACCATAAAAATATATGTTGGATCAAATCAGCGGATAATTAGATTCAGCCGGTGGATCGAAACCAAATTTTCAAGTCAATTTCGGTCATCTGGTGATTCAGAAAATTTTAAATGGAAAAATTCTTTCGAATTATTTATTGAGTAAATTTTAAAAAATCATTAGGAATGAATTAACCTCCCCCACCCCACAAGACAAGTAGACAACATTCTCATCCAAGAGATTCGATTCGAAAATTTTGGAACTATACGATGAGATGAGTACTTACTTACCTAATAATTTTATCGTTAAAAATCTACACAGCAAATTTACCATTTTTAGTCCTGAAAATTTGAAAAAATTATTAAATCGGAAAATATTTCATCTAAATTCAAAATTTTTTATCATCCCCCTCCTCCTTCATCTTCCATTCACCACCAAGAATCATACATCATTTTTTCTAAAAAAAAAATTAAATGAGACATAAAGTAAAAAGTGACCAATTTCATTTTAAATTACAAATTTTTTTTATAAAACAAAGAAGGTCCATTTACAAAGCAACAACAAAATAATAGGTACCCATTTTCATTGAATAAATGGCAGAATTTTGAACCTCAAAAATTCTTCTTTTCATTTCTAATGCATCTCCTTCTACATGGCATTTGGTTCCCATTACGATTTTTGCTCTTTTCTCCCTTCAATTAAAAGGCACATGCTTCAAAAAAAAATAGTATTAAACGAATTTCATAAAATTGAAAATGGTAAAAAATATAAAATGAAAAAATACAAATACATCAAAAAATGTAATAATTGGGCTGAGCAAAGCGAGAGAAAAATCTTTTCATTATAATTCAATGGGCAAAGAAAATATGTATGTAAGTATTTCAAAAGGCATCAATTCTTTCCAAACATTTAGGTCAATGTCGAATAATAATTTGGCCCAGGTTGACCAAACGACAAATTTTTTTGAAAAATTGATCATTTAAGTAGCAAAGAAGCGATTTATAAATGATTTACTCGAATGTAGGAGAAAATAAATTTTAAAAAAAGACGAATTCGAGCCAAGCTTGGGATTTTCAATTATCATCATCTTTCTTTTCCTCTCCAAAAAATTCAGATTCGGTCGACCCCCATTTAATGTTTTGAAATTGAAATTGAAAATCTTCAAAAAAAAAATTCGAAACCATAAATTTTAATAAGTTCTTGTACTAGTAAAGTAGAGAAGTACAAAAAAATCAAAAAACATTCAAAAACTGGAAGATACTTTTGAAAAAATTAAAAAACAATTATAATGAGTAGGTAAAAAATGTTTAAGAAATTCAAAATAAAAAACAATGAGAAATTTCTCTCCAAAAGTAAAAATTTTAAATATAAAAATTCTACTCATAAGGGATCGAGAGAAATCTCAAATGATCAAAATTCTTCTCTGAAGGGGGATAGAAGAAAAATCAGAATTTTGCTCTGTCAAGGAGTTAGAAAGAACTTTCAATATTTTTTAAAAACGATCTATACTTAGACTTACTCATCCCGTCATTTTTGACAAAATTCTCAAGTTTCAAAAAACGAATTTTATACTTTTCCAGGGCCAACTGACTTTTCCCATTCTATAATCAAAAACTTCAAAAAACAAATTTCACAGTTTTGAGAAGTGGTCATACTGATGTGAGGAGATGGAGGCGAAACAACTACCATTGCAACTTTTCTGATTCACTAAATACAATTTTTTTTTAAAGTTCTTTTTAGCCCAGTTATTTTAAGTCTGAACCTCCAAAAAATTCTTGCGCAGCTGAATTTCACATCATTTGTGTAGAATAACCTTCCAAATGACATACAAATACTTGCACCCCACAAGAGTCCGGCTACCCCCGCAAGAGGGTAAAAACCACCCTCAAACCCAGTTTTTTGCGTTTTCTGCCGAAATGAAAGATTAAATCAAAAATGTCAAGAGTAAAAAATTTTTCTACGTTAAATTTCCTATAGAAATGTTGAATAACTTTTTCGAAAATTTACATTTTTAAACCATTTTGGAAGGGTTGAAAACAACGGTTTTTCAAAATTCACGATTTCTCTCATTATTATAAGGTTATTCGGCATTTTAGAAAAAAAATCATGAGAAATGAAATTATTTGAAAAATTTTGGATATCTGGCTGATATTGTCTTTTCAGAGATAAATTCTTAAATTAGGTCCACAAAAAACAACTTTCAAAAATGTTCTCAAATTTAAAAGTGAAATGTTCAAAAATGAGGGAAATATTTGACCGAATAATCAAATGGGTTTCAATTCATTCAGGAAATTTGAAAAAAATTATCAATCTGCAGAAAATTATGCCCCCCCACAAAAGAAGTCGAATTTCCCAGTCACGAATCCAAGGTCCCATAAAATCTTCCTCTATTCCTCCTGCCATCTTCGAATTTCATTCACTGGGAATTTTTTCCACCAATATCTTAGATTTTGAAAAGTTCTGAGCTACATTCGTAATAGGGAAACCAGGTTATCGGGAAATTTCTCGACATCTCGATGAGTAATTAGCGATCGACGAGGATTTTTAATTACACCGATGACTACCAACCAACTTGGGCAAATGGTGCTGACGATAAACAGCAAGATGATCAGACAAGAGTGAAATTGCCCAAATATTTGGCTATAAAGATAAACGTACACACGTACGGATAACGACGTCTTCGTAATAAATTAAGGTAACACTGCTGCTGTTGATCGATCGATCGATCGTATTCTTATAACGAATAAGTGAGATTTTCGAAACGCGTACATAAACGCATGGTAGCTCCTTTAGGTACTCGATTTTCGTAAATTTTCTTCCGATATTATTAATTATCGAAACGGCGTGGTTTATTGGACCGAGCAGGAGTAATATTAATTAATTTTCGGAGTCTCGACGATCACCAAGACACGCGTACGGTGACCGACGAGGGTATTATTTTAATGGATTTTAAACGCGGAAATATCCGAGATATAACGTTTCTTCGATACGATGTTGCGATTAATGCACGTTATAAAAGAGCCACTAAAGCTGGACAGATCGAAGATAACCTTTTGATGGTATTAAAAGATGAAATCGTCATTGAAGAAAATTCTCACGCGTCATAATCTCAGGCTACATCGTTATGCAAATTTTTATATAGGTAGATTCGAAGTAGCGAAATTTTTACCTCAATTTCTCTCAATGGATACATAATCGAATCGATCGTATTAGCAGACTCGTCTTCGATCTTCGACTTGTACCGGTTCTGCTCTTATCCTAGATGTTATGAAATTATCCTGTGGCTATATATTTTACTAGTACGACCTTCAAGTTCATTGACACAACCCTGCGTAAAGGTCATCGGCGTTGAGAACAGTAACGGAGTAAAATATAGCGAAGAAATTTGCTCTCTTGAGATTCTAAAGTCTGCAGATATCAAGCTTGGGATCTAAGAGTTCTACTCGACCATCAGAGTATTCCGATTGGAAACGTGAAAAGCCACGATACCGATAAGTGCCACTTTAATTATCAATTATCGCACCGCGTCGTGAAATTTCACCGCCTTTTAGCCCCTCTTCATTAATGGCGAATTTATGCACAATGGATAGTGCGAAAAACTTGCCCAGATTGTTACGATAATTTCCCAATACAGAGTGTTCCCTGAATCGTCTGCCAAACATATTTTTTTGGATATAACCGGGTACCACTGAAAAAAACTTGAGATGAACATGTTGCCTATTTTGAAAATTGAAGGGGCAAATGCTGCTTCTAAAAAAATAATGTTAGAAATTTTTTTAAGCATGAGAATAGATAGAACGTTGAAAACTGAACAAATTCTCACTTTATGACTTCTTGCATATCCTTAAAATTGAAGGGACCGCAAAAAAATGTTTTTAAAAAATTCTCAAAAAATTAACTGATCAAGGAAATGGATAGTACGTTGAAAACTGAAGAAATTTTGTTCTGTAGACTTTTTACCTAACATCAAAAATGAAGGGGCTAAGAGTCATTACAAATTAAGAGAATTTGAAAATTTTTTGAAGCCCATTTATTTTGAGTGACTCTTAGCCCCTTCATTTTCGATGTTAGGCAAAAAGTTTACAGAACAAAAATTTTTCAGTTTTCAACGTACTGTCCATTCCCTTGATTAGTTTATTTTGGTAGAATTTTTTTTGAACAATTTTTTTGTAGTCCCTTCAATTTCAAAGATAGGCAAAAAGTCATTAAGTGGTTTACTTTCCAATGTACTATCCATACCCATGACTGAAAAAAAATTTTGACGTGATTTTTTTAGAACAGATATCCTAGCCAAAATTTGAAAAAAAAAGTAACTCTTTAGGAACCTCTGACAGTCGGAAAAGTAACCAAAAAAGTTCAAACATGTAATTTTTTTAAATTTTAATTCATGATTTCACCTAGAAAATGAAAAAAAATTATTAGAATTTTTACTTTTTAACAAAATCACAAACTGCATAGTTAATTATCAAGTAATGCCATGGTATACTTTTTTCAAATCATTTTTTAAAGCAATTTTTGATTTTTTTAAAGCAAAATTTTTTAAAAACATTTTTTTAAAGCAAAAAGCAAAAAAATTGATTTTTTGCTCAAATTTTTGAAAAAAGTAACTTTTTTGAATGAAATATCCAAGAAAATACGTTTGGCAAACGATTCGTGGAACACCCAGTATAAAACCGCATCTAAGGTCTGAGTCGCAGTCGCGATCGAACTCACGTGGAACCGGATTCGTTCTCGCGAGCAGAGAAGAATTTAGGCGCCGAAGTAAAATTAATTCGCATTTAGGATAAGTCGATAGATGGCCGTCGTAAATTCAATATAGTCATTTGCAGCGTTTTAAGAACGACGTGCCCACCTGTGTTTATGTTTCAATGGTGCCCTGATGGCCTAGTGTGCGAATTTTCCGCTTGTTTGGGTGACTTTTACGACGTGTATATTAATTTAGGTATAAATTAACGTATCCATCACGTATGGGTGATTTCCATGCAGAACGTTAACCCGAAACCGGAAAGGTTAAGTGTAGAAGAATTCGCTTATGAGAATAGTTCCCTCGAGGTAATAAAAGAATATTTGGCGAATTTAAAAAAAGAACGAGCTAGATTTTTCGCGCATAAATTTTAATCTGTACGTACGAGTTAGCAGTATTATAATTGGTTTCTTTCGATCGGTTCTACGAGATGTATATTTTTTAAATTAAATTTTGATTTATTTTATCACGCTGGTATACGGAATGGAACTTGGGTTTAATTTCGATTTTTAATTTATTTGTAATACCGAATCATCGCGTCGTTGAGAGTATTACTTATGTCGACTAGATCTATGGCTAGGGAAGAGTTGAAATTTAATTGATGACGAGGTTTAAAAGAATCGAAATAAAAGTGAATATGGTCGAGAGGTTTCCCGTGGTGTTACCGAACGGTAAGACGAAGTGAGGAGGTCGCGGTCGCAGACGTCGGTTTCATTTTATCGAGAAATAATTCATTTTTTTGTTATTTATGACTGAGGTCTTATTACTCCCTCCTTCAACCTCGTTGAAATGAGATGGTAAGTGAAGATTTTCTTTACTTTTTGAAAAACGAAAACAAAAAGATTTTCTGAACTGTTGGGTAATTTAAATTTTACGAGTGTAAAATTGTATTTTTTTAGTCGTAAAAATTCGATCTGATTCGAGAATTTTTCAAAAATGATGGCCCCTCTTCAGAGAATTTTTTGAGGTGGAAAAAATGACAAAAATATTGTGCTTTGAGCCAAAAAAGAAAATCAGAAAAAGCTTTCAGTAAAAAATTTTGATTTTTCGTTTCTCCGTTAAATCAACTTCGATTAGTTCTTAATTTTGGAATAAAATTTTTGAAAGTTGGATAGAAATTTAAACTTGATAATTATTTTTAAAAATTCATTTTCAAATCTAAGACCTTAACTTTTTTTGAATACTCAATTTTGAATCAAAAAATTATCTTCATCCCCGTCTCCTCCGGTCAATTTTTCTCAAAAAATTGGGCCAGTGAGTGATAAAATTAATATATTTCCGTAGCTTCCAAACACCTGAATGCTTATATGACTTTGATTCTAGCTCTAGAAAAATATTCACGAGAAAATAAAATTGAATGAAAACAGCTTTGAAATCTCCTTTTAAATTCTGAATTGATCTAGAAAGCTGGCATTTCAGTCATGGAAGTAGACGCCAGATTACTGGAATAGGAATATATATTTTTATTTGGCGATTTTTTTTCAATTTTCAATTCTTCAACCCCCTCTCCTCCCCCTTTCCCGCTCTCTCTTTAAACTGTTATTCCTGTTTATGACAAAATAATTCCTAATATGGGCATCTCCTCCTTCCACAAATAAGAGTAACCTAGGTACGTAGTTTCTCGTAACAGGAAATGGTTTTGAAAAAATTCAGATTCTCCAAGTGAGGAAAAAAAGGAAGCTTCAAGCTTGTTGAAAATTTAACAAAAAAATGATTAAAAATTGAAAATATTTTTATTTTGAAAAATAATAAAATTTTGATATTTTTTCCTCGAGCGAGATTGTTTTTTACGAGGATAATTTGAAAATTTTCTTCAACTGTTTCCTGCCGAAAAATACTGAATGGAAATTAAAAATTTCAGAATTTTAGAATTTTGGAATTTTATTGTTTTTTTTTGAGGGATGATTTTTAGAAATTCCAGCTAACTTCATTATAAAAAATTTCAAAATTTTAATCAACTTGAAGCTTCTTTAAATTTTTATTTGGAAAGTGAAAAAAATTTCAACTCGTTTTTATCACAAAGGAGTTTTGAATTTTCAATAATTTTCATGGGGAATTTCAACCAATCAAAAAACTAGTGGATTTAGATGATCCCAACAATTGTACCAATTTTTTCTAAGTTCAGGCTGGTTACCTTCCCCTCCTCTTTCCAACAATTTTACTTCTTGGAAATATGAGAAGTGAGAACAGTCACACACATTAATTTTTCAAGAAAAAAACAAACTAAGTAGATGATTACAGACACAGAGTGATATTTGTAGGGTCAAGCAAAAGAATTTCTCGAGAATTATGGAAAATTACTTACTCATTTGTACTTCTTATTTTAGCAATGAAAACTCGTAACTCACCTGAAACAAGAAAACAAAATAAATTGTTCATTAGATACCTAGGACTTTTTATTCTTTTATTAAACTAGACAAATTTTTTCGAAAAATTATACTAGAAACACAAAAACTAGATATTTTTTCAATATTGACAATGGACTTGCCCTCCTGAAGAGAAAGTGTTGTTCCTTTGCTTTCTGAGGATGCCACTTCCCGTAATTCAGTTTCTTGGTTCAAATTTAAAACCACGTGAATGTATTGTTATCGATAATTTAATTTCAATCATTTTTCAGATTTTGAGGATTTTTTTGAAAACTTTAGTCGACTACGAGTTTTTAATTTTTCATTGTAGAATGAGTCTGAAAAATTTTCAGCTCATTTTCTATCACACTAAAGTATTTTGAAAAATTAAAAATTAAAAATTTTGCATTTTAAACAGTTTTTTCTGAAAATTTTAACCAATTTGATACCCTCAGATTATAGACCACCAATTCGAAATTTTTCAGAGCCACTTTTTATTCAAAAATTCTGAATTTGGGGAAGAAAGAGCAAAAATATCAAAGTCCTCATTTTTATGGAATTCAGAGTTTTTTGACATATGTCATCATTGTACGGAGGGGGGAGGGGGATAGATTATTTTCTCGAAAAACTGAATCAACCTCGAAGCAAAAAATCAGACATTTTCAAAATTTTAACAAATCAGCAACTATAAAAATCATACTCGTAAAAACACATCCAAAAAATCAAACGCCATCTTTCATATCTCGCCATCGAAAAAATTGAACATCGACGCAATCTCGAGCATAAAAAATCTGCCAACACCCGAGATTTAGCACCTGTCGGCCACAATGCGAAGATTAACGTCCTCATCTGTGCGTTCATTCGAGCAAAGACAAGGTTAAAGTGCACATAATGGGTACTCGAAGTCGATACGTATAGCTATGACTCGGTTATTAATCAATCCGTCATATCTGTAATAAAATTTCGATTTCCGTCTGTACTTTTCAATTCGTACTCGTACATCCAAAAGGGTTACTGGCCTTCCTGATACGAATAGGATACCACAACCAAAACGAACTCCAGAGAGGTGAAAAAAAAAAAGGTTGCCGAAATATTAGGTAGACGACATCGACATCGAAAAATACCTCAGATATGTATAAAATACATATCATTCATTTCGAAGATAATTGCGAATCGATCCAAATCGTTAGGAGGGAACCAAATCACGTACGTTCGATTCGTTAGACACACGTAGAAAAACGCCGGTATTATTTTTGGTTAAACTGTTGCACACACGGTTCGCGCCATATAAAGCATTATAGCATCAAACTCGATAAAAACTGCAGGATGACAATTGACGGACAAAAAACCTTTTAAATACGACTCACGAATTGGAATTTGTTTTCATTTATCGTCACAAGGCAATATTTCGATAAATGGAGTTTTCGTTAAATAGGTAGGTTATGTTGAGCAATCTCGAAGAAGTATTTTTTGGTCGGTTTAAAAAGAATGTTCGCGTGCGCCGCATACTCGATATATGTATTTTGATCGGACAATGGCCCATTGCGACGAGAAACCACCAATTAGTTGGAATTCTTCGATTATAAAGATTTTTGTCCAGACTGCAATACCAAGGGCATCTAGATCTAGGCAGATTCTAAGTTCAAACAGTATTTATTCGAGGTGACCATATTTCAGAAATTACTTTTCCAGGTATTACAGATCAATTTTTCGAAGTTTTCCAGACTTTTTACACAAAGGAAGTAGAATTTGAAATTGTGCACGAGCCAGCGTTTGAGAATTTTCTCATTTAAAGCTCGTGATATATGAGTGGATCATGACCACCTAAATAAAATATACGGATTTTACCCCCCCCCCCCCCATCCTGGTTCTGGTTTTTGATGCCTTTCAACAAAATAGTTCAGGTCACACTGATTATTGATAAATCTTACAGACATCAGCATAAAGTTTGGCAAAAAAAATAGTTCCTTTAATAACCTTTTTTGAGCCGAAAGGTAACCAAAATAGGTTTACTTTTTAATATCGCTGACAAAAATCAACTCTAATTTTTTTAAAATCATTGAATGTTTGAATATCATAAAAAATGAATTTTTTTCTCCAAAAAAATATAATGTACATAAGTGAAAAATTATAAGTTTATTTTCATGGTGTCCAATGTCCACTGCCTAAATCACAAAGATAAAAATTCAAATTTTTTCGGCCTAAAAATTTTACATATTTTTCATAATGTATCAATTAATTCTTTACTCTCCCACAAAAAATCAAAAACATGTACTTGAATTCGACGAATTCCATCAGAGCTCCTTCAATTTTCCCAATTTGTTTCCTTAAATAGAAAATCAATGAAAGGAAGTTTTTGTGAAGAGAAAAAACTCTCAATAATTTTCCCATTGTGAGCTCGAGCAAAGCACGAATGAAAATTTTTGCGAAAAAAGACAATCGAAACAGAAATTTTGTCAATCTTCTAGTTCACTTACTAGAAAAAGTAATTTGTGACTTCTGATGATTTTTTTGGACAAATTCGTGACTTTGGTGGCAATTTACAATCAGGTAGACACCTTGAAAATGTGACCAATAATTTTATTTTTTTTTTCCACCCCTCTTCCTAGGAACATCATGGTATGGTATTCCTTCCCCACAACAGCTCAGTAAAAAGTATGTTTCCAAATTTTATAATTTGAATATAATTTAGCCCTAGTAGAGCGAAAACAAATATTTTTTTGAAAAATTCAAGTATAATACTATGAGCTCTTTTTTAAAAAAAATAGCGTGTTTGGGGATTTTAATATTTCAAAAAATTTGTGTCAAACGAACTTTTTTTCAAAAATCACAACTTTTTACGAGATTTTTAGATACTCTATTTTCAGCCAAAAAATACCATTCAAATTCTATTCTAAAAATTTTAGCCCCCTGCCCGCTCATCCACAAAACCTTGAGAACTTGAATTTATTACGGAAAAAACTTGTAATAAAAAGGAAAAATGTTATTTCAAAGCAAAATTATGAAGTTTTGAAAAACTAAAAAAATCATGTTAGAGAGTCTACCAAATCATAAGAATGAAAATTCGGATTTTTTGGGCTGAAAATCCAAAATTTTCTTCGCAATTTGTTGCTGCCCCCCCCGCCTCCAAAAAAGAACACGTGCCTTTAATTTATAAATTTCACGCAAACCCCTGCAATCTTTTCTGCTTGCCCCAGTGAATAAAAAATTGATAGGGTAGAATATCAATTCAAGGGACATTTTTTTGGAAAATTCATAATTCAATAGACAAATACAGGTATTTAAATATCAAATTTTTATGCATCACGATCAACAAAAAAATAATGAATAAAAAATCAGTCAAGAGACGTAATAATTTGGCCCCAGCAAAGCGAGGGTGAAACTTTTAGAAAAATTCATAATAAAGTAAGTAAGCAAAAAGACACTTTTCTACATGATTTATCCTTCTTTTGAATTTAAAAAAAATTTCAGAGAAAATTTTAAAATTCCTGACATTTTTCTGAATTTTCCAGACTTTCAAAATTCCTTGACTTTTCTAGACTTTCCAAAATTCTCTGACTTTTCCAGACCTAAAATTCATTGACTTTCCAGACTTTCAAATATTCTTGACTTTTCTAGACTTCCCAAAATTCTTTGACTTTCCAGACTTTCAAAATTTTTTGACAAAGACTTCCCAAAATTCTCTGACTTTTCCAGACTCAAAATTTCTTGACTTTTCTAAACCCAAAATTCTGACTTTTCCAGACTTCCAAAATTCTCTGACTTTTCCAGACTTCCAAAATTTCTTGACTTTTCCAGACTCAAAATTTCTTGACTTCCAAACCCAAAATTCTGACTTTTCCAGGCCACCAAAATTCCCCGACTTTTCTAGACTTTCCAAAATTCCCTGACTTTTCCAGACTTCCAAAATTTCTTGACTTTTCCAGACTCAAAATTCCCTGATTTTTCTAGACTTCCAAATTTTTCCGACTTTTCTAGACTTCCAAATTTTTCTGACTTTTCTAGACTCCCAAAATTTCCTGACTTTTCTAGACTTCCCAAAATTCCCTGATTTTCCAGGTTTTCCGGAAAGTGGACTTCCTGATTACTCCAGAGAGTGAAAATCGACCGGGCCAAAAATTCTCCGCTTTGGTAGCGATGGTGGCTCGGTATTCGATATGTAACGGGAGTGCCGTTAATGTCTCCGTATCGCTGACCATATTTAAACGGCGGCTCCGGCGAGTTTCGCATCGCGGATTACGACCAACGAAACATTCCACCTCAACCAACGGACTCGGTTTACGACGATAATACGAAAACATCGCCATCGGATCATGTTTTATATAATAATTCGGTTCACGATGGTAAAAAAAACCGGTCGTTCTATAACTTCGTACGTTCATTTGCTCGGATTCGTAAATCCAAAAAATAATTTCGCTATCTAATTCTCGGATAGGACTTGCGCATATGGCTCAGAAAATGACCGGCACTTAGGTCCAGCCAGGCGGCGGGATTAATTCGCCAGCAGTGGCAATTCCATAAACAATTTCTCAGAGGCTGGTTACGGTTGGAGGATTAGCTATGTGCTTTTCTATACCCAGCGTTGGATTTTCTCGCAAAGCGTAACGTCTCCGACGCCAGCGACCCGCTGCTCTAGGTACTAATTTTAGACCGATGTTGGAAATTCATATTCGATGCAGCCGAGCGCGCCCAACCAGGCCGATTTGGCCGATTTTATGCCCCTCGAGTCGACCTAACAGTAAATACTCGGCTAAATACCGTTTGGCCATGCTCAAACAGTAGAATCTGTCCGAATATTTCGAATAATACCGCGTACGTATCTCAAAGTCGAAGCATACTCGACCATAATTAAAAGCCGACTCGAAGGAGACGGCTTAGCCAAATATTCGACATTTCGCCATCAGCCATCGAGATTACGTAACCGTCGTTGGTAAACTTTGCACGCAGCGTGGAGAAAAACAAACAAGTGAAAAATGCCAAGCAACTAGAAAGGTAAAAGTTAATGCTCCGGTCGCCGATATCGAAAAGTAAACTTCATAGACGCCTTGCTTAATTGATTTCAAGTACCGAAAGAATCTCTTTATTTGAGCGGTCGGGTTCGGTGCATAGAACGTATACTCGATTACTCGATACTCGTGTCTTCGATGCTGCCCATTTGCGCTGACAATAAAGACTAAAGAGTTTGGATGATTGCGCGACCATGGTCAAAAGTGCTATATCATTGATTCGTGTATATTAAAACCCAGAGCCACAGAGCACAGAGCCGCAGAACCGTTGGCAAATTGAATTTTTACCTCTTGGTATAACTAGATCGAGGTACAAAGAATTTTTTTTCCGTCGTATTCTTACGTATAGTATAAGTAATTGAAAAAGAAATACGTCGTAAACCATCTCCTCGCAGTATCTATGGATACGTATACGACGTCGAGTACCTCTACTCCTCTGCCTCGCTTCGTATCGTAATATAACGGTTAACTATGAACGTGCTAAGTACACGAAACGGTTCAAAGATTTGTATAAAAACCAGCTAGCCATAGCCTTTGAAATTATACGTAATACGTACACCACCGGTGGACGTAAGTCGAGTTGGCATAATTCTAATGGGCCAAAGATATACGTTCGTATAACCGTCTGCACGCTGGCCAAAGTCGAATATATTAGCGAAAAATTAACCGTGTTTAATCCGATCCTAATCTGCATTGGCGAACCGTATGCGAGAGATATGCGAACTCGAGGTAATGCTTGGGCATTGCACGCTTTGTTATGGAACGTCAAACAGGGTGTATCGAAAGTACTCCATCATTCGACTAAACGAGGATTAAGACTAATCTGTTCGTGGAAACTGGCGAATTCGATGAATTTAGGGTATTATACACTTCCTACGCGTACGATTCTGGGAAAATGTTTGAAATTATTGAAAAAATTATGGGAGTGGGTAATGTGTTTAAAGTTTACAACCTGGAGTACTTTATCTTTTTTTATCACCCTTCGCTTTGATAATTGAAAATTTTTTTATTGAAAATCTGTCCATAAAAATGAATGAAGAAGCATAAGCTTTCGTTCTATTCTAAAAGATTCTTCTCTTCGTCATTATTGGTAAAATATTTGAAAAAATTGCAATTCTGAAGTGAACATTTTTTTTAACATCGCAATGTTTTTAAAAAAATGATAATTTTACGACAATATCAAAAAAAATTGGTTGAATATTTGAGAAAAAATAACAATTTTAAAAATTGAAAAATTTTCATTGTCATTTAAAAAAAATTATAATTTTACGACAAAAATATCAAAAAATTTGGTAAAAATAAGCATTTGAGAAAAAATTGAAATTTCATAAGTTAAAACATTTTTCAAGCATTGTAATTTTTAAAAAAATATAATTTTATGACAAAAATATCAAAAAAATTGTCCATTTGAAAAAATTGATGACACACGTTTTAAAATTTTCAAAAAGAAGAAATAAGATCAAATTCAAAAATTATTACATTTATATCAGAATAAGCCAAAAATTTGGACTACAAATTTCAAAAATCCTTAAAAAGTCTCAGAATTTTGCCGATTTGGGAAGTATTTTGAATTTTCCCATGAAAATTCAAGAACATACAAAAAATGTACCACGCGTGAAGAAGATAGGAGATGAATTTGACTTCTCCTTCCTCTGTTCTGAGTCCTAACGACAAATTGGTTTTATTATGTAAATTTTATATTTTAATGAAGATTTTTTTGAAAAAAAAATATTCATATTTCACGAGATTTCCAATTCTTGTGTCTCTTTCTTTGAAGAAACATTGAAGATGAAATCTTGCGACTAAGGAGGGAGGGGAGGATAGGAAGCAAACAACTGAAAAATTTTCAATTCATGTAGAACTTTTCCAACCAAAATAGCAAATTTTCCCAAACTTTCCAGAAAAAAAAGTTTCAAGTTGGAAAATTTTCCAATTTTAACATAATTTTTTCGACTAAAAACGTAATTTTTTGGTTATTGAAGAGCAAGCTACCTTTTATGACTTTTGAAATATCCCCTTCCCTTTCGAAAATGTGACCTGACTGATTCGACACAAAATGGCAAAACCTCCCCCCCCCTCCTCCCAAAAAACATTAATTCAATCAAAAATGCAATTTTTCTGTTACTGGGAAAGCTGCCTCTTCTGACACCTCTTTCCTTCCTCGAAAATGTGACTTAGATCATTTGAAATGCTAATTAATTTTCATAGAAAAATTTTTAACCCCTCTTCTCCACCTCTTTCCCAGAACCAATTTCTCCATTATTGGTAACGAATCAGCTTTCTCCGACAAGCTCCCTTTTCCTCTCAAAAACGTGACTGACCAAAATGGAAAAATTCTCCAATTTTTTTGAAAAAGCATCATATTTTTCTACTCGAGTGTGTTTTTCCGGCCAAAAATGCAATTTTTCCACATTGAGAAGCAAACTGCCTTTTCTGCCCCCCCCCCCATCAAAAATAAGACAGCTGGCACAGCTGAAAAGAATTTTAAAAACGCATCAAATAATGTGTAAAAATTTTGAAAAGGAATGTGAAATAAGAAAATGGAAATGATTTATTAATTTTAAAACTAGGTAAAAATATATTTCAAATAATTTGTTCAAATTTCGAAATTTTAGAAAGTACGAAATTCACAGGGCTTATGAGTAAATTTTGATGACAATTTAAACATTTTCAAACTTCAAATCAAAATTTTGCATAAAATCTGTATATGTGAGGCTGGATATAGAAATCGCCCTTAGGCGTCAAAAATTGGTTTTTGAGATAAGGTTTCCCCTTGATTCTCCTTCTGAAAGGTCTAACATCAGTGCCAACTCAAAAATCAATTTTTGATACCCAAAAGTGGTTTCTATATTAAGACTCACATATATTCAAAAAAAAACTTTGAATGCGAACACGAAATGGAAAATTCGAAAAAATCCTCAAACGTTGTAAAATCATAATTTTTTATTTACAAAGTGAAAACTACAGGCATCATAGCGAAATTTCTGAAGAAAAAGGCAACTTTCAGTAACTTTTTTTGACCAAAAAGTGACCAAAAATAACCAAAAAGTGACCAAAAGTAACCAAAAATTCAATTTTTTCGGGAGGACAAATTTTTTTACAGTTTTTTAGGGAGGGGGCAATTTTTTTTGTAGTTTTCTGCAAACATTTCAAAGATAAATCAACTGAAAAGACGTGAATAATTTCATTTATTAAAATCTTTTGTCAAAACAACAAACAAACCAGCAAAAATCTATTTTTTTATTTTTTTCATGAAGAAATTTGAAAAATAGCAATTCCTACGTAAAAATTTGAATTTTTGCCTGGAAGTGCAAAGAAAAAGTGACTTTTGAAAGGGAAAAAAGTAACCAAAGTGACCTTTTGGACGGGAAAAGTAACCAAAAGTGACTGAAGTCGAAAAATGTGACAAACATCCTCAGAAAATGACCCGCTATGATGCCTGAAACTAAACAATTTGGACAGTCAAGTTGAACATAATGAAGAATATATTCTCTCATTGTGGGAAGACCAAAAACAAACAGAACCAAAAAAATTGCACCTATAAAATTATCTTAAAATTTTCGAGCAATTTTTCTACTCAAGTTTTTCGCTATGACACTGATTGCTCGAGAAGCCACTCTGCTCTCAAATTACCAACTTAATGACCAGCGAAATGAATAATACGTACGGTCAAAAATTGCACAAAACTACCGATAAAATTGAACTTCTCATTTGCTCCGTTCAACTGCACTTTGAAACCCTTGAACTCAATAACCCCTTCTTTCTTGAACAATCCATTAGTCGAAATTCGCACACTTTAAAATTCTCACCATAATACACGATAACAGTATCACCTCGAGGAACCGTACTTTCGCGAAACATTATTATCCGCAATCGGTACAAAACTGCGAGTAAACCTGGGATCAATACACTTCCGGTCATATTATTGCAATTAGGATGATTCCGATTCGATAGAAATACTCTCGAATGGAACTTATAATCAAGGAAAATCTTTCGAATTTCGATGCATTCCACAGACCTTCACCTACCCTGGCACATTTATTCGATCACTGATGCTCGACATTGGACCGGACAAGGAAATACTTTGGGTCGATCGATCTCGACTCTATTACCAAATCTATCATCATCGTATTAGCTAAAAATCAACACCATATCGTCGATACGACGAGAGACGAATATTTGTTTACGTTGAGATAAGTTGAAAATACTTGGTGAAAAAAAACCTCATCGAAAGGCGATAACTTCACGCGTACGGAGTTAACGGACACGCACATTAAAGTAAAATTTTTTTCTAAAACCATAACCGGCTAAGATTTCGATGAAATTTTATACTTGCGAGAAGCGCAGCACGTCGAAGATGAGTCGGCGGGTCTCGGTCTCCGGTCTGCGATGTGCCAGAGTGAGAAAGAGTGAGAGGTCATCGATGCGTACGCGGTACGCTGACATACCGTTATTGAATTCTCTGGTCAATCAAATCGATTGCGATGCGCGACGCGACTCATTCATCGATTATTCAACGTCGCTGGCCTGCACGACCGGTTGATGGTCGGTGAAAGATCACTGTTTAGGTATTGCTCCGAGGCAGACTTTTAGTTTTCAGTCAAATAATAAAGAAGATAAGGCAATTGATGTGAGATTCCGGTCTGGCTTTGAGTATTTACAGTTCTCGGTGGAGAAAAGAGAAAAAAGAGGGGTAAAGTTGGATCAAATTCAATAAAAGCGTATGCACACGAGTAGCTAAACGACGCTTTATAATCTTTACATCACATCTCGACGCGTTAATAACATAATTATATAATTTTTTTTCGCTTCGTTCAACGGCGCTACGCCACGTACAAATTTACTCGTTTAACACTCGGTTGCATGCGATCATCGAGTTAATTTCACACGTAACATATATCCAGCTCCTCGTAAATGCATAAATAATCTCCCCATATGAGTCGTTTTCGTGCCATCAATATGTTTCGGTTCGCGGACCACGAAGCGAATACTTTTGGGCTGCGTGGTACTGGAAAATATGCAATGATGGGGAAGGAAGGAAGACCGCGATAAATCTTTAATTTACATTTCGGTCACTCGAGCATTATTATAAGAAGATTAATTGAGCTGGTGATTTGTCATATTGGATATGCTGGAAATGAATTTCATCTTCGGAAGGTTGATCTTTGAACCTTTTAAGATGACAAAATATTTGAATGATTTTTTCAAGGTTCAGATGTGTTGTCATAGCGGGAAGGAATTTTTAGATTAGATCCCCTCTGTGCCCTGCTGCCCATTTCTCGATTTTCAAAATTTATTTTCGTTTTTTTGCGAATTTTGAGGGTGGGAGTGAGCAGAGGGGGAATCTGATCCATTTTTTTTTTTTTAGATTAGATAAGATGTTTTCTGTGCCCTGCAACCCATTTTTCGATTTTCAAAATTTATTTCCTTTTTTTTCAAATTTTGAGGGTGGGGAGTGAGCAAAGAGGATCTGATCCAAAAATTAAGTCAAAATTCAGCCTCCACGATCTTGAAAACATCAGAAACGATGTATAACACAGTAATTCAATTTTTTTTTCAATTTTGACCGAAATTTGTGCTTGGGAGGTCTTAGAGAGGACGTATAAAGAAGAAGTCGAAATTCGGACTGAGTACTTTTGAAAGTATTATTGATGTTCAGCACCTTCCCTTGGGACACTCTCCTCAAAACGACATGGAAAAAAATTGTGAATTTTTTATTGGTGGGACGTAATCATGAGAAATTTTTGATAGAGATGGGAAGATGCGAGAAGTCATACCGAATGCAATATGTCAATAGATGTTTTTTAGTCAATTTTTGCATCATTTGCAAAATCATATTTATAAAATAGTTTAAAAAAGAATAAACACCTCAGATTATGAGCTTGAAACTTCAGAATAGTTGAACTAGGGTCCAATAGTAATGTTTCTGGCAAAATTAAAAAATTAACCGCCTATGGGGGGAGGGGGATTTTTAGAAAACTTACAGGGTCAAACTTGTGTGACTTCCCCCCCCCCCCCACCAAAGGGTATAGCAAGATACGTATGATGTTTTGGCCCTTGAAAGGGATTTTGATGAAACCTATCCCAAAAGTTGAGCCATGATGCGAAAAAATTCAGACAAAAATTTTGGAGAATTAAAGATTCTACAGAACTTGAAAAGTGGAGTATAAATTTCTTTGTGAGGAGGGGGGGGGTCGCAACCAAAAAAGATCTCATCTGAATTCAACATCATGAAAAGTATGACAACGAATATCCCAAAAATGGTATTTTTCATTTTCATGGTGATGATTGAAAAAAATCAAAATTTGGACAAAATTCGTCACATAAAAATCCAATTTCTTTTTTTTGGGGTGGGGGTATGATTTAAGTTGAGATTGCTCAAAATTTTGTTATCATATTGAGAAAAATTTAGTGTTTTTTAAACTTTATTTTTTCGTTTTTCGCCAAATGTAGATAACCATGTTTTGGCTCCTCCCCCCCCCCCGAAAATACTTGCTCTGGGGGTCCAAAATTTTTGTCAGAATTTTTTCTCATCATGACTCAAATTTTAGGGTAGGTTTGATCAAACCCCCTTTCAAGGGTTAAAACACATAATCATCTTACTATACCCTTTTAGGGTGATCGACTTCAAAAAAAAAAATTATTCAACTGGAAAAAGATTGACTTCTGATTTTTGAATCATGAATTATTCTTTAATTTTGACAATTCATATCTTTTCCGCAGGTCTCAGTGGAAAATTTTTTGACCTCCTCCCCCACCCCATGAAAAATCGAATAAAAATTCTCAACAATCCCCCTTCCTCATCATATTCAAAAACATCAAATATTGTACTCAACTTCTGGCACAAAATTTTGAAAAATTTCAATTTCTCATTCAAAAAATTCTAATTCTGAAACATTTTAATTTTTGCATGGATTTTTCAAACATTTTTATTGAAATGTCTAAAAAGTTGAAAATTTTTCAGATCTGTTGTTAAGCTGATAAACTATTTGATGTAGGTGAAAAAAAACTAAAATTATCCATGTTTTTTAGGAGTTCCAATGCCTTATAGGCCCTTTAGAAAACTATGAATAGTTTTACGAAAAAATTTGGCTTGGTTGAATGCACTTATTGTATCCCTCTCTCGCTAGTCTTCCCACAAAATATTATTCGAATTCCAAGTTTGTTTGTTTTTTTGAATATATAGTGCCTTATTTAGTTGTTTCACGAGAAAACTTGAAAAAGAACTGTGAGTGACATTATTAAGGAGTATAAACAGAAAATTTACTTGATGCTCAACGTTAGTTAAGATTTTTTCATTTTTTCAATTCAAAAATCAAAAGTTTGAAAAAAACAACAAAAAAAGCATAGAAAGAGACTTTCGAATCATAAAGAAAATAATTTGATTGGAAACTCCTTCAAATTTTTTTTTCGAAAATATTTCAAAAATTGATTCGAATATCTAATTTTCATGGAGGAAAATGTTTAAAAATGGTTCATTTGTATAGAACTACGACTTTCATTAGCTATAATTTGATTTGTGCAATAGACACATTTTTAACTGCTTAACTCCCCCTCATTTCAATTTGTGTAAACGGTAGTCAAGTAAATGGATAATTTTTTCAGGCGGCTTTTTCCTGAAAATTTGAGTTCTTTTTTTTTCTCTTCGACAGAAATCTTTCTTTAAAAAAGATCCCAGCATATACCCCCTTCCTCATACCCTCCCTCAAAAAGCCGTGTCACCCAAAAATCACTTTTAGACAATTTATTATAAGCCTAGCTTTCATTTTAAAAGCCCAAAATAGCAACCACATACTAACTACTCAATTTTCATTTGCCCAACAGATCGGCCAACTACAACAATCGTACCAACGACTGCGAGCTTTCAGACATGGACCGTCTGACGGTAGCCGGCAAAGGCTCATTCGAGCAAATCACCAAAGAAGGGAAATCCGATTCGAATCCGATGGATCACGAATACCTGGAAAACAACTGCATCGACGAACCGATAAAGCTATGCGAATTCAAAAAACTCCCAGGGCGCATACTCAAGACGGTCGATTCAGTGTACCAAGAAGTCGGATCGGCCGAAGAATGCAGAGAGCTTTGCTTGAATTCGCCGTACAGGTGCCACTCCTACGATTACGGCGATACAGGTGAACTGGTTTGCAGACTGAGTCATCACTCCAGGGCTACCTTAACCGATATCCAGGTAATGCATAAGTGTAATACACGTATCTATTTACGCGAGTAGTAGTATTTTATTTAATCGGATGGATAAAGAGAGAGAAATATACGAAAAACCGGATCCCGCAGTCGGAAATTTTATACAGATTAATTCATCTGCGGATACGTGGGCGAGTAGTGGTGCTATTTTTGAATTTGCATTAAATTTGGCCACTAGGTTAGCCGTCGTAGTCGTATGTAAATTTTAATCTCTATATGAGTCAACGGTACGAGTAATTTATCGGTTTTTTATAAAAGAACGCGGGTTAGTGGGATTTTTTTTCCTTCGTTTATTTTCACTTCGACGAGTGTAAGGCTGTGGGAAAGATTGATGACGTAATTGGCTCGAATATGTGATTACCTGTGAATATTTATATCTATGCGGAAAGGAACTAGTTCATTTCGAAATCATTATTTCCTCAAATGAAAATAAAGAATGAAGAATATACGAGATTTTGTTAATTTCAAAAATCACTTGACCTGAAATTTTTCAAAGAAATTTTGAAAAGAAAACAAACTTAAAATTTGGAAAATTAATGAAATTTTTTTCTAAAAAATTGAGTAAGAAGATTAAAATATCATAATTCAATAAAATTTCATGAATTACAACCGGCTACAAAAAAATAAGATCATGATTTATGGAAATTTTTCAACTAAAAAATATTCTCTTAAAAAATTGGATTTAAAAAAAATTTAATTCGAAAACAAAATTTGTAAACTTAGAAAAATTGATGCAATTTTTTTCTGAAAAATTGAGTAAAAAGATTACAATTTCATAATTTAATGTGATTCATTAAAATTAACTAAAAACATGAAAACTGTTGAGTTCATGAATTATGAAAATTTTTCGACTAAAAAATTTATAAAAACGATAAAAATCAAAAAAACATCAAAAGGGTACAGCCGGAAAAGGGGTGTTTTTGGCCCCAGCCTCTATTTTCGATCTAATACCCCCCAGATTGTGTACCTTGATGAAAAAAAATTCTGTAAAAAATTTGTCCCCTCATCCCCTCCCTTTTGGAGCTATGGCCATTTTATTGCATTATTTTTAAGAATTTTTAATTCCAACGGAAGTGAATGAAATTTTCTGTTATTTGGCACAAAGTTACATCTCGTACAGGTCCATTTACGATAATTTTTTCATCAATCTTGGTGCACTCCTTCATGAGATTTTGGCCATTTGAAATTTTCAACTGTAAAAAAGACCTGAACAGCGAAGTTCAACCAATTTTTGAAAATATCTTAGAAACGTGTTTTTTGACGCAAATTTATTCAGTTTTGGCCATTGAGGTGGATGGTGGAAGGGCCGAAAATTGCAAAAAAAACGTAAAAAATGTTGTTATTTTGTCAGATTTTCCAAATTTTGAGCGTTTTATACGAAAAGAAATGACCAAATGAAAAAACCAATTTTATATTCGTGTTCAGCAGGTCAAAATACCCCGATAAACACCTTTTTCGCGATCATTTTACTTTAAATCTCGAAATTTAGTTTTATTGTCTCGAAAAATCAGTGAAAAAAGTGAATTTCGAGATTTAAAGTAAAATGATCGCAAAAAAGGTGTTTATCTGGGTATTTTGACCTGCTCAACACGAATCCGACGTTAGTTTCTTCATTTGGTCATTTCTTTCCGTATAAAATGCTTAAGATTTGAAAAATCGGCCAAAATAACAACATTTCTGCAAATGGGTTTTTTAATTTTCGGTCTTCCTTTCAAAGAAACGGCTAAAAAAAACATCAAATTTGTAAAAAAAAATCAGATTTCAAACAATTTTTAAATCAAAAACAAAATTTGTAAACTTTGGAAAATTGATGAAATTTTTTTCTGAAAAATTGAGTAAAACGAATAAAATTTCATAATTCAATGTGATTCATGAACCGGTTACAAAAAATCATTAAAATTAATTAAAAACATGAAAACTATTGAGATCATGAATTATAAAAATTTATAAAAACGATAAAAATAAAAAAAAACATCAAAATTTGTAAAAAAAATCCAGATTTTAAAAAAATAAAAAAAATTCCTCAACAAATTTTTTTGAAAATCAACCAAATCAAAAATTCAACCAAACATCTCGAGACACCATTTTTGACAAAATCTATGACACCCATTAACCCATTCAAGACTTCTCGAACCTACAATTACGACGAAAATCTAAAAAAAGATGATAAAACGTAATATCTCAATCTTCTCTGCCCTCTCTTTTTTCTCTCTCGACCGCACCTCGATCACCGATCAAAATACCCATTAACCATGGCTTTTGTACCACATTATCGATACGTATATCGATTCGACGAGACGAGTTGTAACAATCTTAGCAACAAAATCACCAAAATACCAGGTTAAAGTGGTATTTTGTATGGAAATCATATACAATTATTAGCCAAATTAGGAATCTGCGAGCGTCGCTGATCTCGCTTTAATCTAAATTAAAGAGTATTTGGAAGGAAGAAGAGGAAAGAAAAAACCCAACGTGTAATCCGGTCCAGACTTGGTTCTATTGTTAATGAGAAGGTCCAGTTGGCGAAATTGATCTCGTAGGAGGCATTGTTCAAGGCGTATAACCGGTTCGCGATATAATTTTACCTATTGACCTAACGATGATGAACAGTTATATGGGTATTTTGGTCATAACATCGATTTAGGAATTGGCCAGTTGTCTACATATTTCGACCTTTTCGACATCGAGAAATAATTTACCACTGGACGAAAGTTACTCGTGGCAGAAAAAAAACTATTCGGCAGGAATTAAACTTTGCAACAATACCTTTCTTTTTTCCATTTTAATTATCCATAGTCTTATACGTAAATATGTAAAAGACCGACGACCATACGTGGGAAAGATTGGTAAAGTATTACCACCGACAATAATATCGATTATTTGTGCAAACCTGGAACTGGAAAACGAGTCCACACACCGGTCACTCAAACACGACCTATACAGTTCAAAGATCAATCTAAAACGTGTTTCGAACTCGGTGCTCTGGGTAGGTAAATAGCATAGGAATAAAAAAAAAAACAGTCATAGATACCGCGAATAATGTAACATTGAAAGCATCCGAGAGAGAAGGGCGTACGATAGAATAAGGCGACGACTTTCGCTGCTGATGATACTACGAGTACTTACAGTAGTTTCATAGCACAGCGATAGATAAAAGACAATTGGACTGTTCCGAGAGAGAAAGACAGCAACAAACTCCATTTCGCCCATAAAAACGGAAATAAAAACTTGCAATATCTTGATTACACCGGTTCCGTTCTATTTACACCAGCATATTTTTATATCATTTTCAATGTGTATCTGCGATGTCGTTTAGTGCCTTCCTACACAGGGATACTTGGCCTGTACATATTGACAGGTGACACCCGTCATAACGACTGGGCAATGTGCACCGCGATGCAAGAAATTGTATTATGGAATCGAGAATTCGCGTTCGATATATGGGAAAATTCGTTTAATCGATTCTCGTGTGTAGGTTGATATTATGTTACACAAATAAGTAGATGAAGGTGTTTGTCAGTGGAGTGGTTTTCGATTCTGGACTAGGTCAATTGAGCTAGGGGAACGAAAAATTTTACTAAGCAGGTTGAACTGATGCGGCGGGGTGGCGGGAGGCAGAGAAGCCAAAATTTTATAAAAAAGATACATTTAAGAAATTTTTTTCAAAAATTGTATTAATATGGAAGAAAAATGATGCAGTAAAAAATATTCAACTAAAATTTTCAATAAAAAATTATTTGAAAAACAATTACTAGAATTTCGATGAAGGAAATCAATAAAAAAAAAGTCAAGACCAAAATCAAAATTCTTAGATTGATGAATAAATGAATCAATAGAAGTTAAGAACTTGGAATTTCAGCGAAATGGGCTTGTAATTACTGAAGAAAATAACCGAAGGTGACATTTTGGGGACGAGAGGGAAACTAAAATTAAAAAATATTCAATACATTTTTCAAAAAATTTCCAACTTGCGCAATTTTTCTCGATTTTTCCATCCAAAAGGCATTCTTTTTATAAAAGAAATTATCCTCAAAATTTTTGTAAATTTCCTCACTCAAATATAATTTTCCCAATTTAAAATTGGTTTTGCCAAGTAAACCAGCACCCATCTCATTTTTTTTGATCTGACTCCGATTCACAAAATTTTCACTGGCAAAGATCATCAAAATATTTTTCTCTGATTTCTGAAATTTTCCAATTCTCTGACATTTAACGGAAATTATTTATTAATTTCCTGAATTAATTTCTTTTTCCTCCATAATTTAGGACAAAAATTATTGGATTCAATACTTTCAACATAATTTTTTTTAGGGGGGGGGGGGGAGATTTTAATAAAATAAAAAAACGTAAACAAACTTTAAATAATACTTCTTTTGGGATTCACAGCCTTGTTTAAATAGAAGCCAAAAAATTGACCATTGTTCGTCAATTTTTTCCCTTCTAAAAAAACTTTTCAATACCTACTTTTCGAAGTTTCGATAAAAATTGATCAAGAAATAAGTTAATTCGTATTTTTAAAAACGAAAGATTGAAAACTAATAAAAAAGGGCGGTGACAAATTTTTTTCTGGAAAATTTCCATACTTTTTCGCAGTATTTGATATCAGATGAAGTTACGTACTTTATTAAATTTCAATTATTCACTGTCGAAAATTATTAGGGCATTGAAATAAAAAGTAACCAAATGTTTTTTCATCACATAAATTTTAGATTAACGCCCCTCCTCCCTCTCTCCCTCCTTTTTCACAAAAAATGTCACGTAAAAAGGCTACAAATAATTTCAAAGGTAAAACATAGAAGTTCCAGCCAATTGATAAACACGTTGGGTTATTATATGGTAGAAAAGATAAAACAGGAAAGAGGTAAAGGGGACAATTCGGTCCTCAGAAATGAAAAAATTACATTTTTAGTCAAAAAACCATGTTCAAGTCTAAAAAATAAATTAAAAAATTGATTTGGAAAATTCGAGAAAAATTGTATTTATGGAGAAACAAATTATTCATTATCAAACTTTGTTGGGACATTTCAACAATAACAATAAGTGATCAGATATTTTTATTTTTCTATCACATGAATTATAGATCGACTCCCCCTCCCCCTCCATCTTCCTTTCCCTCTAACCAAAAAAAACATAATCAAAAAAGATACAAAAAAATGGTTTTACAAGGGGGTCTGAAAATTTTTCAACCCCCCCCTCCATCTCTCCCCTCTCACCTCCAAAAGAAACAATCAAAAAAAAGGTTTAAAAAGTGGGTTAGAAAATTTTCCAGGGTTGATTTTTTGGACTGTAACGAGGGGGGGAAAGAAATCGATTTTCTAAAAATAATTTGAAAAATTAGGTTCAAGACGAAACTTAAGCAAAAGTGAAAACTTTTTTCGAAAAATCAAGAAAATTTTTCATTTTTGATTGGAAAAGTTGAGAATAATTTCCTTCAAAAGAAAAAAAAACATAAAAGTTGGCAGTGAATAGGAGTCGACTATGGAGTTGGAGTCAAACTGACTCCAAATTGACTCCGGAGTCAAATCGGAGTCAGGAGTCAAGGTCATAGATTGACTCCGGAGTCAGAGGAGTTAGGAGTCAAGGTGTGGGTTCGACTCCGGAGTCGGGAGAACTTTTTGGCTTACTCCTAGGCCCTGAAAGTTGGAAAATTTTTCGACTTCTCGCCCTTTCCCGCCTCATACAGAAAACTTCGAATCTTCCCAAGATTTTTGGAATCTTATTATTTTCACTTCTTGAAATTTTTCAAAAATGAGAAAAATATTTACAGTTTTTCTTTCATTTTCAAACAAAGCTGAAAAATTGAAAAAATCAACCTAATCCTTCCCTTTCTCATACCTCTTTGTTTCGTGTTTCTTCCAACAAAAATATGGAAAATTACTCGATACACACGTGCTACTAGTAAAAATTTGGTCAAACTTCTAAATCAATTGATTCATCACTTCTATTTTTAGCCACTCGAGGTATTAAGGGGACAGCGAATATGAATTCCACAAATTCTTCCGGACCAGCTTTTAAGTTAACTTGACAAGTGAAAAATCCTCTCGAATAAACTTATTCCGAGCGCATTAGGTGTAGAAAAAATTCACCAAAACACGAGGATTTTTTTTTATCAAACCAATCTATGTAGTTCGATGTCGGTCCAAAGACGTTTTTAATGACTCGGTATGCGAATTTCAAGCTTATCTCGGGTAATTGATAGGCAATAAATTTGCATAAAAAATATGAAATTATAATTGGTACGCGAGAATGGGAAATAGCTGGAGATGGTTTAGACGTGTGCTTAATACGAGCTTGAAATTACGACAGTTTAACGACCACACATCTAAATACTCTCGGATAAAATATAACGCCGGCGAGGAAATAATTTCCACGAGATATTTTTCCGCATATAAAGATGACCCGTTGAAAGGTGCATTAATGGAATCGAGTTATAAAACGACGCGTACTACTAAATTATACACGAATATGTCGACGATGTACGGTGAAGAGGCTGGTGAAAAAGGGAGGTAGCGATAAAATGGTGGAAAAAATCAACATCTAGAGCCTGGATACTTCCTCGAAACGATTTCGATGAATAAGGAACATCGGCGATTCGGAGTCGTCCTCGACATTGCAGTGGAAATTAGGCCGACGTGTCGTTTCGGTTTGTGTGACAAATGAGGAACGAAGAACGAAACGACGTACTAGGCCAAACGTTGCCGAGGAGGTACAGCAGCCGAGTAGTTTCCAATAAGTAATTTTTTTCTTCCACCGTAATTCTCGGTCCGCCGTGTAATTGGTTTTTAATGTGCGCGCCATTCTTTCGGGATATTAGTCGTTGGGTTGGCAGTCGGCGGAAATCCAATATCGATATTTTTATTGGCAAAATCGAGATCGCCATCGGGCTTGCTGTAAACGAAAGTGTCTATGGTGATGAAATATTGGTCAGAGTTGGGCCGCGGACATTCTCCGGGTACGGTACAGAGCTAAATTATACTTTACTCTCTACGCAGATGCTGTAGAAAAATGTCATTTGTATCGGGAATTGGGCGAAATAAGTGGTACACTTGGCAATCGAGTCAAGGCTGTCTGTTGCATGGAAAGTTATGGTTAATGGAGGTGTCGATGTCGATTCCGATTCCGTATAAAGTAATTACGTACTTCCTCGTCGTGTCTTCCAAACGTGTAAATTTCACTGACGATATCGTTTCGATTGTTTTTTTCGTCGATCGAGTCGTCGAGAGAGATGGTTAATTAGCGCGATTGTAGGATGTATAATGTGTGAATTTGGTGGATTAATTCGAATTATGGCCCTGGAGGGATATTCGATTAATCATGTTGAGAAGATCCATCGAAAGAATTGGCCAGAGATGAATCATATCTGAAGTTTGGAAACATATTTCTGACCAATTTACATATCCTCAGGCATCATAGCGAAATCCCGAAGAAAAAAGTGACTTTTATTAGTGACTTTTTTGAGAAAAAGTGACCAAAAAGTGACCAAAAAATCACCAAAAAGTAACCAAAAGTAACCAAAAATTCGATTTTTTCGGGGAATTTTTTTACAGTTAAAAGAGGGCTGAGAATTTAAGAAAAAATGAGAGGAGGGGGTCAAAATTCAATGAAAAAATTAAGTAATCTGAAAATATAATTTTTTTTAGTGGCACTTTAGGAGGCAGATATATATAATTAATTTAATTATACAGATTTGAGCAAAGAAAAATTGAAAAATGACGAGATTTTTGGAACAAACAATTAATATATGACCTATATCTACTCTCTAAATCTAAATCAGTCAATTTTCGTAAAACTGTGTCTTTTTGAATCAGTGAAATGAATTTATTTGAATATCTGTGATATTTCAATTGTTTGATTGATTTATTTTAGTCAAAATTATTGATTTATTCTGTCAAATGGGAAATTGATTAAAAAATCAAATTACTTTACTGATTTAGAAAAACAGAATTTTTTCAAATTAAGAAATCGAATTATTGAAATACTGCCCGAGCGAAGCGAGGACAATTTTTTTTTTTTGAAAAATCATTATCAACTTTTAATTTTTTTTCTTGAAGAATTTTGAAAAATAGCAATTTTTACGTGAAAATTTGAATTTTTGCTTGAAAATGCGAAAAAATGTGACTTTAGGAGGAAAAAAGTAACTTTTAGTAACCATTGGATGAAAAAAGTAACTTTTAGTGAACAAAGCCGAAAAAAGTGACAAACACCCTAAAAAAGTGACCTGCTATGATGCCTGTATCCTTTTTCAAATTTTACACAGGTCAACATGGAAAATGCTGTTTGAGGTTTGATGGCTGATTTTCGTAGTATTTTTCGCGCTGATCACGAGAAAAATAGTGAAAAAATTCCATCGCCCAAGGGGTTTTCACAATTTGAATTTTTCGTTTAATGGTTTTTCTACTTTTTTCGATGACTTTTGACACTTCAAGTCGATTTTCTGAGAAAAGGAAAGGTTCTACGTAAAAAATGAATAGAGCATAAATTGTAGAGTGTCAAATTTCCTGTAAGTAGAGTCCAATATTGGTTTCTTCTTGTGAGGCTTAGATTTCGAAATATTTTAGCTCAAAGTTCAAACTTAAACTTTTTTTTTAAAATTGAAAATATCTCAAAAACTAAGCCTCCTAAGAAAAAACATATCGAACTCTACAGATAGGAAATTTGACGCTCTACAATTTATGTTCTATTCAATTTTTTCGTATGACCCTTTCTTTCCTCAGAAAATCGACTTTAATGGTCAAAAATAACATCAAAAAGTGTAAAACAAATTTTCAACGAAAAATCTTCTAATCATGAAAAATCCTGACGTCCTGGAATTTTTTCGCCATTTTTTTCGTGATCAGTGCGAAAAATAATATAATAATTATCCATTAAATTTAAAACAGCATTTTCTTTTCCTGTTTTAATCACTGTTTTTAGTCTAAAATGTAGCGCTAATTTTAAAATTTCTCCATCGTTCAAGTTTCGCTGGTAGGTGATTCTAATCTATTTTTTGTCGCCGAGTTCGAATATGATTGCAGTTTTTCTCGATTACGCCAGGATTTTTTATTAGAAGATTTTTTGTTGAAAATTTTTTTTACACTTTTTGATGTAATTTTTGACCCTTAAATTCGATTTTCTGAGGAAAGAAAAGGTCATACGAAAAAAATGAATAGAACATAAATTGTAGAGCGTCAAATTTCCTTCCTGTAAAGTTCAATTAGTTTTTCCTTAGAAGGCTTAATTTTTGAGATTTTTTCAATTTTAAAAAAAAGTTGAACTGTGAACTTTGAGCTAAAATATCTCGAAATCTAAGCCTCACAAGAAGAAACCAATTGGACTCTACGTACAGGAAATTTGACGCTCTACAATTTATGTTCCATTCATTTTTTTCGTAGAGCCCTTCCTTTTCTCAGAAAATCGACTTGAAGTGTCAAAAGTTATCAAAATAAAACCGAAAAACCATTAAACGAAAAATCCCAATTGTGAAAAATCCGTGGGTGATGGAATTTTTTCACTGATTTTTTCACGATCAGCGAAAAAATACAATAAAAATCACTCATCAAACCTCAATCAGCATTTCAAAAGTTTAAAAATGTCGACCTGTATTATTGGTCCTCAATTCTCTATCGGGAAATCCTCGAACCGTGAAAAATTCGAAACAAGAAACCCTGGTCAAAAAAAATAGCTCATAACACTCGATTGTAGATACAACGATGTTAATGACGATAATACGTAATAACGAGCGTAATAACAATATAACTGGCATGTTCCGCGTCGGTCCGCCGGTCTACGAGTACTCCAGCATCACACATGTTGGTCATCAATTCTCTTCACGTGTACTGGAAGTATCTAGATGACCATACATAAATCTGAGACACGAGAAATAAACGTACCAAGATCGATTCTTATATTTGTACTTGTACATTTGACGTTCACATGTTCCAATTCCAATTCAATGATACCCAAACTATTTCGGATTCTTTTCAAAACCCTAATCCATTGGATTTTTTTTTTCCAGGACCCGTATCTAGACGTACCGGAAGCCTCGACCTACGAATTGAGCTCCTGCTACAATGTCACCATCGATTGCCGAGCCGGAGACATGGTTACCAAAATCAAAACTAGCAAATTGTTCGATGGTAAAATATACGCCAAGGGAAGCCCCAACTCTTGCGTGCAAGATGTCAAGAACAGCTTGGAATTTGAACTCGAGATGGCCTACGATGACGTCGAATGTAACGTCAAACACCAAGGATTGGGCAAATATCTGAACGACGTTGTGATCCAGCACCATGACACCATCGTGACCAGTTCTGATTTAGGATTAGCTATAGCATGCCAGTACGATTTGACCAATAAGACGGTCTCGAACGAGGTTGATTTGGGTATCCAGGGTGATGTGAAACCAGCCATTAGTGAAGAGGTTGTCGTAGATTCGCCCAATGTTGCTATGAAAATTACCGATAGGTCGGGAGGTGATGTTAAACCGTCTGCTGAGGTTGGAGATCCGTTGGCATTGAAGTTTGAAATTCTCGACCCGAACAGTCCCTATGAGATATTTGTACGTGAATTGGTGGCTATGGATGGTGTCGATTCGAGCGAGATTGTGTTGATTGATTCGGACGGATGTCCTACTGATCATTTTATTATGGGACCTTTGTATAAATCGGCTGGTAATGGAAAGGTGAGTAATTTTTTATGTAATTTGAAGAATAATATGAAGCCCTTTTGGATATTATCGTAGAAAAAATGAAATTTAAAGGTAGTTGGAATTGGCTGAATTTCGAAGAACGGTGCATAAAAAAATATTAAATTGAAACTGCCTCAAATGAAATATTAGTTATCAGAGTATCTCGAAATGGTCATTTTAAGGGGAAAAATGTTCGATGACAACAATTTTCCCCATAACCTTCATTCTTCGAACATTCACTTTCATATTTTCAAAATTCAATTATCTCCACAATTGTGGCTCTAATTGAGGTACAACGAAAAATTACCAAAAGAAAGGGAACATTTAAAAGAAAATAGAAACAGAGAGGAAGTAAAAACTAAATGAAGAAAAATTTACATAATCTGCAATTTCAAACGTGTTTAGTTAACATATCTTTGAGAGAAGGACGAAAACTGAAAAAAAAACTGAACAGAAAACTTAAAAAACTGTGGGGATTTGAAACAATCTTTCAAAATATGAAAATCTTTTCGAAAAATCTTGTTTGAAAAACAAAAAATAGCAAGTCAATGTGATATTTTTGAGGCCAAAATTCAACTAAAGTTCACAAAATTTACTGGAACTCTACCCCCTCCTGCTTCCCCCTCGCTCTCCTTCAAGTCCCCCCCCCCCCAGTTGCACCACTAATTGAATATTATAACTAATTGGGAAATTTTCGATCTGAAGCATAAATTTTACCAATTGTTTTTTAAATTTTTCCCAAATTAAATCCTGGAAAAGTAAGAAAAAATTGGCATGACATCTCCGATAACACTTTTCCAACATCATTTTCACGTTATTTTTGGACAAAAAAACAATAAATCAGACTTGATATACCTTTGCATCATTTCAAAAGTCAGGATTATTTAAACTTTTATCGATTCCTCAACATTTCAACGAAAATGAGAAAACTAGGCAATTTTTTTTCTCTTTTGTAATAATTTCTTTCGACATCCTGATTTTGATTTTCTTTTTAAAAAAATCATAGATCATCAATGCAAATTATGAAATAATTTGAATATATCTACTTCGAAGATGTTTTTATTTTAAGCGAGTGAAAAAAAAAATACGAAACGAATCGGAAAAACAAAATTTACGAGCAATTCCAAAAGGTAATTTGGACCAGAATTCCGAATTTTTGAATATATCAGAAATGTAATTGGGGGGGGGGGGAGGGTGTCAGGATCATCGGTCACTTAGGATCAAAATTTCCAACGTTAGTAATATTTTGCTTCAAGTACAGTTTTTTCGAATTTTTTGAAAAATTAGTGATTTTTCACGATGAAGCACTTTTTCAGTTTAAAATGTAATTTTCCGCGTTTGAAAATCTCTCTTTGTAAAATTTTCGCTTTCGCTTGGTTCAAATTCAATAAATTAATTTACTTCAACAAAACGATGGATTTTTTTAAAATGTTGATCAATTTTATATACAATTTCTTTCCTATTGAAAAACCAATAAAAATCTTTAGGACAAAAAAAGCTTTGTTTGGTTATGCTTCTGCTAAAACTCATTGGTTTTTCAAAAATTTTGTATCATTTTCAGAGATTTTTTACCCCCTCCCCTCCCCCTGAAAATCGTGCTTCACTGAAAACTAACTCTGTTCCAAGTTTCAGTTCTTTTTGAGAAAAACTAAAAAAAATCACTAAAATTACTTTTTTCTTTTTTCAAATTGATGATGATTTATCGGTCGATTCTAATATCAAGAATATAACTTCCGTCCATGATTTTAGACCTTTTTTTCACAGTTTGATATCCAGTCAAAGAAATTCAAAAAATCGAAGTTTGCTTTAAAAATGTGATGAAAAAAAATAAGTCTCAAAAATTGTCACTCAAAAAGAAGTCTGATTAAAATGTAAAAAATATATTGTATATTCAGAGCCCTGGATGTACTATTTCTGTTTGAATTTTTTTTTAATCGAAATCAATGGTTAAATATTGAACTAATGTCAACTTCGAGGTTGAAGAAGTAAATCCTGGGAGGTTGGAAATCTTGAAAATGAGCCTTCCAAATATTTTAGGGTATTTTTCAGTTCCAAAATTGATCACAGAATCTTTTCTACTCTTCTAAACACTTTTCCTCTCATCAAACATAGATTACTCTTCCATTTTAGGGCATCCAAGCACCAAATCGAGACCTCATAAAGACCTGAAATTTCATACGAACACAGTTCCAATTCAAAATATGCTTCAAACGTTTGAAACCCCGCAAAAATTCCTCCCCCTCGTCTCACCCGTTTATTCAACCACCTCTAATCAATTTTTGTTTTCGCAGATTTTACTCTCATACTTCGACGCTTTCAAATTCCCCTCATCCGAAGTAGTCCAATTCCGAGCCCTAGTGACACCCTGCATGCCGACCTGCGAACCGGTACAATGCGACCAAGAAGACGTATCCGGTGAATTACGCTCGGTGCACTCGTTCGGCAGACGTAAAAGGAAAAGGAGAAGTACCGAACCGCGCGAAGATTTATTATTAGTCCAATCTATTCAAATTACCGATAAATTTGGTTTCCCTAAACACGGCCAAGCAAGACACATGGGCGACAATTCGACCGGTTACAGCGACGAGACCGTCTACGTGCACCAGACTCCGGACGAAAATTTCGAAAATTTCTGCGTGAATATTTTCGGAATTGTAATATCCTGCTTGATATTTTTAGCTGTGCAAGTTGCCGTTATAATTGCCTGGACGTACGTCTGGCAGAGAAATAAACACACCATTAAGGAAAGTCATCAATATATTAATGACGGTAAGTAAACCCGACAATTATTCTATGTATATGTAATTCTCTCATCGATATGATATCTCTATGCCATCTCCGTCGTCCCAACCACAAAAAAACGTAACAAGAAAAAAAAAAGAGTCAACATCCTTTCGAGAGAGAATAATTACCGACTGAATCACGCGGCTGTTCGTATATTTCGCAATAATTCAAATCGTACGCCCGATCTTACAACTTGTTTAACGTCAATGCTTTTCTTCATTTTTTAATATTCGTTTAAAAATATATAATTACAAAATGAATCATCGTTAAACCTTTGCCGCCGCTTGTAATACGCAATAGCTTTCATTAATTTTATGATTAATGTTTTTACGGCTCGTTGATAACAATATTCATGCTACCTGAATTATACACCTCGTTCGAATCTATTCGGCAACCGCTTATACGTAAACCTATCTCGTACAGAATGCATTCGAGACTACCATTACAAGTACATAGTACGATCTTACGATGAAAAAAAAACATATTACGTGCAATCAAACCACCCGTCATTATTATAAAAACATCGCATCCCAATAATTTACATAGTATTTTGTACGACTCCCGAAGTACCAACAGTTGAAAAATTCACATCGTAAATTAACCGTCGTCCGTCAGAAATGAAAAATATCAATTCATCGGACGCAGCACAAGCTTAATTCGCGCATCCGTACGTCCGACAGACAGCTTCTTAACTACTAATCACCTCTCTCGTATAACCAAATCACATGTTGGCCCTAAGATGCCATTAAAATGGGTAGGAAAAAAAAGCTGCGAGGGTTTTTCGGTGATCAAATTTTCGAGATAGAATAAAATACGTATCTGGGCACTAGATGATGATTGGAAAGTAATAAAAAACGCCATCGATGTAATTAAATTATACTAATTCTAGGTTATAAAATTGGCCACCAAAAAAATACTTCGTTAGGAAAATTTCTCGACACACCTATCGAATTAATTTCCTCGGAAGAGGCTATCGAAACGAAATCGAGATCGTTTTTTCAGAGATTAAAATCGTATAAATTTTAATGATCGGTATTTCGGAGGAATTTTGATTTCGATTTTAAATTGGGGAAAAATTTAGAAAGTATCGATGACTTCGATGGAAAAAATTGAGAGATTTGGAAAAAATAATCAGATTAATTGTAAATTTGGAGCAATATTTCATCGGTTGAAGAAAGTAAGGAGGGGTGAGGTAAAAAGACCTCAAGAGGAAGCTATTTTTTTATAGAGCTGTTGAAATTGACGTCACAATTGAACTGGTGGGAAAATTTTGAATTTTCAAAGTTTTTTTTTATTATTTTCAAAATTGTCACAAAACTTCATTTTTTTTTGCAATAATTGATAAATTTATGAAAATTACGTATAAATACGTACGAAATGAATGATTTTTTCTTTTTCCCACCAGTCCCTTATCACATTTTTTGATAAAGATGACGTAGTTTCAACAGCCCTTTTGAAAAGCTGGAAATCGATTTTTTTTCAATCAATTTCCATTATCAATTTTTAAATGATAATCGAAATTTGATCAAAGTTAATCGTAATGTTGATTAATTTATCTTGAAATTTTCATTAAAATTTTTCAACCCAAAATCGATTATCGAAAAGAAATGGTCGATTGATGAATTTTTTACACGTCGATAATTTTTCATTTAGACCTTATCATTGAAATCAAAAATTCTCAAATTGAACGATAGTTGAAATGAACATATCAGACATCCCAGCCAAAATTTGAAAAAAAAAGTAACTTTAGGAACCTCTGACAGTCGGACAGGTAACCAAAAAAGATAAAAAAAGTAACCTTTTTTTAAAAATTTTAATTCATGATTTCACATAGAAAATGTAAAAAAGTCATTCGAATTTTTACTTGGAGAGTTCGTAATACTAAAAAGCAATTTTTGATTTTTTTTCAAAGTAAAATTTTTTTAAAACAATTTTTTTTAAGCAGAAACTAAAAAAAAATGATTTTTTGCTCAAATTTTTGAAAAAAAGTAACTTTTTTGAATGAAAAGTAACCAATAGTAACTTTTGAGTACAAAAAGTAACTATAATAGTGACTTTCCTTGAAAAAAGTAAAAAAGTTACTTTAAAAGTAACTTCCTGGGATGCCTGAATATCGAATTATCGATAAGAAAGTTGTCGATAATCGATTGGAAAGTTGTCGATAATCGATTAGAAAGTTGTCGATAATCGATTGGAAAGTTGTCGATAATCGATTAGAAAGTTGTCGATAATCGATACGAAAATTATCGGTAATCGATAAGAACCTTATCGATAATCGATTAGAAAGTTATCGATAATCGAATGAAAAAGTTTTCGACAGTGGAAAAGGAAAATTATCGATTATCGAACCGAAAAAAATCCATTAAAAAATTTATTGATAATCGATGGGAAAATTGTTACTTATCCATGAAAGATTGGGAAATTATCGATAATCGATTGGAAACTTATCAAAAATCGATTTTCAATTCTGACTGCAAAATCGATTACCGTGGCTTCCTATCGAGATAGGTGGAATTAAAATTGAAATTCTCTTATTCAAAATTTTCAAAGATGACATATTCGAAACAATTCCCTGGAAATATTCAAATTTTTGCAAATTATTCATCAACATCGAATTTCTCAGAAAAACTTGATATGCAATTTTATGATTTAAAAGCGAAAAAATTAATATTAAAATAATAAACAGTGCTCTGTCGTACCTCCTACTCGATGAATCGGTGCAATTAACAGTTCATAAACTTTCGACCTCGAGCCCCTCCACCCCCATCCAGTCCATTCCTCACAACATCAAATTACCCTACATTAGTAATAAAAATTTCCACAACTCTATGGAAATTTCTAATTTCTTCTTAGCCAAATCGAGCCGAAAATATTTATACGTCCATGCTAAGATAATATTTTACTTAATCGAGCATGTTTCGAACCGAAAAAAATCCATTAAAAAATTTATTGATAATCGATGAGAAAATTGTTACTTATCCATGAAAGATTGGGAAATTATCGATAATAGACTGAAAAAATTGTCGATAGTCGAACTGAAAATTATCGATAATGGAATGGAAAATTATCGATAATCGATAGGAAAATTGTCAAAAAACGATTTTCAATTGAGACATCAAAAATCAATCATTGTAAGAAAAAAATCGAATTTCAAATGTGAAATCGATTTCCGTGGCTTTCTATCGAGATAGATAGGAATTAAAATTGAGATTCTCGTACTCAAAATTTTCAAAGGAGACATTTTCGAAATAATTCCCTGGAAATATTCGAATTTTTGCAAATTATTTATCAACATCGAATTTCTCAGAAAAACTTGATATGCAATTTTAAAATTTAAAAGCGAAAAAATTAATATTAAAATAATAAACAGTGCTCTGTCGTACCTCCTACTCGATGAATCGGTGCAATTAACAGTTCATAAACTTTCGACCTCGAGCCCCTCCCACCCATCCAGTCCATTCCTCACAACATCAAATTACCCTACATTAGTAATAAAAATTTCCACAACTCTATGGAAATTTCTAATTTCTTCGTAGCCAAATCGAGCCGAAAATATTTATACGTCCATGCTAAGATAATATTTACTTAATCGAGCATGTTTTCTTTCCGTAGAAATGACTAATTTCCTGATTTCATTTCAGGTATGTCCGTAAGTTTAAACGTACCACCGATAAATAACGTAGGCCGAACGGAGAGTATGTGCAAATTATATGAATCATCGTATAGTCGAAGATATTGAATTAATTGATAAAGAAAAAGTCTGCCATCGAGTAATGTTAGTCGTTATTCGTACGTTGTAATGCCATGTTTACAGGTAAACCCTATAAAATACTTCGCTGGACACAGCGAAGCAGCCTATTGACACGACGAAATCTACTTAATATTAATTTTAATTGACGTTAGGAAAAAAATTATTCGCGAGTACCAAAAAAAAAAAAAGAAAAAACCGAGCTGTTTTTCTTCCCACCATATAACTTCATCTTTTGTAAAGTTACCAACTTACGGAAGATCGAAAGTACGAAAGAGGAAAATAACCTCGTCGAAGGTAAACGTACACGAAGCGTTTCTTTCCAACCGATACCAAAATTATTATAACTATTGCCAAATAAAACAATCGTAGAAAAACAGGAAACCAACGACGTAATATTTTCTTAAAAAGAAAAAAATTTCGAGCTCAATTAGTTTTTTTCTTTTTGAAATTTATTATAGGTTTAGAGGTTAATTTTTTTCAGTGTACAATAGAATGAAAAAAGCTGAATCAAAATAGCCAAAAAATTCATTTCGGTGCATACGAATTCGTAATACTTTCTATACTCAATTTATTATAGAGAAACGTTGTTTTTACGCCTGTAATTTATTCGTATAGTAATTTTTTGATTTTTTTTTACTTCAAAGGCAAGGATGATTATTCAACGTGTTCGTATTAATAAAGTAATATTATTTGTTTATTTGTAAGGCTTTATTTATATGAAAAATTACGAAATCTTTCTCTTTTTTTCTTGGTTTAATGCATTTAAATATGTTAACGATATTAATATTTTAACCATTACTGCCAACGTAGATCTATTTGTATGTATTTTTTTTTTTCGTAATCGTAGAGTTGAAAACTCGTCCTTGTCTTGCGTTTAGGGTTTTTTAAAAAAACGGTGACGTATTCTTCGCCCTTTCCCCCTACCCTCCGTTCTGTGCGACTCGAGAATACGTACCACAAAAGGGGAAATTTTTTGTAGTGCCAGAGGTAGAACGGTATTTTTAATTTTTTTACTTTCCTTTCTTTTTTTTTTAATTTTCTACTTTAAAAAACTCTAAAAGCATTTGTGTATTTATTATAATTATTTATTTATTTTTTTTGTTGTATTATATCGTATACTTTTGGCTCTTAATTTATTTTTTTTCTCTGTTTATCTTCTAAGATATCGTTTTAAGGATATTTTATACTATTTCGAATTTTTTTCTTCTCCTCCTTTTTCAATTTTTTTTTCTTTTGTAACGTAAGAAGAAAAAAATAAATATACGGTGCAATAAAATCAATCGTACGGAGTTTTATTTGTCCACTTACCCTTAAACGTAGATCGTTTACTGTCCATACCCGGGAAGCGAGATCATTCGACGAAGCTATTACCAAAGCACCGGTGCTATCGAAATCAACGGACATTACACCGGCGTTACTACCAACTAGTAAACCTTTACTTTCGACACAGCCTGTAAATAAAAAAAAAATCATTAATAAGTTTATGAAGAAATGAAATAGACAAATATGAAATGCTTGGAAGAGAAATTAAAAAAAATAATAATGATACAAGTATGTTCAGAAATGTTTTATAGTTATTTGAATTATGTCTTTTTCAGCCACATAAACATATCTACATAAATAAATATTGGCAAAATCACAAATTATTAGATTTGGAATACTCCAATGGACATTAATTGCTTTTGCATTTTGTTCTATATGGAAACGAGAAAGAAACGTTATGTGGTAATTTATTAAAATTTTAGTACCAATTGTATGAATTTTTTACGCTTTGTAATCGGGTCAGGATTGTGGCCAAATTTTCTCCCAATGAAATGCGTTACCTAGTTGGCCACGTCAAAGGGCAAGGAAAATATTCGAATAATTAAAACGAACTGAGATGAAGATTCATTGTCGTAATGGTCTGAGATTGCCTGAGATTAGTTCGGTAAAAATTCTCAACTGATGAGGGCTTAATCTAACTATATGAAATTTTAATTCGGAATTTAAAAAATTTTTGATTGAAAAAAAATTAAAGAAAATAATATTCACTTTTTCTTAGAACAAAATTTATTCGCAATAAAATGCAGCCAATAAATTAAAAAATGGATAAAAATTGTAGCTTCGTTGAAAAAAATTAAAAACATGACATTCTTGAAAAAAAAAAGAACATGGAGATTCACAGAAAGATAATCAAAGTTTGAAAAAAATAGAAGGGCCCTATCAAGTTCAGTTATCTTGATCTAATTACTCTTTATAATTGATAACAGATTTGCCTATCTAGTGAAAGGCAGGAAAAAGTAGGGTAGGCCGAAAAACCAAAAACTTTGATTTTTGAAAAATTACCCCCTGCAAAAGTTGTTGACTGGATAGACTAGAAAAGTAAAATAAAAAATTTCAAAATGGATTCATATTTTCCGATCACGCAAGAGCTTTCAGTTCTTCAAAAATTGCCAAAACTTCAAAATTTCAAAAATTTCGAAAAAATCTAAAATTGATTAAAATTAATTTTAGAGCTTCTTAAATGACTATCCTGACCAAAAAGCACTTTTTTATGGGAAAAAATCAGTGTTTTGGAACTTTTTTCAATTTTTTTTCAGAGGTGAAAAAATATGAGAAATTTAAAAAAACTATAAAACATGAATTTTTTCGAAAAAAGTTGTACTTTTTGCTTTAAATCGTCCCTAAATAAGCTCTAAAATTGATTTTAATAAATTTTATTTGTTTTTAAAAATTTTTGAAAATATTGAATTTTTGGCAACTTTTGAGGAATTGAAGGCTCTTGGAATCGATTTTGAATTTTTTTTATTTCATTTTTCTAGTCTATCCAGCCAACAATTTTTGCCGGGGTAACTTTTTAAAAATTGAAATTTTTGTTTTTTTGGCCCACCCTAAGGAATAGGCAGCCACTCAAAAAGGAAACGCCTAAAAAAAGTCATTCAGAAAAAAGACAAAAAAGATTTTAAAATAGTAATTTAGAACAAGAGAACCCCTCTTTTATAACCACTTTCCTCAAATGCTTCCCATTTCCACAACTTAATCTTATCTTTGCCAAATCCTGCGAGCTAACGATGCATTTTTCAAATTTTATCTAAAAAAAATTTCATTTCACCCCTCGAGAAATTTTTTTATAATGAAAATTGATCAAAAAATCATATAAAAATTGTAACTTTTTTTTGAGAGAAAGGGAAGAAAGAGAAAGGTAAAATTTTTCAGCCAAAAATCAATGTGAAAATTTTTCCATAATGTTCATTTAAAAATTTAAAACAAAAAAAATTAAATTTGCCATTTCAAGGTCGACGACAACAAAGAAATCGAAAAACCTGAAAGTGTTTTCAACGAAATGACCTACATGCGAATAAATTCATGCAATAAATCACATCGAAAAAACCACCTCCGACTTTTACTTCCAGTTAGCAAGATTAAAAATAGCCACGAAGGGTATAAATTTACATAAACGAGTACAAAATACATGCGAAAATTGAACGCAGCTATTAAACTTGACATTTGAACAACAAACTTTAGTCTTATTCATAAAGCTGCATACACTAATGAATACCTAACACGAAAATTTTAGTGTTTTGAAACAAAACACCAACGAATTACGATTTCTCATTAGCCTGATTTTTCTAAACCTATAATAAAAATAATACGATGAACTTTTTAAAAATACATAAATCAATTTTTAAGAGGAAAGAGGACGGAGCTGAGAAGACACGTGCTGTAATGAATCTGGCACTCGATGGATCCCACCAACCCTCCAATCGGCGTTCTCTACCTTGCTGCACTAACAGACAATTGGATTTTTTACGATATCGTTTAAATTTCTAGTACAAGATTTTACTATAAATCGAGTCGTAAAAAAGTAAGGAGAAAATTCGTAAAAATAGCGTTCAATTTGTAAATAAACTCGTTAAAAAATTTCTTCAGCGTGTGAAATATGCAAAAAATAATGCAACTGGCGCACGCGAAAGGACGTTTAAGACGCCAAGGGTTCCCACAGACGAATGTTTAAAGGTTGAAAAAAACACAATTCATTATTCGAAAATAATTTATCCATCGGGTTATCAGATTATAAAGAGCTATAAATCTACGTCAATGATGTTCAGTACCTTTAGAGACATCCCACAATTTAACCTTCCTATCAGCCCCACCGGTGGCAATTAGTCGATCGACGGGGCTCCATTTGACGGCATTCACTTCGCCATCGTGAGCATCCTGCGAAAAAAATAGAAAAACAGAACAAGAATTAATCGGCAGAACGTGGTGAAAAAATCGATAAAATTATTAAAATTAAAAAACAATATGAAGGAAAGTTTAGCTGATAAGAATCAAATTCACGCAGCGGTTGGTATCTTGGACGAGTTGTTTATGTGAGTTGGATTTATTGTTTCGTAGAAAGATAGAAAGGTTCGGTCGTATGGTTTTCGATTTTTGACGAGAGAGCTGTTGAAAGTGGACGAAAATTGACACGATGAGATAACGATATTATTTACATCGTGTAATTTACCAGAAAAGTTTGTAGTTCGGTAGAATACACTGGTGAAATAACACCTGAAAATCTAATCAGCTGGATGATTTTGTTAAATAAAAATAATTTCGAGTATCGATTAATTATGTAAACAGGGAGTTTTTTTTAGTGTCTTCGAGAGGTTATTTGTCCCCTGCGTAGAATTGGAAACAAAATACGATTGTTGGAGAATAAACAACGCGGAACGAATTACACCGCAAAAGGGGGACGAAATGGAAACTCGAGGGTATTTCAACAAATCGTTAATTTTGGTAACATTTCGAGATTATTAAAAAAAGTTGATGATGTTCTTTATTTTTTTCTACGTTTATAAATAAAGAAGTTTTCGAAATATTTCAGCCTTCCAGATTCATGCTGATTTTTGAAACAATAATTAAAGATATGGTCACATTTTGATCTCACAAGTAAACCACTCGAAATCCCACCTTTAATTTGAAGGAGAGTAAGATTTTTGGAAAAGTATGCTCAAAAATTCTCGTACTTCAATTTCAGACTACTGCAGTAAACTTTTCAATTTTTGGAGAATTTTTAAAAATTTTAAAGAGGCATAGAAAACTTTTAGCAAAATATATTTTTGGGAAAAAAGTAATTCCTTTAGCAAAATTGATAAAAATGAGACCCTCACTTATATGGACTTCTCGAAATATAATTTCACGATTTCGAGCCCTTCTGGAGCCTCAAATAAAGTGTTTTTGATGGGGTTTTTTGACCAAATTTCAATTCAACCATTTGGTGCTTGCTTCGAAAAAGCAATTTGGAAAAAGCCAAGAATTGAATTCTTCGTTGACGAAGTTCATTTCCACGTTAGAGAAATTCGAAAATGCCAAAAAAAATCAAAATCGAAATCTCGTTCAAGGCTTTGTCGGAAAAGGTGTGGTCAAAATAAGGGAATAAACATATTTTTTGTAAATTTTGCAAAAAAAGTTGATTTTTAGAAAATATTAAATTTTTTGCTGAAAAATTACAATTTGTTTCTCTACCTAATGTTAAAAGATCGCAATTTTCGAGACATTTTTAAAACATATAATCCATTTTTTTCAGTAAAATGTCATCCTTTGGAAGAAGAAATTATACGAATTCTTGAGTGTGTCTTATTACATGGTAGAATTTTTTTTGAGTTGTGAAAGTCTCACGTCCAGGGTAGTTCATTTTTTTCTAAATATAAGATTCCTAAAGTTTTAGCCCTCTACCTCAATTACAAGTCTTACGAATTGGCCCCCTCTTTCTGCAGAATTGACATAGGATAACATACTAACCACGAAAACAAGTTTCTCGTGAAATAATGCAAATTTTTAAAAAAATATTAATTACTTGAAAATATGAATTAATTTGGATTTTGGAGACGAGAAGAGTCCCTTCAATTGGGAAAAATTTACTTTTTCACAAACGTTCGCTGTTTTGAGGATTTTTAACTAATAAATAAAAATCAAAAGCATGATGGATGGATTTCGACTAGTCTAAATAGATATTTGAGATGTAAAGGAATCAAAAAAGAAAAAAAGGAAGGTAGCAGAAGCCTTCAAATTTTGAAAATTTCTAGATTTCTTGTGATTTTAATATTGGAAGTGGTTTTCAGGCGTATCAGAGTCTCCAGAAAATTTGGAAATGCCCCATATTTTAAAATTTTTTCCAGGAAAATTTTTTACCAAAAAATATGAATTTTAACTCGAAACTAAAAATTTTGGAAAATTTTGCTTCAACCGATCAAATAGGTCACCAATATGGGTAATCCAAGATTGAAGATGCTTGAGTTCATATGAACCATTTTTATGGGATTTTCTCTAGCGCTGGGAAATTTCAAAATTTTCAGCTGACTCCGAAATGTCTTGAAACCGCTTCCAATCGATTTGGGAGGTCAAAAATAGGGTATATACCAGTTTTCAGCTTTTTTCGTTGATGAGATCAATTTTTCATATTTTACAAGGCGTTGAGGTGATTTTGAAATTTCAAAAATTCGCCAAAATTCGAGAAATGAACTTCAGCACCTGAAATTTTGGATATTGGGTTCTTTTATGATATACTTTCGATTTATTTTAGTTTTGGCTCAAAATTTTACTTTGAGTTGAGATACTTCCCTCGGTGAGCAAAATTACAAAAATTAGAAGAGAGGGTATTGGAGTCTCCAAATTTTGAAAATTTTTCAAACTGATTTTAGCATAGAAATTTTAAAATGAATTAAACTGACGGTGAGTAAATTTGGAGTGCAATGGGACAAAAATGAGGGAGGGGGAGCTACAGTTTCCAAATTTTCAAAACAGAAGTTATGCCATTTTTTATCTTGGAGACTAACCCCTTTCCCCGTCTCTCCATTTTGATCATCTTATAACTTAAATTTATCCACACATGTCTAAATCCATCAAATTTTTGATTTAGAAGATGAAATTCCTCGAAACAGAAAACGTTTATGTAACTTATATTGTTATCAGGTAAGCTTTTTTTGTGTTATCATTTCTATTTACCTATTTTTTCAACATGAAGCTTTTCAAACTGATACTTCTAATATGTATTATCAATTGAATGAATTTTATCCAGTTTTTAAAATGTTACCTACTCGAAAGCTAATCGATTTGGAACATCTCAATACGATCCATCTTTTTGAGAAACGGTAGAAAAATTGAAGAAAACTCAAGAAATGAGCCTTTGACGACCTTTTTGTTGAAAAATCACTCAACAATTCAAAATTGAAGGATAAAATTGGCAGAAAATTTTTGAAAAGATTTAATTACGAGACAGAAGGGTGGTCAAACTTATTTTTTTATCGAAAAAACTTTATAATTTTAACAACTGAATTTCTCTTATTGATACTTTATCATTTTTATCAGCATTTGCGGAGTCGATTTAGAATTTTCAATACACAACATAGTAAAAATGAACTAAAATTTTTGAGTACTTACAAAATGTAAATATGGTTTGGTAGGAATGGCATTTAGAGAGAACGCAGGAGCACCGCAATCTTTAAAATTCAGACTATCTGGTGACAAGCCTTTCATATCCTTGGCAGCATCTTCGAGTTCTTTTTGCATTTTAGCATTTCGTTTCCTAAATCGAAAAAAAACCACCAATATTAATCTAGCTCGATTCTGGTTCAAATTTAAATAATAATTTTACCTGATGAAATTCTCATTTTCTTCATTCAGCTTTTCGGCGTCTTTGAATTTATACCTTTTGAGTCGATCGACTAATTCCATATTTTCATCCTGTATATGGAAAAAAACAAAGAAAAAAACTCGAGGGTTAATAAAACATAATTATTTGCAGACTTGAATACACAAATTGATGAGTAAAAAAAACAATTACTGGTCCAAGAGGGAGCCAAAAATAAACGCGGACAAAGTTTTTTCTATTACACCTTCAACGAGCCCATTCGAATACCTCGTGACGAAAGTAAGTTCATTTGCCGTAAAAACTACGAGCACATCGTTACCTGGCCACGAGATGAGTCATTCATTAAAAAAGAAAACACACGCGCTTGAGAAAAATTCACCACCGGTGCCGGCACCGAGCACCTTATCAATAAACACTGTCGAGTCCGGAGCGACACTTGGAGGAAATAATTAAGCTAATACGAACGTAAAGGTGTGCAATTTTTCGATAAAATAATGAAAAGCTTCAACTAATCGCGAGAAGCTTGTCGCGCTACAACGAAACATTTTTCTACACCGATTCAAAATCATATGAATTCGCGCCACCGAGAACGTTTGCCAAGAAATAAGGCTTCGGTACTTATAAATGGCAACACCCACTTGAAAAAATACCACCGCCACCTTCGCCGATGCTCTTACAGAGTCTAAAATAAAAAAATAAAAAAATGATAAAACCGAAACGAAGGGAGGTAGCCTATCGAAATAATAGTCACATAATTATACGCGCTGCGCTGAATCCGCGTCCATGTCCGCGATTCTTTTAGCATTTCATCAACACGGTATGTGACATTTTTCTCTCCTCTCTTTACACTCAAAATAATACGTCGACCGTAAAGTTCATCGAGTAATTTACCTCGTGACTTTGTCCCTCGGCCCCCAAAGAATCCCTACCTTGTGCGGGGGTTCTCGGTGCCGGGTATTTTAATTAAGCTGCGTTACACGCCGTGATTTATCGTACCGCGGGTCAACTTTATTGACAGTGGAGTTGGCGTATGAAAAATACGAGCGCCGGGGCAGGACGTGGAAGGGGTTGCGTGAGAGAAAAGTTCGCGAAAGTGAGGGAATTTTATTTGAACGAGTGATTCGAAAGGTTTATACGGATGGATGAGATATTTTATTTGGTTCGATTTTTCCAGTTAGTTGAACAAGGAAAATTTTGTTTTTGAGAATATTTTTCGTGGAAAATTGAAGATGCATTGAAAAATTGAAAGTATCAGCTGAATTGATCAAATTGATTAGAAATATCGGTCTTCGTCGATATTATTTTTATTTTAAAATGATTAATTCGAGTGTTTAGTTGTACGTTTAATGAAAAATCAATCAATTTTCAAAATCGATAAAATTCGACTTCTAGAATTCAAAAAATCCCTTTTTTATTTTCAAAATTCATTACACTCAATTTTGATTTTCAGAATTGATTCCGTTCAATTTTCAAAATTAATGACATGAACTTAACTTCTAGAATTACACATAATTTTCACTTTTTAGAATAAATCACATTATTTTGATTCATAAAATTATTGATTGTATTGCATTTGATTTCCAAAATAGATTGCATTCGATTTCCAACATCGATTACGTTCAATTTCTAAAATCGATTGCTTTCGATTTTAAAATTCAACATTCGATTTCTAAATTTGATTACATTCGATTTCCAAAATCGATTACTTTCGATTTCTAAAATCGATTTCTTTCGATTCCCAAAATCGTTTACTTTCGATTTTTAAATTTGATTTACAAACTCGATTACTTTCAATTTTTAAATTTGATTTCTGAAATCGATTACTTTCGATTTTTAAATTAAATTACATCTTACATCTGATTTCCAAAATCGAAAGTAATCGATTTCAAAAATCGATTACACTCAATTTCTAAAATCATTTATGCATAATCGATTTTGTTCAATTTCTATCATCGATTTTATTCAATTTCTTCAAAAGATTTTGTTCGATTTCAATAATCGATTTATTCGATTTTATTTGGTGACTACATTCAATTTTTAGTAATCGATTCTGTTCGATTTCTACTATCGATTTTGTTTGATTTCTAAAATCGATAATATTCGAACCTGAAGTCGACTGAAATTTATTCACTGTTTGTACTCAAAATTCCGTCGATCTTTTGAATGAAGTAAAAATCGTTCACCGTGTCAATATTTTAGATCAGTTGGATAGATCATTCATCTAAATCTGAATATAGCGTGAACGTGTTAGAAATTCATCTGTAGATTAACGGATTTTTCAACATTTTGAAAAGTTATTATTGAATGTCAAAAATAACACCAAAACATAGAAAAACTGCTGAAATTACTTGAGAAGATGTTCAAAATGTCTAAATCAACATGAATAGGTAAAAGTAAAACTTCAATGAATCATGATGTTTCGAATTACTTTTTCTAAAATTCAGGACATTTTTAAAGAAAATTTACGTAATTTTTATTCAATTTTCATCAATGAATTTCACACATTCTTCAACTTCTATTCAAAAAAATTCAAGATGTCTACCTCTTTGAAAACTTTTATTAATTTTCATGGAATTTTAAACTTTTTTATAATTGAGAAAATTTCACATTAATTGAATCACTTAAACATTATTTTAAATGAATTTAATGTCATTTTATCAATCTTCAGGCCAAGTTGGCAAAGGCCTTGAAAATTACTACAAAAATTATTCACTACAGATTTTTCATGGATTTTTTTTAGCGTTTATGAATTCAAATAAAACGGAATATTTTGAATTTTGTGCTCAGAAGCAAAAAATGTGACCAAATTTATCGAACTGATCTAATGGAAAAAATTTTCCAATGACGTTTATGACAAAGAATTTGTGAAACACAACGATTGATAAAATATGTATTTGACTAATCGCCGACCTTTCAGTGCTTTCTAAAGTCGAATTCAAAAAAATATAAATATGTAATACCAGAACATCAACTCGACAATAAATCCAGAACCAATATTTTTAACCAAAAATAAATTTTCATTTCTATGAAAAGAAAAGGACGTAGGTAAATGATTTATTCCAGAGAATAAAATTCTCAATTAGGTATGATCATAAAATTAGTTCTATAATTGACGACTAAATTTTTTTAAGCACTCCGCAAAGCTTTCATGCTCAAATAAATTTGAAAATTGGAAGATACCCAAATTAGAGATTTCTTTCACAATGAACAAGCTAATAAGGCAAAGAAACGTAAATGGAAAATTTTTCAACTCCTAGAGAAATTTTCTTATCATAAAAATACTCCATTTTTGAACCATTATTGCCAAGAATTTCGCAAATTTTCATATCGTTGACTTTTTTGAAAAGTGCCGGAGAGAAGACAAAATTGATCAAGAACCAGATTTAAAATTTGGAAATATAGTAAAAATAGGTAAATATAATATGATGTTTGAATTTGAATTTGCCCCCTGATGAGAAAGGGACGGAAGAAAAGGTGTAAACTTCCGTATAAGGCAGATTAGAGACATCGACCAATTCTACATTAAAAATTCAACCCTCACCCCTGTACTTCCCTTTCAAAAACTGAAATTTCACCACTTTTCCCCCATTGAGATTTTCCAAATCGTGACTAATCATTTCGAATTCTGTTCTATTCCCTCCTCTTTTTTTTCAACATCGTCGTCAAGGGTACGTTTACAAAAAAAATCAGATTTTAAATGGATTCTGTAGAAAGAGAATGTGTAAATTACCCCCAAGCGTAATAAGACATTTTTTTTCTTGAAAAATTTATATAATTGACAAAGACATACATTCAAGTATAAATTTTTGGTACATCACGGTTAAAAAAAATCAGTCAAGGAGAGGTAACAAGTTGGCTGGGGAGATAAAAGGAAAAAAGTAAAATTTTTTGAAAAAGGGTATGGCCGGAAACAGAAATTTTTTGAAATTTTCTCACAGAAACCTAATTCAAACTTAAAAATTACGAATTTTTCGGGAAAAAATCACCAAATGAAAAAAACCAATCCCATATTCGTGTTCAGCATGTCTAAATACTCTGATAAACACCCTTTTCGCAATCGTTCAACTTGAAACCTCGAAATTCACTTTTTTCGCCATGAAAAATCAGTGAAAAAAGTGAATTTTGAAACTTTAAGTAAAACTATCGCGGAAAGGGTGTTTACCGGGGTATTTTGACCTGCTCAACACGAATATGGGATTGGTTTTATTTTCCAGTAATTTTTCCAGGGTGGTCGCTCTTCGCTTATGTGGCGTTTTTTACGATTGAAAATTTCAAATAGCCGAAAAAACCACGAAGGAGTGCACCAAAATTGTTGAAAAAATCATCATAAATACGCCTCTACGAGTACAAAAAATTTCCTTCATTTCCGTTGAAATTAAAAATTCTTGAAAACAATGCAATAAAATGGGCATAACTCCTATAGGGAGGGGGGTGGGGGTCCAAAATTTTGTGAAATTTTTTTTCTAGTCAATATACACCACTTGGGGTGTTTAGGAGCCCAAACGCGCCTGGAGCCAAATTCACCCCTTATTCGGCCATACCCTTTACAATAACATGAGCAAATAAACATTTGTCTACATGATTTATCCTTCTTTTGGATTTGCAAAAAATTTCAGAGAAAATTTTGAAATTCTCTGACTTTTTCAGATTATCCAAATTCCCGGACTTTTCCAAGTTTTCCAGATTTTCCAGGAAGTGGACACCTTGTTAAGCTAATTTGATCAGTATTAGGAAATCAGAGCACAGAAATACAATAAAACATAGCTGATTGGATTAGAAACAGTATTGATAGGTTTCTTGTGGTAGTGGTGGGCAGAGATGCAACGATTATAATCGATACTACATCGATTGTGTTTTCAAAAAATAATCGGAAATAATCGATTAATAATCGATTAATCGGTCCCAAAAATTTGAGTATTCTTCATTGGCCAGAGATACGTGACGTCAGAAAGTTAAATTGTTTTGATTAGAAAAAAAATTACGTCACATATAATTTGACCAATCAGAAAAATTGGAACTTTTTGTTTACTTATCTTCGATTAATCGAAGAATAATCGATGCTCGTCCGATTATTTTAATCAGAGTATGAGCATCGATTATAATCGATTAAAATCGTAATCGCTGCACCTCTGGTGGTGGGGGAGGGGGTATGAAATGAATTTCAGGCCTCGTTCCTCATTTTTTCAAAAATCTGTCACAAATCGATACACTACAAATACAATTGCAACATTTTCCAATGCAAAAATCCAACTACAGACATTGGAATCTAATTGGTGGACTAATTGGCCACTATGGAAATCTCTGACTCTATCCCTTATTCTTTCAACTCTTTCCAAGCTTCAAATCATCAAATCTATTCCAAATCTGTCTTCAGATGGGCGAGAGAACAAAATCCTATCATAACAATCAACCTAATACTTCAACACCTCGCCTTCCATCTTTTTGATCTCGTACGTGAGCAAGACACATGGAAAGGAAGGGAATAAATAGTACCACGAAAGCGATGAAAAACAAATTAATAAAAATACATCTTGTGACAACCGAAATCACGCCCTCGGAGACCCTTTCGCGTTACACTGACCCGAATCCGTGCGGCGAATTATGTATCAACATCGACCAAGACCAAAACATTAATACTACACAGATCAAGCTGGAACATCATTGCTGCTGTCTCCTCTTGGACATGGCGACATTAACAATACCATAGCGCCGATTACTCCACACATCGGTCTAATTTTAGCCGTCAAAAGCACTCGGTAGGAGAGTTTGAAAACATGGTCGAACAAATACGCGACTAATTAAGCGAAATGAATCGCACGCGGTGACTGAGCTTCGTTCACCGTAAAAATAAAAATCTCAACTGCCATAATTAATAACGTACCGACACACTCGAACTTTCGCAAATTTTAACTCGATCGTGTGACACGTGTTCGGGAGAAAAAAACCTGCCAGAGACGTCGCATCGGCGTCCTTTAAAACTATAGGGATTTATTAACGACTATTCGGTTAAATATAGACGTATTTATTTATATTTCATTAAAAACAGGCTACAAATTCGCCGTTGATTCGTACGTATAAACATTGCAAACAAAATATAAGTCATCGCGAAATCGCCATTAATTAAGTACACGCCGTCCATCGCAGCGTCAAACGTGTGCTTCAGTGACGCATTTTCAAATTATTTCCTCTCTTCTCGAATAAATAAAAGCTGCCTCGTACGATTTAAATTTCACGCGCCCTTCGAGCCAGGCGCCGATCATCCTTTTTGCATCGACCAACAAAAAGACTACATCCTGAACTCGAACGATCTTTATTTCTCTGCAGTCTGCACCAATTGATGAAATATTTGTAATCTCGAATCGTTGGCCAAAAGTCAACTTTTTCTTCAACTTATTTAACACGTAAACGCGAATTATCTCACAAGCGAGGCGTACGTACTCGTATTTTTTAATGCAACAATGTAAGTAACAAGATTTATCACCATCAAGTTTATAAGATCTTTACAACGTATTTCTAGCACCAGTATTTCAGCTACGTGCTGCGTGGTAATGAGTAAAATATTTCGTAGAATAACAAACAAAATTGGAGAGAAAGGGGGAACTTTCACTATCGAGGTTCGAGGACATTATTATTATTATGAGTAAGTGAAAATTTGCAGAAAATTTTTCGGTACAAAGGAAATGACTGGCTATTTTAATATATTACCTACATTTTTTTGGAAGATAATGAAGAAAGAAATTATGATAGGAGGGGACGAGTTGACATTGAACTACATATTATCACAATAAGGTTCTGGGGAAAAAGGAAATGAATGATAATTTGGATTATGTCATGTGTTTGTAAATTATAACGTAAGTGGGAAGTGGAAGGTGGAGGAGGAGAAACGCAGATCACACATTGTTTATACTTAACTTCATGATATATTTTACTTCTGCATGAGAAAAATTGACGATATAAAAAAAATTTTATGGGATGAAAAATTTAAGAATTGGGTCCAAAAAATATATTATACTTATTTACCAACCCTTCATTTCCCCTCTTCTAGAGTCTAAAAACGCAAATAACAGAATTTAAATACTTCCATATTTTCCTCAAATACATTGAAGTGTTCTTATTTTTACACAAAGAGGAACAAAATTGGGCTAACGTGAGCAAAGGTACCGAAAAATATAAATAGATTTTCTCTATTCACTCCCCCTCCCCCCTCCCGGTTAATTCGCCAATTTTTTGATAAAATTAAAGCATAATTTTCTTGCTTAAAGAAACAGATTCCTCCTTTCCAAAAATAATTTCATTTATTAGAATTGGTAAAAGAAAAACCATTAAAATAAGCAATTTTACGTTTTCTACACGATTTCTTCTTCTTTTGAATTTGCGAAAAATTCCATGGAAAATTTCAAAATTCCCCGACATTTCCCAAACTTTTCCAGATTATCCAAATTCCTTGACTTTTCCAGCCTTTCCTCATTATCCAGAAAGTAGACACCCTGTTAAGCTAATCTGATCAGCATTAGAAAGTCAGAGCACAGAAATACGATAAAACATGGCTGATTGGATTGTAAGAAGCCTAGATGGGTTTCTTTTTCCTTGGGGGGGAGGGGAGAGGAAAAATCATTTTGAAGAATAAAAAATGATAAATTTTCAATATTTTACACCCTTGTTTGAACTTTTTTCGCTTTGTTGACTTAGCTCATTTTTTACCCAGGTTAAAAAAAAAAAAAAAGTTAAAAAAATTAAAAATCACCATAAGGAGAACGTTTGAAGCTTTTGAAATGCTGTTTGAAGTTTGATGGATGATTTTTATTATGTAGTATTTTCCTCACTGATCACGAAAAAAGTACCTAGTAAAAAAATTTTATCATCCAAGGATTTTTTACAATTTGAATTTTTTATTGAACATTTTTTTTACTCTTTTTGATAACTTTTGACACCTAAAGTCAATTTTCTGAGCAAAAAAAGCGTTCTTGAAAAAATGAATAGAACAAAAATGGTAGAGCATAAAATTTCCTTTCTGTAGAGTTCAAGTGGGGGTTTCTTAAGAAGCTTAGTTTTTGAGATATTTTCAATAAAAAAAGGAAGTTGAACTTTGAACTAAAATATTTTGAAAGATAAACCTAAGAAAAAAACTAATTGGACTCTGCAGAACGAAAATTTTACGCTCTACAATTCATGTTCTACTCATTTTTTTCGTTGGAACCCTTCCTTTGCTTAGAGAATTGACTCTAAGTGTCAAAAATTATCAAAAAGTGTAAAAAAAATGTTCCACAAAAAATTCAAATTATGAAAAATCCTTGGGTGGTGGGATTTTTTCACTATTTTTCTCGTGATCAGGGTGGAAAATACTATAAAAATCATCCATTAAAAATCAAACAGAATTTTCTACGTCGACCTGTGATAATTAGCTCCTCTTCAATGCAAGGTAAGAAAAATTGATGAAACAAAACAAAAAGTTGTTTTTTTTTTGAAGGTTTCTACAATTTTTCTCGAACCCTCCTTTTTGTGTCCAATTCAGGAGAATTTACCTACTTCAAATCAACCCCTCCCCCTTCACTAAATTGATATGGGAAAAATAGTCAGTTTTTATGCTCTACAACTTTTGATTGAAATTTTTCTGAATCTCCGGTTTTCAAGGAATTATTGAATTGAATTCCAGAACCACTTTTAGAACTTCTCATCAGAACTGTCTTCTTTTGTTTTACCTGAGTATGTATATACTAAATTCGGTTCCGAAGTCGTGACGTCACAGCAGGAATGCGTAAAAAAAGTGAAAACAGTTTTAAAATGCGTTACACTTGATATTTTTTTGAAATTTGAATAAAAATTATTAAATTAAGAAAACAAGTTCCCAGTAAATTGTACGATGTCTCATTTTACTGGTATTCCAGGCTTCAAAGCCATTTGTAACGTCAGACTCTGGAGCCGAATTAGGACCTTTTTTAAAAAAAAAATCAAAGGAAAAACAACTGGGTTAGTAATTTTTTGAACATCCCGAAAACAAGTTCGAAAAATTCTACTTCTACAGCGGAATCGCAAGTCAAAAGAAATTCAAAACTGCTGAAATATTTCGCAATTTCCAAATTTGAATTTCGAAATCGATGACCAATCCCCCTCTCCCCTCAATCAATTGAAAATAATAGTATATTATGCAACTAGGGAAATAAAATGATTTTCGACGAATTTTGAGGTTTATTGCCCGAGCGAAGCGAGGGAGGTATTTCCCGAGTTGCATACTATATTTTTCGTTTTAGAGGAGAAAAACGCGAATTAAAAGAACAGAATATAAGAGATTTGGTGAAATAACCAAAATAACGGAAAAATTGAACTTAAAAAATCTAAAAATTAGTCATAATTGCATCAAGTGTTATAGTTATAAAATTGGTCAAAACGTCAGAAAAATCGTTCAAATTTTATAAAATTACTTAAAATATCACAAAATTTTAAAATTTGCTCGACATTTTTTTTACAAATGGCGAGAAAATGGCAAAAAATTGATTAAAATCGATTTAATTGCCACAAAATGAGATCAAATTAGATTAAAATTGATCAAAAAATGAGAAAAATTGCTAAAAATGTAGAAAAATAATGATGAGAAGGTAATAACTCTACTCACCATTACTCACACTTCTCGTTATTAGTATACTGTTCATTGTAGAAAAATAAGTTGAATTTTTTCAAACTTATCAAAAATAGTATGAAAATGATAAAAAGAACATCGAAAAATGATTGAAATGACTTGAAATACCACAAAAGAAGTTGAAATGTGGCTAAAATAATCAAATGATCAAAAAATTGCCAAAAAAAAAGTAGAAAAATTCATCGCATTTGGTTTAAATAATTTAAAATGATGTGAAAATGGTAAAAAGAACATAAAAAAATTAAAATCGTTTGTAATACAAAAGTAGTTGAAATGTAATAAAAATTGATCAAAAAATCATAAATGGCTTAAAATGCAGAAAGGTGTTCCGAAATTGACTTCAACTGGTTTAAAATTGTGTAAAAATTACATAAATATCGAAAAAGTTGAAAAGAAAAATAAAAGGTTCTATCCATGTTATTTTTTTTTCAAATTTTTTATAATTTTTCAGTACATTTTACCTATGCCATTCTTCAACTGATAGTAGAAATTTACACCTTTTACTTTTACATAATTTTCATTGCTATTTTTCTAGCATTTTCAATCGTTTTATGACATATTTTTAAAATTTTGCAGCATTTCATGTAATTTTATTGATACATAATATTTTTAAAACTTGAGTACAATTTTTTAAATAATTTCTTCTGCTAAGTAATAGTCTTTTCAAAAAATCATGTAATTTTTTTAATGGGGGTGAAACTGGAAGCAGCTGGCACAAATTATGTTTCGATAATATTTTTGTATTGAGAATACAAAATAAAATTTGCATTTAAAAAGACCACTAAACACCGGACAGACTACCCCACTCATTTACACGGAAGAAAAGTTTTCAAAAGAAAAAAATCCAAATTCGCTCAAAAAAATACTCGAAGAATTTAGCAACTCCTTTATTATTCCTCTTCAAAATAGAAGCCAAGATCTGGCTCAAGACAAAAAATCACGTTCCGCAAAAAATCGATTCATCACATCTATTAGTCAACATCCAAACAACAAAACCATCGATAATATGACATAACATATTCTCGAATTGTTTTCACGAGCACGTAACGTTCAATTGAGTTCAGTGGTTTCAAAATCATTGGCACGATGAATTCGTTTACACAGCAATAAAATTTATAACGTCGAGTAGGCGTATGGGATTATTGATTAATTAGTTAAACATGTTACATAACGTGTTATTTTGGAAGTACATTTTATTCTACGATATTGTGATTTCAATTTCGTAAACGAGTTCCTTTTCTACATTTTCATTTGAAGGAAAGGAAGGGATAATCTACTTATTATTAAAAAAAAAATAAAGAGATGGGAAAACACATCACCTGAGCCTTTCTTAATTTTTCTTCTATGTGAGTGAAGGCCAACTGCAAAGCTTGGTGTTCGTCTTTGAGCACTTGGTTCAAGGCTTCCAACTGTTTCTGGTTAGCTTGGTGCATTTTTATTTCAGCATTCAAACTGGCTATCACGCTCATGCTTTCTTTTAACCTGAAAACAATCGTAAATATTACTTGATTTATTACCCAAAAATAATAAATTTTACTGCTGAAAATTCCAAAATAACGGTAAGTACAAGTATTTTATGATCATACTATTTCGACACTTGTTGCTTACGTGGTTACGTAACAAGACCAAGAACGACAATAGAAAACACTTCATTGGTATTTTGTTTTCGACCTCGCGACGACATTTTAGAGGGTGGGTAACAATGCGGCCGATTTTATTTGCTTTTTTTGGAGGTTCGTTCGACGACGACTGATTACTTTCTCTCTACCCGTTTCGCAATCCTTCTGTATACAATTCGCTGGCTTGTTTTCGTTCAGATTTTAATTAAAAATTGCAATTGAAAGTTTTCTCGTGGATGTATTTTTTTCTCCCAAATAATGAAATTTCTTATTTTAGTACAGAGTCGTCATATTCTTCGTTCGAATGCATCGAATAAGTACGGGTAATTTGTTGGATGAGCAAAACATGATGAAATATGGCAATTAATCTTCGATTCGATTACACCATTATTTGTCAACGTGTTAAACTCATCATCGCATAGAGATATGAACGCAGCTTCTTTAAAAATGCAAATTATGAGTTAGGTAATTATCGTTAAAATACGATTTAAATTTTTTTTAAAAACTGGACTTTCAACTATCACTTTCTTTCTTTGTGACGCGAAAATATTCACGAGGCCTTCATTCTATATACCTAATTTCCACATACACGCATTAATCTAATTCGACACGATAAAAATAATTTTATCGTTAATTCGAAGTAGGAATTACCGAGAATAAGAAGCATCTTTGAAAACACACATGATAACGAACTGAATACTGTGTTAACAAATAACATAGTAAATGCGCGTTATCTGCGTTAATTACCGCGCCAGTCTTAATGAAATCAGCGACAAATTAAAAATAGTTTACGAAAAAATTACACGGAATATGAAAAAAAAAATGAAGGATTACGAAAAATTTTCAAGGTTGAAGTTCATTCATTAGTAGAATTCGATGGAGTTGGCAGCGCTACAAATGCAACGTGTTTCCGTTATTTGCAGGAAAGAAGAAAATTGTCAAATGTTACAACGCTGACTCATTACAAACCAAAATACCGACGTAATTTTCTAGTAAAATAAATACTCTTAAACGGTTCGCAAATGTTTCCTCGGTGTCGTACGTTTGGACGAAGATGAGTTCCGACGAGCTACGGTTCTGGAGTAAAATAACGTCACAAAACTAAACGTAACCTTGGTATCGATGGCAAATATGTGTGAACGATTAACACAACAAATAGAAATGAAAATAAGACCGTGTTTTGGATAAGTTCCATCGCATACCGGACCGAATCACCGGATGGTAATTAGCGTCAAGTACACGGTTAGAATTTCACCGAGGTAAACTTACGCGTCCTCTTTGATGGCGAGTAATTTGTCTTTTTCAGTAACTGCATTGCTCAAATCGATTATCATTTGTACGTTTTCGCCACGTTTCTTGTGTATTTCGGTGAGCTCTTCTTGCTGAGCGAGCAGCTTCTGCTCGAGAGCTAGTAATTGTTCGCTGGTTACTGTTCGTACGTTGTCGGAGGTACCGTCGGATTTTATGGCTAGTAATCCTTCTTGACGAAGTTTTTCTATTTGAATTGATAGCTGGATATTTTCCGACTTCAGAGCGGTTGCTTGATCGAATAAACGATTGTCTGCGAACAAGCAATAACGATATTAGTCATAATACCAATGATTTCAACAGTATTACACGAAATATACGTTGATTCAAATGTTCCTGGATATTGAGCATTGTAAACAGTAGTATGACTAATCATTCACCAATGTGTGCCTTGAATGGCAAAGAATTTTCAAGTTACAACAGGTGATGTTGATGAGCATTGGAATGGCACGAGGTGTCATACTTTAGGCAGCCGAGTGCTCAAAAATGTAGCTGTATTGGTTTACGCAGGGGAATAGAATGGAATATTAATGGAATATGCATTGAATGAAGTGTTGTAATAATAATTTGACGAATATTTCGCACCGTTGATAAGGTTACTTACGCGAATTGATAAGATCCTGGTAACAGTAACATTGTGCTCGATTTCTCCGTTCAATTCGACTGATGATCTTGTTCTTCCAATCGGTTTTATCTGGTGTATGATTCACGTTCATTTTTACACATTACAAAACAATTAAACTAATTAAATAATTCAACTTTTACTAGTTTTTCAGTGAAAATTCAAATTCTATTTTCCCCAACTTTTTTGTTTATTTTTGGATTTAAAAATAAGATAAATAAACAGATTTAGTGGTACGGTCGAATGAACATAGGAGCGCTAGTAAAGATGAGATTATTATTTCAGCTTTTTTTCAACTTTTCGACAATTACCGGAAAATATTTTACTGATAATAATAACAATAATATAAAATAATCCTAAAATTGCTAAATTATTTCACTTTTTCGTTCAAAACTTTGAAAAAACGTTCTTTTTAAAAAAAAAACTCAAGAATTGGCGCCTACGACATTTTTTTGAACTATTCCCCCTTCCAAAAAATCTTATCATTATTATCACCCTTTTGAACATTTTTTCAAAAAAAATTTCATGAAGTACTTCATAAAACACTTACATTAAATCAGTATTTTATCGATTTATTCTTTCTTTTAAGTATCTTAGGTCGGTCAGAAACAAGCTCAATTTCATAATATAACGCCATAATGAGCGATATGAAAGATTCTCAAGTGAGAGTCGGATTCATCGGGGCCGGAAATATGGCCCAAGCCATCGGATTCAGTGTGATAGAGAAAGGTAATAAAATCCCTAGTTTTTTGACAGATTCGTGTTACATCTAAAATTACATACCTTTGATTTGTATTATAGGTCTACTGGAGCCATCACAGATCAACGTTTCAGCTCCTTCTAAAAGAAATTTCAAAAAATGGCAGGAACTAGGAGTGAACACGATGCACGACAATCGTATGTGTTTATATTTAATGAACTTCGTTTACAGTTTCAATATCTAACCAAGGAGACTTTTTTCAGTGCAACTTATTCTACGAAGTGATATTATTTTCTTGGCGATGAAACCGCAATACATGGACATCGCTTTGAAAGATTTACATATTTCGGCAAACGAATGGACGTTTAGTAAATTAGTCGTATCAGTGATAGCTGGGTTGTCATTGGAAACTTTACATGAAGTATGTTCATTGTATTTTGGCATGTTGAAGATGGAATTCCAATTTGTACGTTAATGTTATCTTTTCTGTAGAAACTGCGACCAGTATTATACGAATATCGTTTGATAAAAGCAATTCCAAATACAGCTTTACTCGTCGGTTCTGGATTCACCTGTAAGTTTGTGATTTTATTGAAAAAACTCATTAGAAATATGGTACTGATTGCGTTGAAAATTGCAGCAATATGTCCTGATCCTGGTGCCACCGAAGACGACATACAATTAATAATGAAAATCATGGGAGCCGGTGGTCTTTACGAAATAGTACCAGAAAATTTAATGCATGCTATGTCTGCTCTAGCTGGAAGTGGAATCGCATATGTAAGTTATTAAATAAATACCCCTATCAGTGGCTTCGGAAAGTGGGGTACAAGGGGTGCATTGCACCCTCCCCCCAATTCTGGCGGGGGTACAAAGTATCAGTTGCAGTTGCACCCCCTCCCCCCTCCCTCCCAATTCCATCAGATAAGGATTTTCGAAGCATTAAAACATGAAAAAAGGGCCTTTTTGGGGCATTAAACATTCAATTTTTTCGAAGCTTCGCCCTCGCTTCGCTCGAGCATGAATTTATGAGTCATTAGTGCAAAAAAAGGTTCCTTTTTGCCCCCTCTCCCGAAAATCCTTCTGGTATTCCAAATTTTTGTACTTACCTTGCACCCCCACCCCCCAAAGCTTACGACGCCACTGACCCCAATCGAAAGTCAATCGTTAAATTACTATCATTTGTTCAAAGATTTTCAACGTAATCGAAGCACTATCCGATGGCGCTGTGAAGCAAGGCGTACCTCGTAATTTATCGTACAAAGTTGCGGCACAAACTGTACTGGGAGCTGCTCAAATGGTTTTACAAACTGGAGAACATCCTGGTGTTTTGAAAGATAACGTGTGTTCTCCAGGTGGAACTACGATTTGTGGAATACACGCTTTAGAAGAAGGTGGCTTAAGGTAAGATTATAATCTGAAATTGATATTGTGATATCATACTATTGTATTTTTATCCACGACATTACTTTTTAGGGGCACACTAATCAACGCACTCGAAGCAAGTACTCAAAAATCAATCGATATGGATAAAAAGAAATAAACGTATCAACTATTCGTTCCTATCTCTTCTCTGTTACCTCAGTGTTTTTAGATATTAAGTGATCTTGTGCTTGTTGTCAACATATTGTATTAATCTACATTAAACTACTTCAGATTTACACGCCAATTTTTATACAAATATTACATCAGATATGTACAATACTTCACTCGATCAGATACGTATGAAGTAAAAAACTAGACGAAAGTCGTTCAAAGGTCAGCAGTATCTGTATATTCAACGCATCTTGAAGGGTCGGTGGGGAAATACTGTTGGCATTTGGTCATCAATCTTTTCAAAGCTTGGATATATTTACGTTGAGTTTCGTCGTTTAACACGTGAGCGACATTTTTGGAGAAAATTTTCTCTCTTCCGGTACGAGCGTGGATACCGACCATAGTTACACCAATGGGCCAAGGAGCATTACCGATAGCCATTTGTAAATAAGCATCACTCGCCTGTAATATTAAAAATTAGTAAATATTTTTTTTCAAAGGTTATTGAGACAGATGAATGGAAATTTACGTTACCATTATGTAATTACGATCCAATAAATGTTTGACGATTGTGGTTAAACTGTCTAGAATATCTTCCGGTAGCTTTTTACTTTTCAATTTTCTAAATAATGGTTTTAAATAGATTTGTGTCTGGTTATACGTCGCCATGGCGAGTTTTTTTTTGGTGCCTGTTGTTTCTGAACCTGACAGACTATGCAATTGATTATTCCACATCTGTAGTATTAACTGAAAGAAAATGCGAGTGTTACAACACATTGTATCATATGAACTGAAAAAAACATCAATAATGTTTAATGTATATTACTTGTAAAAAAGTCAAAATTATCTCCATATCTAGAGCGCTATTTCCTCGGCCTAAATTTTCAGCTTTTTCTTGAACATCTTCGTACGTTTCCATAGGATTTTTTACATCAGCTTTGCTATCCTTCGATGTATCTGGATTACTTTGAGCCATGATCGCATCCAAGTAATCTTGATCTACCTTTTCCATAGCTTCTTGGAAATCGTTTCGTAAACCCTGAGCAAGTTACATTTTTGTGTGAAATGTGTTTCATCAAGTGAAAAGTGAAATATTGTAAATTTTACTTTGTTTGATTCCGGTTCCGATATTTCACATTTTCTCAACCGTTTGAAAGCTAGTAGTTCTGTTTCGCCAAATAACATAATGGGTTCTCCGCGTTCGCGTAACCTTCTGATGACTTCTTTACGAGGAAGTATCTGTTTATCTGTTTCGGTATCGTTTAATTCAGCATCTATGGATAAAGTGAATGATATGAGTTAGAATTTTACGTAACAAATAATCGACGTAATTTAGTAATGGGATCGTTACCATTGGAACTAGATTGGGCAACTTGGTCATCATTAACGTTCTTGCTATCGGATGTTTTCACATCTTCTTGCGTTTTAGAGTATAGTTCGGAGATCTTAAAGTATTTTCGATTTTCATTCTGAAATGGCAGTGAAAAAATTGATAAATAAACAAGACAGCTAGACATAATAACGGTTAAGGATACTTACTACGAGGTCATTTTCTTCGAGAAGCTTGCGCTTTTTCTCTATTTCAGCAGTTAAAGCAGCCAAATCCATCGTTTTTGGAAATTTTTCACATTTATTTCTTATTAGTTATTATTTACAAAAAAAAATTTCTGACAAAAACAAACACAATTTTTTGGAAAAGCTTGATTATTTATTTGTAAAAGCAACGTGACATTGATTGACGCGTTTTAGTTGAAAAAAAATGTCTCAAAAGTGTTACCAAGATGTCCAACGAAAAAACTGTTTTGAAAATTTATAATATTGTATTTTTGGTTTTTTTCACGTTAGTTTCGAAATTTTGTTAATTATTATTAATACCGATTATTTTTGTTTATTAATTAATAAAAATTCAAGTTAAATTTTAAATTTTTCTCACAATTTATCCAAAAAAATTAAATATGAGCTTTATTGGCAAATAAAAAAATTTATACCTACTCAACACCAAAAATGGTAAATATAATTTTTATTCAATTTTTTTCAGTGTTTTGAAATTGTTTTGATTTTAAAATTTTAAAAAATGAAATAAAGGTTGAAAAATTGACTAAATTGAAAGACGATTGCATAAATGTCATAAATAATTTTAAATAATCACAAATCCTAAATATTTACCTATTTGTTGGAATTTTGCAAATAGCGCTCCTATCACCGTACTACTGTACTTTTTCAGAAATCTATTTGGCAACTCTGCTGACTCATCCGGTTTCCTTCCATTTTGTATTTGGAAGTTTCACATTTTGTTCCATCAAATCCATCACGCGTTCGCGCCTTCTTTCAGTTCTTTTGCAGTCGCGTCGCAGTTCGTATTTGGAAGCTATATTTGGTGATGGAAGATGCGTTTCTGTTTTGAGATTTCGCGTGCTCGTGTTAACGTTTTGACGGTTATATGATTTTGTTCGAGTTTTATGAAATGTGAGTACCTAATATTTCAGTAATTACCTCTAAATAATTCGTATGAAAGGAAACTCGTTCCTTTCAGTGTTTCTTTTCGCGAAATCGTAGATGTCAATATGGCATATTGAAATCGTCTCTCAAAATGTCTTCGTTTCTGGCACCCGATCGACGGTGTTTCGTTTTATTCGTCACGAAAGTGAATAATTTTTAGTAACAAATCTATTACTATCAGGTATAATTTTCCTATTAAAATAATATCGAATCTCCAGCGATTTCTCATCTTTCCGTAGCTCCTAATGGCGGTTATTTTGTGTATGTGTATGTGTATGTGTTACGTAAACTAATCTGTGATCTCCTGTAATAATATGTATGTGTGTGGTTGACTGGTTGTGTTGTGCTGTCGTACGTCGTAGTAATCGTAGTGGTGTCTTGTTCTGATGTGTTTTTTCGCGCGAAATTTAGGGTTTTTTTTTACCGCGTTGTGTTCCGATGGTCATTGTTTAGTGTAGACGATTTTTCAACTTTTAATTAAATTAACTTGATTTTTGTGGCCATTTTAGATTCGGTTTAAAATGCATAAGTGGCCGTTGTGTTGTAAGGATTTCGCGTCAATTTTCTCGTATCCATTGTGTTGAGTGTCCGGCCAGTGGTGCTTTCCGTTCATCATGTCCATCATTGCTCGTTCTAATCATCTAATGGGTAAGTAAAATCGTTTGATTTTTTTCCCAGTCGTGTTATATTGTTATTGCATGGTGCTTACTGCCTACTGGCAAGAATGAGGGAAACCAGAAAATACAGGGCGTCTACTGGATCGTAAAACATGAAAATAGTATGAATTTTGTTAATAATTTTTCAATCGATGGAGTGATTTTTAATGATTTTTCAACTTTTATGTTTTATAAGAAATTTCCGCCTTCGCTTCGTTAATGTAGGGCTTCTGTCTTCTTTTTTTTTTTGAAGTATTGTTAGTAGTGGTGGAACGGTGGTTTTTACTACCGGTTATAACCGGTAGTTTTGCTAATAAACTACCGAAGTGTCGGTAGTTTTTTTTAGTCGAAAACTACCGGTTATTTTTGAAAACTACCGGTAGTTTAACTCGTACATTTCACCGTAATTTTGGAAAACTTTTGCCGGTAGTTTTGCAGAAAAAAAAATAAAATCTCAAAAAACAAGTATCTACAATACAAGAATTTTTTAGTTTTCGAACAAAAATGTTTCTAAAATACTGAAAAATAACAAAAAACCGATAATTACTTTTTTTTCTTTCTGCAAAATTACCGGTACTACCGGCGGTAGTTTTTCAAAACTACCGAAAACTACCGGTGGGAAAAACTATCGAAAAAAAAACCACCGGTGGGGAAAAAAAAACTACCGTTCCACCACTAATTGTTAGGTAGGTATTCGACTTTTTCAGTCAAAATATCACAATTCTTGAGTTTTTTGTTTGGAATTACCAATCTTGTAAACATTCTATTTTATAATTTGTCATGAATGGGTGAAGTCCAATTCGTTACCTTCGTTTAGAATTGATGAATTTGAATTTGATGCTTATCTAAACCTTTTCCAGATAGTACTGAAATATTCAGAAAGGAGTCGTGAAAAAAGTGCTTGAAATTTCCATTAAAACGAGCATACGCGAGGGAGATTTTTAGGCAGATTTTGAGCCAGAAACATTATATAAAAATGGCCACCAAAGCGTAAAAGTAGCATGCATTTTCAATTTCGAGATCCAGTAGACACCCTGAAATGGCAAGATTTTAATAATTTTACTATGCACCTAGGTAAAGAAAGAATTTTTAACAATTTTCTTTGAATTTGTTTAACGAAAGATTTCCTTCCAATGTTTTTCAACATTAATTTCTTGTAAAAATTTCCTCCGCCCTCGCTTTGTTCGGGCAGGCCTTGCATCTTCTGTTTCTTTGATGTATGATTAGGTATTCGATTTTTTTCAGTTATATACCTCATCTCATAATTTTGATTTTTCTGCCTGGCTTGCCTTAATGTTTCACTTGCCAATACAATGCTATGATTGAATGAAACCAAATTCTTCAACATCGTTGAAAATTCGACAAATTTTATGCTTACCTAAAAATTGTTCTGATTTCTTTTGGATTACCTATAGAATATTCATGTTCGTCTCTTTTTTTGTGTGTGTGTGTGTTTGATAAGTATTTCCATTTTTAGAAATTTTCGCCTTCAATTTCGTCATGCTAAATGATTTTCTTTCTGACGTTCAGAAGTTTGATAAATTTATATAGATATAAAAATGTCCCAACATTCATCCAAAATATCTGTAACATGTGTTTGAAATTTCTATTTTTTTAAATTTTCATCTTCGCTTCATTCAGATTGAATAATTTCGTTTCCCTAAAATTTAATGACTTAGGTACATTTCGACTTTTTTCCCTGAGTGTTCGTGGATGTTCGTAAAAAGTCCACAAAATTCACTTCAAGAGCATTCGTTTGGTGTTTGAAATTTTCGTTGGGGTCAAATTCATCGAAAAATTACGTAGAATACAACATTTTGAGAAAGAGAGGGTAATTAGAAAAAAATTGTAATCTTTCGGTTGTAAAAATGTTAGTGAAGAAGAATGATGTGTTTTCAAATCATGTTTTTTCAAAGCTCTGAAGAAAAGTTCTCCAATATTCGGTCAGAAGGTTCTGCTAATGTTCTACCTGTTGATTTTGAGAATATTTCACGTGTGCCTTGAATGTTTTTATTTTGTTTGTCAACTCATATTATTTTTTACCGAATAATTAACAGTATTTTATCACAATGAAAGTCCCATAAAAGTTCATGAAATTCCCTATAAAACGAGTAGATACATATTATACAGGGTGTTCCATGAATCGTCTGCCAAACATATTTTTTTGGATATAACCGGGTACCACTAAAAAAAAAACTTGAGATGAACATGTTGCCTAACTTGAGGATTTAAGGGGCAAATGCTACTTCTAAAAAAATTACGCCAAAAAAATTTTTTAACCGTGGGAATGGATAGTACTTTGAAAACTGAACAAATTTTCACTATATGACTTGTTGCCTAACTTAAAAATTGAAGGGCTACAAATTTTTTTTCAAACATTTTTTTTTCAAACATTTTTTTTTCTGATAAACTAATTAAGGGAATGGATAGTACATTGAAAGCAGAAAAATTTTTGTTCTGTACACTTTTTGCCTAACATCAAAAATGAAGGGGCCAAGGGTCATTTAAAATTGGGAAAATTCGAAAAATTTTTGAAGCCCACGTATTTTGCGCGAGCCGTAGCCCCTTCATTTTCGACGTTAGGCATAACGTGCACAGAATAAAATTTCTTCAGTTTTCAACGTACTATCCATTCCCTTGATTAGTTGATTTTTTAAAAATTGTTTTTGAAAAAAAAATTTTGTAGCCCTTCAATTTTTGAGTTAGGCAAAAAGTCATATAGTGAAAATTTGTTCAGTTTTCAAAATACTATCCATTCCCATGGTCAAAAAAATTTTTTGACGTGATTTTTTTAGAAGCAGCATTTGCCCCTTAAATTCTTGAGATAGGCAACATGTTCATCTCGAGGTTTTTTTTTAGTGGTACCCGGTTATATCCAAAAAATATGTTTGGCAGACGATTCATGGAACACCCTGTATGTAAGGATGGAATCTTTTTTGATTTAATTTGAAGTAAGAAAAGTGGTACGAAAACGACAAGAGAAGAACTATAAAATAGCAGATCTAGTAGATACCTTGTAGGTAATGTCTAAATATCATGATATCTTTTTCTTGTCGAATGTTCCGTGTTACATTTATTTCGTCGTTTTTGGTAACCATTTTTTCAAAGTTTTTTCAATATAATACCGTCATTTTAGCTTGAAAAAAAAACCAGCCCCCAAACAATTAGCATTATTACGGGAAGTTTCAGTAGGGTATGTGCATTTCAACATTCCCAAACTTCCCTTTGGAAAATAGGTGATATTTTGAAACTTAATACTTTCACTACCTATTGAATTCTATTCAATAGGTAGTGAAAATAATGATTTCAAAAATGGGTAGTGAAAAAGTAGCAAATTCAGTCAAAATTTCAAGAAAAAGTGGTAAAAAAATAAGAAAACGAGAAAACGCAAAATTTTTGGTGAAAAAAATTCAAAAAATGTCCATTTTTGATGAAAAGTATAAAATGCGTTTCTTTTTTTATAATTTTGAGTTAAAATACAGAATTTCTTCCAATATGAAATGTTTTTGTTACAAATCTGATTTCGATGATTTTTTTGGGGGTGGGAGGGGGGGGGGGGGGGTCAAAAAATCCAAATGCAACAATAAGATATAAGTTGTACGAAAAAATACGATGAAAAGTACGAAATTTTGTTTTCCTCAAGTAGTAGACACCCTGACATACGAAAAAAAAGTTGAAAAAAAAAAATTGTGGAGCATTAAAAAACGAACAATTTTTATTATTTACAATTTTTCCCCTGGACGTCATTGGAGGGGGGACTGGGGTCTTCGAAATTTTTTTTTTTGGAAATTTCCCATCAACACGAGTTTAGAGTGTCTAACGGTCCTGAAAAGTCAAACTGGTCGAGAAAAGTGAAGCTTTTGCCCCCAAGTCATGCAAAGTAAAAATTTTGGGCTCATTTGACTCAGAAGTCAAACTTTTTCAAAAATTGGAAAAAAATCCAGTCACTGAGTATTCATTTTCTCAAAAAACTGGAAAAGCCAGGGAATTTTTGAATTTTCTGTGGAATTTTTTGAAAATCAGGGTGTCTTAACAGGTCCTTCCGGTCCTTATATTGAGCAAAAAGTCCTTCCCATTTTTTTAAAAATTTTGAGACTCACCCGCCAAAAGCTAAAATGAATCACTAATATTTGAAACGTCGTTAGTGGCAACACTTCAAAAATTTGCTTTCTAGTATTATTAATCTTTATTTTTGTTTTTTATACTTATTCCGGATACAGACATCATAGCAGGTCACTTTTTTAGGGTGTTTGTCACTTTTTTCGACATTGGTCACTAAAAGTCACTTTTTTCCTCCCAATGTCACTTTTTTCGCATTTTCAAGCAAAAATTCAAATTTTCACGCAAGAATTGCTATTTTTCACAATTCTTGAAAATAAAATTAAAAGTTGATAATGATTTTTCAAAAAAATTTTGCCTTCGCTTCGCTCGGGCAGTATTTCAATAATTATATTTATAAATTTGAAGAAATTCTGTTTTTTTTAAATCAGAAATGTTATTGATTTTCAAGTCAATTCCCCATTTGACAGAATAATATCAGTAATTTTGACTAAAATAAATCTATCAAACAATCGAAATGTCATAGATTTTCAAATAAATTCATTTCACTGATTCAAAAAGGCACAGTTTTACGATAATTAACTGATTTTGATTTAGAGAGTAGATACCTAATACCTACCTATATAGGTCATATATTAATTGTTTGTTCCAAAAATCTCGTTATTTTTCAAGTTTTCTTTGCTCAAATCTGTATAGTTGAATTAATTATGTATATCTGCCTCCTAAAGTGCCACTAAAAAAATTTGATTCTTAGATTACCTAATTTTTTCATTGAATTTTGACCCCCTCTCCACATTTTTTCTTGAATTCCTCAACCCTCTTTTTTTAGCTATAGTGGTGGTGAAATAAAAAACTAGAACTTTTTACGAATTCCGGACATTTTTTGAAACTTTTCAACATTAGAATTCGGCAACACTGTGTGTTACAACCGCAATGAAATATTTATTTTTTTATAGTTTTGACGAAGGAATTTAATAAAATTATTCACGTCGTTTCAGTTTATCTTTAAAATGATTGCAGGGCACTTCAAAAAAATAATTGCCCCCCCCCCCCATCTAAAAAATGAAATTTTGGTTGCCATTTTTGCTCATTTTTTGATTACTTTTTGGTTACTTCTTGTTCGAAAAAAACGAAAAGTTACTTAATTTTGATAGAATTTCGCTATGATACCTGGAATGAAATTATTCACGCCGTTTCAGTTTGATTTATCTCATTGAAATGTTTGCAGAAAACTAAAAAAAATTTGATAGAATTCGCTAATCCCCCCCTCCAAAAAAAAATTTTTTTACTGTAAAAAAAATTCACCCGAAAAAAAATCGATTTTTGGTTACTTTTCGTTACTTTGGTCATTTTTTGGTCACTTTTTTTCTTCGAAATTTCGCTATGATGCTTGGGATAAGTATTATTTTCATTCTTACTCATTGTAAAATTTCTTATTCTTTTTTTTCGAATAAAATTTTAAGAAGACTTCTTACAATTATTGACATGGTATCCATTCTCTGGAAAACCGGGAAAAGTCAGGGAATTTTGGTGGTCTGGAAAAGTCAGGGAATTTTGGAATTTTTTCTGGAATTTTTAGAAAATACCCCCAAAAAAGATGAATCATTTGGAAAAGTGTTTCTTTGTTTTTTTATTATGAATTTTTCAAAAAATTCGCCCTCGCTCCGCTCGGGCCGGATTATTACATCTTTTATCTAATTTTTTATTCGTAATTTTTTGTTGACCGTAATGTACATGCAATAAAATTGATACTGAAAATGCATGTATTTATTCAAAAAAAAATTTCCCCTCGTTACGCTCGGGGTACTTTAAACTCTTTCTTTCTACAAAATTTATTTAAAATTTCAAGTTTTTTGGAAACTTATTTTTTACTGAGCTGTGCTGAGAAAGAAATGCCATGATGCCCTTCACCACGATGTTGAAACAAAAGGAGCGGGAATAGAACTTACAGAATTCAAAATTATTGGCCATTTTTTGAAAAATATGAATGAGGAAAAAGTGGAGAATTTTCATCTTTTGAAGATATTTTTTCACAAAAATTTTCGCCCTCGCTTCGTTCGGGGGCTTAACACATTTCTGTGTTTTCCATAAAATAATTTATATTTTACCTCCTCATTGACTTTTTATTTATTGGTACTTAGGTACTAAAAATGGCAGAGGATTACGTGAATTTATAAATTTGAGGCATGTGTTTTTCATGAGAGGGGGGGGGGGGCGATAAAATGTGAAGAAATTTTTGAATTTTTTAGCCCGGAAAATCCGAATTTTCATTCGCTTGATTTGTAGGACATCCCTGACATAATTTTTTTCATTTTTCAAACTTAATTTTGCGTTGGAATACTTGGTTTTTTCCTTTTAATTTGACATTTTTTCTGTAGGTAATCAATTCAAATTTTTCAAATTATTGTGGCGAGGGGGTGTTTAGGTGGGCTCAAAAATTTTCAGAATTGAATTTGAATATTTTTTTTTGGCTCGAAGAGGAGCATCTAAAAATCTCGTAAAAAGTATCTAGTAAATTCGAAAAAAAATCGTTTGACCGCATGCATTTTATATCATTCTTATGAGAAATTTCGGGATGTAAGTACATCATGTGAAAAATTAACCCCCCCCCCCCCCCCCACCGTTAACGAATATCATATTTAAAAGGTCTGGAAAAATTCGAAAAATTGGTCTGTAAAACCTGGAAAAGTCAGGGAAAATCATTTCTGAAAATATAGTGGACACCATGATTGAAAAAAAAACAAATAATTATTTTTGTGGTGTTTATTTTCCAAAATTTGTTTGAGTTATCGATTTTTTATTTTTTTTTTGAAGATGGAAGGTCCTTCCGAGGTCCTTTCCATGGATTTTTGGAATTTGTTAGACACCCTGAAAATCCAAAATAAAGGGATAAATCATTTAGAAAATTTTTCTTTGCTTATTTTATTATAAATTTTTCAAAAAATTTTACCCTCGCTCCGCTCGAGCCAAATTATTAGGTACATCTCTTATCTAATTTCTTTAATCTTTTTTTTTATGGTTTATTTATTGTCACCTTACAGCTAAGCTAAATAGCGACAAATACACAACAGATATATCATCTAGATTAAATTAACAATATGAATAGAAGTTATGAAGTTGATTACATTTTGAAAATATAAAATTGATATTTAAATGCATATCTTTATCCATTAAATTATAAATTGTTCAAAAAAATGTTTCCCTCGCTATTTTCGGGGTAATTTACGCTCTTCTTACAGAATTCATTTAAAATATAAATTTTTTGGAATCTTATTTTTCAATGAGCTGTGATGAGAAAGAAATGCTATGATGCCCTTTACTTGATCACGACGTTGATAGAAAAGGGGAAGGAATGTCACAGAATTCGAAATTATTGGCCTTTTGTTTTGGAAAATCTATTGGTATGACAGGTGAGAAGGAGGTATGTCATAGGCTGAAAAAATAAACGGTCATTTAAAAAAAAAAAAAAAAAGAAAGAAAGAAAAGGGAAAAGTGGTGAATTTTCATCTTTTGAAGATCTTTTTTCGCAAAAATATTCTACTTGCTTTTCTCGGACTCGACACATTTACTTACATATTTTAACGAAATGATTTGTATTATTTTACCTCCTTATCGATTTTTTTATTTATTGGTACAAGCTGAAACGATTTACAGGGAATTGCGTAGATTTATAAATTTGAGGTACGTTCTTTTGGAGAAGGGGGACGATTAAATGTAATGAAATCTTTGAATTTTCAGCCCGGAAAATCCTAATTTTAATTCGCTCGATTTGGTTAACACCTTTGCTTAATTTGTTTCATTTTTCAAAACTGTATAATTTTGCTTTGAAATGGGTACTTGGTTTTTCCTTTTTATTTCAATTGTTTTCTGAAATCAATTCATAAGTTTTCAAATTTTTGTGGTGAGGGAGAGTTGGGTGGGTTTAAAAATTTTTAGAATTAAATTTGAATGGTTTTTTTGTTTTTTAATCTTGGGATGAGGATCTAAAAATCTGGTAAAAAGTAGTAATTTTGAAAAAAAAACTCGTTAGACCCCATCCATTTTGTATCATTCTTCTGCAAAGTTTTGGAATACAAGTATGTCACGCGAAGAATTGCCTGCCTCCTCTTGGTTTACGAATATCATATTTAAAAGGTGCTGGGAAATTTCGAAGAATTGGTCTGGAAAACCTGGAAAATACAGGGAAATCATCTCTAAAATATTTTAGGCACCCTGAAAATTCACGGAATTTTGAAATTTTCGCTGGGATGTTGTAAAAATCCAAAAGAAATATAAGTCATCTAGAAAAATGTTTCGTTGCTTATTCTATTTTAAAATTTGTCAAAAATTTTCAAAAGGATGCCCATTCTCTGGAAAACAGGGAAAAGTCAGCAAATTTTGGAATTTTCTCTGGAATTTTTCGAAAATCCAAAAAAGGATAAATCATTTGAAAAGTGGTTTCTTTGCTTATTTTATTTGTTATGAATTTTTCAAAAAATTTCGTTCGCCCTCCCCTCCGCTTGGGCAAAATTGTTGATATCTTTTTGTCTGTGTTTTTTATTCATTATTTATTCAAAAATGTATGTTTTTTGTTCATCTAAATATGAATTATTAAAAAAAAAATTCTCACTAACCGCTAGGGGTAATTTACAACTGTTTTTCTATAGATTTATCTAAAATCCCAAGTTTTTGGAAACTTACTTTTTAATGATCTGTGATGAGAAAGGAATGCCATGATGCCCTTGATCATAGGATCCTGAAAAGAAAGAGGAGGGAATGGAACAAAATTCGAATTAGTGCCATGTTTTTGAAAATATGTAAGAGGGAAAAGTGGTGAATTTTCATCTTTTTTAAGATCTTTTTTTTCGCAAAATTTTCGTTCCTCGCTTCGCTCGGGCTCAACACTTTTGTGTGTTTCCATAAATGATTTATAGTTTACCCCATTGACTTTTTCATTTGTTGGTAAAAACTAAAAAATTGCAAAGGATTGTGTGAATTTTATAAATTTCGAGCCATGTGTTTTTTGTTAACTTTTTTGTGTTTGGGGGAAGAGGAGATGAATATAAAATTTTTGAACTTTCAGCCCGGGAAAATCTGAATTTTTATTCGCTGATTTGATTAAGACACACCTGGCATAATTTAAGTATTTCATTTTTCAAAACTTAATCTTGCGTTGGAATGCTTAGTTTTTTCTCTTTTTCTTTTAAATTTTTTCTGTTGGTAAAAATATTCAAATTTTAAAATTTTTGTGGTGAGCGGAAGTTGGGTGGACTCAAAAATGTTCATAATTGACCTTATTTTTTTGGGCCTGAAGAGGAGCATCTAAAAATCTCGTAAAAACTATCTAATAGTGAGTTTGAAAGAAAAAAAAATCGTTACACCTCATGACTTTTTACATCATTCTTACTGGTGCCAAATTTTTGGGATGTAAGTACATCACGTGATAAATTCCCACCTCTCCCTCCCCTTCGCCCTTGGTTTACGAATATCATATTTAAAAAAAAAGGTCCTGGAAAAATTTGGAAAACTGGTCTGGAAAACCTGGAAAAGTCAGGGAAAAACATTTTTGAAACATAGTGGACACCCTGTAAAAAAATTCAATTTTTTATTTTTTATTTGTAATTTTTGAGTCAGTGTGGGACACGGGGGATGCGGATCGAGGAAGTAAGTTCATGATCGAGCTCAGCACCCTCGAATTAGTAGAAATTGGTATGACACGTGCTATTTTCATTTTTTTGCATGCGTGTTCTCAAAATTGAGGAGCTGGGAGAGCACTAAAGGGTCGAATCACAAAAATAAGCAAATATGCGAACTCATAAACAGATTCATTTAGACCTAACCGATCTCGAGATATAGCCTTCACAGTTGATCCATTTTCGTCGCAAAAAATTACAAGGGCCACCTATGCTCCCTGATGGATTAGGATCGAAATGAAGATGGTTCCTTCATTAGATCATCAATGGGAACCCGTAAAAAATTTTTGAGCGAAATTGGAAGACCCAAGGTCAAAACCTGGTCGAGTTGACATGAAATGAGCCCATAAAAATAACTGATGTTTTATTCGTGGATTTTTTATTCACTGGAACAAGCCGAAAAGATTGCCGTGGGCTTTCCCTGGAAATTTATGAATTCGCGGCATGGGTTTTATATTTTTTGGGAGGAGATGATTGACTTGTAAATAAATTTTTTGAATTTTTAGTTCTGAAAAATTCCCTCATCCGAACTTCTACTCGCATGATTTTGAATGGACACCCTGACTGACATGATTTGTTCATTTTTCAAACTTCATAAATAATTTTGTTTATTTTCTTTTTTAGTCGATTTTTTTTGCTATAGGTAAATTCAAGTTCTCAAGCAGGGTGTCTACAGGTCGCGAAAGTCGCGAAAAAGTCGTGAAATTGACCAAAAATTCATTTGAAGTCGCGAATTTTTTCTAAATTACTCAATTTTTTTTTCTCTTTCTAAAACAAAAAATTAAGACATTTCAATCTTACAAGTCGTTTTATAATCATAAATTTAACTTTTTCTTCGCTTTTTTCCCAGACAATTGAATGATTTTTAAAGCGAAAAAATGTCCTTCTGGGAGACCTTAGAGCGATCACGATTGCAGTTTTTCAAAAATTTTCGATTCTTTTGAAAGAGAGGACATCGTGTCCATTCTCTAAAAAATCTAGAAAAATCGAAGAATTTTGAAATTTTCACTGGGATTTTTTGAAAATTCAGAAAGAGAAAACATTTGAAAATATGTTTTTTTGTTTCTGTTTTTGTAATAATTTAAGTTCTTCAAAAAAAATTTTGCTGGGGTCAAATAATCATATCCTTATATTGGTAGTTTGCTATCTTAAACTTCCCATGATTTTTTTTTCCTTCAATTTTAGGTTTCAGAATCCGCGAAGTTCCCGCCCCTTATCAGTCCATCCCAGGCTTTTGAAATGCGCAATTAACATCCAACAATAAATATCCATTCTAACATGATTTTTCGTAAAAATGCTCACCCTCACTTGCTCGGGCAGTAACATAAAATAACCCTCGGTTAGAAAATTTTATTAAAAAATTGTCTTTGTTTGACGTTTTTTTCATTTGACCCTAGTTTTGTTTTCAATGTTCCATCCCGAGCTGTACATTACGAGAATAAATTAATTCTGCGCCTCCATTCTTCTTAAATGTTATAACGTTTGATTCCTCATGCCCAATGGAGTGGAAATTTAAAAAAAATGTTACTTTTTCAACCAATTTTCGGGTTCGTTCAGGAAATTTTGAAGTTACGTTAATGTGTTTCATTTTTTCATTATTTCGATTTAAAGTTCATATTTCCTTCCGATTTGAAATTTTTCCCGTAATAAATTTTGATCTTTTTGGATTTTTTTTGGGCGGTGGGGGTCCAAATTGAGAGGTAGCATAGACGTAGATACCATGAATAAAAAGTCCGCGAATTTTTGGATTTTAAAAATCTGTTTAGACGAGACCACCTTGTCAAGTTTTTGTGTCGGGGAGTGGGGAGGGGCTAAAGTTTTGAAATTTTTTTTCAGAATTGAATTTGTGAGGTCGTTTTTGTAGTTTGGTAAGCGGAACTTGAAAATCTTGTCCCTCTTGTGGAGAAGTAGTGATTTTTTGAAAAAAAATCTTTAGACTATCATGGTAAAATTAAAATTTTTTGAAAAACTGGTCTAGAAAATTTGGAAAAGTCAGGAGATGTCATTTCTGAAATGTTCGCGACACCCTGATGCACTCTCTGATAGATTTCGAATCATATCTGTTCGAATTTTGTTTTTCATAAAATTCGAAGTCAATGTGTTTATTGTGATTTTTTTTTAAAACTATAAATTTGTTTGAAATTTTTTGTAAAATTGATTGAGAGGGGGTTGCCCATAGAAAAAGTCGAAAAAGTCATTCGCAAAAGGGTCAAACAAGTGTGAGCTTTTTACTCATAAATTTTGTTAAACCACCTGAAGAAAGCTCAGTTTATGTCGTACGTACCCCCGAGTCCTATTTTTTATTTTGTGTTTTCGTCTAAGGCTAGCAGTGACACTAGAAACTGATCCTTTCACTCTGCGATCTCGGGGAAAATAGTTTCTCCTTTTTTTATGGGGAGGGGGGGGGGGGGGAGGGGGGGGGGGGGGGAGGGGGTGTGAAAATGTTTGGCGCGTTAGAAAGGGGGGGGGATACACTGACCAGCCAGCAGCAGAATAGTGCAAACCCATACCCTCAGAGGTCACTCAGGTCACTCACTATCGCGTATCGTATACCCTATCACCGTTACGCTATCCCCTGACACGGGCAGTAAACTATTTATCTTCTTCAAACATAAAATAGCTCACTTTTAGAAAATTTTTGTGAAAAATTGCCTTTTTTTAAAATTGAAGGCGTATTTTCTTTTGTGCATGAAATTTTTTTTGTGATTCATTTGATCTCGTTGATTTTTTTGCGTGGGGGGGGGGGGTTCACATTGAGAGGTAGATACTAGACACATTACAAAAAGTCGCGAGATTTGATTTTGAAAAATCGGTAGACACCCTGTTACAAAAAATTTATATCAAAGGTGATGTTTAAACAAATTCTTAGCTTCACATTCAAAAGATGTATCCCAGAAAAAATTTCATATTCTAAAATTGATGAGCCACTTTTGTCTGTTAAAACTTGAATAATTCACGATTATATGAAAACGATCGAGTAGTGGACTGTACATATTTTATTTTACAATATATTACATTCGATGCAACATATTCATTTGAAAGACCTAACGATACTAAATAAAAGAACAAGAATATCTCTCATAGAGAGTAAATCAGATGAGAATAGGCGATAATAAAAAAGCATTTGACAACGAATGCAGGTAAAACTTACTACATTATTTCTTATCAAATACACACGAAAATTACAGTTTATACGTTAACATTGTCCTTGAATACATATTCTGGAAGAATTTTTTTTGAAGTTTTGAGATCAAAAATTCAATTTTTCAATAAAATAACTGGGTATTTTTGAAAATTACTCGTACATTGCATTAGCGGGGTGCCTAACAAGTCCTTCCGGTCCTTCCGAAGTCCTTATATTGAGTAAAAAGTCCTTCCCATTTCAAATTTTGAGACTCATCCGCCAAAAGCTAAAATAAATTACTAATATGAGACGCAGCCAGGGATACCCGACCATATGTCGGAAAAGTAAATTTCGAGAAAAACGCAAATTAAGAAAAAATGACCAAAAATATGGAAAATTTTTTTTATCAATTTGTATACTATGAACCCTCTACTTTCATATGAGAATAGGTTCAGGTCCCAAAAGTGTCATCTTCTTGGTTAAAAAACGAATTTTGCTGAAGGCCTCTGAGAAATTAAAACCATACCATATGTCGGAATTTTATAAAAATATGTTAAAATTTACAACTTTCATTATTATTGAAACGTAGTAGTGTTCAACAAAATATCCGGATATCCAAATACCAAATACTATTTGGATTATCCGGATATCACACGGAAATTGCCGAACAGCTCCGAAAACATCCCGAAAACGGTTGAACTTTTCCGAGAGTTCCCAAATTCTTTCACGAACCCTCACAAAATTTAAAGGTCGATTATCGAAATCGAAAAATCGAAATTGAAGAATCAATTATCGAAATCGAAAAATCGAAATTGAAGAATCGATTATCGAAATCGAAAATTCAATTTTTTCCCGTTGAAACTCTTCATTTCGATTATCCGGATATTTGTTGAACTTGAACACTAATTTTCAAAGCATGATTTTCACCGTTTGGTTTGTAAAGTTGTTTGACTTGCACTATGATTTCATTTCTCCATGCACGTAATTACAGGTTCGTTTTAATGAACTACAGTGGTGTACGATTATTAAAAAAACAAATTTTGTACCAAAAATGTCATTATTTCTTGAAAAAAGATGATTCCCGACATATGGTATGGTTTCGATTTTCGATGCCGGCAACTTCTGGAAGGGGTCAATGACCTAAAGTGATGTAAGAGGACGTAAATAAACCATTTCCGATGAGAAAAGTCATTTACAGAACATGATTTTTTTTTATTCATTGAAAACAGTTTCAAATTTTGTTTTGCGTTTTTCTCATAACTTTGATTTTTGAAAATCATTTTTTGACAAACTTTGAAAAATGTACTACTTAAAGAGCCAAAAAAACGAAAAAAAATTTTCCGACATATGGTCGGGTATCCCTGGGTGCGTTTCATATTTGAAATGTCGCTAGTGGCAACTTTGTGTGAGATGATGAAAGATTATATGGGTGCCTGAAAAAAGTTTAGCTTTTGAATGTTCTTTTCTCCAAAAAATTTCGCCCTCGCGAATTTTATTTTCAAAATAATGGTACGAAACTTCTTCCTTTCGGGTCATTCCACGTCAGTTCGTACGCAAAGTGGTAAGGGGGGTCGGCGATTTTTTTCATTTTTTTTATGTGGGTATACCTCGATGAGAGATGACGAATGCCGCAAACCGCAGCTCTCAAAGTCTTTTTGGAGGACTGCCACGAGCATTTAAAGTTTTGAGGTAAAGTTGGATATGGTAAATTTCGAGCGTGGATACCTCGAAAACGGTGATGGGTTGAAAGTTGAAACTTGTTCTAATGTGTAGGGCCTTTGAAGAGCTTTTTGAGGATTTTTTTTAAATCAGTGTTGCCACTTTTTTTAACGCCAAAAATTAGCTGTAAAAGTTGAAGAATGGCATTTCTCTATCAAGTCGGGTCGTGCAAAAATTCTGAAAAAAATTCAGTAAAGGTACAACTTTACATGCTAATTAACATATTAAAAAATTGGTTGCACATATTTTGTATTTCGAGAAAACAAACATCTCAAAGATTGGAAGAAAATACAATTTTTTTTCTTCAAAGGTCGAACAATATTGCGGGGGGGGGCTGTAAATTGAATTTTTTTCATAAATTTCACACCATATTCAAGAAAAAATGTCGCTAAAAGCATTTTAACTGTATTCAACACCCGTTAATATGTTTTGAAAATGCCCCGACCAACAAACCCTTCTGATTCATCACAGAGAGTTTAATTGGGACTCAGAACGTAAATAAGCTTTACAACATCTGAATGAGTCCTAAAATGTATTCGCCACTCACCGTCATCAATAAAAAACTTTAAAACCTCTTAACTCTACGTTCGAAAAAAGTACAGAAACCAAAACAGTTGAAAAACATTCATAAAGCCATGAATAAACAAGTTTTTAAGGTATGTAACACATTTCATAATAGGGGGTGGAGTGAAAAAAAAACTTATCTTGGATTTCGACCAAATTTGGTGGGTGGTTTACTTTTGAGTGGGAGACGACCCAAAAAAAATTTGGCCCCCCCAGGCATGTGCAAGGTAAGGAGAACAGGGGGTGCCTCAAGTGCACCTCCTTTTGAAAAAAGCGCAGTTTTTTGTTGTTTTTTAGAAAATCAAAATCGGGCAAGAAGCCGTCACAAGCACTCTAAAGTTGCGATTCGAGTTTCTACAACTCCCTTAACCAGCGCCGTCCCTCCTCCGAATCAAAATCAGACTGCTACCAGGGGGTTCCAAAAGTTGCAGATTGCAATATTTCAATAATATAAATTTTTCACTAAGCTTGGAATGATTTTTTTTCATCAATTAATTGAGCGAAAATTTTTTTTTTCGATCACTAAAAGTAAATTTTGAAAAAAAATTATGAAAATTTTTGTGCACCATGCAAGCCAACAGCGAATCGTGTAAAATTCCAAATACAGAATTTATGCCAACTTTGAATTGATTACTTTTTCGCTGAAAATATTATGGATTTTTTTCACTCACTAGAAGTGAATTTCGGAAATTTTTTTTCGGAAAATCTTGTCATACCATGTAGCTAGTTAATAAATTCTACACTATAAATTTTACGTTAATTTTTCGAATTTACTTTTTTTATTGTTTGGAAAAATTCACAATAAATTTTGTTTTCATCATCAGAATTGAAAAGAGCATTTAAAATCTTTTTTGAAAGTTTTACGTCCAGTGCAGCCAGTAGCTAATGTGATGATATTCTAATATTACGACTCGAATGCATTTTTTTTTCATCAAGTAATTGGACCAAGTTTTTTCTTCCATCGAAAAAGTTATGGGTTTGAAAACATATCTTCACATCCGCATGCGACGGGGTTAATACAGTAAAATGCGTTTAGCGACATTACATTTTCTTTGAATATGGTGTGAAATTGATGAAAATAATCAATTACAGATTTCGACCTTTGGAAGAAAAAAAAATTGTATTTTCTTCCAACTTTGAGTTTTTTTTTCTCGAAAATACAAAATTGTGCACTCAAATTTTTTATATGTTAATTAGCATGTAAAGTTTTGTACTTGACTGAATTTTTCAGAATTTTTGACGACGACTTTAGAGAAATGCCATTCTTCTCAACTTTTACAGGCTAACTTTTGCGTTAAAAAAAGTATCACACTGATTTTAAAAAAAATCCTCAAAAGCTCTTCAAGGCCCACACATTAGAATAAGTTCAACTTTCAATCAACCCATCACCGTTTTCGAGGGTACCACGCTCGGAAATTTACCATTATCCACTTTACGCTCAAACTTTAATGCTCGTGGCAAGTCCTCCCAAAAGACTTTGGGAGCTGCGGTTTGCGGCATTCGTCCTCTCTCATCGAGGTAGACCACCGATTAAAAAATGAAAAAAACGCCGACCCCCCTTTACACTTTGCGTACGACTCGTGATGACCCTTTCCCAACCTTGCAATTAATATTTCAAGTGAAAAGATTGTCCTTTCCTCACTACAACGGAGTAACAATCTGGATTGCAATTTTTCAAAAATGTTTTGATTTTTTGGAGGAAATCCTGACGAGTCCATACTCCATAGATATTGTTTTTTTTTGAAAGTCCAAACAAACCCCGGAAAAAAGCACAAATTTTACCTATATGAATGTTTTAGATATCTGGTGCACTTTTTACAAAAATTTTCGCCTGTTCGCTCGCTTGAGGCCTCAGTGAATTTACTTTTTTTTCGGAAAATCATGGTAAAAACCTTCTCTTCCATCTTAAACAATGGAAATTTTTGAACAGAAAAAATTAATCCTCTAAATGAGTTTGAATTTTTTTTGTGGGGGGAGGTAACATATTAATTTTGAAAAGTCTGCTGAAGTCTTTCTTTTGGGGTTTGAGATTTTGTTAGACATCTCCTGATAGTTTTGAAGTGGGAGGGGACGGGGGGGTGTATTTTCTGTGATTTTAAAATCCGTTTCAAATTTACGTATTATGAATTTTGATATCAAAGCCACGAAAAGGTACGAATTTTGGTTTTTGGATTCCAGTAACATCCGAACTGTAAACGCATTTTTCCCTTATCGACTAAATGCTGTTCTGTGAAAGGACAACAAAAAAAAATCAGAATCAGGAAACCACTAGCTCAAGTGGACGGATTTGAGAATTTAATAATAAAAGTTGAAGATTCGGAACAGAATGTTCAGACCAAAGGATTGAGAAACAAGTAAATTCAAGACATGGTCACATCGGATTTTTTAAATTTTCGGAAAATCTGATTTTGGTACATGAGCAAAAATCATTTTAGGCCTTCATATCTGAAGAAAATGAATTTCGGGAGACTGAAATTTGCCTTTTCTATGTTGGAGAAAAATATTTTTTTCACTTCGATTTTGCTGACCAGAATCATTTTTATACGAATTTGCCGACTGAAAAACTCCCCCGAACTTCCATATACCTTTGCAACCATCCCAGAAAGCTGCAGTGATGAGAAAAAACAAGATGATCATCTAGCCAAAAATTATTTACCTATAATGAACAGAAATGAACTGAAGACTGAAGTTGGTAATCGACAATTAATCTAGTGTCTATTGGCAAGAGAAACAAGATAACCAGAAATGGGAAGAATTTCAACAGTTGCCTCTTTTCTTGATTTTTTAATCGAAATATAGAAAGAGGTTTCTTTTTTGGGCGAATTTAAAGCCATGGCATGTGAATGACAAGGAAAATATTCAGACAACAGCGAGAATTTTCTTTCAGATCCAGTCACGTTTGTATGGCACCGGCTTTTAGTTTTGACTCAAAAAATTAGCAGAAAAAGGAAGTTTCAGGGTGTCCATTCTCTGGAAACCGGGGAAAAGTCAGAGGTCCATTTCTAGTGGCCCTGCCCATAAAACGGATTTTGCAATGAACAACATATAGGATATTGTCTACGTTTTGCTCATTTTTCGTCGTATTGGCTGCTCCCGCTTCCCCCCCTTTTTAAAAAAAAACTTTGGGCAGCTGGTGAAACGGCAGCCCTGCCCATAAAACCGAAAGGGGTGAAACACATATTAAAGGATGTGCTACGTTTGTGCTGGTTTTGCTGCTATTCCCGACGTTTCGTGCTAACTCCCTTTACCCCTTCATCCCCTTTTTAAAAAAAAAAACATGGGCAGGGCTGGTGAAACGGTAGCCCTGCCCATAAAACGAGGGGGGGGGGGGGGTGAAACACATATAGAATGATTTGCTACGTTTGTGCTCATTTTTCGACTTTGGTGCTGCTCCCACTTCCCCCTTATGTTTTTTTAAATCACGTACTTTTTTTTTCAACCATGGGATGGATAGTACTTGAAAAATGAATAAAATTTTCATTACATGACTTTTTGCATGTAACTTGAAAATTGCAGGGTAAAAAAGATTTTGTTCAAAAAAAGTCTAAAAAATTAACTGATCAAGGAATGGATAGAGTATGTTTGAACTGAACAAATTTTGTTTGCCGCAGACTTCTTGTCACCTCAACATCAAAATGAAGAAGTCTACGGTCATCCTAAATTGAGAAAAATTTAAAAAAATTTCGAGCCTACCCGTAAGTTGGGTGAATAGAGTCAATTTTTGGCCCCTTTTTTTAAATGCTCATAACTTTGCTTAAAGTCGCTGGAAAAAATGTGATTCAAAAAAAAAAAGTGTTACAATTGGTTGATCTTTCAGCCTATTAAATTGTCCACTCCACTGCCTTAACCACCATTTTATATAAATTTTTTTGAAAATGCTGATTCTATTGGTACGTCAGTTTGGGGTAATAGAATCACTTATCGTTTTCTATTTTCGCCTACTGTAATCGACTCTGGGTGGAAAAGTCACTTTAAATTTTTAAAATAATCATATTTTGAAAAGACCTGTGAAAAAAAACCGCGGTAAAAAAGGTCAAACGCATAGCTTTTGAAATGAAACATTTTTTCTTAAAAAAAACAAGCAAAAAAAAAGTTGAAAATAAATTGAGAATATGATCAAATTTTTTTTTGGAATCGCATATCTCAGCTCTTAATCGCTGAACAGTCTGATTCCACACGGCCATTGTGATGAGTGACTAATGTACATTCACTAGGGCCACTTTCTTTCGAAGCTATATCAAATAAGAGAATGTTGAAAAACTGAAATTTTTTCTGTGGTTCTATTCACCCCTATTTTTTTTTACTTACTCCCCTTGTGGATGGAAAAAAAAAAAATCGTAAAATTTCACAGTAATAAATATTACAGCATTCAATCAGCACCAAAAGATTCGGGGAATAAAGGCTCTGGTGTGGTGATTTGGGGGTCATTTGGCCCTTGGTGGAACTTTGACATAATTTTTTATGCCATTTGACTTGTCTATGTGGAAGATGATTTAGAGCGGGGGGCAAAAACAATTTTTACCACACCCCCCGGTACGGGGGGCTCAAATACGTGATTTTCAACACATGCTAAAAATTCTATCATCGCGAGAGATTTCAACCGATTTTTTTTCAAACTTGGCACGTAGGCAGAGGTACTCGAGGGATTTTCCTTAAATTTTTTCAGGTTTTTTTCGACCGCTACGGTGGGGTCTCAAAATTTTTCAGATGATTTGAAATTTGATATTTTTTGGCTCGAAGAGAAGCATTCAAAAAATCTCGTAAAAAGTAATCTAGTAAATCGAAAAAAAAAAATCGTTTGACGCGCATGCATTTTATATCATTCTTATGCAGAACTTTCGGGATGTAAGTACATCATGTGAAAAATTACCTCCCCTCTCCCCCCCCCCCCGTTGAAACGAATTTCATATTTAAGAGGTCTGGAAAAAGTTCGAAAAATTGGTTTGGAAACCTGAAAAGTCAGGGAAAATCATTTCTGAAATATAGTGGACACCATGAAAATTGAGATGTGTGACATATGAACTACGTATGAGAATTTTCGTCAAAAATTCAGAAATGTTATCCAAACATTTTTGAGCAACTTTTGGGAGAATTTTGAGCCCAAAAATAGGATCAAAGTTCTGAAATTTTCCAAAAATTGGAATGGGACCTATTGAAATAGGGAAAAATTTCTTTCAAAAATTCAAAATTGTTATTTAAACCATTTTGAGCAACTTTGGAGATTTTGAGCCCAAAAATAGGATCAATTTCTGAGTATTTTCCCAAAAATTGCATGTGATTCTATGAAAGAGAGATAGAATTTCGGCCAACATTCAAATATGTCATCTAAACTAGTTTTGAGCAATTTTCAAAAACGTTGAGTCTCAAATTGAGCAAATTTTTTAGTATTTTCAAAAATTGGGAGGGTGTCACATGCCAATTTTTCGAAAAACTAAGAAATTGATCATGAATTTGGGCTCAAAAATTCTCAAAGTTTCTCAAAATGATTTTGGATAACATTTTTAAATGTTTGAGAACATTTTATCCTGATTTCAGTAGGTCACATTCCAATTTTTGGAAAATACTCAGAACTTGATCCTATTGTGGGCTCAAATTCACAAAAGTTGCTCAAAAATGGTTTTGGATAACCATTTTTGAATTTTTGACGAAACTTCTATACCTCGTTCAATATGTCACATCCCAATTTTTGGGCCAAATATTCAAAAATGGGGCTCAATTTAGGCTCAAAAAGGGTAAAAATTGCTTAAATTCAATTTTCCCCAATAATTTCGTTCTGCTTGTAAAATGTTAACCCATTTTGATAGGTTGTACCCAAGTTTCAGAAGTTTTTTGATAACTTAAATTATGATGAAAAGGGGTGAAAATCACACATTTTCTCAACTTTGAAATACCACCACAGCGTATTGTGCAAACCATTTTCCTTAAACTTTGGCTCATCGGATGCGGAATGAATGTAGGTATACACTTCGTTTGATTTTTTTTGCGCCCCAAACCACATGTCGCATACAGAGGCATTATTGTGCCAAAAATGGTCAAATTTGGCGAAAAATCGCACTTTGGGGGGCTAGCGCACCATTGCGCGAGTGGCCCAAGGGTTGTGACATATATTTGGAGTTGGGGGAGTGTCTGCTATCACACTGTGAAAATTTTTTTTGCGCCTGGTCAAGTTGAAAAAATGGGGGAAAAGAGGGGTTTTTAGGCACAGCTCCCTATTGTGCAAGGGCAAAAATCCAAAATACACTTTTTTCATACTATGGAACCCATACCCATAATAAGCCAACTGATTTTTTTGCGCCCCCAAAAAGCACACTGATTTCGATTTCTAGCGCACTTTTTGCCAGTTAATGCTAGATGTGTATAAGTATTTACCTACCAACCACAATTTTTAGCCCGCAACCTCAAGAATGGGGGAGGGGGTTCATTAGCTCCCCTGTTGGATCATTTATTAATTACCCATTTTACCGGAAATTTGGTAATCGAGTTGGTATTTTAGTAGCTTTGTATAGTAATTTGGGTAAAAATGTGAAAAAATCTGTTTGTGGAATAATTTGTTCTTTTCTAAGGACATTCCTTAGATACACTTGGGCATACTTTAACGTAGCATTTATTTAATATTTAGGTATATCTCTATCAGTATGAGAAAAGCACGAGAGGTTTTCAAAATTGTCTGAGAAATATGAAATTAGCACAGAATTTCAAGAACTGTGGGTCTTTCCAATTTCATGCTATGTGTTGATACACAATTTTGCCTTCAATGTTTGAAAATCTTGTCAATCTGTTCCAGAATATTATTGATTCTCTCGCCTGAAGAATTTTGTGATTTCCTGTCCCATATTACCGTATGTGTGGCTTGTTATGAAACGCACATGGTCGACATTTTGCAACACGGCACCGATGAAGGTTCACATTTACGACAGCCTCCAGAAATAGTGAGTTACATTTTTGAAATATAATTTTTGGGTTTTTCTGGGTTTTGGGAAATTATAATCCGTCAAGAGGATGGCCAAAAGCTCGCTGTGTTTAGTAGAAGACATTGCTA